>CM067321.1:7793710-8478710 GCA_034231615.1 Meghimatium bilineatum
CCTGATTATCTATTCCCCCCCCCTCTTAGAAAAAAGATGTGGCTCACAAGGACAACTGTCTTTTATCAGTGTTTCTCAGCAACCGGGCCGCGGCAACATGTCTACCAAGCCGCGATATTTGTTTCGCTATGTTATCACTTCAACCAGATATTTCTCATTTTGATTTTCCCATACACTTAAAAAGAGCCAAATACGACACTGCTAGCGCACAGATACTTTCTACGGGTGTACACTCCATCATTTGTTACAATTTCAAGTCGACAAACACATACCCGTAGTGTTCAATAATAGAATAAATAAGAGACATGATATTAAAATTGCGATGCTAACAACCTTGGAAGCGAAGTAATTTTTAAGAAAGGTGTGGTATAGTATTAGCGAGACGTTGGTTGCACAGAGGATGAAATTATATATAAGAATAGCTGGTCTGACAGGCTGATGCTCCATTTTTAGGGTAGAATATAGAAGGTCATCATCATCATCAAGTGCCGTCTCAACTGGCGTAGGCGATCAGGAATTTCCACAATTCTCTATTTATAATTTCTTGTATTAGGATCAATGTTGATCTTTTTCAAGGCTACCATGTTAAACTATCTAATAATTGCTACCATGTTAAACTATCTAATAATTGCTACCATGTTAAACTATCTAATAATTGCTACCATGTTAAACTATCTAATAATTGCTACCATGTTAAACTATCTAATAATTGCTACCATGTTAAACTATCTAATAATTGTTACCATGTTCAACTATCTAATAATTGTTACCATGTTAAACTATCTAATAATTGTTACCATGTTAAACTATCTAATAATTGTTACCATGTTAAACTATCTAATAATTGTTACCATGTTAAACTAATAACTGCTAGGATGTTTAACTATCTAATAATTACTACCATGTTAAACTATCTAATAATTGTTAAACTATCTAATAATTGTTACCATGTTAAACTATCTAATAATTGTTATCATGTTAAACTATCTAATAATTGCTACCATGTTAAACTATCCAATAATTGCTACCATGTTAAACTATCTAATAATTGCTACCATGTTAAACTATCTAATAATTGCTACCATGTTAAACTATCTAATAATTGTTAAACTATCTAATAATTGTTAAACTATCTAATAATTGTTACCATGTTAAACTATCTAATAATTGTTATCATGTTAAACTATCTAATAATTGCTACCATGTTAAACTATCTAATAATTGTTAAACTATCTAATAATTGTTACCATGTTAAACTATCTAATAATTGTTATCATGTTAAACAATCTAATAATTGCTACCATGTTAAACTATCTAATAATTACTACCATGTTAAACTATCTAATAATTACTACCATGTTAAACTATCTAATAATTACTACCATGTTAAACTATCTAATAATTGCTACCATGTTAAACTATCTAATAATTGCTACCATGTTAAACTATCTAATAATTGTTAAACTATCTAATAATTGTTAAACTATCTAATAATTGTTACACTATCTAATAATTGTTAAACTATCTAATAATTGCTACCATGTTAAACTATCTAATAATTGTTACCATGTTAAACTATCTAATAATTGCTACCATGTTAAACTATCTAATAATTGTTAAACTATCTAATAATTGTTAAACTATCTAATAATTGTTAAACTATCTAATAACTGTTAAACTATCTAATAATTGTTACCATGTTAAACTATCTAATAATTGTTACCATGTTAAACTATCTAATAATTGTTAAACTATCTAATAATTGTTAAACTATCTAATAATTGTTACCATGTTAAACTATCTAATAATTGTTACCATGTTAAACTATCTAATAATTGTTACCATGTTAAACTATCTAATAATTGCTACCATGTTAAACTTTCTAATAATTGTTACCATGTTAAACTATCTAATAATTGCTACCATGTTAAACTATCTAATAATTGTTACCATGTTAAACTATCTAATAATTGTTACCATGTTAAACTATCTAATAATTGTTACCATGTTAAACTATCTAATAATTGTTACCATGTTAAACTATCTAATAATTGTTACCATGTTAAACTATCTAATAATTGTTACCATGTTAAACTATCTAATAATTGCTACCATGTTAAACTATCTAATAATTGCTACCATGTTAAACTATCTAATAATTACTACCATGTTAAACTATCTAATAATTACTACCATGTTAAACTATCTAATAATTGCTACCATGTTAAACTATCTAATAATTACTATCATGTTAAACTAGCTAATAATTGCTACCATGTTAAACTATCTAATAATTGCTACCATGTTAAACTATCTAATAATTGCTACCATGTTAAACTATCTAATAATTGCTACCATGTTAAACTATCTAATAATTGCTACCATGTTAAACTAATAACTGCTAGGATGTTTAACTATCTAATAATTGCTACAATGTTAAACTATATAATAATTGCTAGGATGTTTAACTATCTAATAATTGCTACCATGTTAAACTATCTAATAATTGCTACCATGTTAAACTATCTAATAATTGCTACCATGTTAAACTATCTAATAATTGCTACCATGTTAAACTATCTAATAACTGAACACGCTGTCGTCATAGATCACGCATGATATAACTATGTTCTCGGTACTGAGAGAGATCCAGCGGGAGTTTGAGAATCAACGCTAAAGAAGAAGAAATATGACGTGTTCTGCCACCGTTCCCTGTTGATTAGCGAAACTGAGCAGCATAAGAGTAGGGTGATGACTCACGTTGCGAGTCGAGTGGGTGCCATCAGAGTCTACTTGATTAAAATTGCGTTTGTTGCATGATTTTCCTTGTTCGTCTTCTATATCCCGTGAGTGTACTTGCTTGTCGAAATACCTTTACCATCCCGCCGTAAACACTCCTACAATATTGAGTCTGTTTGCTAATAGTTCTTACATTTTTTCGGCAATGTCATTAGTTGGTAATTAGAGCTAATAGCCGACGTTCTAGTCAACTTAGAGCCGAGCGGCGGATACATCGCTGCCTACGGTTGAGCTGGTCACAGTACGGTAATGGCTGACCTGATAGCTAATTTCTAGTAATGAGCAGAGTGGAGTGCTTTTAGAGAGCCGTAAGCTAGTTTGTGAGATGGTCATAAGAAAGTTTTTGGAGGCGCTATTGAATAGTTTGTTAGAACGTACTGGAGAGTGTGCTGTGCGTTGTTGGGGGCTATTCTGGGAGCGCCATTTGTGATTTTATGGGCACACAGAAACAAACAAAAAAACACTACCACACTACGATCTAGATTTAAATATATCTTAAATGTTCACATATCACTTTCACCTCTCTCTCTCTCTCTTTCTCTCTCCCTTTCTCTCTCTCTCCCTTTCACTCTATCTCTCCCTTTCTCTCTTTATTCTCTCTCCCTTTCTCTCTCCCTTTCTCTCTTTCTCTCTCCCTTTTCTCTCTCTTTCTCTCTCTCTTTCTCTCTACCTTTCTCTCTCTTTTTCTTTCTCTCTCCCTTTCTCTCTATATATCTCTCTTTCTCTTTCTTTTCCTTTATCTCTCTCTTCCTCCCTCTTTCTCTCTCTCTTTCTCTCTCTCTCCATTTCTCTCTCTTTCGCGCTCTCTTTCTCTTTGCCTTTCTCTCGCTCTCTTTCTCTCACTCTCTTTCTCTCTCTCTCTCTCTCTACTATTTACATAGCTACTCTTTATTCCTTTTCTTTATATCACATTCACTGATCAACATTTTTTCCCCATCTATTCTTCCCGTTGTTTCCCTGATTTTATGATTTTCTTCTCTTTTTATCCTTTAGAAATTCTTTTTCCTTCTCTTGTTCTCATATTCCCACACTTGTTATCATATTCCCACTCTTGTTCTCATATTTCCACTCTTATTATCATATTCCACTCTTGTTCTTAAATACCCACTCTTTTTCTCATATTCCCACTCTTAGTAGCATAATTTCTATTGCTCCTCCTTTCTCCTGCTCTTCCTTTCTTTTTCTCTTCCTTTCTCCTGCTCTTCTTTTCTCATGCTTTTACTTTCTCTTTCTCTTCCTTTCCCTACATCTTTCCCAATTCGCGTTTCCCGCCCCGTTGATAAATATTAAGCCCAACAAAAAAATATCCCATTGCAAAACAGGTATCTATAATCTATTCCCTTTAATCCCTCTATTATTCCCCACACATCTAGTTCAACCAAAAATAATATTTAATCGTTTTAAATAACTCACAATTATTACTTGTTACCTGTTTCCTGATATAGCAGCCTTGTATCGAATCAAATTTATTTCAAGGGTTGAAATAGACCACTCAACACAACCGTTTGACTGAAACACACATCAAAATGAAATTCGAGATTACGAAATAAGCGTTCTATATGTAACTGTTATTATATAAATTGTGCATCGTAGCTAATGATGTAAAGAGAAAGAACTGATGTAAAGAGTTGTTAGAATCTGCGTATGAAAGATAAAAAGGGAAACACTTTCCAATTTCTCGAAGAAAGAGAGCTCACTTTTTGTGGTTATCTTAAAAAACAAAATACAAACAAACAACAAAACCAAATCTTCATCATTAAATCGTGACAGTCGCTAATAGAAGACATCCTGACAAAATTAAAACAAGATTTCCTACGTTATGTTTTCAATTACTTCCGTGTATTTTATTGGTCAAAAGTATATAGTAGCCAATGAAAAGTACTGTAATAATCAAAATCATCACATATAAAGGCGTATTTTGATTCTGCTAGCAGGTATGTATTGACGTCACGATTAAATCCAAAATCTCTCACGGTCGTTGATTTTCCAATCATTACTTTTAAATTTTCAGATTAAAGATGGATCCTGCATGCTGAGTAAAAAAACAGGGAGTGATGTTGGCCAACTTTACAACCAAGGTCTGGTACAGGTCCACCACTTCGAGATGAAACCTTCGTTAAGTGAGTTCTGAATTCATTCTCCTCTGATGTTTTCACGTCCATTTCTTTTTCTAAATTATCGCTCATTATCAAACTTTTGTGCCAAAGAACAGATAGATCCGTCTTCGGTAGATTATGTACATTTGTCACTTGAGGATTGAAGGAGCTTGAAAGGGGAGAAGATCAACACTATTATCAGCCATGTATGTCGTAAATGTATGTTCTGCAGTGCTATATAACCCATATACTAACATATGGGTGTCAGTCTTGGACAATAAACAAACTGGAAAGTGGGAGATTGGAGGCAACAGAGATGTGGTTCTACAGAAGAATGCTAAGAATACCATGGACTGCCAGAAAAACTAATGTAGAGGTGTTGAAAGAGTTAAATGCGAAACGGACCTTAATCAACAATATAAGAAAAAGGCAATCTTCTTTTTTTGGCCACTTCATGAGACAGGCAGGTCTAGAGAACATAATCACAACAGGCAAGATTGAAGGCACCAGAGACAGAGGGCGATAACGTGAGAAAATATTAGACAGTTTGACAACCTGGCACGGCAAAGAAACAACAACGACTTTGATACATAATACTGTGGACAGAGAGATGTGGAGAGCCATGACCGTCTACGCCACCCGGCAATGCACCTGATGATGATGATGATGATGATGTCGTAAAAGATGACTAAGCAGGTTTTTGGAGTGTCAATCTCATAAAAGGGTCAGTATAACCCAGATATTATGCTGAAAACCGTTGTTTCGGTCCGAAAGACGCAGATACTGCAGATAAACTGTAAACCCTGACAGTGCATTCCATTCTCCAGAGTATATTCTGCTAATCTGCAAGAGTTAGAGAACGATCGCAAAGGAAGATGAAGCAGAAAGCCCAGAGATGAATGCTACTATCTAACAGTGATACAAACAAGGAGGCCTAAAATACATAGAAGAAGACCACTCGTCAATGAAGAGAGCACCATACACTTGACAAAAGTATATTGAATCTTTTATAGATATTCTATAAATGTTACTGGTTTATTAAACATAATTGACACTGAATCGCGGGAACAGCATGCCATGGACCTTGTTGCCTGCAGGTGAAATATCAGGAATGGTATAAAGACACAGGAGAAAGTGTTAGTGGTTAGTTCAAGTGCTGCACTTCTCAGAAGACACAACAACACATGATGGTGCAAGTGGTTCTGTGATTCCTTATACATACCGTTGAAGACTCTTTGTGATTCAGATTGGTTTTATGGGCCTCATGCATGGTCGCCATGGACATTAGATTATATTTCTTATAGCATAACAATAATAGGTACTTTATTGGAAAATGTGTCCACACCCAGGTGACTACAGTCTAACTTTTCAATGTTATGCGCAGAACTATTTAATCTCTATTATAGTTCGCGTCTGTTTCGTGTTGTCAGAGAAATTGCACGTGACTAGCAGACCTAATCTACTACGATGTGCGGATTCAGTATTATAGCGGTAACACTTCTGCTATTCCTAACCCCAACGTTTGGTGTGGTCTTTACTAGATTTGTTAAGCAAATGTGCAATTCTCTCATGGATAGAGGCTAAACATGTATCTCTGCCTGAAGGAACTGAATTTATATCACACGTGAAGTAGTCCAGAAAAAGAAATGTTAGAATAAATCTTTGACCGTAAGACAACCGGTCTTGAAATATCTAGTCATATCAGAGACGGGCTATGAATTATGAGATCCTGTGTTCTTAAAGTGCACGTTAAAATATCAATTGGATGCTCAAAAGATTCGTGGTGCTCTCTTGCTATCCCAGAGTAACAGATAACAGAGATCGTAAAAGCACCTCCTCGTGGTGCACACTAGAAAGAGATTGCTGAGAGGCAGTTTAGTTACCACGTTATGTATCTTGTCCGGGCAATGTAGACAGAGATAAAATGAAAATTGATTACACAAGACAAAAGATATATCTGAATGACACCTAGCAGTCTTCACACACAAATCATTTTCGCAGCACAGTGCAAAACAATGACTACCTGGACTAATGAGTTGTTATGTTCGAAAGCTCACGAAATAGTAACCGAGTCTTTGCAGAATAAAGCTCGTCTATTGAGAATATGCGAAGGCAGAACAGCGCTAGAGTGTAGCCTATATGCAAAAAATAAGTGAGAAAGTCAAAACCACAACAAAACTCTTTGTTCATACTTATGAAAAATAATTTACTGTCTTCTAGTATCAGGTAGTGTGGTAAGTTAAAGGCATGATATCATATCATCCCGACAGGTTGAAAAATATGCGTGAAAGCTCAGACGTTCACGATGTCCATGAACGAAACCATGGTTAAAATGGCAAACCAACCCTAGCTCAAATTTACTGTTGAGCAATTTCATATACCATAACCAGGCTCACTATCGAGATAGGGTCGGTCCCCGAGGACGCAGGGGGCAATGGACCGTCTAACTACACAAGCCCAATTCTGTTGTGCTCCTGTGATGCTCGCTACATTGCGCAAATCAAACGGTAACATAACTTATTTCACGCTCCCCGGTGGAAATCACACGAAATTTCCTGACGGTTATCAGCAAACGAACACAAGAAGGGGAAATAATCGTTGACAGATAGAAAAAATACAAAAAATGTAATGTTTGAAGACACTGTAATAGAGGGGAAATAGACAAAAAATGTAATGTTTGAAGACACTGTAATAGAGGGGAAATAGACAAAAAATGTAATGTTTGAAGACACTGTAATAGAGGGGAAATAGACAAAAAATGTAATGTTTGAAGACACTGTAATAGAGGAGAAATAGACAAAAAATGTAATGTTTGAAGACACTGTAATAGAGGAGAAATAGACAAAAAATGTAATGTTTGAAGACACTGTAATAGAGGGGAAATAGACAAAAAATGTAATGTTTGAAGACACTGTAATAGAGGAGAAATAGACAAAAAATGTAATGTTTGAAGACACTGTAATAGAGGGGAAATAGACAAAAAATGTAATGTTTGAAGACACTGTAATAGAGGGGAAATAGACAAAAAATGTAATGTTTGAAGACACTGTAATAGAGGGGAAATAGACAAAAAATGTAATGTTTGAAGACACTGTAATAGAGGGGAAATAGACAAAAAATGTAATGTTTGAAGACACTGTAATAGAGGAGAAATAGACAAAAAATGTAATGTTTGAAGACACTGTAATAGAGGAGAAATAGACAAAAAATGTAATGTTTGAAGACACTGTAATAGAGGAGAAATAGACAAAAAATGTAATGTTTGAAGACACTGTAATAGATGAGAAATAGACAAAAAATGTAATGTTTGAAGACACTGTAATAGATGAGAAATAGACAAAAAATGTAATGTTAGAAGACACTGTAATAGAGGAGAAATAGACAAAAAATGTAATGTTAGAAGACACTGTAATAGAGGAGAAATAGACAAAAAATGTAATGTTTGAAGACACTGTAATAGAGATGTGCACCCTACCGTGAGTAAATTATTTTTTTAAACATCAATTGGGCTTAAAAGTAGTCATACATGGAACAAATATAAGGAATCGACGTTTCGATCAAAATATCTTTATCCACGAATAATTGCTATTTACCAAATTTTATATTTTTGTCTTGGAATAATATAAGATTATGAACAACATTAGGTAACCAGGAAACCAAATTATTGATTACATTTTAGAGACAACTGGAACAAGAAAGATGATATTCTACAAGAAATTATACTGGGAACGGATCCCTCACCTGTGTTTAAAACTGTGTAATCCTTTATTGAGTTATCTATGTAAAATAAATACAGAATTAATTAAAATGGAAACATGAATTATGAATCTGTTATGTAACTATAAGTCGGCTAAATCGTATCTGAGCCAGGAATAGATATCAGCCTCATTTGACTACACAGCCAGAACTTTGACTAAATGACCATATAGCTGGTGGTAATATTTCACTACACAGCCAGAACTTTTACTACACAGCCATAATTTTAATTACACAGCCAGAACATTGACACATCAGCTAGAACATTGACACAACAGCAAGAACATTGACACAACAGCCAGAACGTTGACTACACAGCCAGAACGTTAGCTACACGGCCAGAACATGGACACAACGGCTAGAACATTGACTATACACAGCTAGAACTTTGACTACACAGTCAGAACATCGACACAACAGCCAGAACATTGACTACACAGCTAGTCAGAACTTTGACTAAATGGCCATATAGCTCGTAGTAGTATTTGGATTATTCTTAATGTTAAACGTCTATATTGCAGGTTGCGGTGGTGTTGTTACTGACGTTGCAGGAGACTTTGCCAGCCCTGGGTGGCCTAGAAACTATACGCACCACCTCAATTGTACATGGACTGTTCGGGTACCAGACCACAAGGTGAGATTTACACATTTATATTTAGCCTATCTATCTTTGTGGCTGTGTGTGCGTGTGCAACAAATTTCCGAAATATCTTCTGCACATCTAGACATCTTATCTATACTTTTACATCTCTGATACCCAGACATCTTATGCACATCTAAAATCCTGGTAAATTGTCTATTGTCTTACCACCATATCAGTTCTTTATACACATTTAAACACAATTTCAGCAAACAAAGCCGCAGGGGAAATACAACTCATTCGTTTTCCTTTTGCGCTGAAGTTAGCGCATAGGGCAGAGGTCAGATCTCTCCAATTATGTCTGTTCAAAGCTATTCTGTGCAGTTCTTGAATAGTATGGATATTGGTTGTTTTACTTTCTCTAAGTACTGTTCTTCTGAGTGTTTCTTTTGGTCTACCCCTTGCTCTTTTGCCTGTAGGTATCCATTCAAGAGAATGGTGGTGTATTCTGTTGGCGTCTGCGCGTAGGACATGACCGATGTAGGACCAACGGCGTTTTCTGATAACATCTCTGATGAAATTTTGATGTGTCTCTTCTCTGATTTTATCATGCGATTTGAATTCACTCCAATGGGTGTTAGTTATCCTACGAAGACATTTGTTCTCGAAACTCAGTAATTTCTTTTCTGAAGATCAAGCTTTTCCAGCTCTCACATCCATATGATAGCACCGGAATAACGCAGGAATTAAATAAGTACATTACGACAATCCCACGATGATGATTAAGAGAAATCAAATGTGTTATCTTAAATATCCGATGTTGTAATACACAGTTTGTCACAAAATAATTCGTTTTAATGAAAAAGAACTGGAATGAACTGACTTCTGTTACACAAATCGGTCTGAACTTTACGATGTTAGTTGATTAATCCAACGATCGACGGAATGACCCAGACTTGATTAGAGAAACAACCTCCATCTACGGACGTCACTACCGGAAAATGAATACTTTTTTACAATTTCAACTAAACTTATTTTTCCGGGGGAAAAATGGTTGTATGTGTTGTTGTTTTTTAAAAAAAAATAGCACTTGTCCATATTTTTATCTTCAGGTAATTATGTTTACATTCATACACTTCGACCTTGGCAAGAGAATTGGAAACCCCTGCGTTGCCGCAAATGACAGGCTTCTCATTACGGAAATGACATTTCAAGGAAGTGTGACGTTGTGCGCAAGTCCTCCAATGACAACGTACATATCCCAGGCAAACGAAGTGACTTTCAATTTAATCACAAACAGTCAGATCGATGCCCAGGGCTTCAAGATCGCATACAAAGGAGGTTAGTATTAATATAATTACCCATTTATGCGTTTATAAAATAATAGCACTGTGAGTTACTGTCGTTTTGGTGAATTCCCTAAAGTGTAGTTTGTAGATGTCGCTGAAGATACGGCATCATGGGTAATCGTATACAATAGAATATCTATATAATTACTGACGCTGTAAGAAATATGGCTGGGGCTTAACATCCAGCAGCCATGGTAGAGACGTTGAGGCTTAAGATTCAGCTATTATGACAGACGTTTACGAGAAAAGTGAAGAGTATGGAATTACATTAAGAGTGAGGAGGAAAGTCGAGACTGTCACTGTTGCCCTTGAAGAGACCTCTGGAAGTATCAATCACCAAAGCAGATATTGGGTGTCAGACTCTCAATCCACGCAGCGTAAAATCCAAAATTGCCGATAAATGATATAAGTTGACGTCATCAATAGCTACATCCAACATCTAGGGCATCATAAGAATTTACTGCCCAGAACACGCCGATGTTGCTGGTAATGAAAGAGCAGACATGCTGGCATTACAGACACCAATAGACGGGACGTTAACAATGAGAGAACATACAAGTTAGCATTCCAGGCACCAATAGACGGGACGTTAACAATTAATACGGGAAATGCATTGAAACTGCTACATGCCTGCTGGATGCGGCCGCAATGTTGATAAAACACCGAGGCTGAGATTTGAACATTTCCGTATTAAGTATGGTAGTAGTAGAACTGCGATGTCGACAGGAAGGAACGAAAGGAATTGTGTTGTCATGTGAAGAATAAAGACATCAATCGACATTAACGAGGCAGCAATCTACATTAGAGAAGTAACAATCAACATTAGAGAGGCATAAATCTACACTAGAGAGGCACAAATCAATATTAGAGAGGCTGCAATCTACATTATAAGGGCTGAAATTTACAGTAATCGGAATGTAGTTCACATATAGATGACATAATGGGGATATAGTTCACATATAGATGACATAATGGGGATATAGTTCACATATAGATGACATTTCTGGATACTTATCTTTAATCCAACCGTAATGTAGCCTATATTTAAGTGTTGCTTTCATTTCCCCATTTTCACATACAATATAAACATGCTCATCATACTACAGGGAGATAATAATTACATTTCCCGGTTTGCGGTTGAATTGAGGATAAGGACAATCTTCTTGAAGTTGTTAACGTTATTTTTTCCAATTATTTGTTTCAGATTGGCCATGTCGTGCTGTCCTTAGGTCAGATCGAGGAGAGTTAGCATCTCCACAATGGCCTGATCAGTATTCACCTGGGCTTAGCTGCGCTTGGACTATCCAGGTAAATCATGTTTACACCTGCATGATGTACACCTTGTGTCTGATATACACTTGAAACTGTGTTACGTGTTCTGAATTAAACATTGTTAACTGTGCTCAGTTAAATATTGTAAACACAAAACTATCTGCACCGAAGATAGATTATGTTAGCTGTGGGGGCGGGATATGCAAAGCAATGCATAT
Organism: Meghimatium bilineatum; assembly: GCA_034231615.1. NCBI lineage: Eukaryota > Metazoa > Mollusca > Gastropoda > Stylommatophora > Philomycidae > Meghimatium > Meghimatium bilineatum. Next base: position 7,805,781 of record CM067321.1, read on the forward strand.
TATTCATGTGTGAATCCCTCCACACCCCCCCCCCCCACCAACAAAAAAAATCAGGTAAATAATCAACATTTTTTGTTTCGACTTTTATTATAAGAATTAACTATTTTGTTTCGTATCATCTCTATCTTTTTATTATTTTTTGTTATCATACATACTCTTCCGGTCTCACGTATTAACCCGTCTAGCCGTTGTTATGTGAACGTGGACAGTCCCGTTGCCTACTCTTCGTGTATTACGTTCTGTTCTTGATAAAGACCCTGTGGTCGAAAAGTAGATGTTTGTGTGTTATCATGTTTATTACCTGTGTTACAACTTTATTACCCTGTTCCAAGTTTCTCCTGTTAACCCATCATATATATTTACACAAGATAAAGCTATTTCATTTCTGAATCAGCCTGGGCCAAACGGTATAAACCCATGGACAGCTGGATCAGAAACCATCAATCAGCGTCATAGAGAACGGTTTCCCCGCAACTATTCAGCTGCCTCTGCTTGACTATACACAGACTTAGCGCTGCCTTCAGTACTTGGAGGCATTTCTCGACTTCACAGAACATGAGTTCTTGTATCACCAAATGCCCTGGTGCCTAGGTAAACAGCCAAATTTATTTCTGTCAGAGATCACGAGTAATGAATGAACTACAAATCTTCATCACATTTTCCAATCCAATATTTGATCTACGAACGAAAGTATGTAGTTTTCTGTTTATCCCTTTTCTTGGTAACCACGAACATTTGAGGCAAGAGCTATTAATTTTGTATTTAATTTTTCCTTTGATTGTTATATTTTCATAATATAGTGGAATCCCGCTGTAACGCATTCCTTTATAAAACATCTCTATATGTAACAAACGTTTTTAAAATCCCCAATTATATTTATTAAATATTGTTTGTACTGTATATAGCAAATTTCTGTTATTGCATACATAATTTGTTGATCCAGGCCACGTTGCTATAACGGGATTCCATTGTATTGCATTGCGCTTTATAGCATTCTACATGGACTTGTATGAAGGGAGACAATTGTGTTTATATCAACAGGCACCTGAGAATGGAAGAGTTACCCTCAGATTCACGAACATTGACCTAGACGGTCAGTCATTTGGAGCATGCTCAGACTCCCACGATTACATTGACGTTTATGATGGCTCAACGACATCTTCACCTCCACTAGCAAGGTAAGGATCTACAACATCTCTTTCTACAGCAGCAGCATCAGCGATAATTGGGTTGGTAGTAATGTCATTGACTCACTTGCATATTTTGCGTCGACTAGACTATAACTAACCAATTATCTATTTGTCTACCTACCTATTTACCAACCTACCTACCTGTCTGTCTGCCTACCTAAGCATCTATACGTCTATCTATCTATATATCAAATTGCATGTCTGTGTCATCTGTCTGTCTTTTTATCTTTCCATGTTTCAGTCTCCTGGTCAACCTGCCTGCCTGTGTGTCTGTTTGCTTGCAGCTCCCCGTATGTGTGTCTGTCTATTTACAGCTCCCTGTGTGGGTGTCTGGCTGCTGGCAACCCCTATCTATGTGTCTGTCTTCCTGCAATTCCATACCTGCCTGTCTTTCATTAATGTATCCTATATATATACATGTTGCTGGTGTGGCAACCCCTGCCTGTCATGCTGCTCATATGGCAACTCCTGCCTTTCTTGTTGTTCATGTGGCAACCCCATTCTGTCTTGTTGTTCATGTAGCAACCCCTGTCTGTCTTGTTGTTCATGTGGCAACCCCTGTCTGTCTTGTTGTTCATGTGGCAACCCCTGTCTGTCTTGTTGTTCATGTGGCAACTCTTGTCTGTCTTGTTGTTCATGTGGCAACTCTTGTCCGTCTTGTTGCTTATGTGGCAACTCTTGTCTGTCTTGTTGTTCATGTGGCAACTCTCGTCTGTCTTGTTGCTTATGTGGCAACATCTGCTTGTACTTTTAGACTGTAAAGAATACAGTCTTGGTCTTCTTTCGAGGAATATCATAGGAGGCGACTAATGAAAGTTGTGGGATAATATGGCAATCTGTCACTTTTAAAAAAACACATCATTGTGATATCTTGCCTCGATTTCCTACTTTTGTCTTCTATCAAATAATCCCCATGGAATGCCTCCATTCAGGGCTCTAAACATACGCCCATAAACCCTCCCTTACACAACATATACTTTTTTTTAAAGATTATAGACTGGCCAGAGCTACCTGCTTACAGCTAAAAGATTATAGACTGGCCAGAGCTACCTGCTTACAGCTAAAAGATTATAGACTGGCCAGAGCTACCTGCTTACAGCTAAAAGATTATAGACTGGCCAGAGCTACCTGCTTACAGCTAAAAGATTATAGACTGGCCAGAGCTACCTGCTTACAGCTTAAAGGATTATTTCATCACCACCATCATTTATACATGTATCCATACACCTACTTCCCACAATCCATCAATCTATCCATATATTTTACCATCCATGTTTGTCTATTTTCAACACTTCCTTCATAAATATCTATATTTATGCATGCCCATCTGTAACTCCCTACGCTCCTATAATATCCATAAACTCTCACATCATACTCTTCATCCCCAGATACTGCAAACACGAAGCTCCCGCCGCCATCATCTCCACCAATAATACTCTCTTTGTCACTTTCAAAACCGACGGGTTCGTTCAACGAACTGGCTTCCACGCGAGCTACGATTTCATCCTCCCAACAACCACCGCTCCTCCAACTACCACAACGACAACAACAACTTCTATACCAAACTACGATGACAGTGAAATGAACGACAGACCAGAATCACTCAGCGCCAACTTCATCGAGCCTAGATATGAAAGGGAGGGATCCAACATTAACTATACCAGGGATGAAATCAATTTTGGTAAGTATTTTATTACTTTTGGAAAAAATAAATTATAAATTGGGACTAAAAAGAAGATACTCTGTCGTCGATAGCATTCGGCATAATCTTTTTAGAAGATTCAAAGTGTTGATGGATTAAAAATTGAATATATATATATAGTTGACCCATTGATTGTTCCAAGTCCTGTAACGTAGATTGTAGGTTCCCTTGTTGGAAATTGACGGCGGATCATATTCAGGACATAACCATTCAACTAGCATTTTTTGGTTGTGGTAATGTTATGGACAATGCTTAGGCTCAGTAGCTCCTCATTGCGAACAGTCTTGATGCCAAGTTATATTGACTTTCTGAGACGAACGTACACAATTTGGGCCACACAGTGGGACATTTCATCGTTTACACAGAATAGGACATTTCGTCGTTTACAGAGAATGGGACATTTCGTCGTTTACACATAATGGGGACATTTCGTCGTTTACACATAATGGGGACATTTCGTTGTTTACACATAATGGGGACATTTCGTCGTTTACACATAATGGGGACATTTCATCGTTTACACAGCTGAAAATTGGTATATGCAAATAAAGTAAATAGGTTACTAGAAAATTATCAAGCTATACACAGCTATATAGAAAATAACAATAAAATATAGAAAATAACAATACAAAAAGAACAAATACAATTGTCAACGTGTCGGTCCAATTGGGACTTTTAAAGACAACAAAAACAGTTGAGAACAAAAACCATAACGAATATAAACAAAATGGATTTCTCCCACCAGGAAATCAACAAACAGCTGGTATATGTCTTCTGCGTTTGTTCTCAAACTCCTGCAGATTGAGAGGATGCAGTCCGGGGAACAGATTGCGCTGTATTTTGGTTCAAAACTTTATGTTGTAAAATTCCAATAATATTTATTCTATATTTTTTGTACTGTGTATAGCAAATTACTGTTATTACATACATATTTTGTCGGTCTGGACGAAGTTGTTATAATGATATTCCACTGTAACAACATAAAATACCACCAAACCAACAAGCATTTCAGCAACTACTGCAACATCATCACATTATTTACAAACAACTATGATGTTCCAATACCACCGCAACTATTACCATCGCATTCATCATCATCTCAACAACTAGCACCACTTCTATCACATACTTATATCACTGCTACCACTACAATATCAACAACTAAATCACATCTATCACCAACTCAACAATTAAACCACATCTATAATCAACTCAACAATTAAACCACATCTATCACCAACTCAACAATTAAACCACATCTATAATCAACTCAACAATTAAACCACATCTATCATCAACTCAACCACATCTACCACAAACTCAACAATTAAACCACATCTATAATCAACTCAACAATTAAACCACATCTATCATCAACTCAACCACATCTACCACAAACTCAACCACATCTATCACCAGCTCAACAACTCAACCACATCTATCACCAGCTCAACAACTGAACCACATTTATTACCAGCTCAACAATTAAACCACATCTATCATCAACTCAACCACATCTACCACAAACTCAACCACATCTATCACCAGCTCAACAACTCAATCACATTTATCACCAGCTCAACAACTCAATCACATTTATCACCAGCTTAACAACTCAATCACATCTATCACCAGCTCAACAACTCAATCACATTTATCACCAGCTCAACAACTCAACCACATCTATCACAAACTCAACAATTAAACCACATCTATCACCAGCTCAACAACTCAACCACATTTATCACCAGCTCAACAACTCAACCACATCTATCATCAACTCAACAATTAAACCACATCTATCATCAACTCAACCACATCTATCATCAACTCAACCACATCTACCACACACTCAACCACATATATCACCAGCTCAACCACATCTACCAACAACTCAACCATATCTATCACCAACTTACCACATCTATCACAACTCAACAGCTATTATCACCTCCATAAATATCTCAACAAATTCAACCATCACTGACTCATCTAACTGCTGCCACTTCCCTGACTTTTCCACTTCTGTCATTCCTGTTACTATCTCAACATTTTGTTCTCAGGTATCGAAGGCGGCGACCTTCTGCTGCCCACAAAATTGGACAGAACTAACAGTAAAATGTCATCCACAACCTACGTCACCATTTTGTGGATCGTCCTGGTCTCCTTGTTGCTAATGACAACCGTATTGTCCCTAGCTCTGGTAGTAATCTGCAGACACAACAGGTGAGATATGTCGACATTAGCGAACTACACAAATAAATTACGGTATACCGGCAATTATCGCAACATTAACAATGTTTCCGTTTGCTATGTGTCCAATAGGCTGTGTGTGTTTGTGTGTGTGGGGGGGGGATGGGGGGCGGGTGTCAATATCTGGCTGCGACATACAGTTTATATGTGCACTTTTAGAGAACGGTTGAGGGGTTATCGGAAGAGCTACTGGGTTTCAAGCTCTATGCAATGTAAATACATCACAAGTATATAAATACTGCACAAAATCCGAGACCACTCCAAGTATTTAATAAGCTAAATAGTGACCAACGGAATTCACGACAATTGTCAAAAAAGTTACGAATGAAGGCATAATTTATTCTGTTGAAAGGTCTTCTATTGGACACTGTCACGGTAAAAATCCTCTAATTTTTTTTTTCAAATAGGTAATAACATTTTTTTATCACAGGGGAATTCCACACTTCATCAGTTGAATGTTTTAGGACAAGTGAATTCCACGCGTCATCAGGCGAATGTCATGTCAGGCGAATGAATGTTATGTTTATTAGGTAACTTTCCCTCCCCCCCCCCACCACTCCCTTCGTCCTTACTGACATCATAACTACGGCCCTGGATTATAGTAGTGAAATGTAAGTAATATGACATCTACGGCCCTGGGTTCTAGTAGTGAAGTGTAAGTAATATGATATCTACGGCCCTGGGTTCTAGTAGTGAAGTGTAAGTAATATGACATCTACGGCCCTGGGTTCTAGTAGTGAAGTGTAAGTAATATGACATCATCTACGGCCCTGGGTTCTAGTAGTGAAAAGTACGTGCCGAGCAAGATGTATTGTCATGCGCTACTTTCTCACAATTAAATGTTTTCTCATCATCATCCTCATCATCATCCTCCTCATCCTCATCATCATCATCATCATCATACAAAATTCATTATGTTATAATTTCACTCTTTCCCTCTGTCTATCCAGGAGTAGAGTGGAGAAGAGAAAGGCATTAGAGAAGTATGCCGAGAACAGAGAGGAGAGTGCGTCTCTGTATGAGAAGGAGGCATATATAGGAGTACCGGATAAATTGTAAGTAAGAGGAAGTCAGAAGAGTGAAGTATGGAGAGAGAGAGAGGGGGTATTGAGAGGTAGAAAGTAGATTATGTGAGGATAGTGAAAGGGAGAAAGTAGATTATGTGAGGATAGTGAAAGGGAGAAAGTAGATTATGTGAGGATATTGAGAGGGAGAAAGTAGATTATATGAGGATATTGAGAGGGAGAAAGTAGATTATATGAGAATATTGAGAGGGAGAAAGTAGATTATATGAGAATATTGAGAAGGAGAAAGTAGATTATATGAGAATATTGAGAGGGAGAAAGTAGATTATATGAGAATATTGAGAGGAAGAAAGTAGATTATATGAGAATATTGAGAGGGAGAAAGTAGATTATATGAGAATATTGAGAGGGAGAAAGTAGATTATATGAGAATATTGAGAGGGAGAAAGTAGATTATATGAGAATATTGAGAGGAAGAAAGTAGATTATATGAGAATATTGAGAGGGAGAAAGTAGATTATATGAGGATATTGAGGATATATTTTGTTACATGGTTGTTGGTATATCGAGAGATTGATAGTTGATAGACCATCATCTGCCAAAGATACTTCTCTATGGTGAGCTAGAGAAGGGTATACGATCTCAAGGTGGCCAAAGGAAGTGCTACAAGGACTCGTTAAAGGACTCACTGAAAGCCTTTGAAATAGACCACGATACATGGGAAGAACTTGCACAAAATAGATCTACATGGCATTCTAGAATAAAAAAGAGCGCATCATCTTGTGAAAAGAAAATAAATGCAGCAGCTCAACAGAGGAGAGCAGCTAGAAAGTCACGGATAGACCAAGATCCGTCTACAGTCGTCATTCCATGTCCAAACTGTCCAAGGACATTTACAGCTCGAATAGGGCTCATTAGCCATCTACGAACTCATAATCAAGGACATAACTAAAATTGAATTTTCAAAAGTGGATGTAACAAATGGTCATCATCATCATGTGAAGGAAGAACAACAACAACAACAGTTGATGTAAGAGTAAAAGTTAAACGGAGAGAAGAACACGGAACAAAGATACGGGGTAAGAAAATGTAGAGAGATAATCAGTAATATAGTGTCCGTGTGGTGTCAGGGCCTGAAAGGGGAGCAGAGAATAGTAACACAGTGATATGGCATGCATGTTGTAAGAGACGATTAAGGATGTTTTTTTAATAACATTTTGCCGTCGCATAGAAAACCAAAGTGACCCAAATGTCAAGCTGAAAATTGGATCACAGCTATAAATCATTACACAACACATACCGTTTTTCGAATTACATCCTGCTAATCTGCAGGAGTTTGAGAAAGAACGCAGAAGGAGACGATACCAGCAGCACATTCTTCTTCTTCTTCAGCGTTCATTCTCAAACTCCCGCTGGATCTCTCTTGTAGCAGACCGTGGTCCTATTATATTTCCAGCAATATGTAGTGCAGAGAATGGAATGCGTTCTGCCGCCGTTTTATTTGCGCCAATGGCCCGACACATCCGTCATCAGTGGAGCAGTACATTCAGAAAGTAGTATCGTCTTCGTCTGTATTAATTCTCAAACTCCTGCAGCTGGGCAGATATTGTTCAGAGAACGTAATGTCTTGTGTCATGGTTTACAGCTTAGATGCAATATCTGTGCCTTTCTGTCCGATTTTTGAGTCACTGTGCTCCTTAATAGAATGGGACAACCAACTCCGCCGCAACACAATCTTAGTCGCCTCTTGCGACATTGATAGACGGTAAATAGTGTTTATTTCTTTACTCCCTCTCAGGCCCCGTAACACATAGCCACAGCAATGGGAATCACATGAAGAAGATAGACCATGGAGAACTTGACAGAGATGAGAATCACATGAAGAAAATAGACCATGGAGAACTTGACAGAGATGAGAATCACATGAAGAAGATAGACCATGGAGAACTTGACAGAGATGAGAATCACATGACAAAAATAGACCATGGAGAACTTGACAGAAATGGGAATCACATGATGCAGATAGACCATGGAGAACTTGACAGAGATGGGAATCACATGATGCAGATAGACCATGGAGAAATTAACAGAGATGAGAATCACATGAAGAAAATAGACCATGGAGAACTTGACAGAGATGATAATTACATGAAGAAAATAGACCATGGAAAACTTGACAAAGATGGAAATCACATGAAGAAAATAGACCATGGAAAACTTGACAGAGATGAGAATCACATGAAGAAAATAGACCATGGAGAACTTGACAGAGATGTGAATCACATGAAGAAGATAGACCACGGAGAACTTGACAGAGATGAGAATCACATGAAGAAGATAGACCATGGAGAACTTGACAGAGATGATAATTACATGAAGAAAATAGACCATGGAGAACTTGACAAAGATGGAAATCACATGAAGAAAATAGACCATGGAAAACTTGACAGAGATGAGAATCACATGAAGAAAATAGACCATGGAGAACTTGACAGAGATGTGAATCACATGAAGAAGATAGACCATGGAGAACTTGACAGAGATGGGAATCACATGAAGAAAATAGACCATGGAGAACTTGACAGAGATGGGAATCACATGATGCAGATAGACCATGGAGAAATTAACAGAGATGAGAATCACATGAAGAAAATAGACCACGGAGAACTTGACAGAGATGAGAATCACATGAAGAAGATAGACCATGGAGAACTTGACAGAGATGATAATTACATGAAGAAAATAGACCATGGAGAACTTGACAAAGATGGAAATCACATGAAGAAAATAGACCATGGAAAACTTGACAGAGATGAGAATCACATGAAGAAAATAGACCATGGAGAACTTGACAGAGATGTGAATCACATGAAGAAGATAGACCATGGAGAACTTGACAGAGATGGGAATCACATGAAGAAGATAGACCATGGAGAACTTGACAGAGATGAGAATCACATGAAGAAGATAGACCATGGAGAACTTTACAGAGATGAGAATCACATGAAGAAAATAGACCACGGAGAACTTGACAGAGATGGGAATCACATGAAGCAGATAGACCATGGAGAACTTGACAGAGACGAGAATCACATGAAGAAAATAGACCATGGAGAACTTAACAGAGATGAGAATCACATGAAGAAGATAGACCATGGAGAACTTGACAGAGATGAGAATCACATGAAGTAGATAGACCATGGAGAACTTGACAAAGATGGAAATCACATGAAGAAAAAGGACCATGGAGAACTTGACAGAGATGAGAATCACATGAAGAAAATAGACCATGGAGAACTTGACAAAGATGGAAATCACATGAAGAAAATTGACCATGGAAGACTTGACAGAGATGAGAAACATATGAAGAAAATAGACCATGGAGAACTTGACAGAGATGGGAATCACATGAAGAAGATAGACCATGGAGAACTTGACAGATGGGAATCACATGAAATGAGGTTGAAATTCAAGGATAGAATATCTCTATATCTTCTAAGAATATCTTCTAAGGATGGAGACAAATGGAAATATCAGACATGTCCGTGACCTATGCACCCGACGCGTAAGCACCAAGCAGTAGTGATTCTCAACGTGGCCACAGAGACTTTCAGGAAAGGGAGGCAGCAGGAAGAAAGATTATCCTGTGAGGGGACCACGGGAAAAAAATACAGTTAAGAACCATTTCTCTAGAGGGCATAAGGGATTGATTGATTGATTAGTTGGTTGATTGATTTATTGATGAACACATTCTATTTTGCTCTGTCTAGTATCTAATAATCCGTGTTTTGTGTTGCAGCAAACCGCCAATGTCTTATGTGGATGATATGGAGACATTCAGGTAAGCTAAGATAACGTATGGACGAATGAACTCGTGTCTGTAGGAGAAAAGGCGGTTGTTGGATCGTGGCTGTCTACATTACAAGACCTACGGGCTAATGGAAATCCAGCCTTCTTAATGATTCACTTGACTATTTCCTTTATTTTCATTGGCTGTCACACAAAGTATAATCATAGTGACTAATGTAACTGACGGGAATAGTCAAATGAGTCAGTAAAAAGACGTGATTTTTCAACTAGCCAGTAGGTCTTATATTGTAGACAGTCATAGCTCGATGCATGTTTGCATTTGATGTGTGTGTGAAGTGGAATGTGTGGAATTATGTTAGTGTGTCTGACTGGATAATGTGGGAACTAGATTAGTATGTTAAAATGTTTAGTGTGTGGGCCCATATCAGAACTGCTCGACATTTTATTACGATGGAGGGCAGTTTTGCAGTATTTTAGTGGACCAGCAAGATTTGTTTGTAGCTCCTTTGAATTTCTGAGCACATGTAATACTTTTAGCAGACATCTCATCATCATTAAGTGCCGTCTCCGCAACGAAGGTTGGCAACAACAGACCTCCAACATCCCCAACCTCGTGTCTTGGTGGTGCACTCTGATTGACTGTAACCTGTCCATCTCGTGATAAAAGACAGGAGAACCATTAAAAATGACGTGGCGTGACCGGGTTTGGCATGAAGACTTAATTAATTTTACCCACCACCATATTTTGTGGCGAAATTTACGCAGCCAGACCCCATAACAACTTGGTCCACACGGATAAAATATGCTAAAACAGAAATTTGTTATACAAGAATGTGTTATAGAGATTCCACTGTATTAATGTGTTATAAAATAATGCGTTATAGAGGGATTCAAATGTATTCTGTTATAAAAGAATGTGTTATATAGAGATTCCACTTTATTAATTTGTTATAAAAGAATGCGTTATAGAGAGAGTCCACTGTATTTTGTTATTAAAGAACACGCCATAGAGGTATTCCACTGTAATAATTTGTTATAAAAGAATGTGTTATAGAGGGATTCCACTGTATTAATTTCATCATTGTTGTTCTTCAACAGACAACTATCAACGGAAACAGACATCTCATTCTCAAATCCGCTATACCGGGTCAGTCGAGAATCACCACCTAGAAGAAGCGAGATCACTTTAGTTTCAGAAGTCATGTCTGATAGTGGATGCAGCACTAGCAGCGCAGGTCAGGAGAGCACAGCACAGCTTCTAACTAGCCCTTGTTGAAATTCAAACAATTTTATTTTAAATAAACACTACATCTACACAGAAAACGTGACCTAACAAAAATTGTGAAAATATGAACGGTTCTTGGTTCCAGAGAATTTACACGGAAATTTCATAATTTCTCGTTTCAAACACAGACGTGTGTGTTAAAGCGAGACCTTGAGACGTGATACGAGGTTGCCGCTATTTAAAAATCATTCACAGATATGGAGTATTCTTTGCGAACTTTGTAATCTGAACATTTTAAGTCAATATAACAAACTTAAGGCTGTTATATTATTAATATTGTGAAGTTAGAATAAGTCCTCGATTTATTTTTCTTCTTCCTCGTTCCCCAGTCGACGTCAGACGTTGACATCGATTTCATCAATGAACTGTGACAATCGGCAGTACTGGAGCTAAGTTATGAATAACTGTACTACGATAATCACCCCTGTAGCAAGAACATTGAGCTTTTTCAGATGGCAAACGTTTGTTTATTATGGTGTCGTTGAAGACGCATTTCTTCTAATTTAATATTATGACTAAAATTAGAATTACATTTTGTGATCTGTTGTTCACAACACATTTTTGGTTAGAGATTATTATGACAATAGATTTTGACTGCTGATTGGTTAATTATAAATCCTGAATATTAATAATTGCATTTCGGGGATTCCTGTCTTGAGAACTTCCTGGAAAACGAGATGTTATTTATAAACAGATGACTTGACCAGGGGTTTCGTTTGCTGTTTCCCCAGGCTGAAAGCTTCCATTTTTAACTTATTTAACTAGTATTTCCAATTTATGTTTTATGTAATATGATTATGTATAGAGTATGTTTTTTGAATGTTCGTTTGCCTAAGAATAACTTTTAAGAACACATCCCAGTTACGTGACCGAACAGGCAAACAATATAATCGTTATGGATTTATTCCACTAACACGTGGAGTGTGTTATTGAGTGTATCAAATTGGTGGATCAGTGTGTTTGTGACGGAAGTAATATTTTCTAATGTAATATTCAAGTACAAGCACTAATGGCAAATTGGGATACAGAGCGGACTTTTAGATATAAACAAGAATGAAATGGGCTTGTAAAACGTCACAGAAAGAGTCGGTTGTTACCAACAATATCCGGGATTTCAGGTACAATATGTGCCAAGTTCTTCTCCAGAATAGTCATTCCTTCTGACCTCATACTGCAACAATCCTCTTTGTTTGGTTACTGTGTGTAGCCAGCCAGAGAACAGTTGTATATACCAAGATAAGCGACACCACAAGAGATCAGCGGGAAAGAACTATCAAGGAGAAGTACTTGTTTACTAGTTTGTATTTGTGAGAATTTGACGAATACGAGAAATTCCGAAGCAAATACTCCTTAAGTGTGATGCATATCTAGACCTTGAATATAGATGTCTGTGGATACACACACTATTGGGTTCATTCCGGAAACATGTCCACGTTTTAAACGAAACAAACCATACATTATTTAACGAAACGAAATTTCGATAAAAATTGAACAAACCGCAGCATCCAAAATCTGCGCGCTACGCACTGTGTTACCCCCTACTGCATGATCGTAGGGGTGGGGTGGGGGGACTCTCGGTTCGTTGCACTCAGATTGTTCCATCGGGGGGGGGGGGGGGGGGAGGTGTAGTAGTTGCGACTTTTTAAATCTGGGAGTTCATGAAAGTTGTATGAAAGTACGCATACTATTAAAAAGTTGGAATGAATCACGTGATGTGGACGCATCATTCCGTAATGAACCCACTTTTAGAGCGGACAATAAATCTCGAGACTTTCGGACAATCAAGTTACTTCCCATCTCATATATTCATTCAAGTCTTGCGTTGCCGGATGCACTGGGTTAATGGAATAGCGTGAGATGACTTGAGAATGGAACTTCCTGGAGGCAATTGCAAGTGTAAAGCTTTTCATACGCTTCGTGTATTTTCAGTCATTTTTTGGCGGACGCCAGTAACCTTTCAGAGGCGCAGGAGATTGATAGCGTGCGGACAGCAACAACAAAAAACCCGGTTGCAATTTCTCGTCTAACATGACCAGCCCTCCAGTTGACCCTGCTGTAAATGGGTACCTGACGCACGAGTTAGGGAAGGTAAATACAGCAACGAAGGGAACCCTACCTCATAGTTGCTGCGATACAGAGTTATCTTCATCCCGACGGCAGGTTGCTGCCGTGCGACCTACCTTTAGGTATCATTATATACTTAATTAATAATTAAGTTGGATACCTAATTAAGTTAGCTAACTGTAAGTACGATTGTATCTCCAAAATTATATAGGCGGATTGAGTATCAAGTCATGATTCCAGTAGGAAGAGTTATATCTTGAGTATCAAGTCATGATTTGAGTAGAAGAGTATATCTTGAGTAGAAAGAGTCATGATTTGTGTAGGAAGAGTTATACCTTGAGTAGAAAGAGTCATGATTTGAGTAGGAAGAGTATACCTTGAGTAGAAAGAGTCATGATTTGAGTAGGAAGAGTATACCTTGAGTAGAAAGAGTCATGATTTGAGTAGGAACAATTATATCTTGAGTAGAAAGTCATGATTTGAGTAGGGACAGCCATAACTACACAAAAATCATGGATCATTAAAAAGAAAGTCTAAAATTGGATAGGAGGAATAATAGCACAGATAAAAGGAATTATAATTCAGACAGGAGGAATCATGACTCGACAGGGGGTATCATGCCACGATAGACTAAAATATTTTGTAATGCGCAAATGCAAATTTTTTGCGGGAACTTACATTAGCTCTAATAACACTGTGATATCATCGCATCATCATGATGAGTAACCACTATTTATGTTTTCCAATCTTGTGATATTTTATTTATTCTAAGTTATAATTCTTTTTTGCTTGTATTTTAAATGTCAATTATGTTTGAAATAATGACTACTCCCTACCTTACTGTAAATAGTGTAAACATATTCCTACTTGATGTTAGAATATTATTAATTGTGTGTTTGTATCATGCGTTGGTATATGTTCAAGATATATTTAAATTAATATCGCCGAAGACGAATGTGTTAGGCCATTGGCGCAAATAAAACAGCGACACAACGCATTTCCATTCTCATGACTACATCCTGCTGGAAATCTAGTAGGACCATGGTCCTGCTACAGGGGAGATGCAGCGGGAGTTTGAGACTGAACGCTGAAGAGGAAATTAATTTATACTTTTGTAGAGGATGGCATTAGGTCAATGAGCATTAGCCTAGTCTGCTGGTTCAACAACCAACCATACTTGTAGGCAAGGTTACCTCTGTGTTGCTCAAACGACGTTGGGGGGAGTTACAAATCCCTTACTCTGGATGTGGTTTTTGAAGACCTGCTTTCCGTATGTCTGTAGTGTAAATTGTATGTGTTGGGTGTTTAAGTGTGATGCACATATTAACGAGGGTGCGCAGCAATAAGGGAATCTTGCTTCCAAGCAAGTACTGCCAAAATAGTGCACAATGATCCTTGTCACTGATGATCAAGGCATAAAGGATTCATCCTTCCCTCGCCACCCTTCTGATGAACATGATACAGTGGAATCCCTCTATAGCGCATTATTTTATAACATATTTCCCTATATAACAACACTTTTCAAAATCCCCAATTATATATATTCTATATTGTTTGTACTGTATAGGGTCCCTTTATCAAACCCATAACCCTCCAGGGTCGTAGAGATGTCACTCTGAAAACATCAACACAAAACATGACGCCATGCCTCTTTGTTATCAACTTCTTTGTTTGAGTGTGGAGAATCTTAATTCTGCCCAGTCTTTAATATTAAACAGGGTCCCATATGATATAACGAATTTCTGTTATTACATACATATTTGGTTGGGCCAGACCAAGTTGTTATAACGGGATTTCACTGTATTTAGTACTAAAAATAGCACATCAACAGGTAAATCACCTCAATCCCCGGCTGTTTTTCCAAATGTCATAAAAATAACACAAACACAGATTAGCAGTTTAAAATGGTAAAACTTGCCTGAGGTGAGATTCGAACTCGGTACCTTAGCAATCATAGACGTGCTCTGTATCACATCATCATAAATATATGTGGTGGTGAAGGCATCGGTTAGCGGATGTCACTCCTAGATGTCTGTGGTCGTGAAGGCATCAGTTAGCGGATGTCACTCCTAGATGTCTGTGGCCGTGAAGGCATCAGTTAGCGGATGTCATTCCTAGATGTCTGTGGTCGTGAAGGCATCAGTTAGCGGCTGTTGTTCCTAGATGTCTGTGGTCGTGAAGGCATCAGTTAGCGGGTGTTATTCCTAGATGTCTGTGGTCGTGAAGGCATCAGTTAGCGGATGTCACTCCTAGATGTCTGTGGTCGTGAAGGCATCTGTTAGCGGATGTCTGCGGCTTCAATGTTATAGTATAGGTCACATATCGATCAGAAACAGTTTTACACCCAAACCAGATTAGCCCTTACGTAGCACAAATCTATAAATTATCATGCACCTCATCACTTACCCATTACTTGACAAAGGTTATTTTTATACAAACGTGAATACATATTTTGTACGTGTTCGGATTTTTCTGTCGCAAGTAACTGCTGCTATCATTATTATTATGTCTTTTAAATATTTTATTTTACTTCTACGGAGAAGAACACCCCTTTTTTTCGTAGTCATGAATCCAAATTAGTTACATTGCCCGATTGATGAATAAATGCTATCATTACAGGTACACATTATTTATACGTGCACTCATTATTTGAATATGTTGCTAAGTATTTATGCATATTTGTAACTGAAAAATTGCAGTGAGATGAGAACGTGCACGAAGTGAGACAGATATCATGAATGTGTGTCGATTATTTTTTTGATCAAATGGATATGAAATATTTGTTTGAATAATAATGTTCTCGCCACAATTGAGTGATTAACTGGCCTGTACCTGGTATAAAATGCAAGTGATTTATTCTGCATAGCGTATGCCAATTTGCACTAGTCAAGTCTAAGATTAGATCTTTTGAAAATGTGAGTAAATTCAAGTTTTGGCATAACTGTGAACTAATAAATAGGGTGAGATTTTTTAAACTAATAATCACAGTGTCAACAATAGGCTGACCAAGATTACGATGGACAACTTGCACAGAGCTGAGAGGCTGTGATGACAATGGGTACCAGATGGGAAAAGAAAGTAGAGGACGATCCAGAACAACCATTAAAGAGGTTATGATTATGGGTCTAAACAACATGCAAGAACTACACAGAGCAGCATTCCATTGCTCAAACTGATGAGCTCTGGTTTCTGCTCTATGCAGCATATTCGGCACTGAAGGAACATAGAAATATTGAACATTATTTCCCCTATACCCTTGCTAATCCATTTATCTTACACAGCACTAGTAGTAAAGCAAAATGAATTAAACTGACCTAGACCTGATTAAACTAAACTAGTCTAGATGTCATTCCTGCGTCATGGAGACGTGGTTTTATGTTTTGGAGACGTGGCTTTAGACAGGCTAAGTCATCTATTCTGTTTATTATTGTGTTGTTTACTGTTGTTTGTCTCTTGAAAAAGGTTCCATTTGAGCCGATACGTGGAGAATTGTCCTGTTTAGTTTTATTGTGTTTTTTTATATATACTTTTTTATATATTTGTATTCATAGGCAAGTGTTTTCAGTAACCTGTTTAATTCATTTTGCTTTACTATTTGTTCATTCGGTTACTGCGGCACCCTCCACTTTGTCGGACACCCTCCGACCATTTGGTTATTTATACAGCACTAGTAGCCAGCCAATGTGCTTTCCAGGAATAATTAGACAAGGGATGCTGATTGTTAAATATGAAAAACGTGCTGACTCAAGTTGTGAGGAGAATAGGTGCCAGCTGAACGGAGAACCTGTTTCAAATCGTTTGCTCCTTTTTTATTGTTTGACTACAAACCCACGATGCTTCTTAATTATGATTCATTTTTCCAGGAATC
Source organism: Meghimatium bilineatum (assembly GCA_034231615.1). Taxonomy (NCBI): domain Eukaryota; kingdom Metazoa; phylum Mollusca; class Gastropoda; order Stylommatophora; family Philomycidae; genus Meghimatium; species Meghimatium bilineatum. The sequence goes on from CM067321.1 coordinate 7,822,978, forward strand.
AGGTTTTGAAATAAAAAAGAAATGTAAATAGGGGTCCAAAATAAACATACATTGCTGAGTATTAGTTTTAAAAAAAACTCACCCTTCAAATGACATGGCAACAGCAAGGGCATGTTGCCTCTCTTACACATTGCCTCCCTTCAATTCCCTTAACAGAAAATATGCAGTATTGACAGGTTTTTAAATAGTATTACAGAATATCAGGAGTATAAATACGGCGAATGATTGATTGTATGGTTAATTGGGTGATTCACTGATTGGATGATTAATTGGGTGATTCACTGATTGGATGATTAATTGGATGATTCACTGATTGGATGATTCACTGATTGGATGGTTAATTGTGTGATTCACTGATTGGATGATTAATTGGGTGATTCACTGATTGGATAATTAATTGGGTGATTCACTGATTGGATGGTTAATTGGGTGATTCACTGATTGGATGGTTAATTGGGTGATTCACTGATTGGATGATTAATTGGGCGATTCACTGATTGGATGATTAACTTATTAATACAGTTTACATGATAACTCAGAAGATACCTCTAGTTCTTGTAATCACATATTCTGAATTGTCTCTTTTTTATATCCTCATTATGACTATGCTAAATTATTTAATTTATAACATTCGTTTTTGTATGTTTCAATATGAATATTTTAATTTATATTATACTTAATGCTTGTTACCAAATCATGAAAAAAATACAATATTAACAAATACTTTTATTGTTTGTTATTTTGTGTAATTTTAACTAATGTTGAAGTTTTCAGAGACCTGGAGTAAAATGACAAATTATACCAAAAAGTAGAAGCAGGCAATCAAGATTTTTAGGGCATGATCAGAAAAGTAAAACTTGAACATTTTAGTAATCACTGGAAAGATCAAGGGGAGAAGAGACAGAGGAAGACAAAAGACAAATTTCTGGATGGGTTGTCACTGTGCTACAAAAAGATATCACCAACTGAACTTATTAACACAATAGACAAAGAGCTGTGGAGAAGGATGGTCGCCTACGCTACTCAACATGGCACATGAGTGATTAATTGTTATTCTGTGTAAGCTTTCAGATATTTTTGGGAAATATTTTCTTGATTAGAAACCAGAATCACGGTGAATGGAATATTCCTGACCTTCAACCCAGCCGACATTCAAAAGTTTGAAGTCTAAAAACCAAGTCAGATGTTGATTAGGTGGTCTTCGGATATTTCCATATACTTCCTCGTCTGTGTATATGACATGTCCTTTACAGAACATTGTCCTGACTGTCACTTTACAAGCCCCTCTGTTTTGTGCAAGCTGTCTGACTTCTCCAGTATCAAATTCAGGTCTTCAATATTCTATGCCCATCACAATCTTTTTCTCTTTCCTGGAACTTTTCCCTCCATGATTAATATTTCTAAATCATTTTGTATTTTTATGTGTCCAAAATGTGTTGCATTTAAAAAAAATAGTTTTGAGGAGCAAATCTTTTCTGTTCAGGTCTTAGCTGATGTCTGCATTGGTTCATCTTTCTGTGTATGATATTCTAATCTCCATCGATGGTAAACACTGTAAACAAGTAAATGAGTTCACCTACTCAAGATGCATTATATCGAGTGAAGGGAAAAATAGTAAAGAGATACAAAATAGATGCAACAAAACATACCAGATCTTAGGACAAATGACACGTATTTTCAAGAACAAAAATGTAAACATAGACACTAAAGTTGCATTATACAAGACTATTATTATTCCATCACTATGCTACCAGTGCCAAACTTGCACAATCACAGCACAAGACAAAAGAAAAATAGTGACAACAGAAATGACATGTCTACGAAGAATACTCAAGAGTGTCACAAAGAGATAGAATTAGAAACGATAACATCAGACAGATAACCAAAACAATACCAGTATTGGAACACATCAAAAGACAATAGATCAAGTGGTTTTCACACGCTTTCAGACTACCGACATATAGCATGCCACAAATGGCCTTGACATAGACATAACGGTTATAAAGCCAGAGGCAGACCATGTAAAATTAGGTCTACATAAATCAAAGAAGCCAAGTGAACAAGCTTACAAACAGCACACAAGAAGGCCATCCCCAGAGAACTCTTCCACCCCTGGCACCGCAAGGCAAACAAGGGCCACAGCGTATAGATAGATATATAGATAGATAGATATTCTAATGATTTTTCTATGACATTTCCTTTTGAATGCTGATATTTCATCAGAGTCTATCTATCGTCTTTTCTCTCCTTGTGCTGTGAGCTGTCAAATGATTGAATGACAATCAGTTTTCGGGCTATGGCATGTTTGGTCACTTGATATGCAGTAATACTGTGTTGTGTCAAAAAGTTATCAACTTATTCGATCCACCTTCTTCTTGGTCTTCCTCTGTACTTTTCTCCTGCTATATGTTCTTGCTGCTGACCAACAATGTTCTTGCTGCTGACCAACAAAATTTCATTCAAATTAACTGGCCAAACTATTTCAGTATCTGTTTTTTCAACATATTTGGTGATTTGTAAAAGCAACATCAGTGTTGGAGTGAAAAAGTCAAACTGTAGAAGTCACTGATGCTTTCTGTTGTGCTGTATGGTTGTGAGAGTTGGACACTCACTGCGGACACGGAGAGACGACTACAAGTCTTTGAATATAAATGTTAGAGATAAATTTGGCGAATCTCTTATAGAGAGCATAAGACAAATGTGTACGTAAGAAATAAAATAGAGATGTATGCAGGTGTACAAGATCCATTGATTTCAGTAGTGAAACAATAAAAACTAGCATGGTTTGGACATGTATGTGGACATGATTACTTGTCAAAAACAATACTGCACGGATCTGTGCAAGATGGAAGAAGCAGAGGACAAATAAAGACATGGACAGACAACATCAAGGAATGGAAAGGACAAGATATTTTCTCACTCATCCGCAACATTGACGATAGAAATCGCTGGAGGATTTTGTGTGCTGAAGCATCCAATGTGGTACCCCTACGACCCTGACGGATTACAGATTTAAAGATATAGAGATATTTGACCACAGACGTTATTCCAACAGTTTTTGTAATCTCCTCATTTCTCACATGATCTCTTCTTGTTCTGTTTGCTGCTTTTCTTAAACATCTCAGTTCACACATAGCAAGCTATCTCTCTTGTTCTTTTGTTAGTGTCCATGTTTGACACTGATAACACAATGTTGGGTTCATCAGAGTAACCACTTAAATATTAAAGAACAATACGAATGTATTCAAGGAAATATTGGTATAATCTACAGAAGGGGGTTCTCAACCATATCAGACGGCCCCTCTCATATGTAATACTGAGTGTGAGAGCATCACTGTTGCCACTGAAGTTTTAAAAATAATCCCCGATTGTCTTGACAAATCTCAGAAAAACCCAGTTCCAGTGAAAAAAATCTCAGCTCTGAAATCACTGAAGAGTAATATAACATATAATAGGAAATAACAATGGATTCGTCAATACAGTTTGAGGTATCACGCTCCGGAGGTCATGGAGACTGGATTACCAGAACCGCTACTACTCTGTGATGGTAAGAAGTTCTGATATAACCAAATTTGTCTAACATCTGCCGTTGAAAGTAGTTACCATTCTCCCCCCTCCCTCCCAACCCTCTCCATAAAGCTATTTTTAATTAAAGAGTAAAATTTAAAAAAAAAGTGAAAACTGACCATTCTTTGGCACTCATTCTCAAACTGCTATCAGATCTCTCTGCTTGTGAGCACCATATACCATTATGCAAGCACTATTGTGCTCACAACCACCAGTTTTGAGAACACTTGGTCAACTGTATAGACAACAACAACAAGAGCACAGAAAAACTGCTGCAAGATGGCAGATATGATCTGAACAAGAATTCACAAAATTGGTGTTAATGAAATCTATTCTGATAACTGTACAAATAAAACCTGTCTGTCAGAGAGATATATATATATACAATACTTTATGCCATCGTATGTCAAACAAATGTCATTTATATGTACATAGTATCTACAATAAAAACTCTGGGGTATAAAATCAATGATAATGGAATTATATACATGACACAAGCAAATGTTAGGGTTTTAGCACAATGTAAAAGGTATTATGAGTTATGAACCAGCATCATAGCATATGGTTTCCCATAAATGCTCAGCTGAAATATTTCCTCCAATGTGTTTGGCTGGGCATTAGAAGTTACCGCTCATGTATTGTGCCACCACACTCATAGTAGTAAATATCATTTAACCCATATCATTTAACTGCCATAGAGGTGTGAGATGTTAGCAATCTCACATTTTAGTGTCTCTGCTAAATGAGGGCGGTAGCCATCTCCTCTTCCTCGCAGTCTTTACTTCCTGGATTAATCCAGTACACATTTAAGGCTGGGTCGATCCAGGAGCCACTGCGATCTGAAAAACTTGCCATCATTCAACTGGGGAATGAACACAGGACCACTCATATGCAAAGTCAGTGCGCTAACCACTTCGCTACATGGCCTACATAGCTAAGTACCTTTTTTTAAGGAAGTAGAAATCTTCTGCAGATTTGTTCACACGAGATGAAAATTACAGGGAATATTGTTCAACTACCTAATCAGTGGTTGACCAGAAACTACATGACTATTGTCTCCTATTGCACTTGTTATGGCACTATTCCCCGACATCCCGAGCATGAGCCCTGGAACCATACATCTTGGTGGATGAGTGAACCACGGGATTAAATTTCATTTAAAACAACAAATAATGAGTGGATTCAAAACCCGATTTCGCTGTTCAGTGGATGAATAAATTAATATTAATAGTAAGACCCATACCCCATCAAGGTGGTAGGGGTGCCATACTGGAGACATCAGTACAAAAAAATCTCCACACATCTCTATCCTCAGCCATTCCGAGGAGGGTAGAAACACGATGTACAGACCATTCCTTGATGTTATCAATTCAGAATTTTATGTCTCCCTTTTCTCCTTCCTCACTCAACTGTTCCCTGCACAAAATGTTTTAAAAAGTGAATAATGTCTCAGTTATATGTTCAAAGAAAACAAGCATACGCCGTTTCACCTCTGCCAAAATTGGTTCTCATGCAAACTGAATTAATATTACACAAACCCAGCTTCCTTAGCCAATCTCAGATTGGTTACAGAAAAGCTAGTTAAACACAGTGGCACAGTTGTTAGTGTCCTGACTTCTCTAACTGACGGTATTATTCAAACAGTGAGGAGTAAACTTTTTCACACATAAACTGTTCTCAGTCTCAAGAAATGGGTACCAAAGTAAACCCAAGAAAGTAAGTGGGAAGTCCCTAGGCTTAGTTAGAACACACTGTATTTTGTTTGAGAAAGTGGTATCGGCTGGATTTATCTCGTTCACATTATGTGTCACCTACTTCTGCCTTCAATTCAAACATTGATGATTTTCACAATGCAAATGATCTACTCAAGTATTTCCAAACAACCATACCACTCTCGGCAGAGGTGAAACGGGGTACGTTTGTTTGGTTAGGACATGTAACCGAGATACAATTCACTTTATAAAACTTATAGAACAAAAGGAGGACAGATACAATTTTGGATTGATAATATGGAAGGAGATTGAGTTATTTCTTTCATTATTTAACAATGAATAGATCTGCAATAAATCTTTGGCCTCGGATACGTTTTCAGTAAGGAGGGGTGGGTTTTACTTGTAAAAACAAAAAAAAAAGCATTCATCTGTTTGTGTATTGGGGGTGTATGAGTCCAGCGCATCAACACCACCCCCTCCCCCAACCAATATACAAGTTTAATCGGCAATAAGGATAACTGGGATGCACATTTATTTGACGTGTAGATCACCACCTGATGTTAGCTTTGACAGCCACCTCTCAGCCTAAAGGTCCCGAGATCACATCTCATCAATTTGTGATGGCAACATTAAAAATATTTCCAAACAGTTGCTGACCCCCCCTAATTGTAACCCTAGGACAAAAAGTATGGCCTGATCTACACCTTCAATACACTAGACCTCCTTATAAAATGATAATCCAAAGAACCATCAAACCAGCCAACATCTAGAAGTGGCTAACAAATGGGACGAGGCCTACTGCAATGACACTGTGGTGCATGTCCAGCTTTTGAAGCTTAGTATTTTCTCTGTTTAACATAGAAATACAATATGCAGACTGAATGTTATAGATTGTTGTACATTCCTTTAGAAATTGGCCAGGAATTCATTCAAAATTGATAGCTAAATATTAAAAATAAACAGAACACCACAAATGATAGTTGTAAAAGAACAGTGACATAAAAGTATATATTTGACTAAAAGGCACATGGATTTACTGCCCTAGTTATACATGCATTCACAGAAATGATAGTGCAGATTTTGCACTAATGCTGTGTTTTCCAATGTGTGGGGCACCCAATTTTGGAACATTAATCCCAATAACAATCGAAACGCAAAAACATGACATGCAGGTAATAAATAATAAGAGGCTATAGTAGCCTGCAAATGAAGCAATGAACCATTTTTTGTATTTGCCGGGGCGAGGGCTGAAAAAGTTTGAGAAACATTGGTCTAGTCTAATGCATATACAACAAAATCGAAATGAATAAAGATGACATAGAAGTTGCTTAGTGAGGTCTATCACATGTGGGAGAATTGAGTAGTAAATGGGGTGCAAAGGGAACGCATTGTTCTCGGCGGACCCAGGGTTAGCAGATAACCAAGATCCCAAATGTACCTCCTCGCAGTGCACCCTGGAAACAGAAATACAGCAGCTCGAGCTGATTCTGGCTAAATCATTTGGGGATCGTGGGGAGAATGTTGAGGTAGCAGATGGAAAGAGATTTGACTGCATAAAAGACAGACATCTCTGACACAAACAGCACCAAAACATACAGTGGCACTGTCGACATACAGTGACGCTAGTCAGTCCAGTCCGAACATTGGAGGGGCGCCCAATGAAAAAGTCACAAAAAGTTAGATGCATGGTGAGAGACGAAGTTTTCATAATGAGTACAATGAAACAATGAAAGGCCAGAAAAGCGTCAACTGCAAATAGAAAGGGAAAAGTTCCACGGAAAGGGGAACTACAAGCTGTTAGCTCGAGTTGAGCTTCTAGTTACCTGTGCTCCTTATAGGCAGAGACCCATACCCAATCATGGGTGTCTGGCAAAGCAAGAAGACCTGGCCGAACTCTAATGTCGAGCCTTCCTATACCGGAAACATGCTCGCAAAGAGAAATGGTTCTGTACCCGATGGGCTCAGGCAAAAAAGGGAATATGATGGCAGTCCTGGCCCAACTCTATTGTCAAGATTTCCTATACCGGAAGTACACTTGCAGAGAGAAAGGGTTCAGTACCCGATGGGCTCAGGCACAAAAAGGACAACGATTTTAGCACTGGCCTAACTCTACTGTCAAGCTTTCCTATACCGGAAAAATACTTGCAGAGAGAAAAGGTTCAGTACCTGATGTGATCAGGCGCTATTGGGACAAGGTCGCTCAGCTCAAGAACGCTGTGCTCTAAAACGCATGGTGTGAGACTCGAACTTGGGCGAGGGGTTCACGATGTCGATGAATGACACCTCGGCTAAGAAAGCGAAAGAGCCAGGGTCCAACTCTTTAGTTGAGTTCTTCCTCATACGGAACCAGGCTCGTGGATGAGAAACGGTTCAGTACCCAATGGGCACAGGCACAGTACGTCCAATTACACGAGGTAAGTTCATAGACGGTGGAACACCTCGTGCGAGATAGACGTGAACGACAAATGTCTCGGCGAAGAGTCACTACACACCAGCGTGTCCAGCGACAGATAGACAGGATGTCACAGATTAGCGAAGCCCAGCCAAATTAAAGGCATGATGAAAACTGATGTGCTGGACCTCTGACGTCCAGACCACAGAGTGGCCAACCGAGGTGCAAATAACAGTTTTACTGTCGAACTTGCAGCACAACGTTAAAAACTCCACAACGGAAATCACACGATATATTCGTTGTGGTTAAATGAGAGCGAACGCAGAAGAAGAAAGAGTAGTAAATGTGGCACAAGGAGGACTCCACATCCAAAAGGTAGAATGAATGTGTTCAACCAGTGAGCCATGGGAACAGAGCACCTATGACTGAATAGAGTGACCCGCAAAAGATGGATGTGCCGGACCATTGGCACAAATAAAATGGTGACACAACGTATTTCCATTCTCTGGACTACATCCTGCTGGAAATCTAGTAGGACCATGGTCCTGCAACAAGAAAGATCCAGCGGGAGTTTGAGAATGAACAAAGATGAAGAATAGAGTGCAATGACATAGGCTCGTAACCATTAACCACTGTTTGAGCTGTGTACCCAATCGAGGCCAACTCCTTGACGTGGAGATAGGGCGTAGTCCAATCAACAGAAGCTGGGAACTAAGATAGGCCGGGCCATCTCCAATATCGAGTAGAACCACAGTATTGTACAGGTGCTGAAGTCAGAGATACCAGGTCAAGAGTCACAACAGCAACCATGGTATCATGTAACCCTGTCTATTTAACATTGCGAACGAGAATAAACTGTGCTCAATGATGACTGAGTTTATTCTATGTATGCTTTGACGTGACTTGATATTGTCTACTAAGTTGACACATTGATTTTGTTTACTATAGAACTTATGGAAGTGGCCCATGCCAAAATTGGATGTGTTGGGCCGAAAGGGATAAATATTTCAACTTCGTTGTAGAGGATTGACTTCATTATACCCAGCAGGTCACTCCGTATATACTCTGGGCCTGTCAACAAAGTGGCACACCTCTTGCTGAGAACATCACTCACAGCATGATTGAAACTCATTTTGGTTGTAAGGTTGTGTTTTGTTGATTGGATTGTGTATATTTATTGATTGACTGGTCTGGTACTGTGAAACTCTGGTCGTGCACAATTTTTGGTTGTTTACAAGACCATCCAAACCTTTGGTTGCCAACAAAAGACCCACAATCATCTATTTCTAGGTGGAGAACCAAGACCAACGAGCCTAACACCAAAGGCACCAAGTAAAACAAAGTCCTTCTTAGGACTACATCCCAATCCCCCCAAAACTTTTTTCCTTTTAAGGACACGCAGACCAGACCCCAGGTCAAATCACCAGTCCCTAACAGGACAACCCAGGCCATTGGGCCATAATATACGCCCCAATATAACTAAAGGAAAACCATTCCACAGTTGAAAGGGGCGTGTCTGACTGTAGACAGACAAATCCACCAACTAACAAACAAACACTCACTGCACATACCTCTGCAGCTTCAAGTGATCATCTCCAACCCAACCATCTTCCCAAAAATTCTGTATTCAAATAAGACTCATTAGCAGGAATTAAACCTGCGCCCCCTAGAGAACATAGCAAACAGCTTTACCACTACATCTAGGATACTCCCTTTATATGCATGCATTAACCAGTTGTTGAGGTTAATGTTGATGTTTTTTATCACAGTTTATGACTGCATAGATTCAATAAAGCTACAGAAAATGGGCGAAGAAGAGGACTAATTCTCTCTAACAAAGAAATGTTTTGTAATGTAGTGGTTATACTAGAACAAATGTAAACAAAAACCTGCACCTGATGAAGGTCTTTTTGCAAATACATAAGTATTCCATATTTATATTTAATAAAGCTTCTGATACACTATTATGTTTTCCTTTTTTTTTTTAGCTGCCGTCAAACAAGAAACCAAACATACAGATTTGTACATGGGTGATGTGGTCACAAAAGAACCCGTAAAACTGGCTGCGACCGTTTCCAACACACACAAAAAAAGCAATGAGGAATAACAAAATGAAACATTTATGTACAGAAAAATCACATGGTATGAACATCACATTCTGAACTTTGCATGATTATGCGCCTACACAGTTGACATCTTATATCTACTTCAAACACTAGTACACTTGAACAATCTACTTCCATCCCTAGCACACATGTACAATCTACTTTCATCCCTCGCACACATGAACAATCTACTTTCATCCCTAGCACACATGAACAATCTTCTTTCATTTCTATTACACTCCCTTTAGGTCCTGAACAACAAGTAAAGGATATACAAACATTTATAATGCTCTGCAAGTACTTGACCAACAACCAACAGTAAAACAACAACAACCTTGAACTTTCTACCTATAGTCATGCAATAACCGTGAACTTTCTACCTAGTTAAACAACAGCCTTGAACTTTCTACTTATAGTCAAACTATAGCCTTGAACTTTCTACGTATAATCAAACAACCTTGATTTTCTATATATAGTCACACAACAGCCTCGAACCTTCTACCTTTTGTCAAGTCTGAGGAGTTTATTGTCTTCCGCATCAGGACAGGACACAACAGACTAAACAGCCACTTAAATAGACCAAGACTGATTCCATCACCCTTGTGTCCATGTGGGCAGGCAGCACAAATCACATAACATATCCTGCAAGTCTGCATTACACTAAACCAGTTAAGGAAGGAGTACTGGCCCACAGAGACAGACACCCACAGAAAGTTGTATGGGAGAAATGAGCTTTCAAATACAACAGCAATTATCCAGAAAACCAGACTTGCTGTGTAGACATATTAAACCAGACGTGCTGTGTAGACATATTAAACCAGACGTGCTGTGTAGACATGTTAAACTGTGAACGAAAAGAAAGTGCCATAATAGTTAAGCCATTTTCCTTTTGTGCGCACGGTCACAGGTTTGACGCTGGGCCATGCCATCTTGTGTACAAGAGCATTTCTCCAGTGCTATGTTAATGTTATATGCTTTGTTTGATGCTCTAAGCATGGAGCATGCTTTTCTGGTGAAAGGGACAAAGTACATATGACACAATGAAGCCAGTCTTCTAAGCCATTTTAAACAATTGTAGATAACTGGGCAGATGTAGTCAGATATTGACTGTAATGAACGGACACCATTGTACTCTGAGCAAACCAGATATTGACTGTAATGAACGGACACCATTGTACTCTGAGCAAACCAGATATTGACTGTAATGAACGGACACCATTGTACTCTGAGCAAACCAGATATTGACTGTAATGAACGGACACCATTGTACTCTGAGCAAACCAGATATTGAAATGACAATATAAGAAGATTGTACTAATTGGAAGCTATCTTACGCTGCAAATAACACACTGCTATCAACACATTGAGCACAATCAATGTGTTCAAATTAAATTAGTCACGTTAAAATTTGAGAGGATATGTGTATGATTAGTTAAGCATCACCCAGGGCACACTGATTCATATTGTGTGTTCTGTGTTAAGGAGGTAGGGGAATACCGAGCGAGTAGATGCTTGACAACCTAGCATTGTGGCATGGGAGAACATCAATATGACTGCACAAGAAATAGAAGGCTGTGGAAAGACATGATAACCAACGCAATACGACATGGACCATTAAAAAGAAGACTAGGTTAACCTCTAGATATTTTTGAGTCGGATCAGACCTCTACACTCCTGGTATAATTTGACTATTTCAGGGTATAGTTACAAGATTCTACAACACTCCATGGTATAGTTAGAAGATTCTATTAAAATCCATGGTATAGTTAGAAGATTCTATTACACTCCATGGTATAGTTACACGATTCTACAACACTCCATGGTATAGTTAGAAGATTCTATTAAAATCCATGGTATAGTTACAAGATTCTATTAAAATCCATGGTATAGTTAGAAGATTCTACTACACTCAATGGTATAGTTAGAAGATTCTACAACACTTCATGGTATAGTTAGAAGATTCTATTAAAATCCATGGTATAGTTAGAAGATTCTACTACACTCAATGGTATAGTTAGAAGATTCTACAACACTTCATGGTATAGTTAGAAGATTCTATTAAAATCCATGGTATAGTTAGAAGATTCTACTACACTCAATGGTATAGTTGGAAGATTCTACAACACTTCATGGTATAGTTAGAAGATTCTACTACACTTCATGGTATAGTTAGAAGATTCTACTACACTTCATGGTATAGTTAGAAGATTCTACAACACTCAATGGTATAGTTAGAAGATTCTACAACACTTCATGGTATAGTTAGAAGATTCTACAACACTTCATGGTATAGTTAGAAGATTATATTACACTCCATGGTATAGTTAGAAGATTCTACAACACTTCATGGTATAGTTAGAAGATTCTACAACACTTCATGGTATAGTTGGAAGATTATATTACACTCCATGGTATAGTTAGAAGATTCTACAACACTCAATGGTATAGTTAGAAGATTCTATACTCATGGTATAAGTAGAAGATACCCCCCCCCCAATCCTAGATTCTAATGATTGTTATATTACATAAATTGCTGCATATTTTCTAACTGATGTCATATAACTTTGTATAAAAATACCTGATGTCAGGTAATGAGACTTTCTCAGCCGAAATATAACTGTCAGGAAATGACACTTTCTCAAACTAAATATACCTGAGTCAAGTAATGATAGTAATTACGTAGAACACAAGTTTGAACAGCTTTACAATGAACACGCAGACTATCAGGCATTGATAGGAAATAAAATACAAATAGCAACATTTCAACCTTAAAACACAAGACAAACAGTTGAAAACAGTAAACATAATGGCAATATCACAAAAGCATTAGACGCACTTAACGTATGTATACACAAGTATTGTCATAGAGACAGGAATTTAAAAAATAAGGGGAATGAAAGTGGAATAAAAATAAGTATACTTGACAACAAGAATGAATGAAATTACAAAAGCCCAACTTGCCAAAATCTAAATAAATGAATGACTGGAATTAAGACCAAATGGTTTAATGGTACTAACTGAAATTATAGCAATTTTCATAGGCGTGCCTAGCTCTATCGTCTATGGTGCAAGATCGTAGCACAGTGACCTGAATATCACAGCACCAAGAAGATCAGTGCATTTAAATATATGGCGACAGAGGTTGGTGTTCTGTGGTTAATGGCATGAAGATGCAGGTAGAAATGGTCACTCAGTCTTAATCCGGTCTCACCTATATATTTCAGGTCACACTGTTTACAAATGATATCGTAAATGACATTGTGGGAATTCACACGTAAAAGCCTCATCAATAGGGAAAGTTGTCTTGAGAGAACACGAAACGGAGCGAATCTTCACTAAATAGGGACATGTGTAGCAACAATGGCATTTGCAAGGAAACGTGCCAAAATGGTCTGAAACATAAGCCCTCAGGTGGCTATGAATTGAGATGTCAAGATTTTTGTCACACCTATAGGCAACCAGAGGGTAGTCTTGGAAAATGGCACAAATTTGTGGATCAGAATGGAGAAGGAAATAATGTTTGAACAAGATTCTACAGATAGTAGTGTTATGGGGATGAAAAGTGAAGACAAGTTGAACTCTATCAGATGAAGAAGTACCCTGAGTATTAGTCACGGTATCATGGCTCTACTTTCACAATCTAAATATACCTGACAGGTAAAGAGACTTTCTTGATCTATATTTACCTGATGTCAGGTAATGAGACTTGATCTAAGCACACCTGATATCAAGTAATGAGACTTGATCTAAGCACATCTGATGTCAGGTAATGAGACTTGATCTAAGCACACCTGATATCAAGTAATGAGACTTGATCTAAGCACACCTGATATCAAGTAATGAGACGATCTAAGCACACCTGATGTCAGGTAATGAGACTTGCTCTAAGCACACCTGATGTCAGGTAATGAGACTTGATCTAAGCACACCTGATATCAAGTAATAAGACTTGATCTAAGCACACCTGATATCAAGTAATGAGACGATCTAAGCACACCTGATGTCAGGTAATGAGACTTGATCTAAGCACACCTGATATCAAGTAATGAGACTTGATCTAAGCACACCTGATGTCAGGTAATGAGACTTGATCTAAGCACACCTGATATCAAGTAATGAGACTTGATCTAAGCACACCTGATGTCAGGTAATGAGACTTGATCTAAGCACACCTGATGTCAGGTAATGAGACTTGATCTAAGCACACCTGATATCAAGTAATAAGACTTGATCTAAGCACACCTGATATCAAGTAATAAGACTTGATCTAAGCACACCTGATATCAAGTAATGAGACTTGATCTAAGCACACCTGATGTCAGGTAATGAGACTTGATCTAAGCACACCTGATATCAAGTAATAAGACTTGATCTAAGCACACCTGCTATCAAGTAATGAGACTTGATCTAAGCACACCTGATGTCAGGTAATGAGACTTGATCTAAGCACACCTGATGTCAGGTAATGAGACTTGATCTAAGCACACCTGCTATCAAGTAATGAGACTTGATCTAAGCACACCTGATATCAAGTAATGAGACTTGATCTAAGCACACCTGATGTCAGGTAATGAGACTTGATCTAAGCACACCTGATGTCAGGTAATGAGAATTGATCTAAGCACACCTGATGTCAGGTAATGAGACTTGATCTAAGCACACCTGATGTCAGGTAATGAGATTTGATTTAAACATACATGATGCAATATTTTGATCTTAACAGAAATATCAAAAATTTCGAAGACACATTCTTGATCTCTGCATACTTATTGCAAGTCAGTGAGACTTTTCACACCCTAAACACATCTTACATGAGGGAATGACACATTTTGTTCCAAACAAGCTTGATGACAGAATGACACTAAAACTTGTTCATGGAATCTGTTACATCACCGAGCTCTGAACCGTAGCTCCGAGGTTTATCCGTGGAGTCGACATGAACTGAAAGTGACGGTGTAATGTGCCATAGTGATTGACCATTCACTCATCCTATTCCACCGGCACAATATATACTTTCGTAGCCAGGCATTATCACACAGTCTGGTACTATGACTTGATCCTATCAACCTCTCCTTTTGGCATGCAGGACCTCAGTTAAGAGGGTCTGGTCGGGCACTTCGTTACTGAGGTGTTTGAAGTAGAGGAATTCCTCTGTACGGATGGAGATGAGCCTGATTTCAGGAAGTCTCATTAGAAGCTGGCTGTATTTGTCTCCGATGTTAGGGTAAACTAGTCGGCAGTACTCAAGCAAGGCTGCTGTTACTTTATCCTGGCTCTGTTCAATGTATGATCGGTTGTCAAGGCCGGACACATCTGAGGATGACAGAAAGAAGATAAGCATGAGCCTCAACAAACAATACTTGTTGCCACTTGGATTCAGATATTGCATAGGAGTATCTGTGAGTGGGTTCAGATATTGCAAAGGAGTATCTGTGAGTGGGTTCAGATATTGCAATGAGTATCTGTGAGTGGGTTCAGATATTGCAAAGGAGTATCTGTGAGTGGGTTCAGGTATTTCAAAGGAGTATCTGTGAGTGGGTTCAGATATTGCAAAGGAGTATCTGTGAGTGGGTTCAGATATTGCAAAGGAGCATCTACGAGTCATGAGAGTTTATTCTACTTCTTGTTCATTCTCAAACTTCTGCAGATCAGTGGGACGTAGTCCAGAGCACAGAATCCACTGTTTTATGGTTTATAGAAATCTGCACATTTCGGCCTGACATATTTGACTTCAACATGGCTTCTGGGTCACTTTGACCCTCAATGGGATGAGACAGCCCACCCCCCCCCCCAATCTTTAGTCACCTCTTACAACATGCATGGCAGAAAATAGCGTCATCATTCTTTGCTTCCTTTTGGCCTGGTAAACCACAGACATCGCCAGTCTATTGCATAGTTATATATAATATATATAAATACAACAAGGTCTATGAAATTAGGGTCAGCTGCTCTAACACATTCCAACTTGCCACTTGCAATCTACAGGGAGTTGTGTTCCATTAGTTTCCTTAATCCTTTAGCTTCTACATTGTTTTCGGTAACTGATCCTAGCTGTGCTAAGTTCAGCAACTGATCCTAGCTGTGCTAAGTTCAGCAACTGATCCTAGCTGTGCTAAGTTCAGCAACTGATCCTAGCTGTGCTAAGTTCCGCAACTGATTCTAGCTGTGCTAAGTTCAGCAACTGATCCTAGCTGTGCTAAGTTCAGCAACTGATTCTAGCTGTGCTAAATTCTTTCCTCAATGAATTTTCTTGTGCTCAATCCTTTTCCTCTATTGTCTTTTCTCTGTTTTTCCTATAAGTCATCGCCGGATTGAAATAGATGACTGATCCATCCGTTACTTAACCCTATACTACACTGTGTATTCTTTTACAACAACCCAATTCGACTCAAATATCTTCGTCATTTTTACTCATAATTTTAATGGTTGTTTCCCCTGAAAGCCAGATATTTTTGAATGGATTCTTGAAATTTTAAAGACAACACATGATTTGCATGATAATCTGCATGCATTTAAATTTGAAAAAAAGCAATTGTTTCCAAAACATTGTGTAAATTTAAAAAATGTTGCCCTTTTTTACAAGGTATATTTTTAAAATTAAGTTTCAGTTTAGTCAGTTCTCTAAAATTAAATATTCAATATTGATACCTCACTATGTGATATATCCTTTACATTGTTGTCACTGCCACTCTGTAAGCCTCTCGGTTCTGTGTAAGCCGCCCAGCTTCTTTCAGTGCCATGTTCAGAAGGTCCTCGATGTCATATAGTCTTGGCCTGCCTATTATTTTCTTTCCTGGAACATTGCCCTCCATGATTAATCTCTCTAAACCATTGTCTCTCTTTAAAAGTCCGAAATATATTAGCTTGCATATTGATACCATTTTAGTTTATTTATCGCCCATGTGTTGTCAGGGACCGAAAGGGGAGCAAAGAATAGCAACACTATTTACCTTCCACGCATGTCGTAAAAGGCGACTAAGGAGGTTATGGGATGGAGTTGGCTGTCCCATCTCATATAGGGTCAGTGACCCATAGCCTTTCTGAAGTCGGATGTGTCAGGCCGAAAGGTGCAGATATCGCAGCAATGCTGTAAACCATGACACAACGCATTCCGTTCTCCGGACTACATCCTGCTAATCTGCAGGAGTTTGAGAACGAACGCAGAAGAAGTGTATTTATGCATTCAATTTTTGTAGAAATATAATCCTTTCCTTCCAAAAAATACATTTCACAGAAAAAAGAGTGCTCATAGAAACATCAATATAAAACTTTTCCCAATTATTTTTTTATACATATTATGTATACATGAACCTAATACACTTGAAATATTCAGCAAACAGTAAATTTTTTTATCATGGAAAACCTCCAACTGTGAAAATAGAGGGTTAATTATATGAAAGATGACTTGACCAGCCTATAACTTAAGCATATGAAATATAGCTGACTAGACTAACTTATTCCTATGAAACACAAATGATTCACATTTAAATTAATCATAGGAAAAATTTGTTTCACTTGTAGACTCTTACCGTATATTTCTGATTATAAGCAGATAATTTTTGTATATAGATTAGAAAACATCCCTGCACTCCTTCACAGGAAAACATGCACTAATGAAAGTTAAACACATTTTTTGAGTTTTTTTTAATGATGCATGGATGTCAGCCTATAAATGAGTACAGCACAATTATTTTAAATTTTAGCGGCAGAATCCCACAAAAAATGAGAACATAGAATATCGTCAAATACTGGTACTGAGGAAAACATTCAATGTGAATGAGAAGACTAAATCAGAAAGATTGTTATAATTCAGGGTCTAACCGTGGCAAGTGCAACACAGATGGCCAAAGACAGAAAACTTCAACTCCGCACAATGCCTAACAGCATTTCTGGAAAAGACAATAGATAATGGATACTGGAAAGAAAAAAACCAGTGACTTGCATGTTCTTGTCTGATATTTTCATGCAAAGATAAAATGTCTAGGATGGGAATGTAAACATCTGTAGAAACACATTAAATACGATAACACAGAACGTAAATTACCAGTAACAGAGGAAAAAGACGTATTTGTACTAGTACAAATAGAACAAGTCTCTCAATAAAGTTCTTAAATTGCTAAATTTAAGTGTAACAAAGTAATCCCAAGTGATATGAATCAGAAGTACGATGAATTCTGAACATGCAACGGTCACGATTTTAAATTACGGTAACCCTGGTAGACCCAAAATAGAATATGTATATATATTCTGTTAACAAAACAATTAACAGAAGCGACTTCGGGAGAAATACGGAACTCCTGTTGTGATAGTGTTACTAAAAATAGCTTGTCTGGGAAAGTAAATTCTTACAAAATGACGGCACATGTGATAAACAGTCAATAGATGTGATATTGTATCCAGGGGTTTTGAAATTCATTCAGAAAGTGAAAACATTCATGACGATGCATAGAAAGTCTCAAGGCTGTTTCAATTTTATACAGATTTTCAAAGACATAAAAAAGGCCTTGAAACTCTATGTAGCATAATAGAAAGCAAGTCTTTGCCTACCACTCGCAATTTCTTCCTCATTATTTTAATTTCGCAACAAATCATAGAAAGTTTTCGCGCTCTTTCATGACAAAGTATGAATAAAATCAAACTCACATGGAAGAGCCTTGAAACTTTCTAAGTGTAATTAATGTTTGTACATTCGGTTATGGGTTTATTGACTGCTAGGTTGCGACAGCCAACAGTATTTCTATTTTATTGCAGACTCTCATGGCTAGAGACATCGCCCAGGAATGTCATGCTGTGTTATCTTTGATGTATTGTTTCCAGCTATTCTATTCATTCATTCAGTCAAAGAGTGTGGGGCAATTGAAATAAATGACCTTGCGATTTATGGTTGCTAAAGTGTGTGTTAATTTCTATTTAGCATGATTTTGCTTGTTCCTTCATTCTTATACTAATGGGATTCCACAGTATTAGGTATGTTTATTATCCTCTTCGCACACCGGACATGTCCATATGTACTCAGATCTTCACTTCATTAAATCTTTCAGGGTGTAACGGCTGATGGTTCCGACGGATGGACCATAGAAATAGGTATCCATTCCTTGACAAGAGTTATGCCTTTTGGGGTGCAGATCTGATTAACGGTATTCTCGGTACGACCCATCCATGATTTACCTCTCTTGAGCCCGCTTCCCATCATACGAAGGAACTCACTGCGTAGTGGATGGTCTATGTCAGAACTCATTCAGAAGTACGCACGGGTACGTCACATAGTAATTCTGTGAGACATATTCGGAAAATCAAGGAGAAATCTTATAGTCCCACAGGGTGTGTCCCTTGTGCAACCAAGGATGCTCCACAACGCTTTAGTATTATGACCAGCATTATTACGTTTTTTGTATTTGTCTATAATCAGATTTTAGATTTTGGATATTTTTCAGATGTTAAAATCACCTTCTTAGCTTATTAACAAATCGGTTTATATTCAGAAATATACAGTAATCACATCATAGGCTGCCATCACACCTGAGATTTAACACAAATGCTATAACCGTAAGTCTTACCTGGGTTGAGCAGGATAATAAATTTAAGGCACATATATTCATTATAGTCCAGTTTGAGTTCACGGCCTTTCTTAATCAGCTCAAATACTTTAGCTTTCACATCTCCCAATCCCAACTTGTCCAGGACATCAAACCCGATAACATCTCCATTTGGCTGGTGAGAGAGGGAGGGTATTAAATGACATTTAAACTTATATACAAAGCAGAAAAAGTGAAACAATTGTACAAAAGTTATTGTGTTTTCCAAACACTCACCAAAATTAATGCACAATGTCCAAAAAGAATCTGGACCATTGGGAAAAATTTTGTAATTTTAATCCAGGGCTCCTAAAGGTTAACTTGCTGACACATTCCAACTTGCCACTGACCACCTTCAACTTGAAGTAAAGAAATGTATAGAAACTGATAGCATATATAGTTTCTATACTTTTCTTTGTTATTTCTCCTTCATCCTATATACAATATATTTCAATCATTACTACAGTTGAACCACTATTAAACGCATTCTTTTATAAAAAATGTCTTGGTTTCTTCCTAGGAGATGGGTCTACATTTAACATTTATTTAGAAATTGGCACAGATCTGAAATTTAAAATAATTTGTGATGTTAATCTGCCGTTGCATAGTTACAAAATGGCTGCCATAATTGTACTGAAATTTTTTTCGGCCGATAAAGTAATTGTTACCGTTGTAAGGAGTGCTCCCAGATGCTAAGAACTAAATGGGGTACATACTATAATCTTAACCTAAAATGCTGTGGAATGGACTACCTGAAACTGCACTGTTAAAATGCAATATCAACATATTCAGCTAGTGGGGTAAATAATAAAAAAAATCTATTGGGACTATCCCCTGGTGGAAGCTGGTTGATATCATCCACACTTGTCGTTAAGCATTTGGGTGGGAGCTGTAAGTTTCCATTCAAGGCCAGTCGTTCTGAGTCCATGTTTGTGGAGGGTTGTCGTGATGTTATCTATCCATATCTTTCTTGGTCTACCCTTGACTCTGTATCCAGATGATCGTTTATTATAAGTCTCAATGGTATTTGGCTTGGGTCCATTCTCAAAAGGTGACCAAACCACTTTATTTGCTCACATTCCATTTACCTGGGTTTGTGTTTAGTATTTAACTGCAGGGAAAAAAAATCAATAAAACCACGAAGAACACAATATTATTCTATATTTCTTAAATATCCTCACATCCCAGAAAATATATATAGACCCGTCTCCCAGAAAGAACAAATTTCCCTATATAATAAAACTATATAACAGCACTTTGTAAAATCCTCAATTATATTTATTCTATAATGTTTGTACTGTATACAGCAAATTTGTTATTACATACATATTTTGTTGGTTCTGACAAAATTGTTATAACAGGACTGCACTTACTATAACAGGACTCCACTTACTATAACAGGACTCCACTTACTATAACAGGACTCCACTTACTATAACAGGACTCCACTTACTATAACAGGACTCCACTTACTATAACAGGACTCCACTTACTATAACAGGACTCCACTTACTATAACAGGACTCCACTTACTATACACTGAAGACAGTGACAAATGTCCTATAATATATGTACAATCATTATTACTATACAATGCAGACAGTGAGAAATGTACGTTACCATGACAATTTCCTTCCCCCAAACATTGTGGCTCTGCCTGTAGATAAAGTCTAGGATTAGAATTTCGCTCCAACTGTTGTGCAGCAGCTTCATCTGATCTTCAACCTGAGGAAGTTGTGTCACAAGTGGTCAGTTAACAATGGCATTAAATAAACATATCTATAAATTGATGTGGTAATTTGTGATGAACCAAACATCATTATAACCACGGTGTAAGAGACAGTGAATTGGGAATTGTGTACAGAGGGGGAGATTGAATTGTG
This sequence comes from Meghimatium bilineatum, assembly GCA_034231615.1. Classification (NCBI taxonomy): domain Eukaryota; kingdom Metazoa; phylum Mollusca; class Gastropoda; order Stylommatophora; family Philomycidae; genus Meghimatium; species Meghimatium bilineatum. The sequence goes on from CM067321.1 coordinate 7,844,212, forward strand.
TACAGAGGGGGAGATTGAATTGTGTACAGAGGGGGAGATTGAATTGTGTACAGAGGGGGAGATTGAATTGTGTACAGAGGGGGAGATTGAATTGTGTACAGAGGGGGAGATTGAATAGTCTACAATTTGGACACAAAATGTGTATCACTTACTTCATTATACTAAAATTATTTTGCAAGAAACAGTCGAAGGTGAACAGAGAAGAAGAGAGGAAATCCTGGATTGATCACATCAAGAGATGGTCTTTGCTTGATATTTCTACACTTCTCCTAAACGGCTGAGAATAGAGATGTTTGGAGGACCTTTTTGTGCTGATGTATCCGGTGTGGCACCCCTACGACCCTGACAGATTATAGATCTTATCATTCAGGTAACCCCATAGAGCACGCAACTTCGTAGCTTCAAGTGATAATTCCCAGGGATCTCAGACAAAAATGCACTTTATAAAGACAATTGCGAACTGGATTATAAGTGCAGCTTCTTGAGTGCAATGCAAATGGTTTAACCACTGTGTCATGAGATCTCCACTGACTAGAGGTCATGAGATCTCCACTGACTAGAGGTCATGAGATCTCCACTGACTAGAGGTCATGAGATCTCCACTGACTAGAGGTCATGAGATCACTGACGAGAGGTCATGAAATCCCTACAAACAGTTCATGAGATCCCCACTGACTAAAGTTCATGAAATTCCCACTGACGAGAGGTCATGAAATCCCTACAAACAGTTCATGAGATCACCACTGACTAAAGTTCATGAGATCCCCACTGACTAGATTTCATGAGATCCCCACTGACTAGATTTCATGAGATCCCCACTGACTAAAGTTCATGAGATCCCCACTGACTAAAGTTCATGAGATCCCCACTGACTAAAGTTCATGAGATCCCCACTGACTAGATTTCATGAGATCCCCACTGACTAAAGTTCATGAAATTCCCACTGACGAGAGGTCATGAAATCCCTACAAACAGTTCAGAGATCCCCACTGACTAAAGTTCATGAAATTCCCACTGACGAGAGGTCATGAAATCCCTACAAACAGTTCATGAGATCCCCACTGACTAGATTTCATGAGATCCCCACTGACTAGATTTCATGAGATCCCCACTGACTAGATTTCATGATTCCACTTACTAAAGTTCATGAAATTCCCACTGAAGAGAGGTCATGAAATCTCCACTAACAGTTCATGAGACCCCCTCTGACTAAAGTTCATGAGATTTTAACTACCTAGAGTACGTACTTGGACAAAATTTTCAAAATATTGCTACATTATTACAAATATTACATAATCCTTGAACATTGTATTAAAATTAGTGAAATCTAAGTGTTTTATTTATTTTCAGAGACGATATTATGAGCACGTCAGTTTGGTTACGAAATAGCATCATAAATATGATAAGTACGGGCATTTCTTCAAGGAATCAATCATTCAGACAAGAGAACATGGGTCATTTTTATAAAATTGTTTTTATGTTGCATTTTTCATCTTCATTATGCAATGGTAAAAAAAAAACGGGACTGAAGAGGGAGACGTTATGTAATTTGTATTCAGCGTGATAAAGGTTAAAAAATATATAGACAGCTTACCTTAATTTCCTTGAAGAATGTGGAGTTACGTGCCCATTCTACCATAAGGAACAAGAGTTGGTCAACCATGCGGCAGAGGACAGGAAGAAACTGTTCCGGGTTAATGATGTCCATATGGGACAGCTCATTCTGCATGAAGGTCATCATTTTGTTTTTGACCTGTGGAGTGTTACATTAGCATTTCACTGTAGGTTAACATTGTAATAAACCCCCATATAAAAATGACAGAAGAAACTCAAACATTCAATAGTTTTAGTTGCCTGGGCAGCATTCTCTCACAAGCTGTAAACATTGACACGGACACGTCGGCTAGTGTTATTTCTGTACTATTATCTAGTGCAATTTCTGTGCTATTATCTAGTGCAATTTTTGTGCTACTACTATCTAATGCTATTTCTGTGCTATTATCTAGTGCTATTTCTGTGCTATTATCTAGTGCAATTTTTGTGCTACTACTAGTGTTATTTCTGTGCTATTATCTAGTGCAATTTTTGTGCTACTACTAGTGTTATTTCTGTACTATTATCTAGTGCAATTTCTGTGCTATTATCTAGTGCAATTTTTGTGCTACTACTATCTAATGCTATTTCTGTGCTATTATCTAGTGCTATTTCTGTGCTATTATCTAGTGCAATTTTTGTGCTACTACTAGTGTTATTTCTGTGCTATTATCTAGTGCAATTTTTGTGCTACTACTATCTAGTGCTATTTCTGTGCTATTATCTAGTGCAATTTTTGTGCTACTACTAGTGTTATTTCTGTGCTATTATCTAGTGCAATTTTTGTGCTACTACTATCTAGTGTTATTTCTGTGCTATTATCTAGTGCAATTTTTGTGCTACTACTATCTAGTGTTATTTCTGTGCTATTATCTAGTGCAATTTTTGTGCTATTGTCTAGTGCTATTTCTGTGCTATTATCTAGTGCAATTTTTGTGCTACTACTAGTGTTATTTCAGTGCTATTGTCTAGTGTTATTTCTGTCTATCAATAATGCGCAAACATTTTGACTGCATGTAATTTATCATCTACTAAACTTGTATGTCTCATCCTTGCTTGGAGTGTTTGTGGTGAGAAAACCAATTCAATCAAATCAATCATTCAAATCTCCAATTCATCATAGTTTTAATAATTTGTGTATTTTGGGTGTTTCTTTGTTTTCTGTTTCTTGAAAAAGTCCCAGTTGGACCAAAATGTGGAAATAGTCTGCGTCCTTTTGTTTATTGTTATTTATTTTTTCATATTTGATTAAATAGCATTATTACTTCATTATAGATTTTATCACTCTTTTGTTTAGCTACTGCTGCACTCTCCATTTTGTCGGACATCCTCTGATAGTTTGTTTATTTATACTAAATCCGTAATCATACATACAATGTTAATAAAGGCACAGACGGGCCTTCATATAAGTGCGGGCAGGTCACCTGGTCTGCATGAATGATCTTCGCCCGCCAAAAACATTGCTATATGGAGAACTCCATACTCGATCCTGCAAGGCAGGAGAACAGAAGAAGTGTTTTAAAGATATTCTTAAGATATCACTAACCCCCCTTCAACATAGACACAAATTCTTGACACAGCACAATCAAAAGTGGTGCACCGGCTGCTGAGCAACGAAAATGTGCGTGAAGAAATGAGAGCTGATCAATGTCCTACAGAGTCCTCCCATGCATGCTCAGAGTGAGGCAAAAATTCTAGGCATGCATAGGACTCTTTAGTCACAGAAACATCGCAGACACCCTCTTCCGAGTCCAGTCGAACTACATATGAACACATTTTATATTTATGTAGAATTCACCCTAATCCTAAAAGCAAATAATTAAAACTGTTTGCTTTTTAACTCAAGATATTTTAACTGTCTGAAATTTGTGTCCTTACTTAATCAGATCTTGTTAACTTTAGAGTTTAATAGCATTTATTTACTTATTTCAATACTTCGATTGTGCATTTTTGTTTTACATGGAACAACAATTTATTTATTGCGTGTACATGTTTGCTATAAATGGAACAATGTACATGTTTGCTATAAATGGAACAATAATCTATTTGTTGATTGTGCATTATTGTTATAGACAGAAAGAAAATCTACTGGTATTTGTTGACTATACATTCTGTTATGGAAAAAAAGTACAGTCGAAATGGATATAATGTACATAATATTATATAATAATATTATGTATTATTATAATAATGTAATCATATACTACATTATAATAATATAAAATTATATTATTAATAAATTTATAATATTAATTATATATAAATTATATATTATATTATAATGTATATTATAATATTATTATAATATAATATTAAATATTATATTATATATATATATATATATATATTTAAAGATAATATTTATCGTTAAAAATATTACAATTTTATATTATAAATTTACAATATTATAATCATGCATAATATCACTAACATATTTGTGAATGTGTTAGTTGCCTAAGTGTAATTATATTAATATTATAAATAATAATATAATCATTAATAATAATATAATCATTATTAAATAATGTACATAATATTATATAATAATATTAATTAGTTATAGACAGAAAGAAAATCTACCGGTATTTGTTGATTGTGCATTCTGTTATGGAAGAAATGACAACATATTTATCTACTTGGTTTTATAAGGGTAAATAATCATAATCGTAGTATTCTTATATTTCTTCTTTTCTACGTTCGTTCTCAAACTCCTGCAGATTAGCAGGATGTAGCCCAGAGAACGGAATGCGTTGTGTCATGGTTTACAGCATTGATGCAATAGCTGCGCCTTTCAGCCGGACACATCCGACTTCAGCATGGCTTTGGGTCACTGACCCTATATGGGATGGGACAGCCAACTCCATCCCATAACCTCCTTAGTCGCCTTTTACGACATGCGTGGTAGGTAAACAGTGTTGCTATTCTTTGCTCCCCTTTCGGGCCCCAGCAATACGCGGGCGGTATTCTTATATTTGATTCCAATGTTTATACAGAAACAGAAGAGACATGATTGATGGCGTCCAGAGTAATCTAGAATATTTTTCGCTCTGGTGCACTAACTATAAGGCAGTCATCAATCCCACCTAGGCAAACATCGTCTGGTTCTCACTGAACAACAACAGTCACAGACACATTACCAGCAGCCACCTGCATGGGTATCAATATTGACAGGAAGCAGACTATGAATTATCTAGGTATCACTGTTGATAGAAGTCTATCTTTCACAAAATGTGGACAATATCATTAAGAAAGCTGGGACGGGTGTCAGTGTAGTCAAAATCATGGCATCTGCAGAGATGTCGCAGCAAACCCTTTTTCAGATGATGCAAGCAGTGTTGGACTATGGTTTAGGTTTATTGACACTGTCGCAAACCACAGGTGGATAGATTGGAGAGAATTCAAAATGAGGCCATGAGCGCTGTCTTAGGATGCACAAGAGATACACCTATCGTGACCATAAGGTTTCTCCTAGACCTACCGAGCATCAAATCAAGACATAAAATAGCTCAGGTTAAAGAATACTTCAAGGTCGCCAATAATGATCATCACCACCTCTTTACACCAATCTCTAGACAACACAAAAAGGAAGATGTATCAAGAGAGGAAGGTCCAGGATGGCACAAGAAGAAGATATCCTACTCAGAGTTTGTGAGCTGGAGGAAGTGGGAAGAGGCTGTAAATCTGTGACATTTGGCAAAGAGAGAAAGTTATTGACAACAGTTGTGATACAGATGGGAAGAGAGTGCTGCGACTTGGCTGCCAACAGAACAGAGGGAAGAACTCATGAAGCCAGACGATACAATAATTTACAGAGATGTCTCAGTAACACAAGAAAGAAACAGGTGTAGTTGGGTTTCATGATACTATCAAAATGGCAAGAAATCAGCTGAGACATCAGTTGCGTACCCCACAACATCGAGTATGAGAATGGAAATAGAAGCAGTGTAAGCTGCTCTCACTTGGCTGGGGACGCAACCACCAACAGAATCAGTGATTCTATCGGACTCTCAAAGTACGCAAGATAGAAAAGTGATCAGAAATGAATGGGTCACTCTTCTCAACAACACGCAGAGCATTACATGGATCTACTGTCCAGGTAATGCTGGGGTAGGGGGAAATGAAAGAGCCAATGTGTTGGCTGGTAAAGCCTTGGTGAACGGCACCGAGATGAGAAGAGACAGGATTGAATTTATTAGAGCAGTCATAGATACCCTACGAGAAGATGAGGAGGAAGCATAACAAGACAATATTCATATTCAGAAAATGGTAGAAATGGGAGTGACTAGAGGCGATGGGAGAAAGTGCTCCCTTTCCGGAAAAATAAGAAGAACGTGTAATCAGCAACTGATTGGGACACTGAGTGTATACGCTTTTAGATGCCTGGCAGAGCGGCAAGCAGAGCATATATGAGAATGCCCCTGGTGCTGTGACGCTTGTTCCTAATCAAGAATCAATCAAGAATTTAATGTTTATACATTAGTTTTAGCAATATTCAACGTCAAATTCATTTGTTTTAAATTAATTCACACAGCACGAAACATGTTTGTAGATCTAAAATGTGATCAATAATAACACAAAAAAACAATGGATTTGTGTTTACTGAATTATTCTTATGACTTCATCATTGATTACTCAAAGTGTATATCTGTCCATCAATTTAGTCTTTTCTCTGCTTTTGCTGTATGGTGTCGCAGGATTGAATGCCAATATGTAGGTACTTGGACATCTGGGATTAGCATGTTTGGAAAAATTTGCCTAGGCTATAAATTTTTTGTGACTTTTACTACTTTTTAGTGATGTCGTCGCGTGTCAAGTTTTAAACTAGATTTATTAAGTTCTTTAACCATTTTTCTTTTTATATATGTAACTTTTAAGGATACAAGACAATGCATAAAACAAAAGTTAATTTATTTAAAACATCAACATTTGTTTTAATTATACAAATTGGCTACCATTTTGAATATTAATTAGTTGTACATGCTTCTGATAATCACAGCAATGTGGTCAACAGATGCGTCTTGTCGTTGCGAATACAAAAATATATAATTTTGTGGTATTTTATTATGTTTAATAGATATTTAATTTATTTTCATTATAATTATGCAAATTAGCAGCCATTTTGAATATCAAGTAGTTCTGTGACCATCTGAACATTGCAGAAATGTGATCAACATAAACGTCTTGTCTTCACGAACACAAAATGTATAGTTTGTGTATTATATTATTGAAAATAACAAAGATAATTCAGAAATTATCAGCTCAGCTACACTTTGTGGTCACAAGTTTTATTTATATTTTCCTATATGTTTCATGTAAATTATTTTGATGTCAAATTAATTCGAAAAAAATTCATAGCTTTTTTTTCAGGATTGACGTACATACTTGGTTGAGGTATCGTTGAATTGCAATTTTTAAGGGCTATCCAACTATATTATTTGTAATTATGTAGCATTATTTTGAAAACTTTGTCCAAGTAGCTACAATATGGGTCTTCTTGCACAATATTGAGAGCAGGTTTCTGTGAACGCTCAAATCCCCTACCTGTTTGCTGGACATGCCATAATTTCCTCCTTGACTGAGGAGAATATATGAACACTACAAAAACATGTTTGTACTGCAAACCGTCTCATACTCCTGCAGATTAGCAGGAGAACAGAATGTGTTGTGTTTACTGCAAGTGAGATAAACTTGTGTGGTTTATGTTCATAATGTGTGTTTAGTTTCATTTCTCAGATACATATTTAACCATTGCAACCATATGAAGAACTCATCACTGAGCACCTTCATAATGATGTGTTTAGCTTCATATGAAGAACTCATCACTGAGCACCTTCATAATGATGTGTTTAGCTTCATATGAAGAACTCATCACTGAGCACCTTCATAATGATGTGTTTAGCTTCATATGAAGAACTCATCACTTATCACCTTCATAATGATGTGTTTAGCTTCATATGAAGAACTCATCACTGAGCACCTTCATAATGATGTGTTTAGCTTCATATGAAGAACTCATCACTGAGCACCTTCATAATGATGTGTTTAGCTTCATATGAAGAACTCATCACTGAGCACCTTCATAATGATGTGTTTAGCTTCATATGAAGAACTCATCACTGAGCACCTTTATAATGATGTGTTTAGCTTCATATGAAGAACTCATCACTTATCACCTTCATAATGATGTGTTTAGCTTCATATGAAGAACTCATCACTTATCACCTTCATAATGATGTGTTTAGCTTCATATGAAGAACTCATCACTGAGCACCTTCATATATAACACATATTCAGAAAATGATTGCTTAATGACAAAATTAGTAATATCAGCAAAAATGTAAAAATTTATAGTTACAAATAGGCTCATAAAACTGCAATTTTGACATGTGACCTATAATTATTAAATGTGTTCCAATTCAAAAATTAAATTAAACAAGGAGCTACATAATGAAAGACATTTACTTGCTAGCATTAGAAAAATGTTTGTCATTAGATGAAGTGTAGACTATAATGTGACAATATGCAAAACTTTGGGAAATAATGACAGAGAAAAAGTTACATTGTGGGAAAACTGAGAGATACAGGTGAGAAAATTGTGGCATAGTGGTGGGTCAGTGAAGGAGTTGATATACAACACTGCATATAGAACATTGTGGAGATCAACAGGCTTGTATGACAGTTGATGTGGCACATGATGACTCAATTTATCAACAGGCTAGTATGACAGTTGATGTGGCACATGATGACTCAATTTATCAACAGGCTAGTATGACAGTTGATGTGGCACATGATGACTCAATTTATCAACAGGCTAGTATGACAGTTGATGTGGCACATGATGACTCAATTTATCAACAGGCTAGTATGACAGTTGATGTGGCACATGATGACTCAATTTATCAACAGGCTAGTATGACAGTTGATGTGGCACATGATGACTCAATTTATCAACAGGCTAGTATGACAGTTGATGTGGCACATGATGACTCAATTTATCAACAGGCTAGTATGACAGTTGATGTGGCACATGATGACTCAATTTATCAACAGGCTAGTATGACAGTTGATGTGGCACATGATGACTCAATTTATCAACAGGCTAGTATGACAGTTGATGTGGCACATGATGACTCAATTTATCAACAGGCTAGTATGACAGTTGATGTGGCACATGATGACTCAATTTCATGGGATAAAAATTAATTATCAAATGTCAGCAGTGTTAAAACACTTATCATATTAACAGTGTTCACACACTTATTATCACATTAACAGCATTCACACACTTATTATCACATTAACGGCATTCACGCACTTATTATCACATTAACAGCATTCACAGACTTATCACATTAACGGCATTCACGCACTTATTATCACATTAACGGCATTTATGCACTTATTATCACATTAACGGCATTCATGCACTTATTATCACATTAACAGCATTCACAGACTTATCACATTAACGGCATTCACGCACTTATTATCACATTAACGGCATTCACGCACTTATTATCACATTAACAGCATTCACACACTTATTATCACATTAACAGCATTCACACACTTATTATTACATTAACCGCATTCACACTTATCATATTAACAGCATTCACACATTAACAGAATTCACACACTTATTATCACATTAACAGCGATCACACACTTATTATCACATTAACCTTCACCAAGCCTATATCAACCCCGGCCGCCGAAAAACAAAATGGCGGCGCACACTGTTGGCAGCCCGTCCCACCCAACGAGAATATCGTGAGATTTACACGTACCACAGTCCGTGCACATAGCTGGGGACATGCCCAATCGAAGCCGGTACATCCCCCACTTCCGAAATGATCGTTTTTGATAATGGCTAGCTATTCGTAAAAGTTTAAGAGCAATTAATCTGACCACATCTGCGCACCGGTACGATGCAATGATGGTGGATTGGTTTTATAGACCTTTATTTCATCGTATTTCGAATAAAATAACATTGAATCGTGGCTTGAATCATGAATTATTAGGTTATTTAGTTTCACAGCAGTGAATATACAGAATGCCGTGTTGGTTTGGGGACTTGTACGTTTGATATCGAATATTTTGAAGTGGCAGAAAAAATAACTCTAGGCCTAAGCTCAAAGAACGATTTTACTGCAAATCTACAAGTTTTATACAGTTCCCCCGGCTATATTTTGATAATTTCGCAGTGAAAGAACATAAATACAACAGATTTGCGTGATTTAGTTTACAGTGTTGCCAAGGAATTCAATATGTAAAATAAGTTATTCTTTTTACTTATTATTTTCCTCTTTATTTGTTATAAAATATGTTTTTTGTGAAAAACGTCTTTACCACTTTCTCATACGTATGGTATCACACACACACGTACATAAATTACACCAATATATGCATAATTCAATTCTTTATTTATATGTGCAAATATTATTTAAATATCTCTAACAACCAAAAAATTATCACATTTTCAAAAGTCACCATCAATAACGCAAATTTTCAAAAAAGAATCCGGTGGCAGGGAGACGTTTCGTTTTTTTAAATCTGGCTTGCTAAAGGTTAACAGCATTCACACACTAAACACATTAATAGCATTCACTCACTTAACATATTAACAGCGTTCACACAGTTATATTAACAGCATTCACACACTTATTATCACCAAAACAGCGTTCACATACTTATCACATTAACAGCTTTCACACACTTATTATATGTTAGCAGTGCTCAAAATCATAAAATGTTTGAGAACACTTCAAGTAAATAAAGTTTGGGTCTATTTGTATACACATATTCACCTCAGACTCACAATCAACTGTGGGTTTAACTGTCTATACACACATACTCACCTCTGACTCATCAACTAAAGTAGCCTTGATTTCATTAATCAATGGAGACAGCAAGGTGCGTTCTGACTGGCCAGTTACTACTGTTCCTTTGATGGTTCTCAGAGCTTCTATCACACTGGGATAGTTGGGGCCATGCACCTGCACGTCAGTGCTGTGTCCCCGGATGTCAGACCCAAGCAAGTTATTGTTATGCCGATGCTGGGAGTTTCTATTGATGGGTTGATCTTGTGCTATCTGAAATTCCGAGATGGGCTGAACATGGGTGATATGCTGCTGTTGATGGTGATGAATGGATGGGTTCGAGTCCCCTCGCTCCACGATATGATGTGATTGCTGTATCTGCTGCCTGGGGTGATGTGTGTAGTAAGTCTTTGGACTGTTAGGTTGGGATGGGGCTGAGATATGGTGAAAATTTTGTGTCAAGTCTGGAGTTGATAAAGAAATGGGGATATGCTGAGATGATTGATGAGCACTTTGTGACATATGATGAGATGATTGATGAGTACTTTGTGACATATGTGATGATTGATGAGTACTTTGTGACATATGATGTGATGACTGATGTGTGCTTTGTGACATATGATGAAGATTGGTGGGACTTGGAGACGAATTGCTTATGTGTCCGCTAGCAGATGTGGCTATAGAAGCCGAAGATGATAGAACAGTTGCTGTTGATGACAGGCAATTTGGGCCAGGGATGAGTCCTGGAATAATGTTCGAGGTAGAGGAGATTGATAAGGTGCCAGCATACATATTGAGACTAGCCTGCAGAACATGTTGATCTGGTTTCACATCCTCAGGAGTCACCGGAGAAGACCTTGCTTCCAACATTCCACTAGACATAAGAGATAATTCGTCACATGCTCCCTGCAAAACATTCACATGCTTCGCTGCTTGTTGTTTCAAAGCTCTGTCTCTCTTGTACATTGGTCCAAACTTATTTCTTCCTCCTCTCATCCGGTCTGATCTAACAGCTGCAAACAAAAAAATACCTTGTAAATTTAATAGAAATACCTTGTAAATTTAATAGAAATTCCTTGTAAATTTAATAGAAATACCTTGTCAATTTAATAGACATACATTGTCAATGTAATCAGTACAGCTAACAAATGCAAGGTTGATGGTTACGTCCTGATATATACACAGGATATGCTGCCAATTTTATTTTATTTTTTGCTAAATGAGGATTTCTAGACAATAGCAGACTTGAACCAGATGTGTAGAAATAGCAGCTGTGAACAAGAATGTCTGATGTGTAGAAATAGCAGACTTCAACCAGACTGTCTGATGTGTAGAAATAAATAGTGAACAAAAAAAGAACAGCGTTTCTGGGACAATCTGAAGGATGGTCATGGATTGTGCAGAGCAGATGTACTTTGTTGTTGTCATACAGTGTGTCACAACTTGTGTTGTCTTCCACTTGTTGGCAGACTGGACTGCTATAAAACCGCATGATCAAATCAATCTTGACATTCCAACAATTTTCTTTTGTTCCGCAGTTCCTTGTTTTGTGTGAGGAGTGTACAATTTGGTGAACAGCACAATCTGATGAGGTTTGTAGCCATGCAGCTTTGAAGCAATATTGAACATAAAATAAAATGGCAATTTATCTTAGAAGAAATAGAATAAGGAAAAAAAAGAAGAAGATTGATATAGTTCATATTGCAAGTAAAACAAAATCTACTACAGATAATGATTGAAAGGTGTCCACTACTGATCAGTCTAAACATACCTTTCAGCCTCATTTGCTGTAGTTCATATAGTAAGTAAACCAAAATCTACTACAAATAATGATTGAAAGGTGTCTACTACTAATCTAGTCTAGACTTACCTTCCAATCTCATACCGACACTTAGGCACTTCTGAAATCTACAATATGGGCATCTTTTACGTTGACTTTTGTCAATTTGGCAGCTGCGGTTATCCACACAGGAATAAACTTTCTTATTCTGGACAGTCCTCTTAAAAAAACCTGGCAATAACAATAGAATCATTTTTATGTGAGCAAGAAACACATTTCTAAATTTAGGTTAGCATACATTATTTAACCTGTAGCATTCCAAAGTTTACAAATATAATCTAGCGATAGAAACCCACTGTCGACAAATGTCTACATCGAGGTAGCCATTTGTAATCATGGACAACAATCATCTATGCTTATTTCCCATCATGCTCTTATAGTAAGTGTGAGCTAGAGTGATTATTCCTTAGTTTTCCACAACGATATAAATACGTAGTCGTAATTTATTCGACCTTTCACAATTGCAAGCCAAACTGCGCAGGCCTAACTTCAGTGCCACCATTTTTCACTAATTCTTCATGGATTATGATTCTGAAAAGGACAAATTTTAAAACTTTAGTGTTTCAGTAACTGTAGATCAACGTACGGTGTTTGAGAAAGATGTTTGTAATATGTAATTGATGTCATTTACGACGAAGAATTTGAGGAGCTGTGTTTTCTACAACTAGGTATACACATGACCTTGATGCTGTAAGTTCTTTTTGTGCGTTTGTCCACATTCTCGATTTTGGTTGTACATAAAATAACACTGACACACACAAGCAAATAACACCTCCAAATCATATCCAGTATCAATTTATCTCTATTGTCTCAAAATTTGAAATCAATAACTCAATAAATAAAAACGTTATGTCAAATAGTTCTGTGAAGCTAGATCTAGTCCAAAACAATTGATGTTTGGCCTCTACATAAAGAAATCAACATGGTTTACTGTATATTGTACTGTGAGAACTAACTAACTCCCAAGAATTCATCATCTGAATCACAATCCATTATCATTTTATTGAAAATACGATAAAACAAAAGTCTCTAAAACCTGATTCACTTTCAAGGCGCTGCACTGGTTTCCGATGTAGACAGAGTTGTTAATTCTGATATTACAATGCCAAGATGCCTCAATGTTCATTACACTGTTCGGAAAAGGAAGTCAAATGGAATAGCTAGCTAGGATTGGTCAAATCTGGTTACCTGAACATGTTATTTTCAAGTATTAGAGAGTTCCTAGCAACAAGGTATGCATTGGCCAACAGCGTTCTGGAAATGGACAAATGTTGGCAAATCCATTAGCCTAAAGCATCCGTACGGTTAATTAATAGGACATATTTTCAGATTCAGGCCGGTATTTTTCTGACATTCTTATTGACAGAACATGTTTTCTGCACAAGTTCCAGATGACTGTTTGACACGATGTGGTTGTAGGGCGCAAAGAGATCTCAAGCTAAAGTCTACTACTTCTGAGGGGACTTCTCTGTTACTTTCTTCCATTATCTAGGTAAAAAAAAAATATTAAAACAATTGGAAGTATATCCTATTCGGATGTAGCCAATAACCAATTTATTGTTTATAACCAATTTATAACCGGATGTAGCCAATTTTTGGCTGTAGTGATTTTCTAGGCAATATAAATATGTTCAGGAGTTTGCAGTAGTTACATTCGAACCCAGTACCTTGGTCATCATAGACACAGCGTTCTGTATGCTCTGTACCACGCCACCACAGAGCCAGACATTATCTATGTAAAAGGATTACAAAAGGATTGATTCTCTCCAAGAAATCCAGGCATGGGTCATCAAAAAAGGAGATAATTAGCTAGCGTTGTAAGCCTTATGGCCAGCCTGCTTAATCCCCTCCTGTTAAAACATAAAAGGAATTAAACAATCCCTATACCTATGAGCAGGTAACTCTCAACATTGGCTAAATCCTTTATGACAAAAGCATAGTACCTCAGTTGAGTAAGCAAGGTGACACTCAAACATATAATGTTTGCTGGTTTTTTTGCGTTCTTTCTCAAACTTCAGACTCATAGCTGAACAATAGTTCTACTAGATTTTCAGCAGGATGTAATCCACAGAGCAGAAATGCAGTGGGTCACCTTTTTATTTGCATCAATGACCTGACCCATGGGACTTCACCGTTAATTTGGTGTCTCAAAGGTATGTTGCATTGTGAGGAATATGTTATGAATACATATTTAGTCCCTGAAGGGAGGCATTCCATTTCTGTAGTATTCCAGAATCATCACGTCCTGCTAGGAGTGCAGCATATACTCGGTAACTGGTTCATCAGATCTATTGGCCCATATGAAGCTATGTCACACTTAGCATTCCCTGCCACCTAGGAGTCTTCTACAATGTGACAAATAGAGGCACAACATTCACTGACCTACATCTCCGTATCATCCATGGGAACCATTTGACAGAAGACAAAAGTAAGAAATCAAGACAAGACATGCAGTGACAATGATTATATTTTCACAGGTAACAGGTTGTCAGCCCATCCCTCAATTTTCCTTATTCACCTCATATGATATACCTGGATAGAATTCACTGCACCCTGAACTAGAACATCGGGTTATATCTATATTTAGATCTGCCATGTGAACGCTAAGTCAACAGGCTATTTTTACTCGTCATATTTTGTTGAGAATATGCTCTTGATAAAGGCATTTTGGTCAAAACGTCAATTTGTGTATGTTTCCAGTGATTAGCAAAACATCATTACCCTATTTCAAACTTCCTGATATTGTAGTGAGTTAATGTAAGACTTCCTGATATCGTAGTGAATGCAAGACTTCTTACTATTGTAGTGAATGTAAGACTTCCTGATATTGTAGTAAATGGATGTGAGACTCCATGATATTCTTTCTATAAGTGGATTAAAAACCTTAATATTTGGAAATGAAGATATTCAAGAATATGTATTTTATGAAAATTAAATGTAATACTTCTTTATATTCTATGATGAATGCATGTAATGTTTCCTGACATGTTTAAAAATGGTGATAATAATTCTACAATATGTGGACATAAGCCTCCAAAATAATTCTTCAATACATACGCCTCCCTAATAATTATTCCATATGAGGACTTGAGACTCCCTGGTAATTCTTCAATATGTGGACATAAGCCACCCAAATAATTCTTCAATATGTGGACATATGCCTCCCAAATAATTCTTCAATATGAGGACTTGAGACTCCCTGGTAATTCTTCAATATGTGGATATAAGCCTCCCTAATAATTCTTCAATAAGAGGACTTAAGACTCCCTGGTAATTCTTCAATATGAGGACTTAAGACTCCCTGGTAATTCTTCAATATGAGGACTTAAGACTCCCTGGTAATTCTTCAATATGTGGACATAAGCCTCCCTAATAATTCTTCAATATGTGGACATAAGCCTCCCTAATAATTCTTCAATATGTGGACATAAGCCTCCCTAATAATTCTTCAATATGTGGACATAAGCCCCAGCCCCCCCCCCTCCCCCATAAATCTTCAATATGTGGACATAAGTCTCAGCCCCCCATAAATCTTCAATATGTGAATTATTTTTGTTGATATCCAAATGCTAATGAGTAATTGTACCCTTGTCAGCACAACGTCCTTCATAGAAAAGTGCAGGTCTTCTGAAGTTGACTTAGTGATCCATACAGTTAAGTTAGTGACTGTTAAGGGTGTCTGTAGTGAGTAGATGAATGTACGCCTCTCTGATAAGTCTATAACGTGTAGATGAAACGCCTCCCCGACAAGTCTACAATGGCAGTACTCACAAACTAACCTTTACAACTCTCACATGTAAGCAATCCATAGTGGTAACCAGATACTCTGTCCCCGCAAACTGGGCACAACTCTTCAAAAGCAGTTTTCACATCCTTGAAGTCTGCATCCAAAATGGAATTAGCTTAGGAGAAAGACAATGCAAGAAAGGTCAAGTACTTAAGCCAAATTCATTTATTTAAAATTAAAAACAGGTACTTGTAAAACTTACTGGAACAAAATTTATGAAATTATACAAATGTATTTTCAAACACCATCAAGATTGTATTGAATGAGGCCCAAAAAGGGAGGGAATACCAAAATATTTTATAACTATTTATCACTAGCTTCTAGTATAGCATTCACTAGCTTGTAGTATAATGTTCACTAGCTTCTAGTTAGCATTCACTGGCCACGACATACTCTCTCTCTCTCTTGATTGTTACCTAGGGAATGTACACAAGGCAGTCACATTGACAGAAATGTCTCAATGGCAATGTGTTTTCTTTGTTCGCACGACAGAAGAATATATTTGGGGTTCTATTTTACCCATACGAGGGAACAAATTATTTTATTGTAAATCAGAAAATGACAATCTTTGTTGTCGCACAAGTTTTAATGCTAATATTGAAATATAATAACAATGCTTACAACGCTAGTTTAAGAAGCTGCTTAGAATATATATTTTTTATTAAATTAATTTTTGGCTGAAATGCGAATGCAAAGTATCAAATACATGCAATTGTGATTTGTGAATGCTCCTGATTTTTTTCAGCTCACTCTGTACGTAGTTTCCTTCTATAGACCACTTTTGTGTGTCAAGTTCACATATTTATTAAAATATTCAATGAATTTAGTATTTATGCTAATTATGGGTAAATTGGAAAGTGATGTTATTGTGAATTTACTGATTAACCTAACATTTCAAATGCAAACACTGAATGAAAAACTTGAAATATTAAATGAAAGCTAATAATTCAGTTTATATCAAAATCACAGAGGAATTCAAAATCTCCAAACGAAGAGCCAATGAGTAAAGATAGCTACAAGTAAAAAGAATGAATGTAACTAATTAGCGAACTTTTCCTTCTATTGCAGAATCAGAAAGATTCTTACACATAGTAACTAAGTGTTAAAATACATCTTGCGAGGGTGAACCATTCTCAAAAGCATCCTCTGGTCATCTTGATTCTTCTTGATTAGAAAACTGGCCTCACATCATATATGTGTGTATATTTTTGCTGTCTATCCTGTGCTGTCAAATGCTATTCTTCTTTGCACATTTCTGTGTTCCCTGTGTTTATTTGTGCCCCAGCTCCTACATGCATTGTCTTTCTCTGTCCTTTTCCCTTTTGTCTCCCGTTGCCCACCTCCCTCCCCGTTCTTGGCAGTGCTATTTGGTGTCCCCCTTTCTTTAGTTCTGCATCTTCATCTTTGGGTATTTCATAATTTAGACATATTGAATGCATCGATGTACACTTGTTGAAATTGTATTGCACTGGATCTGTTGTAGCTGTTTGTTGATTTCCTGGTGGGAGAAATCCATTTTGTTTATATTCGTTATGGTTTTTTGTTCTTAACTGTTTTTGTTGTCTTTAAAGGTCCCAATTGGACAGACACGTTGACAATTGTATTTGTTCTTTTTTTATTGTTATTTTCTATATTTTATTATTTTATATTGATAGTTTTCTAGTAACCTATTTACTTTATTTGCATTTACTCTATTTGTATGGTTACTGGGGCACTTCCTTTTTGTCGGTCATCCTCCGATATTTGGGTTATTTATATGGCCTCACAGCACATGGAGCATTCTCATAAGTGCTCCGCCCTATGTTCCAGCAGCCATTCGACTCGATGGTGTTTCAAGTCTAATGCCGCCGAAACAGACGTCGACATCAGGGCACGACTCTGGCCCTTGCGACAGGTTTCTTTGTTGTTCCGCCCACCAACGCTGTGCCCGTAACTAGTTCAAGCACAACGTCGGCCTGTTGCAACAACATGTTAACTGTTATCGAAGGTTACGACTACGGACTACTACTAAATATCCTCTAGTCAATTTTAAAGCGGTTATAACACACATGACAGGTTCAAAATCAGCTGCTTTCAGTTTAGCAGCTAACTATTTAGATAGCAATGGTAACCCACAGAACAAAATATTGCCTTGAAAACACCACAGACAAAAACACTGGATCAATTACTACATCCTGATCAGAGAATCTAAGGTCCCAGTCCATGAGATGATCACCACAGGAGAGTCAAATTTACAACCAACTTTACAGGTATGTGTAATCTGAGTATCTGTTTCAACATTGTCTACTCATGTCTTAAACCAATATAAATCTCTAATAATTTCTATTCTTTTATACGGATGTGAGAATAGGACAATTACAGCTGAAATGGAGAGAAGAATACAGACTTTTGAAAACACATCTCATGGCAGTGATGAAGCATCATAAACTTGTATGGTTTAGCCACGGTTTTAATTCCAAAAATATCTTGTAGGGTGGAAGAAGAAGAGATAAGAGGAAAGTATGCATTGATAATATTAAAGACTAGACAGGATGAAGATTCTCCACATTGAAAAAAAAAACTGATAACAGAGAGGCATGCAGAAAGTTTTGTGTTGATGTTTCCAGAATGACACCCCTACGACACTGAAGCATTATGGGTTTGATAATTATGAGACATGTCTTTATGTTATAATAATCACTGCATTGTGGACATAATTTTCCTGTTTAGTTTTTTTTTCTACACAGAGACACCTAAGCAGCAGCGTACAAACACTGCATAACTGTCTAAGTCTAGGGCCCCGCCCCCCCAAATAATATATCAATTCAAAACCTTCACCACGCTATTGACACAAATATAAACTCACTTCCAGTTGTGCTCAGCTGAACGCCTTGGTAGCAGAGTTGAGATCATTGCTAAGCAATTTTGTAACTATGATAAAAAGTTTACCTTTTTTTTTCAGGAAGAGTGGGAACACTGTTAGTAATTATCTAGCCTCGTTCTCAGTCTATCCAGTCTAGGTCAAAGATCAAAAATAACAAAGCAAGACAACAATTTAAAAGTTCACGTTAAGCCTGATACGATCGATGCGAATCCAGTTAAAATGAAGCTATTTTAGTGAAATTCTTGTAGATTGTTCTAATAATTAGGAATTGTTTGGAATTACGTTTACTTTTAAAGAAGATATGGAACATGTTAGTTTTGTTATGAAATAATAACGCAACATTTAGTATGGACATCGTGCGTTGTATTTACATAACGTTATTTGTGAAGTGAGTAGAAAAATATTCTTAGACCTAGTCAAGATTGGATCAAAGGTTAGTGACATAAAAGTGTTTTATTTTGGTTATGAAATAACTTTATAAATTTAATTCGACATAAGATAGGTTTATTGAAAGAATCTATTTTTCTGTGCATTTTTTCATCATTACGCAATTTTTTTTAAAATCGCTGTTCGGGGGAGGGGGATATGTAATTTTTATTGAGCGTAGGAAAGATTAAGTAACACTAGTTACAGAATAGGAATAACAGAGTTACAATCTTTAAACCTCTAATTTAACTGTCTTACAGGGACCCGAAAGGGGAGCAAAGAATAGTGACAGTTATCTGCAATGCATGTTGTAAGCTGCAACTAAGAAGGTTTTTGTGTGGAGTCGGCTGTTTCATCCTACAGAGGGTCAGTGACCCAGATGCCATGCTGAAGTTGGATGTTTAAAGCTGTAGTCGTAACCTTTGATAACAGTTACCATGTTGTTCTAACGTTGTGCTTGAACTAATTATGGGCACGGCATGGGTGGAACAACAAAGAAACCTGTCACAATGGCCAGAGTTGTGTCCAGATGTCGACGTCTGTTTCGGCGGCATTAGACTCACAACACCATCGAGTCGAGTAGCTGCTGGAACAGAGGGCGGAGCACTTATGGGAATGCCCCACGTGCTGTGAGGCCAGTTTCTAATCAAGCTGAAAGATGCAAATATCGCACCAGCACTGTAAATTATAATACATTCCGTTCTCTGGACTAAATGCTGCTAATCTGCAGGAGTTTGAGAATGAACACAAAATTTGAATAAATCTCAAATTAAACGTATATCATATGCAAAGCCTAAGGGCCTAATATTATATTTTATAGGCCTATCTATATACAGTGCTTTTTTCTAGGCAAAAGGGTAGGTAGGGCCTATACAATTAATTTGCATCCATAGGCCTAGGCTATATCTAATATGAAAGGAAACTATAAAGACTAATAAAAAATAAGAATGCAATAAATGTTTCCCCTTTTTTGAGAAAATGTGTTTCCTGGAGATAATTCAAAGTTCTGGCAAGAGGTCAGTAAATATTAATATTTCTGCATCATGATCATACAGTAATATTTACGTAGTGTCTAATATCTGATAGAATACTTTACTAATACTTAGCTTTGGTCTAGGCCTACTCAACCTAGACTCCTGTCTTCTTCTGCATTCGTTCTCAAACTCCTGCAGATTAGCAGGATGTCGTCCGGAATGCGTTGTCATGGTTTACAGCATTGCTTTACAGTGCGCAGATATCTGCGCCTTTCGGCCTGACACATCCGACTTCAGCATGGCTTTGGGTCACTGATCCTATATGGGATGAGACAGCCAACTCCATCACATAACCTCCTTAATCATCTTTTACAACATGCGTGGAAAGTAAACAGTGTTGCTATTCTTTGCTCCCCTTTCGGGCCCCGGCAACACACGGGCGAGTAGACTCCTGTCTAATAATAAGATATTACATTGTCATTGTTCAATCAGGCCTAGGATTTTCTGTCCCTGTCGCCTGCTTTCTTCAGAGAAGGAACAAAACTGGAAAGTTTCATTTTTATCTGCCACCATTGATTATAATTATGCTATGGTAGGCCATAGAATACAAACAATATCGACTATCAGAACAATCTTATCTAATCGTCTATTCTTAATCAACCCAGTCAGTCAATGTCATATTACATAGATCAGCCACGAGGGTGTAGACTCAGTACTGACTAGAGATCGAGTACACACACAACACACCGACTGCAGACGACTACCTATGTACAACTCAATCACAACACAAGTGTATGTAGACACAAATCACAAACTATACCATCTAATTCATCCTTCGGCGTCATTTCTCCAATATCTTGTAAAATAATTCCAGATGAAACACTTGAAGATCCTTGTCTACCGCCGGGTATAAGGGTAGAATCATGTCCGGAGTTGAGGAACGTAACAAGACCATTTTGGTCATCATTTGTTGACCGCTCAGGGGAGGATCCGTTAGTAAGATCCAGAATGTCAGTAGAATCGATCATACCACAAATGAATACTTGTGACAAATAAGGCCTCTTAAAGTCATATTTCTGTCTGCCGGATGTAATAACAAGAGCTAGGTCGCCACTGTTTTGTTTACGTGACCACCATTCCGTAACTTCTGCATTCGTTCGTTCACTTTCAACGCCAGTACCTGCTTTCGAGCTCTATTGCGCATGCGTATACGGAACAATATAGGTCGAGCTGAGATAGCTGTAAATATTCGAACGGATTTTTGTCTTCTAAACAGACAATGTCTGCTATAATTATTTGGTTGCTGAAATAATAGGCACATTTTTGTATAGAATAGTCATTTAAACATGTTAATTATAATATAAATAAGCAATTAAGATTAGAGACGATTATAAAACTTTTAATCTTAGCAATAACAAAATATTACGAGGCTTGTAATTTGACAATCCATTCGATCTTAGCACATGCTTGCAACGCGCTTTTTTTCTCCATGTTCTGAATTGATGTGCGTATATGATCGTGGAGCGATTGAAAATGACTCACAAGACATATCGTATAACACTTCTAAATTGAGATGCACATGCAATTGGACGAGTTTGTTCTAAGTAACAAAAGTAATTAAAAAGATCAGGCAATAAGGCTACTAGGTTGTACGAACGTCGATACTAGTTATTTTGGCACCCTAGGTAGGCTCTATCAAGGTTTCTATGGCATGTGCTGAAAAGAGCACAGCTTGAACACTTAATAACCAATGGAAAGATCAAGGGAAGAAGAGATAGGGGACGACAAAGAGAAAAGTTACTAGATGGACTTGTATTGTGGCATGGTAGAAGATCACCAACCGAGTTAATTGACAACACAAGAGACATAGAGTCGTGGAAAAACATGATCGCCTACGCCATTCGGCATGACACTTGATTGATTGAGGCAGGCTCTAGCTCCGGCGCCCTCTCAACATGATTAAACTTATTTTAGTTGCCGCGCCACTGACGATTGCTTTTGAGGCATCCAACCTGGACGGACACCCCGATTGTTCAAACCTAATTTCGACGTTGGGCTGTTCATTTTAGAAGTTCAAGACTAGGCAATATACTGATTATGACCTATGCTATAGTTACGAAACTTAATTTTAGAAAGCAAGATAAATCTTGGCATCTGAAATGCGTCATAGTAGTTTACTGTTGCTTTCGAAGTCAGTTCCAAACTCTTTTCACTTACCGTCCTTGATTACAATGGCATGGATCAAATGACATGAATCCACGGACCACTGGATCAGCAACCAACCAACTAACCGTTTTTGATACCGACGTACCCGAAAAATATACGGAACATCCCCAGGTTATGCGTCGGAAATTGTCAATACGATCCTTTGCCTTGTCTCCTAACAGTTATGTGTGCAGTTGAAGTAGAGGATTGGAGGTGGGGGTACTTTAACAGACTAGCCAGTTGTTGCCCGGGGAAGGGTAGGATTGGCGCTGCCGTACACAAGCAGAGTTAGCGTTAGCGCAGTGGTTAGCGCACTGGCTTCGCATATGAGTGGTCCTGGGTTCATTCCCCAGCTGAGGCGGAAATGTTTTCAGATCGCAACGGCTCCCAGGTCGACCCAGCCTTAAATGGGTACCGGATTAATCCGGGAAGTAAAGACTGCGAGGGAGAGGAGATGGCTACCGCCCTCATTTGCAGAGCCTGTGAAATGTGAGATCGCTAACATCTCACACCCCTACGGCATTAATAAATGCTATGGGTTACTTTACTTTTTTTACACAAGCAGAAACGTTGAGTTGTCGGAAGCTAGACTGGAGGAACCAAATATGATCTTGATCTCAATGGAAGTGGCTGCCACTCATGCCACAATTATATTTCCCCCGACACCACCTCCCACCGCTTCGTTAGTACACTTTCTTTCACACACGATTCAATTCACTATCAAACATTTGGAGAAAAAAAAACTCTTATCATCATCATCAGGTGACATATTCTTTCCAGAACGTAGTCTTCTCTATTCATCTCTTGAATTCTTCGCGCTCTTGGTCAAGTTGTCCCGTCTCTTTTAGTGACATGCTCAGGCATTCTTGATCGTCTTTTGGCCAACGGCGTCTTTGGCGACTTTTGCCCCGGCTGCCTTATATCATTCATTCCAGTAACACTCTCGCCATGCCGTCGTGTCTCTTAATGTGACTGAAACAAAATAAGCTTTTTCTTTAATATGGTGTTCAGAGGCCAGCCTTCCTGGACGTTAAATGTTCTTAACACCTCATGGTTTGTTTTCCTTGATGTCCATGGTATTCTCAGAACTATTCTTTAGCACTTTACTTTAAATGATGCTATTCTCTTGGCCACTGTTCTATTTAGTAGACATGATCATATCCATATGTCGCCACAGGAAACACATGGTCGTAGTAAACACAACTTTGTTCTTATGTTAATACCCTACCATAGTTACTTTAGCTGTTTTAATTTTGACAGAACCATTGCTGTTATTATTTTACTCTCAACTGCGAAGTCACCCACATTGTTTACATTAGTTCCTAAATAATCAAAATGTGTGACATCGTCTAAATTGCAGTTCTCAATATTAATATGGGTCTTGATTTCGTTTTGTCAGTTGCCATTATTTTTGCCTTTTTCATATTTAATTAAGAACACGTTTTGGTGTTCGCTAAACTTTTTGGCTGACTTAATTGTGTTCTGTAGGTTGTGTTAGTTTGTTGTTAATATCACTGTGTCGTCTGCATATCTAATTTCTGGTATCTGCAGCCCTCTTAAATTTACGGGTCTGAAGTTAGGCTTGATTGTTTCTTGTCTCACGTTTCTCATTATATTTTCCAAATAGATGTTGAACAAGTATGAAGACAATGTACAGCCTTGTCTTACTCCTTTCTGTACTTTGAATCACATTAATTTGCACCCTCCACTTTTACCGCTGCTTCTTGGTTATTATTTTATAGATCTGAAGATCAATGGGGAACAAAAAATAACAATCTGCGGTACGCAGATGAAACATTCACCAAAGTAGAAAGTGAACATGAGCTAAGAGACTAATAAATCAAGTCGACAAATCAAGTAGAAAATATGGATTAAATAGACATAAATATGAAAAATAAATTTTTTAAAATAAATATGACACAAAACAAACTTGCGGAGCAAAAGTGCTAAACATAAACATACACGGAGAGATACTGTAAAACTGCTAAACATAAACATACACGGAGAGATACTGTAAAAGTTCTAAACATAAACATACACGGAGAGATACTGTAAAATTGCTAAACATAAACATACACGGATAGATACTGTAAAAGTGCTAAACATAAAAAACACGGAGAGATACTGAAAAACTGCAAAAAGTTGACAGTTTAAGTTGTTTAACATTTTGTACCTAATCTCAGACCGTCGACATTAAATGTACTTATGTACATAAAGTAAACTGTCTTAATTTTCATTGGTTACTATTTATATACGTGGAGGAGCATGCCAACAATAGCTACGGCCAACCAACGGTTTTCACGGGAATAATAAAAAATCAGCATTTCAAGTCATGTTTACTTTCTGTACAAATGTCTTTACTGGAGACAGTAAATCCTATGTGTTATAATGATCCGGAAGCCAGACTGAAATGAGATATATCTGACTGAAAGAAGCGCGTATCGCAGCTGAACTGCAAACCATAACGCAACGCATTCAATTCCCCGGACTGTGCCATGCTTACCTACAGGAGTTTGAGACGCAAAAGTGGAATTTCAATTATTGGGTCGCTCCCGGCGGAAATCGCACGGATATCCGTGATGGTTACAATGGAGCGAACGCAAAACAAACAAACAAATTATTGGGTGCAACAAAAATATTAAAATATTCAGATTCTCCATTGAGTAATAAACAGACCATTCACCTCAACGAGGCTAACTTCTTGAACTGGAGATGTGGCTTAGTCCAGCAAACAGAGGCTGGAAACTAAGTTTGGTCGGGCTATCTCATAAATTGAGCAGGTCCACAGTCCTGCCCAAGCAAGCGAGCAAGCACATGTGCTGAAGTCGGTGATAATGGAGTAATAAGCGCAGCCCTGCAAGCAAAGATATATGAAACCACAGAAGAGCTTCAGACAACGGCGGAGTTCATCCACAAGACGTGCCTGGCTGTGTAGACATCAAGTAGCGAACACAAGAAAGAAGGATTCTTCACGAGCATGCCTATTTGTGTAAATAGCAACAGTAACGACATAGAGTAATGGCAAAAACAAAATATTTTTTGTGGTTGCCTACCACACGCAAAAAGCTCAACGCGACCGGCCGATTGACAAAGGTTGCCATATCTGTGGTATATATATGTGGCAAATAAAGCTAAGTTGAAAGGATAAATCTTCAGGAACAACATACCGAATTAAGTATGTGAGGGCTGGTGCAACACAGAGTAATGAGGGGGGGGGTGGTGGGGGTGGCAGAGATAGGTAATGAATGTTGTAGCAAAATACAAAACACACGATCGATATCACAAGAAACAAAGGTGGTTCCGATTAAAAAGTCTTCATCATGGCAAAAACAAACAGCAGGAAATTAATATTACAAACATATAATTATAATTTGGGAGAGGAGCAAAAGAAGATGATAAGGGATATAAGATGAGAGAAAGAAAAAAAGGAGAAAAGAAACAAATACAACAAGAACAGAAAAAGAAAAGCAATAAAGCAAGTGTAATAAAAGAAGAAAAGCTAAAGCTGAAGTCTGAATCGTCGTCTAGCAAGCGGCATTAGTAATAAAAGAAAGGTAGAAAGGTAGAAAAGTTGACAGTGAGCCTACTTACATCGGGTTACAGCGTGTCAGGTTCGAAACCACGTCCGGACAACAAAAATGGGTACATTACGAGCAGCAGTGGCCACATTTTTCCAAAACAAATACGTACATTATTTAAAGAAACGAAATATCAATAAAGACGCATTTCCAGTAGTTAAGACTACAGACGCATCTAACAATCTGCTCGCTAAACACTTAGCCCCTCCCCCCTCGTGCCCCTTGGATGGCCCTAGGGAGGGGGCTCTCAGTGCGTAGTGCACTGATTTATGCAGACATATCAACTTTTTAAAAAATCTGAGCTCAGCGAGGTCACGAAAGCTGAATGAAATTACGCATAATATTAAAAAGTTGAACTCTGGCTACTGATTCCCGTAATAAACCCAAAAAATATTTCGTGATTTCTCGTCTGACATGACTGTTCCTCCGGTCAACCCAGCTGTAAATGGGTACTTGACGCACGAGTTAGTAAAAGTAAATACAGCAAGGAATTGAACTAGCCAACCCGCCAGTTACTACGGCTTAGTACACGAAGATTTATTACCACCCCCGACAACAGTTTGCTGCCATGGGGCTTACCTTTACTTTACCATTACTTATTAATCTTCAGTTGCTTAGCCAGTGGTTGATCAGAAACTGAGTGACTTGCAGAAACAACGGCTTATTCCACAATATCATTCAAAAATTTGTCCTAAGGTTAAACATTGGTAGTATATGCCTATCCATCACGATGTCATCAATTCATTATTTTTTGAGTTGAATTTTTCATATACATTATATAGATACACCCAGTAGGAACTCATTGCTTTCCAAACGGTCATAATGCACAGTCGGCTCAGTTTGAACCTGTTACCACAGACGTCCAAGACGGGTACTGTGCTATCATTCCAGTCATAGACTCGAATATGGTAGACAACTCATTGTCATGTGACGTATTCCTTCCAGAACGTTGTCTTCCCAATGAACTCTCTGAACCTCTCTCTGTCTTGGGCGATGTGGCTTGCATTTTCTAGCGATGTATTCATGTTATCTTTAATGTCGTCAGTCCATCGACTTCTTGGTCTGCCCCTTCTCCTCTCCTCCCAGGTACTCTTCCCTCCATTATTTGTCTTTCTAAACAGTTATGTCTCTTTATATGACCAAACAGGCGTAGTTTTATTTTTGTTATTGTTTTTAGTAACCAACACTCTGGAATATTCAGTGTGTTTATAATATCTGAGTTTCTGATTTTATCCTTCCATGATAACTCATTATACATGTAAAATTATAAATATACATTTACATGGTTATGTCCCTTCTATTGTTCATTTCAGCATATGTAACATCTACACCTACCAGGACTCAAGATCAATGGGAAAATAATAAACAACATTAGATATGCAGATGACACTGTTCTTTTGGCAGAAAGTGAACATGAACTACAAAGACTAATAGATCAAGTCAATAAATCAAGTAATGAATATGGACTATTCAAACATCAAGTGAAAATTTACCAACAAGAAATACCAAGAACAAACAAACATGGATGACAGATGAAATATTAGAGAAAATGACAGAAAGAAAGCTAAAAATACGCCAAAATACTCAATTATAGACAATGAGATACGTAACATGTGCAGAACAACGAAAAAACAATGGCTAGAAACAAAATGCAGTGAAATAGAGGAGATCTCCATACAACAGAAGACAAAATTAATGCATAAGGAGATAAGGCTGATCACAAATAAGAAAAATCATATAAATGGGGGTGGCTGCATTAAAGATAAAAATGGTAAAATAATATTTGATAAAACAGAAGCACTCACAAGATGGGCAGATTATGTAACAGAACTGTTTGACGACCAACGGAACAAAAAACCAACAATACACAACAATGATGGACCAGCAATACTGAAATCAGAAGTAGAACATGCAATAAATACAATAAAATGTGGAAAAGCTGCAGGCTCTGACAACATAACAGCAGACATAATAAAAACTCTAAATGAGTTTGGTGTAGATACTATCACAGAAATTTGCAATGACATATACGAAACAGGACATATACCTAAAGACCTAACATCATCAATATTCATACGACTACCTAAGAAGCCCAGGGCTGTGGACTGTACATAATATAGAAAAATAAGTCTAATGAGCCATCTAATTAAAATACTTCTCAAGATAATACATGAAAGAATTGAGAACAAGATAGACATGGAGGTCGGTGAAGAACAATTCGGTTTTAGGAAAAACAAAGGAACGAGAGAAGTTATACTGAGTATCCGGCTAGTGATAGATAAATATATAGAAGTCCAAAAAAGTATCTATATTTGCTTCATAGACTACAGCAAGGCCTTTGACAGAGTCTAACATGAAAAATTAATCAAATGTCTTCAAGAAATAGGCATAGATGAAAAAGACATCAGGCTGATTAGAAATATATATTGGGAACAAACTGCATCAATAAGGTGTGAAAACAGCTACTCTCCATACATAGAAATAAGAAGACAAGGATGCATTTCATCACCAAGCCTATTTAATATCTACACAGAGAATATCTTTAAAAATATAGAAGAAATGCCAGGACTCAAGATCAATGGGAAAATAATAAACAACATTAGATATGCAGATGACACTGTTCTTTTGGCAGAAAGTGAACATGAACTACAAAGACTAATAGATCAAGTCAATAAATCAAGTAATGAATATGGACTGGATATAAACATTCGAAAAACAAAAACCATGATAATCAGCAAAAACACAGAAGAACAGGAGGTAAACATAAACATACAGGGAGAGAAACTACAACAAGTAAAACAGTATCAATATCTTGGACACATAGTCACAAATGATGGCAGATGTGAAACAGAAGTTAAAAGGAGAATAGGCTAAACGTACCTTCAATGACATGAGGAAATTATTAACATCTAAACAAATTACAAACAAGTTCAAAATGAGAATTATAAAATGCTACATCTATTCCATATTAATGTATGGCTCAGAAACATGGACACTAAATAAACAATTAGAAGACAAAATTGATGCCTTTGATATGTGGGTATATAGAAGAATAGGGAGAACATCATGGAAAGAGAAGAAAGCAAATAAAGAGGTGATAAAGACACTTAATATGAAGAAAGAACTACTAAGAGAAATAAAGATCAGGCAAATAAAATACTTTGGACACATTAAAAGACATGACACCTTATTGAAGACCTTACTTGAGGGTAAAGTCAAAGGGAAGCGAGCAAGAGGTAGGCAGAGATACAAGTGGGAGAGTAACATTACACGATGGACAGGTTACAGTCTAGCAGAGTGTACCACCAAGACAAGAGACAGGAGATGTTGGAGATACGTTGCAGTTAACCTTCGTTGCGGAGACGGCACTTAATAATGATGAACATCTACACACATACAACATATGTAACATCTACACACATACAACATATTTAACATCTACACACATACAACATATTTAACATCTACACGCCCGTGTGTTGCCGGGGCCCGAAAGGGGAGCAAAGAATAGCAATACTGTTTACCTTCCACGCATGTCGTAAAAGGCGACTAAGGAGGTTGTGGGATGGAGTTGGCTGTCCCATCCCATATAGGGACAGTGACCCAAAGCCATGCTGAAGTCAGATGTGTCTGGCCGAAAGGCGCAGATATCGCAGCAATTCTGTAAACCATGACACAACGCATTCTGTTCTCCGGACTACATCCTGCTAATCTGCAGGAGTTTGAGGAACGAACGCAGAAGAAGAACATCTACACACATACAACATATGTAACATTTACACACATACAACACATTTAACATCTACACACATACAACAAATGTAAAATCTACACACATACAACAAATGTAAAATCTACACACATACAACATATTTAACATCTACACACATACAATATATTTAACATTTAAAAGGTAAAGTATGTCTCATGACAGCAACCTATCGTCGGGGATGAAGATAACTCATCATATACTAATTCGCAGTCCCTTCCTTGCTGTCTTTACCTCCCCTAACTCATGAGTCAGGTACTCATTTACAGCTGAGTAGACTGGAGGAGTGGTCGTGTCAACAAGAAATCACAACCCGGATTTTATTTTGTCCGGACGTGGTTTCGAGAAGGACTGGCCTACACGAGAAGAATTGGTGCCGGGTAGATCAAAGAACATCGTCAACAATCCTCTGGTAGACAGAAACAAGATACTATTCGCACCGCAGTATTTCAAGCTTAGCTTGATTAAACAGTTCATCAAAGTCCTTGACAAGGATGGTGGCTGCTTCACTTACTTGTGCCGCGCTTTTCCAGGATTAACCATAGGCAGGTTAAAATGTGCCATTTTTGATGGTTCTCAAGATCGTCAGCTCTTCAGATATCGTGAGTTTGAAAAATCAATGAACAAATTGGAATTGTAAACATGGAAGACCTTTGTTCTGGTTGTGAAGAATTTTGTGGACAACACCAAAGCCAGTAACTATGAAGAAGTTGTCAACAATATGCTGCCTGCTTTAAAAAACCTTGGATGCAACATAAGCATAAAAGTGCATTATTTATTTTCACATATGTAGCGGTTTCCCGAGAATCTTGGATCAATGAGTGACGAGCAGGGAGAGAGGTTCCATCAGGACATAAAAGAGATGGAGACCAGGTATCAAAGACATTGGAATGCAGTAATGATGGCTGATTAATGCTGGACTATGAAGAGAGACATCCCTGCTGCTGAGTACTCGAGAAAGTCGAAGAAATTCAAATTTATGTCTTGAATTATGCTCAGTGATGACATAATTTACATGTCCTTACCTTCTTCAATGTCTTCTCTTCATTTATATAATTCCATGTTTGTAACATTTAATAAATACATTCTGTTAAATACTTTTTATGTGAGAAATGTTACACATAAATTAACTACTAATATCACCAAAATGTAGTTATGAATAGAAGGTTATAGTCAGAGAATAGAACTTTTAAAAATAAATTTAGAAAAAAAAAGCATGTCATTTTTGGTTTCAGTGGTGCAAAATGCTCCTAATTCAGATAAAAAAATTATGGACAACTTGCAACTTAATTTTTTGGGGTTGTAAACCAGCTATAAGACATAAGAAATATTTCGGCTTTTGAACGTGAGTATTCTTCTTTGGCGTTCGTTCTCAAACTCCTGTAACATTGTGACTTGCTATGTATGTTGCAAGATGAGACTAAAGAGGTTTTATTTTGGACATAAATAAATCATTGCCACTTACACAATTTCTTGTTCAGATCAAAGCAAATTTGCTTGAAATTTGGCGTTGCTAAACATGATATTTACTCCTTCTTTTTTTCGCTTTATACATTGCAGCGTCAGGGGTAGGACAGCCCTGGAAATTGCTTTTCTGTGTGCGTCATATATATTTGATTTCGTTGACTCTTTTATTTCTGTAATTCATCGTTTGCAAGGTCTGCCCCTGACTTTGCATCCATCGTATCTGTATAGTAATGTATCGTTACTGCTTAGAAGAATGTTTGTCAACCAACGAAGAACGGGAACTGTCAGTTATCGTGTGATGGTTGATACACTCAAGTGGAGATCATATCACTTGTGGATGTTGGAGTGTAACAATGATGATCAGACAACTAATTAACTAACTAATTAATCAGTCAATCAACAAACTAATGAACCAACTAACTAACGAAATAACTAATTAAGCCAGGCAATCCATAAACTAATAAACTAACCAATCAGCCAGTCAGTCAACTAACTAACTAACCAGCCAATCAGCAATCAAACCAGCCAATTAATCAATCATCCAACTTCCAACTATCTAATTAATTAACAGACTGACTGACTAACTAACTAACCAGTCAGACAACAAACTAACCAAACAACTAACCAACCAACTAACTAACCGGCCAGCCAACAAACTAACCAAACAACCAACTAACTAACTAACTAATCAGCCAGCCAACTAACTAATCAACTAACTAACTAACTAACCAGCCAGCGAACCAATAAATTAACCAACTACCTAATCATTCAACCAACAAACTAACCAATCAACCAAATAACTAACCAAACTGCCAACAAGCTAACCAACCAACCAGATAGTCAGCCAACTAACTAATCAACTAAATAACTAACTAACTAACTAAATAACAAGTCAGCGAGCCAACAAATTAACCAACTACACAATCATTCAGCCAACAAACTAACCAATCAACCAAATAAATAACTAACCAAACATCCAACAAGCTAACCAACCAACCAGATAGTCAGCCAACTTAATAACTAACTAACCAGCCAGGAAACAAACTAAGCAACCAACTGTCCAAAAAAAAAATTACAAAATGGCAATACTGCATTTTACCAGTTCAGGCGTTGCAGGGAGGGGATTGAATAGCTGTGTGATAAAGGCTGCATGCTCTTTCTGTCGTCACGTCATGTACAGGCTGAGATTTTTTCATTTACCCTCCGACAGAAAAAAATCTAGGATCGAACTCTAGACCTCACTCGTGTGAGATTAGCGTTCTAACCTCTCGGTCATGAGCCAAACAACCAACTAACAAATCAATTAATTAACAAACTATCGAACCAACTATATAATCAGACACAATAATTAGCCAGACAGCCAACAAACTAACCAGCCAACCACTAACTAACGATGTTGTGGTGTTTATTGACCGCTCCATCCCATAGTTCAAATTGACATATGAGCCATGCGGAGGTGAACTATGTCAGAATGAAATGCAGGTAAGCTGTAAAACATGGCACAACTAATTCCGTGAACCGGACTATACCCTGCTCTTGTATTGTGGGATTTTGAGAACAGAAAGATAATAAGAAGTAAAGAATACGCGAGTTGACAAACAAACATATAGTTCTACATTATGAAATCAACTAGGAGAAGATGGGGTTTTAAGTCTCAAGGGTAGAAAGTCACACATAGCATATACAGAAATCTGAAGTGGAGACCATGAACACAATAATACTATTTAGGTGAAGTTGTGGGGTAACCGTGAAGATCACAAGCTGACGACTGAATTCATGGAGGCGGCCCATTTTCCTGTATAGACTTATGAGCATAGGAAACTTATCGTAGAAGAAGAAGAAGATACTGATTTATTTATTTTCAAATATAAAACTTATGTGCAAAATATTGGGCATAATACGCTTCTATTATTTTTGTAATTATCCCACTTTTTCATTTGCCTGATTTGCCTGTTCATTAACCAATTACTAATGTAGTTTAAACGTTATTATATATGAAATATATCAATATTTTGTGCAATCAAATGGTAAATATTTTTAGGGGAGGGTGTAAAAAGTCACAATAGCTGTGACTTCTTGTCCCATGGAAAAATATATTGCATTTCACCGCTGACAGTTACGCATGTGGTTACGTCTGTGGGTCTCACCAATGCCTCAGTATACAAACCACCCATGCAACAGAAAACCTTAGTAGATGGCGTGCCGCTATATTGAGGTTAAAGGGATAAATGTTCCAGTGTTGGGTAACAACCCTAAACAGGAAGCAGGTGGCTGGAGTAACACCGGGCAAATGTCAAGATAAACAAAAATAGGTAGATGTGTTACCAAAATAAAACATAACACAACCTAACAACGAGATACAGGGACAGACGACGTTTCGACTATTAAGCCTTCATCAGGACAAACGAAAGACAACGGTACAACGAATCTTACATGGAAACAAACGTGGTTGATAGGAAGGAAAGAGGAGGAGAGATAGTGAATAGATAGTGGAGGAAGTAAATAAGGAGCGGCATATTGGGAGGAAGAGAGTATGGGGAGAAGAAGTGAGGAGAGAAAGTGCACGGAAGGAGGTGAGGAGCGAAAATGGATACGGTGTGGTAGTAAGTAAAATAGATAAGGTTAAATTAAGATACTTACCTCAAAAGTGGCAACACGCAATGAGTATAACGAATAGATAGCAGAGGAAGCAGAGATGGAGCAGCCTAGCAGGGAGGAAGAGGGTATGGGAAGAAGTGAGGAGGGGAAAGTGCACAGAAGGAGATGAGGAGTGAAAATAGTTAAGGTGTAATTGCAAGTAAACTAAGATAAATGAGGATAAATTCAGATACTTACCTGAAATGGCAACAGGCAATGAGTATTAGCATACAGTCGTCATGGAAACGCAAAAGAGGATGGTAGGAGAGATCAGATGAGGGAGAGAGAGATGGAGATGAAGAATAAAGTAGAGAAAAAAGGGAGAAAAGAAAGAAACGACCGAGCAGATATAGGCAGTGGAGAGAGACTATAAGTAGGAGTACATAATGGTGGGAAGAAAATACAGTGATAATACAATGATGTATGTAAGTGAGAGTAAAATATAAAATATAGGTGATAATATATAAAAAAGAACTTATCTGATACGTGGAGAACTGGCTAGCTTGAAACCAACAGTCACACTGGTGGGTCAGGGTCAATGGACAATGAAAGCTAGTGAGGCAATATAGTAATGCAAAATGATGTAAAAAGGTTACTAAAACACTTACCTAGCCTATTAATAAAAATATATTTTTAAGAAAAAAAACAAAAAACATACAATAAAACTAAACAGGACAATTCTCAACGTATCGGCTCAAATTGAACCTTTTTCAAGAGACAAACAACAGAAAACGACAAAATAAAAAAATAAATAGATGTCTATATTTCATCAAGCCCTCGTCTCCATAATAGCGCAGGGATGTGTGTGTGTCAACTTTTTGCAGGTCAACTAGGAACTGTCCCTTGTCATCGAAATTGTTTGACTTGCCCTTTTGTTATTCTCACTCCTATTTTACAGTTTCCTAAATCACACTTTGATATTCATGATTCTTTTTCATGTGTGTCCCGTAACTTAATATACTCTATCATATGTAAGCGTTGTGATATGAAGTATATTGGTGAGACTGGTAGACGTTTAGCTGATAGATTCGCCGAACATTTGAGAGATATCACGAATCATCGTGACTCCCCAGTGGCTAATCATTTTAACAGCCCGTCACATCATGGTAGCTCTGATGTCTCTGTAACCGGTTTGTTACGTTGTTATACCGGTGACCGGCAACGTCAGTCCTTGGAATATCGTCTCATTTGTCATATGGGAGTCTTGCAACCAAACGGAATGAACATTAATCACCGTTTTGTTTGAGTTACCCACCTTTTCTTTATACCCTCTACTCCCGTATTGCACTGATTCTTGTAATTATTTGTCTTTGTACACTTTCGTGAATAATTATTATTTTTGTGTTTGCCGTTCTTCTATATAATTCCTTTATGTCTTCTTTCGTTTGTGTATGTCAATATGTGATTATTTTGTACTCTGCCATTTTGTTATTGTTAAATCATTTACATATTTAGATTTTGATTTCCTCGTTTTTATTGCAGTTGTCTCTTCGATGGGTGCCCACACATATATAGTTATTTGTATATGCATTTCGTTTTACATGGTTCTATGTATCCACACAATTACTTTGGGCCACACATTTGTATGTATACATATGCAGTTGTTATAGCATTATCTTTATGTGAACGAACGTTTATATTTCCATTAATATATGTATATGTTTCTATGTGTATGAATGTTCATGTTATTATTTATACGAGAAAGTGTTTATGTGCATGAATGTTCATATTTGTGTATACATATATATATGTATATTTATGTGAGCGCTTTTTTATGTTAATGCACGTATCTCCATTCTGTGTCAATGTGTATACCTATTCTGGTGTGAGCCCTTTCCTGTGTGTGGATACATTTACATGCCTGTGCATTTTGTGTGGGTATCCTTCACACATCTGTGTCCATCTTGTTATGTGTTTATTTCTTGACTCTTGGTGTGTGTTTACATTTCTATGTATGTTTAGGTTTGGTTTTATATATATGTTTATGTCTATATTTGGTTTCACATTCATTCCATGCTTTTTCAAATGTTGATTCTTCTTCTATCCTTCCTTCCCCAAACCCACTCACCCCACCACCACACAACCTCATCATTACTCATCTATCATTGTCATATGCCATTCTTGTTGGCGTAGGTGACCATGGTTCTCTGTTCACAGTATTGTTATCAGGATCGTTGTTTCCAAGCCTTGCTAGGTTGTCACATGAATATTTTCTCACGTCCCCATCTGTCTCTGTTCCCTTCAGTCGTGCCTGTTGTGACTATGTTCTTAAAACCTGCCTGTCTGATAGAGTGACAAAAGGGGTATTTTTCTTATCTTTTTCTTTTATTATTCTTGCACTCATCATTAGTGTCTCTAATTTCCCACTTTCGGTTTGTTTATAATGAATGCACGCATTTTCACCTTGACTAGATGCGTTGCCATCCCTGCGCTATTATGGAGACGAGGGCTTGATGAAATATAGACATCTATTTATTTTTTTATTTTGTCGTTTTCTGTTGTTTGTCTCTTGAAAAAGGTTCAATTTGAGCCGATACGTTGAGAATTGTCCTGTTTAGTTTTATTGTATGTTTTTTGTTTTTTTTCTTAAAAATATATTTTTATTAATAGGCTAGGTAAGTGTTTTAGTAACCTTTTTACATCATTTTGCATTACTATTTGTTCATTAGGTTACTGCGGCACCATCCACTTTGTCGGACACCCTCTGGCCATTTGGTTATTTATACTAGTGAGGCAAGTAGCGTCAATAAAATACCAACATGCCAGATTGTCACACTACAGGAAACTACAGGAAACTAAGAGGACTACAGAAATGGCCGCAGGGAAGATTGAGCGATAAGTATAACGGTCCAGTATTATGACGAGAGACCGACTGAAATAATAGGCAGGGCCGTAGAGAGAAACCCGAGGCGGGTAAAAGTTAAAACCGTGACTCCTACAAATAGTCATAGAGACAGATAAAAAAAGGGATGAGAGGAATGCAGAGGAGAAGAACAAGAAAAGAGAGAAGAAGAAGAGAAAAACAGAAAAGAGAAAAAAAAAGAAGAAAAAAAGAAAAAAGAAGAAGAAAACGGTGGATAGACGTGGGCCCCGAGCCGGAAATACGCCACGCAAGGACGGGATGTGGAAGTAGGAAGGAGCCTACCAGACACAGCAAGGTAGGGTGGGGGACTAACACGGGGAGGCGCGTCGTGCGAAGGTATCAGGCTGATAAAGAAAGAAGGTGCAGAAGAGAAGGGTACCAGAGTAGGAGAGAAAAGGGGAAAGGAGGCAATGTCAGATGGAGGCAGACCCAGAACTACAGCCAAAGCATGTGAGGTGGTGGGGGGTCGTATGTGACCAAGTAAGGGTCATCGGTCCATAATGTCGTTGTAGTTGGAGGTCGGTGTAACAGAGGTTCCGATAAAATAAATATTGCGGAAGATGGACCAAGGTCACAACCGCAACGACAAGTACCTTTTAGGCCCCGTGTTCGGAAGTGAGACCCGTCGCATCAACCGAAGATGATAAGAGGATGGACTAGCCGCACGTCACAATCCCTATGTGGGTATTGCCCGCACTGTACACTAGCCCATCTATGGGAACAACGATCAACGGACAGAACCTCGAGCCACCGATACACGATCCCTTAGTCCAGGCCATGTACCATGGTGAGAAACATGTCAGATGAAACGATGTTCGTAGTTGAGTGAGACCAACCGTACATTGCAACCCACTGGAGGTGTTGCCCGTACCGCACGCTGGCTCCATAAATATACATATGGGACCCCTGTATCCGAGCCATCCAAGTCGTGTGGAAAAAAAATAAATAAAAATAAAACATAAAAAAATAAATAAATAAATATATATGTATATTCTAAATAAATAAATATATATATATATATGTAGTCGGTGTAAAGGTCTCCCAGCCTCGGCATGCTAAGTAGCTGTAAGGGTAGCCGACCCAACAAGACCAAAGAAGGACAACCAGAGAGCGGCAAAAGGCCAAAAGTAATAAGATGATAGGTACGTGGTGGCGCCCACGGGTAACAGAGAATGGCACAGAAGAAACAGAGGACACAGCCTCAAGTAGTGGGAATGGAGAAAGTAGACAGAGTAGGACGAAGAATCGAACGGGGAAGAGGATAATGAAGCCTGGGTAAAACAACCCGTAGAAAGAGAGTGGAGTGTGATAGCAAGAGATACAGATGAGGCATAGAATCGACGCGCAAAGCCGCACTAGGCCCACCCCGGATGAAATCCTGCCGGTCCCAGTCCCAAGGCGTAACAACCCACCAACACATCAATAGCAACGTGGCGGGTCACCGTAGCCCCAACCCCTGGGTGGGGGCCCAAGCCGATCCACCACAATGGAGAGGAACAGTAGCAAGGAGAGGAGTAAGACAAAATGAGGATAGGGGGATGGCAGAAGGAAGGAATGTAGGAGCAGCAGGGAGGCATAGCAAGGGAGACACACACACACACAAATGGGGGGGGGGAGGTATAGAGATTATTGAAAGTATAGCTGGTCATTGATGCCATGGGGCTTAAGAGTGCCAAGATTAAGAATGAGGCGGTTTTCTAATGAGAAACGTTGCCGGTCACCTGAGTGGCAAGAGACTAAGCCAGTGACCTGAATGTCCAGCACACCACGGTGAGAATTGGTGTTGAAGTGGAGAGCCACCGGGGAAGATCCATAGTTACGGATGTCCCGTAAGTGTTCGGCAAACCTAGTGGCTAAGAATCTGCCCGTTTCACCAATGTACATCAGGTTGCAGCGTTTGCAAGTGATAACGTACACAACGTTACGAGAGACACAAGAAAAAGAGTGGTGGATATGGAATACCGACTTAGGGAATCGGATAGAGGTGGTCCGAAAGACAAAAGGGCACGTGAGGCACGGGCGCTGACACGGGGAGGTGCCGATAGGAGATCCCGCCGGCCGAAGGTGAGAGTGAACCAGAGTATCGCGTAGGTTCCTATCTCGACGGAAAGCCACAAGAGGTGGAGCTGGAAAAGCCTCTTTGGTAAGGGGATCAGATGAGAAGATCGAGAAGTCCCGGAGAAGGATCTTAAGAGCAGGAATATGGTTATCTTCTTATAGAAGCTTCATGGCACGTCATCTATACAATTATGCTTCTCATGCTTCTATTTTGTTGTTGCAATGTGTTTTTGTTATTTTATATATGTATGCACCCTCTGTGGTTGGGAGGGAGTCAGAAATGTACTGCACAGCACTGGGGAGAAGGAAACTGACATCACTGTTTTTCCTATGGCTGAGGCCCATCATAGAGGCACAGTGACTCAGGACGTGACAATCCTTTTGACTTAAACATTTGTTTATATCCCTGGAGCAATGGAGAAGTTCGGCATAACCAGTAGTCAATTGGTGGCGGGGAATGAGCACAGTAAACCCTATCTTGGTTGCATTGGCTCGGAGCAATGTAGGTTAAAACTTACCTTCCTGAAGGTGTGATAGTTATTATCTGGCTCTGGACCAGGGTGGGTCGAAAATCCACAAACTCCCCAGCAATATAATGTAATTTTAATGGTATTGGGTCAAAGGACATGATCGCATAGACCGCTGGATCAGCAACCAACCAACCAACCATTCACCCCCTGACAGTTTGTATCTTATGCAACAAATTTAGTCAGATACGAGGCGTAATATTAATCAAAAATTATTGCAATTGAATGTTATGTATTAAGTGTTAATATTCGTGATTTCTATGGTTCAGACTATTTTTTAACACTTAAAAATATAAGTCACAACTTGAAATGGCTATCAGTTGTCCCCAATTTTTTACTAGAATTCATCTGAAGCGGTTTTAAATAGTATAAATAGTAGTTCACATAGCAGCTGGTACAAACATGGTTTTAGTCTGTATATACTAATAGATACGTTGTTTTATTCATCACCATCAAGTGCCGTAATCATCATCAAGTGTCGTTTCCGCAACGAGGGTTGACTGCAAAAGTCCTCTTTTGTTTTGGTGGTGCTGTGCTAGAGTTGGTTAGGCACATCTTATCATAGGAGGGGGAACCCTTCACAAGCTAAGGGTATCTCAGTAGATAATGAGAACCCTTCACAGAGAGCGGGAAATTGATGGTGTAAAATACCACAATACTTTGCGTGACCAGTCCATATGACTCATGTGTAATAATATTGCTTCGGACACTGTTGTGTCAACAAGGTACCAGGTAGACAGTCAAAGTATGAATGTGTAAACATGTGTTTATTTAATGACGTGTCAAACCTTTGTGTATAACCAATATAAAGTAATACAGCGTGAAACGTAACAATAATAGTACTTACGTAGAACACAGGTTTAAGAAGTTTCACTTGAACACGCCGGACTATCACTAAAACAAAGGGTTATGGGGTGTAAACAATAAAACATACAAATTAAAATACACAAGACATTTTCAACGTTTCGAACCGTCTTGTTTCTTTTTCAAGAATGTATGAAACAAACAGTGAAAAACAACGAAAACAAGAAAATAGAGAAGATGTCACTACAACAAAAGACAAAAGAAATTCACAAGGAGATAAGACATCACAAATAAGACAAATCATAAAAATTGCTGCATTAAAGATACAAATGGAAACATTATGTTTGATAAAACAGAAGTACTTACAAGATGGGCAGATTATGCGACATATCTGTTTGATGATCAACGGAACAAAAATTACAATACAAAACAATGACGAACTAGAAAAACTGAAATCAGAAGTAAAAAACGTAATAAAAGCAATAAAATGTGGAAATGCTGCAGGATTCGACAACATAACAGCAGACATGATAACAACCTCTACCTCTAGATGAATTTGATGTGGAAACTATCACATAATTTTGCAATAACATATATGAAACATGCCACATACTTAATGACATGAAATCATCAATATCCATACCACTACCTAAGAAGCCCAGGTTTGTGGATTGTACAGAAAACAGAATAATAAGTTTTATGAGCCACATAAACAAAATACTACTCACGAGAATATATGAAAGAATTAAAAAAAAAACAAGACTGTCAAGTCGGTAAAGGGGGTGCAAAGGGAACGCAATGCTCTAGGCGGACTCAGGGTTAGCAGATAACCAAGATCCCAAATGTACCTCCACGCGGTGCACCCTGGAAACAGAAATACAGCAGCTCGAGTTGATTCTGGCCAAATCATTTGGGGATCGTGTCCGAGAATGTGGATGTAGCAGATGGAAAAAGATTTGACTGCACAAGAGACAGACAATATCTCCGACACCACCAGCATCACCACATATAGCGACACTGTCGACATACAGTGAAGCTAGTCAGTCCAGTTCGAACATTGGAGGGGCGGCCAATGTAAAATGCACGTAAAGGTAGACACATGGCGAGAGACAAATAGATTTCATACCGAGTACAATGAAACAATGAAAGGGCAGAACAGCGCTAGAGGGCAGCGCGAACTGCAAATAGAAAGTGAAAAATCTCTAGGAAAGGTGAACTACAAGCTCCGTCAGCTCGAGACGAGCATCTAGTTACCCGTGTTCCTTGCAGGCAGAGACCCAGACCCATCCATTGGCGGCTGGTAAAGCAAGAAGACCTAATCCAACTCTAATGTCGAGCCTTCCTAAACCGAAAATATGCTCGCGAAGAGAAAGGGTTCTGTTCCCGATGGGCTTAGGCAAGAAAGGGACAACGATGGTAGTCCTGGTCCAACTCTACTGTCAAGGTTTCCTATACCGGAAGTACACTTGCAGAGAGAAAGGGTTCAGTACCTGATGGGCCCAGGCGCTATTGGGACAAGGACGCTCAGCTCGAGAACGCCTTGCTCTCAAACGCGTGGTGTGAGACTCGAACTTGGACAAGGGGTACACGATGTCGGTGAATGACACCTCGGCTAAGAGGGCGAAAGAGCCTGGGTCCAACTCCTCTGTTGAGTTCTTCCCCTTAAGGAACCAGGCTCACGGATGAGAAACGGTTCAGTACCCAATGGGCACAGGCACAGCACGTCCAATTACACGAGGCAAGTTCATAGACAGTGGAACACCTCGTGCGAGTCAGACGAGAGCAAAAATCGTCTGGGCGAAGAGTCGCCCATACGCGTGCCTGGAGACAGATATAGAGGCTGTCACAGGCTAAGGGTAGCCCACCCGAATTGTCAAGGCATGCCGAAATCGGATGTGCTAGGCCTACAAGGCGCATAACGGTGGCACGACGTAACCACGCTCCCGGCGGAATTCGCAGGATATCCGTGATGGTTACAATGGAGCGAACGCAAAACAAACAAAAGTCGGTAAAGTGTGATTCGGTTTTAAGACATAGGAACCAGAGAAGCTATACTTAGTATCTGACTAGTGATAGATAAATATATAGAAGTCTAAAAGAGTATTTATATTTGCTTCACAGACTACAGCAAGGACATTGATATACTATAACATGAACAATTAATTGAATATTTTCAAGAAATAGGCATAGATAAAAAAAGACATCACACTGATTAAAAATATATATTTGGAACAGATTGCACCAATAATGTATGAAAATTCACCATGTCATGTGACGTATTCCTTCCAGAACGTTGTCTTCCCAATGAACTCTCTGAACCTCTCTCTGTCTTGGGCGATGTGGCTTGTATTTTCTAGCGATGTATTCATATTATCTTTAATGTCGTCAGTCCATCGTCTTCTTGGTCTGCCCCTTCTCCTCTCCTCCCTGGTACTCTTTCCTCCATTATTTGTCTTTCTAAACAGTTATGTCTCTTTATATGACCAAACAGGCGTAGTTTTCTTTTTGTTATTGTGTTTAGTAACCACCACTCTGGAATATTCAATGTGTTTATAATATCTGAGTTTCTGATTTTATCCTTCCATGATATTCTAAGTATCTTTCTGTAGCATTTCAGCTCGAAGGCGTTGATCTTCTTTGCCGCTGTTTT
This sequence comes from Meghimatium bilineatum, assembly GCA_034231615.1. NCBI lineage: Eukaryota > Metazoa > Mollusca > Gastropoda > Stylommatophora > Philomycidae > Meghimatium > Meghimatium bilineatum. Next base: position 7,887,075 of record CM067321.1, read on the forward strand.
ACTTAGAGTCCATGTTTCACAGCCGTATGTTGCAACCGGAAAAATAAAAGTTCGTAATATTAGCACTTTCGTTTCTATTTTGTTGTTTTTCCATATGTTTTTCAGCCGTGTTATTTTGCAATATGCCATTGCCAATCTCTTCCTTATTTCTGCCATGCAGTCTCCTGTACCGTTGATGTTTGCTCCTAAGTATTCAAATTTACCATACATAGAAATAAAAAAGGGGTAAGACAAGGATGTATTTTATCACCCAGCCTCAAAATCAGTGAGAAAATAATGGACAATTTAAGATGTGCAGATGACATTGTCCTTTTAGCAGAAAGTGAACAGGAACTACAAAGACTAATAAATGAAGTCGACAAATCAAGCCAAAAAAATGGACTAGATCATCAGCATGAGGTGCCGTCTCCACAATGTATACATAGATCTTACCATATTTATATGGTGGCTATTCTTTTCTGCTAGTGAGTTTCAACGGCCATGTTTAAATTTATTCCACTTAGCCATCGTGACAGAGATCGTGTAGAGAATTGGGTTGGCTGCCGAATGAATGGGAAGAATGATTACTGTTGTCCAGGCATAAACTTCATTGCTGATCTCGTGTTCACCAAGGGGCAGTAACCCCATTATTCCAACAGATAACCAACAGATAACATTGGACATAACCAGAAGAGATAATTGTTTGTTTACTGTAAAATTTTCCTGGCAGCTCAAATTAGGGCTTGCCAAAGCTGTGTTCTGTGATATAGATCTGATGATTGTTCTTTGACAAAGAATAATAACAAGAACTATGCATAGATTATGTACGGTGAATACACAAAATGAGTACCCCTGGCCTTTGAGTCGTTGAGTCGAGAATGGTAAATCAAGACACAGTGCATTCGAAGAATTTATTTCAAATTTCAGCACAATTGGAATCAATGCAAGAAGAGAACCTGCAATCCAGGACAAACTGACAGCAATAGCTTGACTCGGGCAAGAAAACTTTATTTCAATATGAGGAAATTTTATGATGAAGAATCTGTCCAAAGTTAACAAAAAAATAAAATATATGGATGTCTCACTAGAAAGTGTAACAAGAAAACCTGCAAGTTTACAGACTATACTTTCTCTCCAGGTCTTGTCATACGAAACATACACGTCACGATATTTATAATCTGCTCCAACAATAATACAGATATACATTCCCATTATAAAGTCAGATATATACAAGTTTGTCAGAAACATACCATAACCTGTTTTGAGAACTGCCCTATCCCAAATTACACGACATATAAATAAATTTGCATTCCCAAGAACGGCAATAACAGCGATCACCAGAAGGATAGCACGCTGAACATTGTCCTTCAACAGATCATAGCAAGAGGAAAATGGGTCTTCAGGGGCGTGGCACGTGTAGTCTGGGATGTTATCTCCTCTAATATGTGGACAGCACATTTCAAATTTGTCTGTGTACATATGTTGACTGATTGTAAGTCCATTAAACAAATCTTCATTGAAATTATCGAATGGAATACCACGTATATCCAGTGTCTGTAGATTATATTGAGAAGAAAATGATTGTCTGTGTACAGATGAAATAAGAGTAAAACTTAAGTTTAAATGTCTCAACATTGGCATCCCAATCAGATAGTCATAATCGATATAAGATTGAGCTGTATGGGAGAGATCCAGTACTTCCAGGAACGGCAGACTTAAATACTGGACACTAAGTTGATTATTATAAGAAATATTGAAGTAACGGACGTTTCCAAATAAACGAGGACATGCGTCTGCTTTTTTTAAATGAAGTAGCACGATAAGGGACATGTCAAAAGTCGCAATGTAGTTTTCTTCCCACAGTTGTATGGCGGGTAACTTCTGTATGTTACAATTCGACCAATTGATAAATATTAAATTCTGAACCATTTCTTTACTGAATGAATATATTTTAGTCATATCTATTCCTGATGTGTCTACATATCTGGTTCTGTCAGTGAAGAAATTGTAATTAGTTATTGGAATAGATTTGTTGTAATCGGATACAGTGACTGTCCCAGATACACAGTGCAAACCTTGTGCGCAAGATGTGCCACAATCCACTTCGTCATCTTGATGTGGACATTCAGGATGTCCGTCACAAACTAGGTCGGGATGTAAACAAACTGTACTGTTCCAACAAGCAAAATTACCTAAACACAAATCAATATTTTCATTGTCTTCTTCCTCTCCTGTAGGACAGTCTGCTTTTCCGTTTAGGACATAATGTTGAGGGATGCAATAGGTGTCAGGACATTTAAAATATCCTTCAGGACACAGGAAGTCAGTACATTCTTTAAGATGTGACATATCTCTACACCCGATAACAGCTCCGTACATATCTTGAACATAAACACACCTGGGAGCCCAGACGATATGCCCTAAAATGTTGTAACAACTATTTGCTGACTCTAATTTCCCTATAGTCTCATCTATTGGCCCATCTGATCCACCACAATCATTATTTCCATCATTCAATTGTGAAAAATGTACACAGTTATTTTTCTCGCAAATTAATGCGCAGGTTATGTTTTTCTTCAAATACTTGTTGAGAATCTCGCTTTCATCATTCATGTCTGTGCCATGCTCACATATGCTGCAATCAATCTCTCCATCATTGACCCACTGTAAGGGTAGACATGAGCCGTCACAGCAAAATATACCAGTACATTGATGTTCACATTTAATCATATCTTCACCATCGCATGTGCTGACGTCATCACAACTAGCCAGATCACTTACTAAACGATGACCAACCTGGCATATAAATCTATGAGTCTCAGGTAGATAACATGTTTTCTCATCTCGCTTGTTCTCGCAATGGTTGATGTTGTCACATACGTACATGTAAGAAATATACCTGGCATCACCGGTCTCTTCCTCACAGTTGAAGAGAGGGAACGTATGCGTTTCTGTTTCTTGAAGAGATCTTAGAAACGTCGAGTTCGCAGCGTTTGCTGAGATAGATACAATATTACCAGCTCGTATTACAAAATCTCCTTTAGCTAAAGCTGTATTAAAACTGTTTCTGGATGCTGGGTCTAATCTCAGACGAGTGTCATCAGTTATAAGGCGAATGTCCACTTCACACAAACTTAATCTACTAAGTTTAGCTCTACATCTAACGTCCACCCATCCTTCAACAACACGATTTTCATTTATCGAGAAGTTGGTATTATTTATGCGATTGAGCCAGTCAAACTGAAACACTGCACAGTCTCTTTCGTAGCCACCCGAAGGTTTACCTTCCAACCAGCTATGCAATACAAGGGGCCTGTAAATTGTTGGATAATTGAGTGACCACTGAAATCGTTGAGCAACGCTAGTTTTATCTCTTTTGAGACCAATATAAACTTGAGCTACCATCTCACTGGAGTTTAGCCTATACAATTGGGAGCTTTTAAGATCTTTCAAATATGATGGCAATGTTCTCCGTAAAAACACAAACTCCTGTTGAGTCTCTATTGCTGCCAGATGTCCGCCGAATTGAACATTACAAGTACTCATGGCTTCATACCAACTTATTTGTAAGTTAGAATCTAACAGCTGATAACATGAGAGATAATCAGAGCTGCCAGTATGTTCAAAGGGAAACCATCCATGCATACATTGTTTACAAATAGCCATAACTAGAATATAATTTGTTGTAACGTGGTCGTACTTTTCTAGAAAAATTGTGTCACTGAAATACTTTCTTTCTTGATCATATTGACCACCATGTACCACAACAAATATCTTGATGTCTGTATTTTGTTGTCGTATAATAGATGATATCTTTCTACCTTCGTCATATGACAAACTTGTTCCATCCAGAAAGATAACAGCGATGTGAGTCGCGTATTCTCTAACTCCAGACATTTCAGAAAAGAAACGACGAACAAATTTTATTTTTGGTTCAAGAAGATTATTTACTGGTGTGTATGTAACATCTGTTTCATGGAATATGTTTGTTAATGTTTCGAACGATGTTTTATTTACTCTTGTGTATGGCAGATGTAATAGCTCTTCAGTTTCAAGAGATCTGTTTTGTAATGTCTCAAGTGAAGTGTGAAAGTACCAAGAGCTTATGTCAATGTTAGGATTGTTCTCTGAGAAAGTATCAAATACGTACGTATACGATACTCGTGAAGTTGTCTTGTTGTAAGGTGAACTCATCAGATGCTGGAACAAATGTTGACTTGTCGTGTATTGGTCAATATTATCAGACAAATCTCCATTATCGTAAAACAACATAAGTATGTCCATATCTTGACTGAAACAATCTTCCAATGGAAAGTTACTCGACTCACTTGCTGGGATACCTGGAACGATACAATGCATTATAATGTAATCTGAATCTTCTTCTTCTGCGTTCCTTCTCATACTCCTATTGGTTAGCAAGACACAGCTGGAGAAAGGAATGGATTATGCCGTGATCTACAACCGTGCAGCGATATCTGTGGCTTTCTGTATTTTACATGGAATCATGTCCACATACATGCACAACCATAGCAAGTTTTTGACAACATAATGCACAATCCAAGTGTTGGTGGTTTCTATATTGAAAGTTGTGATTCTTGTGAACCTGAGAGATAACGTACACATTTGTCTTATACTTGTGTTCTCTGTATAACATGCATTAAAGTCGCCTATAACACTTGTATTTTCAGTATAACGCATACAATTCATCTATAACACTTGTATTCTCAGTATAACGCATACAATTCGTCTATAACACTTGTATTCTCAGTATAACGCATACAATTCGTCTATAACACTTGTATTCTCAGTATAACGCATACAATTCGTCTATAACACTTGTATTCTCAGTATAACGCATACAATTCGTCTATAACACTTGTATTCTCAGTATAACGCATACAATTCGCCTATAATACTTGTGTTCGATTGCATGTATCCATCCTACAATATTTGTGGTAAATGTCCAGCTCTCACAAACTCTCGCATAATAAAAAGCAATAATGCGTTATATATTTTGATCCTCCCTCTAAGGAAGCGGCGGTAGTGTAATGTTAAGTCTTCCGCCCGCTGACCAGCAGACAAGGGTTTCTAATAGATTCGTTATTCGTGGTTTGAAATAAAAAACATTACTCCCGTGGTTCAATCAGCCACCAAGAACTAGGGTGCGGGGCTGATGCTCTTAGAAGGTACATCGTTACCGAAAAAGTGCGGTTGACGAAGCTAGTCAGGTTGTTTCTGGTCAGCCACTGATTAGACAGCGGAGCACTTATGGGAAACTGTGTTTTATGTCAACTATTGACTAGATAGCGGAGCACTTATGGGGAAACTGTGTGCTATGTCAACCACTGGCTAGACAATTGAGTACATATGGGAAACTGTGTACTATGTCAACCACTGACTAGACAGTTGAGTACATATGGGAAACTGTGTACTATGTCAATCACTGACTAGACAGTTGAGTACATATGGGAAACTGTGTACTATGTCAATCACTGACTAGACAGCTGAGCATTTATGGGAAACTGTGTGCTATGACCGTGGCTTAAAAGATTACCATGCTATTGACCTTCATTCTTATACTGATGTTTTTTTTCATAATAAAAAAAACTATATACTTTTCATTGGTAATATTTTTCTTTCCAGTAGAATTGTATTTTCAACTAAATAGTCATGGAACACCACTGGAATAAAACATTTATATAATTTCCCTAGCGTAGTGGTTAAGTTGTTCGCCTTGTGTTCAAGAGGTCATGAGTTCGAATCCGGCTCGTGTCGTCTTGTTTACAATGTGGATTTTTCGGAGACCCCTGTGGATTATTGTTTGAAGCTACGGAGTTACGTGCTATTAGTGGTACTCTCGGCAGACGGCGTGCCACTTCGTTGAGAGGGATGGAGTACATCTAGGAAACTGAGTACCGTGAAGTCAATCCTCTACGACTTTTGAACTTTGAACTTTTTGAATATAATTTATATAATTTATATTGAAGTAAAAATACTCCTTTAATATTAATGGATTTTTTTTCAATTGTTCACTGACTTTTCATTATGGAAAAAAGTATCGGGGGGGGGGGGTCTCCCTGTCGTAGTGGTCAAACCGTTCGCTTTGTGGGTTGCAGGTTCGGATCCTGCTCGTGTCGTTTTGCATATATAGTGGATGTTTTCGGAGATCCCTGGGGATTATCGCTTGAAGCAACGGAGTTAGGTGCTATGAGTGGTACTCCAAGCAGGCAGCGTGTCGCTCCGTCGAGAGGGTAGAGTACATATGGGGTAACCGGAATGAAGTCAATCCTCTACATCGTTTAAACCTTTAAACCATTCAAAGAAAAATCTCAACATTTGTATTACGTACAGGAATGGCCAAATAATAATTATCAATACAATTCTACATTATAAAAAGAATTTTGTTAAAACCACGGACTAAACACATTTTGTGAAATAGTCGGGTGTCACAAAATTTATATGCCAAAAGTTGAACATGTCCGGACATATGGTCACCAAACGTTGAACATGTCCAGACCTATGGTCACCAAAGGTTGAACATGTCCAGACCTATGGTCACCAAAAGTTGAACATGTCTGAACATATGATCACCAAAAGTTGAACATGTCTGAACATATGATCACCAAAAGTTGAACATGTCCGGACCTATAGTCAGCAAAAGTTGAACATATACGGACGTATAGTCAGCCAAAGTTGAACATGTCCGGACCTATAATCACCAAAAGTTGAACATCTCTGAACCTATGGTCACCAAAATTCGAACTTGTCCGGGCGAATGGTCATCCTACTTACCGTCAAGAACGATGATTGTTCTCAAATACACGCATGTTAACATTAACATATACATTTTAGTACGTGAGTCGTCAACTTTTCACTGGGCGCTATTCAAATATACACCTTCAAAAGTAAGTCATTGCGTTCTGAAGTGTGTACTTGTATTAACTTGAACCCATGCATTTTATAAGGAGAATCACTAATTATAAAGTAATTTAATTTAAATAGACATGGAATATACAAATCGAGTTGTTGACGTACATATGAATTTTATAAACTTATATCTCTTGTGATGGTTCTCATGTTTCAATGCCTGGGACACCACATATTTATATTTTTTAATGGAGATATCAGACACAACTTTCAATCAATCAAGTGCCATGTCGATGGGCGTAGATTATCATGCTTCTCCACAACTTTCTGTCTCCTGTGTTGTTAATAAGTTCAGTTGGTGATTTATTTTTGTGCCACAGTGACAAACTATCCAGACATTTCTCTTGTTGTCTTTCTGTCTATTTTCCTTTGATCTTTCCGGTGGTTACTAAATATTCAAGATTTACTTTTTTCAACACATGTCCTAAAAACTTGATTGCTTGTTTCTAATTGTCACTATAATTTATCGTTTTACTCCAGAATCTCTGAGAAATTCTATATTAATTTTCTTGGCTGTTCATGGAATTTTCATCATTCTTCTTAAAAACCACGTTTCAGTTGTCTCCAGCTTATCTTGGGCACTTTTGTTTACTGTCCATGCTTAGCTTCCATCAAGAAGGATTGGGACAATATAACATTCTAGTACTCGAACTCGTGCATCCAACCGAAGACGGATATTACGAAGGCAGCTTAGGTGGAAATGGTTGAGCCTTCTAACGTGTATGGCATATACTGTCCATGTTTCACACGCATAAAGGAGTGATGATATTACTGCTGCCTGGTAAGCAATCAGTTTGGTGGTAATTGTTATTCCCCTTCGTTCTCACACGTTTTTTTCCCGCAGTATTCCAAATGTGGCACAAGCTTTCGCTATTTTGTTGTTTACCTCAGCGTCGATGTTTACATCTTGTGAGAGAGTGCTGCCCAGGTAGGTAAAATTATGGACTATTTGAAGCTCTTCCTCTTTGGTCCTTATATAGGATTTAAGAGTGTTTTGTTTGGTGTGAGTTGAAACATGGCCTTTGTTTTCTTTGTATTTATGGTGGAACCAAAGTTGTCACATGCTTCAGTAAATTGGTTTAGGGTGACATGCATACTGTCTACAGAATCAGCATACAGTGCGCAGTCATTTGTATAGAGGAGTACCCTGGCCATTGTGTCTCACACCTTAGTTTTGGCTTGCAAACCCCGAACGTTGAAATGTTTATGCATCGTATTTGTTCTGTATTATTCTATTCTGTATCGTATTTGTATTCATGTTACGTCGTGTGATCTAGATGTGTCTATCAGTATGGCAGAAAATTTCAGGCTGAACAGTGTTGGAGCTAGAGCGCATCCCTGTATTACCCCATTTGTTAAAGGAAAGGATGGTGATGACACTCCATCACTGGTAACAATAGCCATCATGACGCCATGGAACTGTCGTACTTTGTTGATAAACGTTGATTGGGGGGGGGGGGTGAAGGGAGTGAAGCCAAATTTGGAGAGCACTTTCCACAACTTATCTATGTTAACAGTGTCAAATACCTTTGTGAGGTCTACAAATGTTATTAAAAGTTCCCTTTGGTGTCCTTGGATTTTGTTTTTTGGAGTTGACGGACAACAAAGATTATGCCAACTGTCCTGCGAAAGCACCCATAACTATAAGTATATCTGCTTTAGGCGTAGACGATACCACTGTATCAAGTTTCTCGGAGAATGTGTCTTAATCTTGGTTTGTTATTGTCAGAGCATAGACGCTAATTAAGGTTGTAATCTTTTTCTTTCCCAATTGCATGCGTAATGTCATGAGCCGATCACTCAGTCCCCGAGAAGACGTGGGAGTCTTTTTACAAGGTCGGCTCTAACTACAAATTTTTACCACAGGGAAACTAGTCACATAATGTTTTACAAAAAAAGCATGCTACAGAAACTAATCAACTGACATTTTAAAAAAAAAAATGCAACAATGACCTCTAATCAGTTCATCGTTTGTGATCTTGCAGATAATGTGACTTGTCACTTGCAATTGCAAACATCGTTTGTGATCTTGCAGATAATGTGACTTGTCACTTGTAAACATCGTTTGTGATCTTGCAGATAATGTGACTTGTCACTTGCAAACATCGTTTGTGATCTTGCAGATAATGTGACTTGTCACTTGTAAACATCGTTTGTGATCTTGCAGATAATGTGACTTGTCACTTACAAACATCGTTTGTGATCTTGCAGATAATGTGACGTGTCACTTGCAAACATCGTTTGTGATCTTGCAGATAATGTGACTTGTCACTTGCAAACATCGTTTGTGATCTTGCAGATAATGTGACTTGTCACTTGCAAACATCGTTTGTGATCTTGCAGATAATGTGACTTGTCACTTGTAAACATCGTTTGTGATCTTGCAGATAATGTGACTTGTCACTTACAAACATCGTTTGTGATCTTGCAGATAATGTGACTTGTCACTTGTAAACATCGTTTGTGATCTTGCAGATAATGTGACTTGTCACTTACAAACATCGTATGTGATCTTGCTGATAATGTGACTTCTCACTTGCAAACACTGTTTCGCAATGCTCTCTGGTAGAAGTTTAAAACATTTAAATACTTATCATCGTATATTAGCAGCGATTGAATTTATTTATGTAATTTACTAATTATCTAAGCAGGTCGAAGGCGGGTAGAAATCTTATGTGTAGAAACTTCAAAAGCACACTTAGTAAGGGTGCTTTGAAAGTGTAACATTGTCAACAGCATATTGATTGAATAATAGAGTTGCACGTACGACATTAACATGCAGAATATTAAAGCATATTCTGTACAGAATATTCTAGAATTATTTTTATTTATTTCTTACTAGTATTAAAATAATAAAAAGTATGTGTTATGATGATGTACTCTTCTCTTAACCGCGGACATGAGTTCAATTATGTTATATCAGAGCTGTGACCATAACAAATAACAGAGGTAGTGGTTCAGATAACCATCTCATCACAACCTACGATGTTTCATTTTTGGTTTCTTTCTTAGACATTGTTTTATATATTAAATACAAAAACTGATGACGTCATCACGTCCAACATTTAAAATATGATAAGCATTCTTCTTTTTTCAAGTATGTCTTTAAAGTGCGGCAATTCTGAAGAACACTTTCTATCTTTCCTTGTTTTTCGCTTTATACTTCTATATGCCTTGCAGCGTTACGGGTAGAAGAGTTCTCTGGAGATAGCTTTTTTGTGTGCTTCATATATTTTTGTTTTCGATGATTATTATTTCTGTAATCCATCGTTTGCAACGGCTGCCCCTGGCTTTGTATCCATCGTGTCTGTATAGTAATACTTCTTGGGGGGCACTGTCTGATGCGAAAACCAATTAATCTGTAGTCTTCTGATGTAATCCAGGATTGACATTGTGTTTGTTAGTCTTCTGATGTTTTCGTTTCTGATTGTGTAAGAAGGCACACTGATTGACACATTATCTGGAGGAAAGAAGAGCAAATGATAAACTTGCGGTAGATGAAAGCAAAGCAATCACCAAAGATCAGAAAAAGGCAGCATACTTCAACCACTGTGTTACTATTGTGAACAGTTTAGAAATATTTTTCAGACTGACAAAAAGTGTATGTACCAGCTGAAGCAGCAAGAAGAGGCCCAAACTGCTAGCTCATCCATATTTGAAGATCATTTCAATTTGAGTTAGAACTCCAAAAATATTTAAAGTAATTGAAGCCTAGAAAGTCTCCCGAACCATATACAATTTATAATGAAATGTTTGCCCAATTGGCACATTAGGTAACCACATAGTCCTTAAACCTGGATTATACTATATAATGTTCTCCATGAGATAAAATATTATTACTTGGTACTTCAAGTGTATTTGGTTCAGGTATGCATAATATGTTTTAAAAATCTGGTACAATTGTATATTGTTTCTATGGGCATGGTGTCATTTTCTCTATAACGTGTTATTTTTTTTTAAAGGAAATGAGTATTTGATATATCAGTTCTCTATATAAGGAAATTGATATTACTATTGATTATTTCATTTTAGAAAACTAACTTTTTTTTCAAGAAGCTAAGACTGGTTGGGCAAGGCACTCGAGGAGGACTACAATCCTGCCCAAGTAAGCAGGTTGCTGAAGACGGAGGCAGCCAGCTAAAGGCGCCCAGTTAATCAGAATGCTACGTAAAAAACACAATGGGTGCATGAGTTTGATATAGTAAAATAGTGTTTGACTTAAACTTTATGCCACGGAGATAAGCCCAAAGAAGCATTCTCTCAGTTAATTATAACGCTTAGATGGGACGTAATCCTTTTGATTTAAGATGAACACGCCATCCATTTATTATTTCTCTTATAGAATCGCGAAAGACCATCTAAGTCACAACAACATAGAGAGACAGCAATTCTAGTAGTTTGGTTACATCATGAGAATGGAACCAATACAATCAGCCCTTCGTGCACGCAACAGCAGAAGATCGGGATACAGGGGAAATAATAGACTCTTGCTCTATACGAATTCTTGATGGCATTAGATAAAATCTTATTACCATAAACACACCCCAAAGAGCGTACTTCAAACAGAAATTCGTTGAAACTTGGGTAAGGAAGATTGGAAACTATTCCAATAAATATCTAATACATGCTCTGTAATATCTATAACAACAACGTGAAACATGTATTACAAAAAATATATATCACAAAGCATCCCCTTTTTGGCAGCAGTTCTTATAATAAACCATTTTATGACAAAGATTGTTTTGCTTCTATCACAAGTTTATCATTTGTTCTTCTCCATATAATTTGTTGATCAGTGCACTTTCTTACCATTTTTCCTTAGATCTATATTCGGACACTTACGGTGGTCTTCACTATCAGTTTTACTAGCACACGTTTTTTTTTGGTAAAGGATCTTTGCTTCTTGTGATGGCGTAATCTCAAGGGTTTCTGTTGCTTTTATTTTCAAGTATACAACAACATCGAGAGACAGCAAATCGGGTGGTGTGGCCACATCATGAGAATGGAACCAATTCAATCAGCCATTCGTGCATACACAAGCAGACGATCGGGATACAAGGGACGAGGAAGACTAAGAACTAGATGGGTGGAGACAATCAATGAAACCTTAAAGAGACAGAAGCTGATCTTGACCAATACGACAAAAATAGCCAAAGAAAAATAACTGCAGCTGTACCACAGCACTTAACGACACAAGTTAAAATGGCAATAAAAAGATGGAATCATGAAACACATTCAGAGACATTATTTCTTTATTTTCGCTTTATATCCCTTTATGCCTTGCAGCGCCAGGGGTAGAAGACTACTCTGAAGACAGCCTTTTTGTGTGCTTCATATATGTTTGCTTTCGTTGACTCTTTTACTTTTGCAATCCATCTTTTCCGTGGTCTACCCCTGGCTTTGTATCAATCGTGTGGTGTGTATAGCAATTCTTTTTTTTTTGGGTAGGGGGACACTGTCTAATAGTAGTCTAGAAGCATGTGAAAATCACTTAATCTAGTATCTGCTGATGTAATCCAAGATTGACAATGTTTTTGTTAGTCTTCTGATGTTTTCATTTATGGTTCTGTCTCTTGTTACTCCAAACGTCAGGGACATCCTGAACAGACACGGTCATAGCACAACCGAGACCACACATCTGGCTTTAGAACGCAAGTTTGAGCTCCAATCACCCCTATGTTTAAAGGCAAGAGTGGATAACAAACCACATGGGGAAAGACAATAGACAATTGTTATTCCGAAAAAAGTAAATATTGTAAAGATTTAATTATAATAATCACATTTCAACTTGATTAACTCACTTGCTATTACAATTGCATGTCTTATATTTCTACAATAGAAAAATCTCAAAATGTGCTCAAAAGGTGCCGAGGTTTGACTTCATTGTAATCGGGTTATTATGTATGTTTCAAAAGAATGGGGTAGAGAAATAAAAAATGGCTGTCGGAAATGCAAATGAAGTGATCTACGTACGGACATTTTGACTTCAACAGCCACAGATTAAGATGAAAAAGATGAAAATCTAGAAGCAAAAAATAAGTGATGTTTTTCTATCAACACTATGTATCATTGTTGTAATATGGAATTCATATTGCCAGCAGCAAGAGCATACACCATGACAATGTAAAGAGTATGAGGCAGAACACGACCAAGATAAAGAAGACCAAAGATAAACGAATCAGAGAAACAAACAATCAGAGAAACAAGCAATCAGAGAAACAATCAATCAGAGAAATAAGCAATCAGAGAAATAATCAGAGAAATAGGCAATCTGGAACTGAAATTATAACAAGACCTGACATAAAAATGAGTAACAAACGCAGACTCCCTCGTGTTGCTATCTTAATCTTTATTATAATCCGTTCCAAACAATTACATACTTCAAATAGCTATTGCTGCTGCTATAATAGGGTTGATTTCATTATATTGGACTTTCCCCATATTTGCTATGTTCCTTTAAACATATCAGAAAGCAGCATACCGAGAGTATCGCTTAGAACACGTAACTCTGTAACTCGAAATTCCCAAAGATTTTCAGTTATATAAAAATAAACATGTATATTTCATTGTACGGACAGTTATACAATATTCATCTGTATTCTTCTTTTTTCTGTATTATTTCTCAAACTCCTGCCGGCTAGCAAACTGTAGTTAAGAGATCGGAATGTGTATAGGGGTACTAAAATTAAAATAAAAAAGAAATCACCTGCAAAAACTGAGGTCCTTTTTTCTCATATTTTTTAACCCTATATTTATACAATATTCAGGTGAACCCTATGATAAATATATTCCTTATTTGATGGTATAATGATATCAAGGTGAACCCTATGATAAAGATATTCCATACTTGATGATGTAATGATATCAAGGTGAACCCTACGATAAACATATTCCATACTTGATGATGTAATGATATCAAGGTGAACCCTATGATAAACATTTTCCTTACTTGATTTGTTCCGCCAAATCTTCAATCTGTTATATTTATCGGGAGGTGATGGTAACCCAAACCCCCTCTTCCTCTTTGTACGCTTTTGCCACTAAAGTTGCTTAGGTGAAACGTTGACGACCGCATCCGAACCGGTTGATATGGTAGGTCAGTAGCTAAAAATATTGTGCGGAAGTCGGATGTGTCCAGCAGAAAAGTGCAGCTATTGCAGCAAACTTGTCGACACAACGCATTCCGCTAATTAAACCAGTAGTTCTTATTTTTTTGTTTTATAAATTCGTGACCCCTTTTTGGGACATTCAGTTCTTTGGCTCCCTTTAGAGGAAAATTCTGTCCGCGATCCCCCTGGTGTCCAAAAATCATTAACTTCGTTACAAATCGCTATAGCTTTTTCGATATGAATTTCGTAGTATGCGTAATTAACTTCATGTGTGGGGGAAGGTAACTAAACTTCAACTAAATGTATCTGTGCCCGTTTCAATTTCAACATTTTCTTCTTCCTATCCCGGAGAAATCTCTTCTCTCTTCTATGTCTCCATGGGGGTGGCATATAGAATACGCTGAGAACCACTGATCCAGCACTAGTTTGATAGCGACTAAATGAGAAGCTTGTTCCAAGCCCCAGATATTTGAGTAACCCCTGAACCAACCAGAAAAGCAGAACTTTATGACGTAGGTCGACTTAACCCATTTATCTATGAACAAGTAGATGCGGCCTGTTAATGGCCAGTGTGTTGGTTGCAAATATTCACTGTTTCAGCTACGCACGTTTGCTGTTACTTGGCCAACATTACACTCATGTGATTGCACAATCTAACCTACATTATACATGGTAAGCAAGTTCAACGCTGTACATTTATCGAGAACAAGCTATATCACGCTGGTCTATCAAACAGTTACTTATTCAAGACTCGGGCATTTATTTGTTCAGAACATAATCCAAGGTAAGGATTTTTGCATCAGATATTTCTATCTATCAATTGTCTTTTCTTTGCTTTTGCTGCCAAATGTTGCAGAATTGAATGTGACCGGTTTTCGGGCTATGGTTCGTTTGGTCGCTAGATATGCAGAAATACTGTGACGTCTCAGAATGTTGGTAACTCCTTCGATCTACCTTCTTTTTGGTTTTCCTTTGCCTATTGTTGTTTTCATCATCATTTTTTATGCTCTTGCCGCTGGCCAATAAGGGTTCATTCTCATTTAGTAGCTGAACTATTTCATCTCTATATTTCAATATATTTAACCACCGATGTTGTGTTCCAACAGTTCTTGTAATCTCTTCATTCCTCACATGATCTCTTTTTATTCTGTTTACTGTTTTTCTTAGACATCTCATTTCACACAAAGTAAACTTTCTCTCTTGGTCTTTAGTTAGTGTCCATGTCTAACATTGATAACACAGTTTTGGTATGAACTAATGAAGATTTAATTTATGATTTGCCTTTTTGTTTTCATCAAGATATATTTTTTTTCTAAAAATTGATGTTAGTTTCTAATTTACTTAGTATCATATATTCAATTTTTCAATGTATCTGTTATACATACATTTTAAACACAGAAGCTGATTGAATCAAAGCTCATACACTCATGAAACTTTATATACTTATACACAGTTGCATCTCTTGTTATATGTTTCTACAGGTCATTTGGTTCTAGTCATGGATACTGAACTCTCCCCCCCCCCCCACGGTATTTAGCTTCTACGGTCCTGCTTTACGCTTAGGTTTTTGTTAGCCGCTCGTTATCTTAACTCCCTGCCCTTGTTGATTCGGCCTTTGTCCGATTTTATTGCCCGAGGAAATATTTTTTCTCGCTTCCGCGTCTTTCAACGGATTTATACTGGCCACTGTTTGCTATTTAACCTGGCATCTCGGTTTCATACTTCATTTTTCCTACGCCGACTATTTTCGAGATAAGTATTTATAAGATAAGAGGAAAGGTTTGCGTCAATGGCTCCACTTCGGTGTCAGTAACTAATACGCTCTGTATTTATCTTCATCATTTTTTCATCACATTATTTTTTATTGTTTTTCCCAAAATGCTCCTTTTCCAGGAGAAAAATCATCATCACTTTCTTTGTGTTTATCACTTTCACATTCAATATAGTATCCCAGCCGTACGAGAGAACTGATATATCTCGTACTTACAAGATGGTGACCATATCGCTAGTATAGTATCCCAGCCGTACGAGAGAACTGATATATCTCGTACTTACAAGCTGGTCACCATGTTCAAAGTTAACTACGGTCACACAGTCTTAACCTTTTTTGCAAGTGTCTTACTTTGCTACCGACATATCTACAGACGCCCACAATATAATCCAATATAAATGACCCATTTATATAGAGAAATGAGATATAATAATCTTGCTATTATCAGCATCAAGTGCCGTTGTGGCTGAGTGTACTAGATTATTGATCTCTACAACTATTTATCATTATCTTGTATTAGCATCATTGTTGATTATTTTCCATGCCACGAAGTTGAACTATTTGATGTGTTTATTAATGGTCATCTATGACCTCTCTTACCTTCAATCTTGCCTGTTGTAGCTATGCTCTCCAAACCTAGTCTCATAAGAACCTAAAAAATTACTATTCTCTCTTAATAAAGAATGACAATCGCTTAAACTTTCGTTCCTGGATGTTTTCATGTGAAGGAGTGCAGGGGGGCTTTCTATGGGAAGTGGAAATAAAGGCCGCTTTGCCACAGCAGATGCCGTGACATGTACAGGAAGGATTATGATTGTGCCTCTGAAATAAAAAATCATGTCCCAACCGTCGATTGAACCCGAGAATTCAAGAGTCTGAGAACAGCGTTCTAACCATACGACCATACTTCACCGATCACTTAACAGTTCGAATCCCGTCACAGACAATTTTGCATTTGGCCCGTTCAGAAAGCAATGGCCAACTACTGAAAGTAATTATACTGCCTATAAAATTATTGCAGCCAAAAAATGCCACTCTGGATTTATGGCTACACCCTGAATAGGATGTGCTACCAATTTTGTTTCCTAGTTATCACTTGTACACTACATTACATTTTCTGTATCTAAATGAGACGGCTATATCGTGTTTCCAAACGTGGTGCACCGTGAGTCAGTATCCACATCGTGTTTCCAAACATGGTGCACCGTCAGTCAGAATCTACACGAGTAAGTATACACAGCGTGTTCCCAAAGACGGCGAAACACGTTCGCTGCTGTCAATTATAATTGATTGTCACATTATCCCATCATTTACACAGATCTGCCTTATTTATGTATAATTGAAATTGAAACATAGTCTGTGAAAATCACTAAAATTGCGATAGGTAGCAAATTCACTAATGAACTAAATCATCGCAAGTATGATGACATGACATAACATCTATACTTGATAAAATGAACATGAACTTACTCCGAGGGTGGACATAATTCAACACTTGTATTAGCATAGCTGTGAACGCCGACATTTGGAGCGCACAACTATGAGGCTGTTATGTAAAATTTACATTAATGTTAACACAGATCTGACGCCATTTTATTGATTGGTTCAATACAATATCCTTATGAGGAATCCGAGAGTGTTCTGCCTTTGTTTCAAAACATCACTAGTCATTAATGCAATAAACCTAAATTATCAATATTCAAAGATATGCAGTTTAATTTACAAAAGAATGTCTATTATAGTTCTATAATATTCCTTGCATAGGCCTATTGAACTATTTAACTCAGAGGTTTTCAATCTGTGGGTCGTGAAACTTTTGGGGTTCGTTGCCATATATTAATATCAATTTTGACTTCCCTTGATGAAGGGTGTTTCCAAGTCTGGGTCATTCCTTCGATTGTTGGATTAATCAACTAACATCGTAATTATTTTGTGGCAAACTAATGTCTTCGTAAGATAACTAACACCCATTGGAGTGAATTCAAATCGAATGATAAAATCAGAGAAGAGACACATCAAAATTTTATCACAGATGTTATCAGAAAACGCCGTTGGTCCTACATAGGGCATGTCCTACGCGCAGACATCAACATAATATACCACCAATCTCTTGAATGGATACCTACAGGCAAAAGAGCAAGGGTAGACCAAAAGAAACACTCAGAAGAACAATACTTAGAGAAAGTAAAACAACCAATATTCATACTATTCAAGAACTGCACAAAATAGCTTTGAACAGACAGAATTGGAGAGATCTGACCTCTGCCCTATGCGCTAACTTCAGCGCAAAAGGAAAATGATGATGGTGATGATGAATATCAATTTTATCATTTTTTACCATATGATTGTAATATCAATTTTAACAGTAAATACGCCTGTTTTGTTCTTTGATGAAAGTTCCTATAATTCTACTATTATTCAATTTTATGAAAGCTTATATAATATTTTTGTATATTTTCAGATGAGTCTGTTGAGCAAGGAGGAGACACTTCATTATGTTCGAGATATTCTAGAAGTGCCAATAAATGAACTACCTTTGGTTTCTGGTTCTTCTGTACCAGCAAATGTTAAAGTGTCATTTATGGAGAACGTTCTCAAGAATTACCTGGAGCGTGAACCTTTTCAGAGTCTCACTCTCATGGCTGACGATGTGGAAAATAGACATAGACCATCATGGGAAGAAATTAAGAGCAATATGTTTTTAGGTCGTGGCGGACTTTGTTATTGGCATAACACTTTTATGTACGTACTTCTTTCATCGCTGGGGTATGATGTGGTTATGTCCCATTCTACTGTCCTGGGGTTTGACAAAGATAATCATGTTGTAGTTATCGTTCGTGATCTTGTAACCCCTGGAGACCTTCACCTTGTAGATGTGGGTATAGGTTACTATATTCCACGACCGATTTCTATTGATTTTGTTCACGAGTCGCCAGTGTTCAAAGATTCTATCATGACTTACAAATTCAGGAGAGAATCCGAAACCAAAATGGTCTTGCTAAAAGTAGCTGCTCCTGAAGAAAAAGCTTCAAAATCTGGTCAGAATGCACAAGAAGCAAAGCAAGATGGAAGCGTCCCTGATGCACAAGATATCAAATGGGAAGTTCTATACTTTTTTGACCCTTCAGAACGTTCTCAGAATTTGGAAGATTTCTTTGAGTGTTTTGATATCTGCTTCACTGATGTTACAAAGCTACCGTTTCACACGAGCCCCCGCGCAATGCACTGGTCTAACGGTAAATTTATTGGTATTGTAAACTCTAAAGTACTTGAAGAGATAGAAGAAGGGGAGTTAACAAAAACACCTATTGAGAACCAAAATAAGGACGATAACTCTAACAAGACAGAAACAGACCCAGTTCTTCAAGCTTATGCCAAGTATTTCCCACAGTTTCCAACAGAACTTGTGAAGGCTGCCCTGAAGAATTGGAGATCGTCTCAATATGAATCTAAGACATCTAGCAATATAGAGTATTAGGGTACAGTTTAATGTCTTCTTAAATATTTCTCGTCCGTATAGCATGAAATAATTTACTCTTTATGAAGTTTGTAATAATTGCAACAGGCTTGGTGACGCCAGGATGGAAGATTACAGTTTGTAATAATTGCAACAGGCTTGGTGACGCCAGGATGGGAGATTACAGTTTGTAATAATTGCAACAGACTTAGTGACGCCAGGATGGGAGATTACAGTTTGTAATAATTGCAACAGACTTAGTGACGCCAGGATGGGAGATTACAGTTTGTAATAATTGCAACAGACTTAGTGACGCCAGGATGGGAGATTACAGTTTGTAATAATTGCAACAGACTTAGTGACGCCAGGGTGGGAGATTACAGTTTGTAATAATTGCAACAGACTTGGTGACGCCAGGATGGAAGATTACAGTTTGTAATAATTGCAACAGACTTGGTGACGCCAGGATGGGGGATTACAGTTTGGGTCAATGTTGCAGTACTTGAGGGATGTCATAAACCTAATCCGAAGTGAACAAAACACCCGAACGATCTGTGTGCAAAATGCTGAACTTTCAACAGTCCCAGAAGTAAAGAAATGCTAAGGAAGGAAAATATAGCAATTCCGTGGTCTGCCATGGATATAGCAGAAGACAGCTAAAGTGATTCAGGGATATAGTTTACTGCCCCATCTCTGGGATCAGTGACATAAAAAAGCACGCTGGTCAGAAGTGTCAGGCTGAAAAGTGCAGCTGTTGCAGTCATGCTGTAAACCGTGACAAAATGGTGGTAAACGGCAACTACACTCGAAACCATAAGACATAATTGTATACACAGATGGCTCTGTTAGCAGAAACACAAATAAAAGCGGTTGGGGTTTTGTTGCCTACAGAAATGGCGTGAAGTTGGTTGAGAAATCTTCAGCATATTCTACTGTCACATTGAGCATGAGGATGGAGATAGAGGGAGTTACAGCAGCTCTTAATTGGTTGATAACTGATACATCAACACACTCGGTAATACTCACAGACTCTCATAGCATGTTGCGCAAGATAGGAAAATGCATGCTCGGAAAAGAATGGTGGGACTTATTGAACAACTCAGTTATCCAGAGCATTACATGGATATACTGCCCTGGTTTTGCTAGGGTCAGAGGAAACGAGAGAGCCGACTTATTGGCAGGCAATGCGGCGATAGAGTGCACATTGCTGAGAAGAGATAAAGCAGACTTAATGAAGGCAGTAATAAATTCATTTCAAGATGAAGATGATGTCAATGAGGTTGAGAACGTACACATACAGAGAATGTTAGAAATGGGAGTATTCAGAGGTGAGGGGAGGAAAAGTAAATTTTTTGGAAAGTTCCGAAGATCACACAATCAACACCTGACCGGAACTGTGAGTCTACATACACTGAGATGGCTGCTGCAGCGGAGGGCGGAGCACTTATGGGAATGTCCTGCGTGCCGTGAAGCCAGTTTCTAATCAAGAATCAAGAAACGGTGGATAGAAATCATCAAGATAGCATTGAACAAACATGGACTAAATGCAACCACGGTTACACATCTGGCCTTGGAACGACAGCTTAAGCTTCCACCTCTACGCTTAACGGCAATTGTGAATGCAACCATCATTCACCTGGGGATAGACAATAGACAATAGTTCCTATCCTATAAAAACATGGCATCTACCGGAGAAATGAAGGAAAAACCAATCTGATAGGTTAATTATAGAAGGTATAGTTTTCTTCTTCGACTTTCTTTCTCAAACGCCTACTGGTTATCAGGATGTAGTCCACAGAACGGAATGTGGTGTATCATAGTTTATAGCTGGGCTACAATTTTTGCGTCTTCAGATCTGACACATCCGAATTCAGCATGACCGTATAATGTTGACGTTGATATGAACAGTATATTTATTTATATTTAGGGGCTTTTATTAACATTTCCAATATTTGAAACATAAATTGAAAATTGAGGTATAACTTGTTCTCTTTGTTTCTGTTATTTTATACTAAAGTATTCAGAGTAACATGTTATTTTATACCAAAGTATTCGAGTAACTTGTTATTTTATACTAAAGTATTCAGAGTAACATGTTTACATTTTGTGTATAGTCACACCGTGTTGCATGCGATAATTTTTTTTTTATTCAGATTTCATATTGTTTACGTAATAAAGATAAATTGATCGAAAAGTATACTTTTGTTGTTTGCTATAATTGGATACAATGTGTGTTTACGTAGAACACAGGTTTTATAGTTTTACGTGACAACGACTAACAGGCTATCACTATGGGACTATAGGGTGCCAGCGTGAAACAATATACATTTTCGTATTAAAATAGTGTGTAGTCCAATAGTGATAGTCTATTAGTCGTTGTCGATTAAAACTACAAAACCTGCGTTCTACGTAATTACTATTGATATTATTATACAGTTTTACAGCAGTATTATCTTTTATTCATTGACAATGCGATTTACTATTTTTGTGTGTGTGTTCGTTCTCAATTTCCCGCCAAATCTCTCATAGCAGAACAATGGCCCTACTATTTTTCAAACAGGATATAGTTCAGATAAAGGAAAATGCATTGTGCTAACGTGTTATTAGCACCATTGACCCGACACGTCCGACTTCAGGCGGGAGAGGGGAGTAAGCGGTGGGCGTCTGTAACCATGTCTGTAGTAAATCAGCAGCGAGAGAGCTGGTTCCAATATTTACACGATGGTCACAAAGGTCAAAGTTAACCTCGGTAAAACTTGCTTGACATTTTTGTCGCTATCAAACGTCCTATCGACATAGTAACAAACTTCTCTGATTATAAAAAGACGTAACAACATGGAAAACATTACTAATGGAAGGCATAGTTGATGGTACCTGGGAAAAGGGTGACCCAAGATGACGCTGGACAAGAAACGTTTCAGAATTCTAACTGCAAGAAAACAACTACCCCAGAATCGTGAGTTCAGATGTGGTGTTGGCTATTCCATCAGAAGAGAGAAACTACAACAAGTAAAACATTATCAATATTTTGGAGACATAGTCACAAATGATGGCAGATGTGAAACAGAAGTTAAAAGGAGAATAGGAATGGCGAAAAGTACCTTCAATGACATGATGAAATTATTAATATCTAAACAAATCAACAAACTAGTTAAAAATGAGAATTATAAAATGCAACATCTATTCAATATTAATATATGGCTCAGAAACATGGACACTAAACAAACAATTAGAAGACAGAATTAAAAATTCTTGAGACTAACGGGAATTGAACCAGTCCGTTCTACGGCACCAAGTCGCCTAGCAACAATTGCACACGCGTTTTTCAGTACTTGACTAACTTTTATTTTATCTTTTATTGGAGATGCGGTTAGTCAAGTACTGAAAAACGCGTGTGCAATTGTTGCTAGGCGACTTGGTGCCGTAGAACGGACTGGTTCAATTTCCGTTAGTCTCAAGAATTTTTAAAAATTGTCCTCTGGCTTCCTACTTAAATTTACTTGAAGACAGAATTACTGCTTTTGAGATTTTGATATATAGACGAATAGGGAGAACATCATGGAAAAAGAAAAAAAAATAAACAAAGATATTCTAAAAACATTTAATATGAAGAAAGAATTATTAAGAGAAATAAAGATCAGACAAATAAAAAATTTTGGACACATTAAAAGACATGACACCTTATTGAAGACCTTACTTGAGGGTAAAGTCAAAGGGAAACGAGCAAGAGGTAGGCAGAGATACAAGTGGGAGAGTAACATCACACGATGGACAGGCTACAGTCTAGCAGAGTGTACCACCAAAACAAGAGACAAAGGATGTTGGAGGTCTCTTACAGCCAACCTCCATTGCGGAGACGGCACTTGATGATGATGATGATGATTCTATCCCAAGACATTTCCTGTGATCAACCCTGATGAAGACATATTTCTGGAATACAGGAAGATAGCCAAAACTTTCAACTACAAACTGAATATTTCTAGATAGCGATGACAAAGTTCTCTCCTGAATAGAAGAACTCCTAGATCGTGACATTGTGTCCTGCAGTCATATCGAGTAAAACATTCATGCCGCATGCCGAACAAGATCAAGAATATTCCATCGAAAGGAATGTAAGAAAAACAACAAATATGGAGCTAAAGATAAAACCTTCATCGCCTGACCCAAGTTTGTTTGTTTGTTTTGCGTTCGCTCCATTGTAACCATCACGGATATCCGTGCGATTTCCGCCGGGAGCGTGATTACGTTGTGCCACAGTTATGCGCCTTGTAGGCCTAGCACATCCGATTTCGGCTCCTGACCCAAGTAACAAGAGTGGCAAACTCACTTAGTATTCTGTAATCTTCAATATACTTGTCTCAGGGCTATATATACGTCTTCTATATATACGATGCTTTTATCGAAACAGAAAAGTCGTTCTCGTATTTTCGTGTGTAATCATTTCGTTTTCGTGAGAAAATTGATGAAATCAATTGTTGCGGAAATCGTTAAAAGCGGGAGGACGAGAAATAACCCATCTATATATATATATATATATATATATATATATATCTGTCTGTGTGTGCGTGCGTGCGCGTGTCTGTCTGTCTAATACATCTATTCGCTAAACTCTTTATTGCCTTTTAGCGTCAGGCGTAGAAGAGTTCTCTAGAGATGACTCTCTTGCGTGCTGAGTATATTGTGGAATTTGTCGCCTTTTTATTTCGGTGGTCCATCGTTTTCGAGATCGCTCTAGGTCTGCCTTCACTGTATCTGTGTAGCATAGCTTGCTGTGGTATGCTGTCTGGTAGTAGTCTGCTGATATCCTATCTTTTGAACACATTTCTAGTTACTAAATGTTATGTTATGATTTTCTAAATGTGAGGGGGGGGGGGTTGAGCCCCATACCCTACCCCTTATACACGGGCTAGTCTATACTTCCAATAATCATAACATTATTCTATAAGCGTGCATAGGAAAAGTTCCAAAGAAATTTCATAGGTCTTCATTCAGTACACGATTAAGCATACACCAAGTTACAGTAAAAATAAGTAACGGTAAAGGTCGTGGTCAGTTGATGCAAACCAGCGTCATATCCCGCGGTTTTTCCCTAAGTATTAAACTGCCTAGTCAGTGGCTTACCAGAAACCGACACCTATTTTACTTGCTCGGTATCGATGCCGCCATTATTCCACCTCCCAAAAGTATGAGTCCTGGTGTTTTAATTCCTTGTGACTGAGAGCAACCAAATGAGTGATTTTTAATTTCAAAACACGAATACCGAGTGAGCTAAAAACTTGATTATGCTGGTCGGTGGGCGAGTAATTCAACACTACATAACCGCGGCTCTTTAACGCAACAAAACTACGTAAACACTTTTTGACATATTACCAATCTTTTCTTCTATGTGGCACATCTCCTTTCGTGATACAACATCACGCTAACCCACAAAAGTTGGAGAATGTAATCATATTTTTTTTTTAAATATGAACCAATACGGGATATAGAACCGGAAAACTTATTACTGTACAAGAAAAAAACGTACCTCTTTTATGGGATCTCCCTGAGGCCGCGAGTTCGAATCTCGTTTGCGACGTCTTGTTTATAAAGTTGATTGTTTTTCGGAGATCATTGGAGAATACCGATAGGAGCTATAGAGTTATGTACCATGAGTGGTACTCTTGAGATACTTGCTGCCTCGTTAAGACGAACGGAATACAATAGTATATGTGGGGTAAACAGAGCACAATGAAGTCAGCTATCACGCTGTGTGATCCCTTGTGCCGTAGTTCTTACGTTGAGGTACGGCGATATCCTTCCAACCTCAACCAGGTGTTCAATTTGGTTATACGTTTACATTATTTATAATAAATTTTAAATTAGTTATATTTATACACTACAAAACTAGAGCAGCCATGTATACACTACAAAAATAGAGCAGCCATGTATACACTACAAAAATAGAGCAGCCATGTATACACTAAAACTCGATGAAGAGGGTGCTGAGTTAATGTACATGTACAGAGAATGATAGAAATGGGAGTGAACAGGTGATATAGGAGGAACTGTTCCCCACTTTAAAGACCAGAACGTACAACCATCAAATGGCTAAGAATTACTTGATTGAAGTTGAGTTTTACAACCATCGAGTGGTTAAGAATTGATTAATTGACGTTGCGTTTCAACTTTCCTCCTCCTCTTTTCTTTTCACCCATGTGTTGCCGGGACTCGAGAAGGGAGCAAATAATAGCAACGCTCTTTACCTTCTATTCATGTCGTAAGAGGCTACTAAGGAAATTATGGGAAGGAATTGGCTGGTACATTCCATATAGGGCCAATTTGACCCAAAGCCATGCTAAAATCGAATGTGTCAGGCCGAAAGGCGCAAGCATCGCAGCAATGCTGTAAACTATGACATATCACATTCCGTTCTCCAGGCTACATCCTGCTAATCTGTAGAAGTTCGAGAACGAGCGCAGAAGAAGAAGCTCCTGTCAACCCTAACCCGAATGTTTTCTTTTGTGTGACTAAGAAAGTGGTTTAACATTTATTCAGGCGGTTCACGGAAAGGCAAGCAGAATTCTTATGAGAATGCTCCTTATGTAGCGATGTTTATCAAGAATCGAAACGGAACAATTCGCAATCATTAGACAAATTAATACAGTAGTAACTATGACAACAGATAGTATACTATTATGTGAAATATTTCGTACCCATACCTTATAGTCTGTGAGCTCATTGCAAAGCAGATCGACTTTGTGTTTTACGGAAGCAGTATCCTTGATTATAAACTAGCATAACAGCACACGTGATATTCCCATAAGTGCTCCGCTTTCAGTTTCAGCAGAAATTCGAGTGTATGTAGACTCAAAGTCCCAGTCTAATGTTGATCTTCGGTGTTTTTTTTTTCCAAAAAGAATACATTTTCTTCCCTCACCTCTAATCACTTCCATTTCTGTCTGTATGTGTACGCTTTCAATCTCTTTGTCAGCATTCCAATTTTGCAATGAGTGTATGACTGTTTTAATTAAGTTAGCTTTATCTCTTTTCAGTACTGTGGCAATATCTGCCAAAAACAGCTCTTTCGTTTCCTCTGATTCCAGCATGACCCAGGCAGTATATCCATGTAAAGCTCAATACAATTAAGTTGTTCAATAACGCAACTCATTCCTTTCTCAACATGCTCTTTTCTATCTTGCGCAGCATGCTTTGGGAGTTTTTGAGCACTACCGAGCGTGTTGATGTATCAGTTATCAGCAACTCAGTGCTGTTGTAACTCCCTCTATCTCCATCCTCATGCTCGATGTGATATTAGAATACGCAGATCGCCCGTGTGTTGCTGGGGCCCGAAAGGGGAGCAAGAATAGCAACACTGTTTACCTTCCACGCATGTCGTAAAAGGCGACTAAGGAGGTTATGGGATTGAGTTGGCTGTCCCATCCCATATAGGGTCAGTGACCCAAAGCCATGCTGAAGTCGGGTGTGTCCAGCCGAAAGGCGCAGATATCGCAGCAATGCTGTAAACCATGACACAACGCATTCCGTTGTCCGGACTACATCCTGCTAATCTGCAGGAGTTTGAGAATGAACGCAGAAGAAGAAGAAGAATACGCAGATGATCTTTCAACCAACTTCAAGCCGTTTCTGTGAGCAACAGATCCCCAACCGCATTTATTTGTATTTCTGTTGAGTGAGCCATCTGTATATATGGTTGGTTGCTGATCCAGCAATCCATGGGCTCATGCCCTTTGACCCAATGCCATTAAAATTGCATTATATAATCTGTGTATATAAATATGTCTTGTGTATATAATTATATCCTGTAAGCAGCATACACATAGATAGGAAATATCATCCGTGCAATCAAGTGAACCTGCGTTATAATTCCCGACCAACTCCCTCCACAAAATAAGCACACTTTTTTAATAAGTGGACTAAAGTACAGACTGTGATAGTAAGGAACCTTCTCAGCAAATATGTTAGAACTCGGAATATGAGTCAAGATGATGTGGGTTATTCGTTAAAGGTCAGAGGGAAATAAACGTTCAGTAGTTTTAAAACAAGCAAAAGCAGCATTCCATAAAATGAAAAATATCCTATGCAACATGTCCATATCGATGGATACTACAAAATGTGTCATCAAATGCTACATTGAACCAGTTCTACTCTATGGAAGTGAAGCATGGATAATACATAACACATCACAAATTTTTTTGCAGGCAGCGGAAATGTGGTTTATTCGAAGAATGTTAAGCATTTCTTAGACAGCAAAGATTACTAATGAAGAATGTCTTAGAAGGATGGATGTGAAAAGATGCATTATCGATAATATAAGAAAAAGACAGTCAATATTTAT
Source organism: Meghimatium bilineatum (assembly GCA_034231615.1). Taxonomy (NCBI): domain Eukaryota; kingdom Metazoa; phylum Mollusca; class Gastropoda; order Stylommatophora; family Philomycidae; genus Meghimatium; species Meghimatium bilineatum. The sequence goes on from CM067321.1 coordinate 7,914,653, forward strand.
TGGGCACATAATAAGCAGAGGAGGCATTGAGAATTCAATGACAACAGGAAAGCTATAAGGGAAAAGATCAATAGGAGGACTTTGAGAAAAGATATTGGACAGTTTGACTAAAAGGCTTCGATTAACGACACCAACAGAGATGATGACATATATAGGAGATCGATGTACATGGAGAGATATGATCTTCAGCGCCATTCGGCATGGCACTTGATGGTGATGATGAGTTGTAAAAATTGTAAAACATGTCAAGGCATTTTGAATGTATATTTTCAACTATGCATTACTGTTTACCCTATGCTGACAGTAAGCTGAAAGAAAATTGGGTAAAAAAATAATAATAACGAAAACCTGACCAGGGCTGCCATATTGTTGAAATTGATTTTTTTTTTATTCTTCTCATGGCCAATGTCGTATGGCATGGCATTGGTTTCTATTTCATATGCTGCCAGTCATTTCTGATACTGATGTTCTCCCATGCCGCAATGCTAGGTTGTCAAGCATCATCTCTCTTGGTCTCTCCCCCCCCCCCCAATTTTCTTGCTCTTCAATTTGCATGTTAAAATTGCTTCCATATTTCCTCTTCTCATGATGTGTCAATACAAAATTGCTGTCCCTTTCTATGATTTTTTTCTACTAGTAAAATTTCAGGTAAATATGGCAAAAATGACCAAACTCCGAACTTTTAATACTTTTCCACATCGACCAACAATAGGAAAAATGATCGAATATAAATTGTATTGCTAGTAACACTTAAAATCGCAAAATTTGTGAAATTTCGCCATCAAATTGCGATATTTTGCAACCCTGAAACTGCAAGATCTTTATCATCAATGTTTAAATTCTCCAATAATTTAATTATTCCTTCATTTTCCACATTAATTAATGTCTCGCCCTTGTGTTGCCGGGGTCTGAAAGTGGAGCAAAGAATATCAACACTATTTACCTTCCATGCAAGTCGTAAGAGGCGACTAAGGAGATTATGGGATTGAGTTGACTGTCTTATCCCATATAGGGTCAGTGACCCAAAGCCATGCTGAAATCGGATGTGTCAGGCCGAAAGGCCCAGTATCGCAGCAATGCTGTAAAGCATGTCACAACGCATTCCGTTCTCCGGATTACATCCTGCTAATCTTTAGGAGTTTGAGAAAGAACGCAGAAGAAGAAGAACAAATGCCTTGGTATATTCAATGAAGCACAAGTACAAATCTGTGTTAACTTTCGTCATTCTTTCTATTAGTATTCTCAAGATGTATATGGCGTTGTTTGTGCCTCTGCCTTCTACGTATCCACATTACTCATCTCCAATTTCTGGTGTGATTTTTACCTCTTATTCCTTTCATTAAAATTCCCATCATAACGTTTGTTACATGGCTCATTACAATTCCCATCATAACGTTTGTTACATGGCTCATTACAATTCCCATCATAACGTTTGTTACATGGCTCATTACAATTCCCATCATAACGTTTGTTACATGGCTCATTACAATTCCCATCATAACGTTTGTTACATGGCTCATTACAATTCCCATCATAACGTTTGTTACATGGCTCATTACAATTCCCATCATAACGTTTGTTACATGGCTCATTACAATTCCCATCATAACGTTTGTTACATGGCTCATTACAATTCCCATCATAACGTTTGTTACATGGCTCATTACAATTCCCATCATAACGTTTGTTACATGGCTCATTACAATTCCCATCATAACGTTTGTTACATGGCTCATTACAATTCCCATCATAACGTTTGTTACATGGCTCATTACAATTCCCATCATAACGTTTGTTACATGGCTCATTACAATTCCCATCATAACGTTTGTTACATGGCTCATTACAATTCCCATCATAACGTTTGTTACATGGCTCATTACAATTCCCATCATAACGTTTGTTACATGGCTCATTACAATTCCCATCATAACGTTTGTTACATGGCTCATTAAACTAATTGTGCGCTGTACTCCACTATCTATGGCACCAGGTTGCTTTGGTAGAGCTATAAAGATAGGCCTATTCATTCATTTTCCTTTTGCGCTGAAGTTAGCGCATAGGGCAGAGGTCAGATCTCTCCAATTCTGTCTGTTCAAAGCTTATAACGATATATTTCAAGATATCTTCTAGAACATATACTAACATGTTGTAGATGTTAGTTTTGTTATCACTTCTATACCCAATTTACCAACATCTTTAATTTCTTCAATGGTTATGTTATCTGGCCCTGGGGATTTATTTTTCTTCATATGTTGTATTGCTTTCTCTAATTCGGATTTTAATATTGATGATACCTCACGTTGGTCATGCGTGTATGTTTCTGATAGGGGCCTATGCTTCTGGCATCATATTATTGTTTTATATACTCTGACCATCTGTATATTATTTTATCATTGTCCATTATTTTAACATCTTTTGTTTTCAAACAACTATTTGTTGACTGCTTCATAATTCCTGTTAGTTCACGTATTTTTGTGTGTTTATACTGTGTGTCCTCTCGTTGTTCCTCAAGTTCCTTGCAATTATCATTCAGCCAAGCTTCTTTCGTGGGATACAAGTTACAGTGTATGGTAACAACCCAAAACTGGAAATGGGTGGCTGGGGTAAGATATAGGGTAAATATCAAAAGGAAAAGAAGCAGGTATTGGTGTTACCAAAAAAAGTAGATAAAGCAATTTAACAACGAGATACAGTGACTGACGACGTTTCGACTAAAAAGCCTTTATCAGGATAAACAAAAGACTACAGTCAACAAATCTTAAGACACACATGGTGGTGATAGGAAGGAAAATAGAGGGAAGAAGGACAATAGCGAGGGGAAGACGGAGGAAGCAAAGATATGGCAGTATGACAGGGGGAGAGATTGTGTGAGGCGAAGACGAAAGGGATAAGCAAGGAAGGGAAAAGCTTCTTTTGTTGTCTTACATTTGTGTTTAATTTATTTATGTATTCTTTTATGTACATCTTCGTTTTGTTTGCTTTCTCTTCTTGCATCCATCAACAGTAAAATTTCCTTTGTCCATCACTTATTTTTTGCTGTTTTATTTATTTCTGGTAATATTTCTTTGGATGTTTGTTAAATGATTCTTTTAGTATTTACCATTGTTCATCTATACTACTTACATAATTATGTGTCATGTGACGTATTCCTTCCAGAACGTTGTCTTCCCAATGAACTCTCTGAGCCTCTCTCTGTCTTGAGCGATGTGGCTTGCATTTTCTAGCGATGTATGTTATCTTTAATGTCGTCAGTCCATCGTCTTCTTGGTCTGCCCCTTCTCCTCTCCTCCCAGGTACTCTTCCCTCCATTATTTGTCTTTCTAAACAGTTATGTCTCTTTATATGACCAAACAGGCGTAGTTTTCTTTTTGTTATTGTGTTTAGTAACCAACACTCTGGAATATTCAGTGTGTTTATAATATCTGAGTTTCTGATTTTATCCTTCCATGATATTCTAAGTATCTTTCTGTAGCATTTCAGCTCGAAGGAACACACTTATACTCATTATATTCAGTTATATTCATTTTACTACTTATATAATATTATGCATCATCATCAAGTGCCGTCTCCGCAACGAAGACTAGCTGCAACATACATCCAACATCCCATATCTCTTGTTGTGGTGCTTCACTCTGATGAGAATTATTTATTGAAAGTTGGCTTTAATTAAAAGTTGGCTTTGATTAAAAGTTGGTTTTAATTAAATGTTGGCTTTGATTAAACGTTGGCTTTGATTAAAAGTTGGCTTTGATTAAAAGTTGGCTTTGATTAAAAGTTGGCTTTGATTAAAAGTTGGCTTTAATTAAATGTTGGCTTTGATTAAATGTTGGCTTTGAGTAAAAGTTGGCTTTGATTAAATGTTGGCTTTGATTAAAAGTTACACATTTGAATGTAGGATTCTTCCGTCTGCGGCACTACCGTGATGATAATGGCGATGTTTCTTCTTAAGCGTTCGTTCTCAAACTCCTGCAATAAACACCGTTCCGTTTTTCAGAAGATAGTATTATTGTTGTGCTATAAGAAATATAATCTACGATCTGCGGTGATGATGATGGATGCAACTCACAAGATCAATCTGAGTCACACAGAGGCTTACAAAGTGTGTACAAGAAATCACATGTTCATTTGTTGACTTACCATTGTGTATCTTCTTAGACGTGCAGGGACTGAACTATCTGCTATCACTGAACTATCTGCTATCACTGAACTATCTGTTATCACTGAACTATATGTTATCACTGAACTATCTGTTATCACTGAACTATATGTTATCACTGAACTATCTGCTATCACTAAACTATCTGCTATCACTGAACTATCTGCTATCACTAAACTATCTGCTATCACTGAACTATCTGCTATCACTAAACTATCTGCTATCACTAAACTATCTGCTATCACTAAACTATCTGCTATCACTAAACTATCTGCTATCACTAAACTATCTGCTATCACTAAACTATCTGCTATCACTAAACTATCTGCTATCACTGAACTATCTGCTATCACTGAACTATATGTTACCACTGAACTATCTGCTATCACTGAACTATCTGTTACCACTGAACTATCTGTTATCACTGAACTATCTGCTATCACTGAACTATCTGTTACCACTGAACTATCTGTTATCACTGAACTATATGTTACCACTGAACTATCTGCTATCACTGAACTATATGTTATCACTGAACTATCTGCTATCACTGAACTATCTGTTATCACTGAACTATCTGTTACCACTGAACTATCTGTTATCACTGAACTATCTGTTACCACTGAACTATCTGTTATCACTGAACTATCTGTTACCACTGAACTATATGTTATCACTGAACTATATGCTATCACTGAACTATCTGCTATCACTGAACTATCTGCTATTACTGAACTATCTGCTATCACTGAACTATCTGCTATCACTGAACTATCTGTTACCACTGAACTATCTGCTATCACTGAACTATCTGTTACCACTGAACTATCTGTTATCACTGAACTATATGTTACCACTGAACTATCTGCTATCACTGAACTATCTGTTACCACTGAACTATCTGCTATCACTGAACTATCTGTTACCACTGAACTATATGTTATCACTGAACTATATGCTATCACTGAACTATCTGCTATCACTGAACTATCTGCTATTACTGAACTATCTGTTATCACTGAACTATCTGCTATCACTGAACTATCTGTTACCACTGAACTATCTGCTATCACTGAACTATCTGTTACCACTGAACTATCTGTTATCACTGAACTATCTGTTACCACTGAACTATCTGCTATCACTGAACTATATGTTACCACTGAACTATCTGCTATCACTGAACTATCTGTTACCACTGAACTATCTGCTATCACTGAACTATCTGTTACCACTGAACTATCTGCTATCACTGAACTATCTGTTACCACTGAACTATCTGTTATCACTGAACTATCTGTTACCACTGAACTATCTGCTATCACTGAACTATCTGTTACCACTGAACTATCTGCTATCACTGAACTATATGTTATCACTGAACTATCTGCTATCACTGAACTATCTGCTATTACTGAACTATCTGCTATCACTGAACTATCTGCTATCACTGAACTATCTGTTATCACTGAACTATATGCTATTACTGAACTATCTGCTATTACTGAACTATCTGCTATCACTGAACTATCTGCTATCACTGAACTATCTGTTATCACTGAACTATATGCTATCACTGAACTATCTGCTATCACTGAACTATCTGTTATCACTGAGAATTCTGTTATCACTCCCCCCTTTGTCGTTATGCCGTTCCTGATTCCCCCTCCCCCATGCAACACAATCCATCGAATCCTGTCCAAATGAATCTATGATTCCGTATCAATGATTCATATCCCATTTGCATACGTCTTGGAACAAAGTAGAGATCTAGCCGAAGATCTTTCTCCAAATTAAAGTAATTCTCCTTAAAATATACCCGTCTGTATTCAACCATCTTCCATCCTCGCAACAGTTCTCAACCTGTGGATCGCGCCCCCTTTGAGAGTCGAATGATCTTTCACAGAGTCGCATAAAACCATCGGAAAATACATATTGTTGGGGTGATCACAACATGAGGAACTGTATTCAAGGGTCGCGGCATTATGACAGCTGAGAACCACTGTGACATAATTTGTCCCAGCCATGAATGACCGTGCAGGTAATTTTTATCGTTAAAGATATAATAAAATCAGACTGAAAGCAATAAACCAACTTGAGAGTTTGCAAACATGTCATCAACAACGTAAACGTGTATCGCTGAGTGCTAGAAATATATTGTAACATGACAAGTTTACAAACTCACAACAAAAATTCTTACACGATCAAAAAGAGTGTGATCGAGAGACTGCACTGAAATATGTATTTGTATTTGTTATTTTCAACGGTATATGTTGTTTTCTAGACATGGATACTGTATATATAAGTTTGATTTAGAGTTGCATATAGTTTCCACTTGATTTTATTGCTATATTATGTGTTTGTTCGTCCTTTTCTTGAAACGGAGAAACATCGATGATAGTGTTTTTTAAGTCCATACTTCGATGCTGGTTTTTTTTTGGGTTGATACTTCCATGCTAGTTTTTTTTGGTCGATACTTCGATGCTAGTTTTTTTTGGTCGATACTTCGATTCTGGTTGTTTTTTTGGTCGATACTTCGATGCTAGCTTTTTTTGGTCGATACTTCGATACTAGTTTTTTTGATCGATACTTCGATGCTAGTTTTTTTGGTCGATATTTCGATGCTAGTTTTTTTTGGGTCGATACTTCGATGCCGGTTTTTTTTGGTCGATACTTCGATGCTAGGTTTTTTTTTGGTCGATACTTCGATGCTAGGTTTTTTTTTTTTTGTAGTCGATTTGACGAGCAACTATTTTCTCAAACTGCCACAGTGCCACAAGATTAACTTTTCGAATAGCATGAAAATATACAGCAGTTATCGATGGTAACTGTACTGTCCGGAGTGGAATAGCTAACGTTCTATTTGCAAGTTTCGGGGGAATTTCTATTTGCAAGTTTCACAGAGTTGCACCCAGGCCAGTAAATAAGAAGGGGATTTGGGGTGTTGGAACCCCTCGTCATTAGCAAATCTAGCATGATTTCTAGCAGGAACTTAATCAAAAAGTTGATAAAACATTATCATAACAATTTTCATAAAAAGGTCTTCAAATCACCTGTCAAACAGTGACTTTTTTAATTACGTAAAACCGCCTCCTTAATGTAATCATATCTGCGGCCCTTGTTTCACCCAATATATACGGCCCTAGTAAGGGTATTATTTTTAATACTTCACAAACGTACACATAATTAATAGTTATATTTAATCATCCTTGAAAGAGAATATATAGGCTCCTATGTCTCAGATTTTCTTCATATTTCGCTCATTGGACGACATTGATCTTTCTTATAAAAGTGCTTACGTAAACACAAGTCTTTAGAGCTTGCCACTTAGACACGACGGACTATCACTAAAACTAGGGGGTTATGATGTACAAACAATAAAACATAATATTAGCTAAAACACAAATAAAACCACATACGAGACGTTGCAGTTGATTCAATAGGACAATCAATATAAGGTAATACGGCATGATACGTAACAACAATAACATGTGGAGGTCTGTCTCAGCTTTGTCACGTGGCTATACAGTTTTCCCTTCAATTATGGTAATCAATAGAAGGTGGTACTGCTAGTAGAACATAATGGAAAATAATACTCACGTGGTAGACAGGTAATGTCCTACTGAATGACGACTAAAACACTACACACTATCACTAACGGATGTAAATATGGTACATATAGCAAAACAAAACACAGAATATAATCTACAAATGACAATACACAGGACAAAGTCGACGTTTCGGACCAATAGGCCTTTTTCAAGATACGGACATAACATACAAACATAAAAAAACCACAAGTAGAAATGAATGCGTATCCGAGTGAAATGTGGTAGTAAGATAGATACCGGAAGCATACGAACAGGAAGTACACAAAGACGATAATGCAGGTGGAATGAGAGGAACAAAACGATGACGTAACAAAGACCAATACGACCGAGAACTATGCGAAAGAGTGGTCGGAATTGAGTCCAAATGGCTTGATGGTATCCAACTCGAAAATGAGACGATTTTCGAGGGCGTACCTAGATCTATCATCGGTGGTGCAGGATCTGATGGCAGTGACCTGAATGTCAAGGACACCACGGTGGCCAACGCCGTTGAAGTGATTGGCCACAGGAGTAGTATGCGAGAGTGTGATCCGTTTCTCTCCTGTTTCTCTTGAGGATGGGGTGTGTTTATATTTCTTCTTTCGTGTCTATGATCAAAATTCAGGAACTGGTAGTGACTCATGGCGGAGTTAAAAGAAACATTCGGTATGAAGGAATCATAAGCATATCCACCAATATATAACCGGAACAGTCAGTTATCAAGGACATAGAGTTTATGTCTACAAATTACGTCAACAATTAGGGGACTAGGTCTGGAAAAGTGTGACCGTTATTGTCAAGGGTGAGTTGAGTTTGACAAAAGTTGACGTCAACAATTATGTGTTGAATAGACCAATTAAATTGTTTAAAGCATACAATATTATAACCGTTATTCTGCACAAGATAAATGGACTCCAAACATATTCTCGATCAAATTATAAATAGAACACACAACACCGGATGAATAACAATAACAATGTCAAACGTGAATTTGTAAAAGCTTCTTATTTATATTAAAGATAAGAAATCTTGTGTCAGTGTGTTATGGTCTATGACCTACCTTGTACAATGACATCCGCAATATAAAAGAAAAGATCTATCTATTGTCTTTTGTACAGATGCTGTTAAACGTTGTGAGGAGGTGAAGTTTTCTGCCTGTGGCCATCTTTGTTGCGTTTGTCATGGTTAGGCCGTGATTTTTAAAAATCTCTCTGATTGAATCTTCCCATCTTGTTCTTGGTCTTCCTCTTGATTGTCTTTCTACTGTTGTATGCCTGGATTGTTGGTTATCATGATTCCATTCAGATCGGAGTCCTAACCAGTTGATCTGTTGTCTCTCAATATACTGTTTGCATGATATGGTCTTTACTATCTTTCTAATGTCTTCATTTTTTCATTCGGTCTCTTCTGGTGATGTTTATAGCTTTTCTCGGGCATTTCATCTCACATGTTGTAATCTGTCTCATGAATGTTTTTGTCAGGGGGCAATGTCTGGCACTGGTAACATAACCTTGGAATAAAGATGGTGTTTATTATATGTCGTTTGGCCGCCATGTTGATCGCTGGTTTTTAAGCTACGGTGACGGTATTGATCGCTGGGTTTTTGAGCTATGGTAACAGTTGGTATGTAACAGCGCTTGCTTTTTCGTACCTCATCTCAGTTTCTATATCAATGTTTCCGTCTTCTGTAAAAATGCTAACTAGATATTTAAATTCTGTCTGCTTTAGTTTTGTTCTGTAAAAATACACATTTAGCTGTTCTGTTGTTCTACATATTTTCATAGTTAATGTTTTTAATGTGTTTAATGTCATATTGTATTTATCACATGCTGGCGTTAATTTATTTGTGTGTCTTTGTAATTCATCTTCAGTTTCATATATTAGAGCTTGGTAATCTCCGAAGAGTAGATCGTGCAGAGAGTTACCTATGTCTCTTGGTGTTTCTGTGATATGTTTTCCTCTTGCCTCATTCGCTATCATATCCATGTATCTAACAAGCAGCAGTATTTGTACACACCACTTGCTTACTCCTGTTATTGTTTCTAATTGTTTTGTGAGTCTTTCGTTTATTCTTACATATCAGCATTTGAAATGAAATGTTACAGAAAGATCCTAAGAATACAATGGACAGAAAGACGATCCAACACACGTTCGTATAGCCCTGAACACATAACCCGGAAACACTTATTTCTTTCAAGATAACACAATACCTTCCAGGCCACAATTTTTTCCAAAAGCTTGCATATCCTATAAGTGTTTACCAACATTGTTAGGAGGGTATCGCCCAGGAAAGAAGACATTGCAGAATGCAGTCATATTTGCGCAGGATGTTTTTGAGGGGTTCGATTCGCGCATGGAGACATGTGCGGTCGCAATAGATCTTGAGGATGTATACCATAGGGTGTCCTTGGATATCTTGATGGACCAGCTGTTAAATCTTGCAGTAAATCCTTTTGTCGTGCGGTGGGTTAGCGCCGCCCTGATGCACAGGATAGTAGTTTTTAAGTGTAGTAACTGGATATCTGCACTAACGGTTATTAGTCCTGGTCTGCCACAGGGATCGCCTCTATCTTCTGTACTTTTCAATGTATACACAGTACATATCTCTGGCAATCAAATCACAGGTGTTAGCAGAACGATGTCATATGCCGATGATATCCTGGTGTATAGACAGGGCAGAAATCGAGAAGAGTGCATTGTGGAACTACAGAAGGAGCTGTACAGACTGACAAATTGGTGTCGAGATACGGGAGCAGTGGTTAATCCCTCTAAAGCATTCAAAACGTGGCTTTCCTTGAATAATCACATGGTAAAGACACCAATGCCACAAGTTTCGTTGTCCGGGAAAAGTTTAGAAAGAACTAGCACAATGCGATATCTGGGTGTGTTTTTTGACAGAAGCCTGAGTTTCAGGGAACATGTTGACCACATTATCATAAGGGCAGGCAAAGGCTTAGCAGCAATGAAGGTTATGGCTGCTGCGCAGTGTGAGAAGAGGTTGTTATTTCTTTTGTACCAGGGTTTGGTTGTGGCTGTGGTGGAATATGCACTGGCAATTCTGACTCTTAGCCAAACTCAGATCGAAAGACTGGATATAATTTAGAATGCAGCAATGCGTATCATACTGGGATGCACAAGAGACACATCAACAAGAGTTATGCGATACCTACTTAACTGACCAACAGCTGAGCACAGATTACAGTACTGCCGTGCACGGGCGTACCTTCAAATATATGCAGATAAGGAACACCCGTTGCATTCAGAAATACAGAAAGTTAAAGGCAGCAGACTCAAGAGAGGAAGGTCGTGGATGGGACGTGCTGAGGATGTCATACAAAGCGTGTGCAGATTGCAGGATGTGGCAGCAGGTGCGGAATGGATAAGTCTACCCACAGATTTCGAAACTTGTTTGAAAGTAGTAATATCACTTAGCAGGGAATGCAGAGAATGGTGTCCCACAGCTGTGGAGAAAGAAGTGCAGGCTTTGGTCAGTGAGAACACCAAAGAGGGGGATGTGATTATATACACTGATGGATCTGTGATTATGCATGTTTGCAGTGCTTGGGCCTTCACAGTTCAGTGCGCAGGTAAAACGATCAAGGAGGAGGGTGGTGCCTTTGCGGTCACTACGAGTAGTATGACCATGGAGAATATGGCGGTGACCAGGGCATTTGAATGGCTATGCACACAGAAGGTAACGCAGGTCTGCATCTTGAGTGACTCTATGAGTATGATTAAGAAGGTACAAGTGGGTCTCGTTCGCGAACAGTGGATTGAGGCCTTGAGAAAGGCGAGCCTGAAAGTGGTTACATTTATTTTCGTGCCGGGACATGCGGGCGTTCGATGCAATGAAAAAGCGGATCAACTGGCATCATGCGCGATTGTGGCACAGGGCGATGGATCGCGCTGACGTTTTGAATTCCTTAAAAGAGAGTGAGAGTAATATGGATGACGATTCCATTTCAATGGCTAGGATTAAAGATCAGGGATTGAAATGCGGTATTACTAGAAGTTAACATTTTGGAGGGTGCAGAAGAATGATGGTCAAACAGCATAGGACCGGTACTGTCAGCAGAAGTGTAATGGCGGATACACTCAATGAGAGATCGGAGCAACTATGGACGTGTCCAGTTTACAGTGATGATGATCCAACGACTAGCTAACTAACTAACTAACATAACCCGGAATTCTTGACACCAACTGACACACAATGCCGGATCAAACATAAGAACACGAGTAGCATCCCTTCTATTGTGCAGCTCTTCACAATTTCGAAATAAAATAACTAACGTCTTGCAGAAACAGAAGCTACAATAACACGAACCAAGAATCCACGTCAGTTTTGTTTTGTCAGTAGTACGACAAATATAATTATATATTAGTCATCATACACTTGTTCCCTGTTGTTCTCCTCAAGGCTATTCCTGCAATAAAGTATTTAAGTGGTATTAAACTACTTATTAGTGCATATATCTCGCATTTGTTGTCTCACATCGTCCCTTCAAAATTCGAATCAATCTCTTGCCTTGCCGGTAGAGACTTTCTTCAACTTTTTTGAGAAAAAGGTAGTTAGTATATTTATATATATATAAATATAACTAATAACTATGATATCTAATCTTCTGTAGACTATTATAACATCATATACAGTTCATATGTGTGTGTCAAGTGTGTATTGAAATAACTTGACTCACTAAGAAGTAATAAGAAGGGCCTAAGCCCTATGTGATGATTATTTTTTTCATTATGAATGTGTGTGTAGGCCACTACTGTGTTACACTAATTAATTACACACTGTGTAGTTAATTTCACAAACATTCCATTAGACTCATATCAGTCAGTTATTTTTTTTGGCACATAGGGTGGATGTCATAGTTCTCCATGCTTGTCGATCAGTTGCCAATGATTGCATTGCAGGTCTTGTGCATTTATGCCTGTTGATTTTAATTCATTCATAAATGTTCTTCTGAGCGTTATTTTTGGTCTTCTCTGTTTCCTTTTCCCGCCTCACACTCACATACTTGTTTGTTTAAACTATTGTAATGGTATTTCTTGCTTGTAAAGAACTTACCAGATTGTACTAGGCCTATATTTACATCAAAAACATGTGAACGTGACAATGTCTCAAGCTTCAAATGTAATCCAAAGTAATTTAGAACAGGATAACAAAAGGAAATTAAACAATTTGCTTACTTACTATGTAGAAACATGTTTAGCTGCGAACGAGATAAAGAAAAAAAACTTGCGTGACGCATTATTTTTCACAGAAAACAAGCCATATTTGTGAAGAGGGTGAACAACATATCAGTAAAAATTTAGTTTAGTTCTTCACTGTGCTATAAATAACACACTGTTTACATTTTTAACTAGTTGACGTCATTTCCCTACTGCGCATCCCCAGTCACTAAGAAGAAACGTTCATCTCTCAACACAGACGAGATGTTACAGAATTTATTTCTTTTCCAATGATATGTACTGTGTTCTCATTATTTCTGTGCACTACTCACTGAGAGAGCCCCCCCCCCCCAATTGAGCCGCTAAGGTACAATTTTAATTAGTTCTGAATTCTAATTCTTATTTTAACCCTAATTGTAACCCTTACCATACTTCAATCACACACTGCGCATGCCCATTCACACTACAGTGGTTAGGAAATACCTCAAAACTAGAACAAAGGTCACAGTGAAGAATTAAAAGTAAGTTGCTCCCAACATATCATTTTGCTTATAATAACTTTCACAGAGTACAACATGAAAGTCAATATATAAAAGACAGAATACACAAAAATCAGAACATCAAGCCTAATAAACAGGGCCGGTCTTAGGCCATTGCAACCTATGTGGCCACAGTGGGCCCCGCACTTCATAGGCCCATAAATTCATATTAGAATGTATTTTATTATCCTTTTCCCTACCCAGACTGTGCCCCGCGCAATCTGTTTCGCATTGTGCCCCGCAATTGTTAGGGCCGGCCCTGCTAATAAACATACAATAGATAATGTCAAGGGGAAACAGGTTTTGGAGTTCCAATATTTAGGGAACATTTTCACCATGAATGGAAGTATGGACAGAGAATCAAAATGCAAAGATGAAAATGCAGTAACTTATCAACTTTCACCACTGCTTAAACATCTGGTGCTCAAGATCGAAGTCAAATTACATGTGATAAAGAGTATTTTTCTACAAACACACTGTTATCAATGTTAGATGTGGATACTGACATCTTCATACACGACAAACAAAATTAATAACATATGAAATGCTTGAGAAAGGCTGTCACTGTTACCATATTAGAAAAGCTATGAAATGATGACTTCAAAAATAGAATAGGCATTATATCATCCATTAAGTATATCGAGAAACAGAAATTACAATTGTTTGAACATTGTATGAGAATTATATACACCCCAACAAGCATGTATAACAAAACAGGATCAACTTACAGAGGAGGACTAAGAAAGAAATAGATTGAGAACATAAAAGACATTTTAAACAAACATGGATATAGTACAACTGAGATGTCACATCTAGCTTTAAAACAAAAGCTAAAGCACCCATACCTACACTTAATGGCAAATGTGGAAAGTAGCATCAACATTTACCTGAAGCAAGACAATAGAGAGTGATGGTCAGTAGTTTAATAGAACTCAGCCTGGCATATATTGATGCAATAGTCAAAATATCTGGAACTATCATTATTGATTTTTAATTCTATATCATCCACATATAAGATAACAACTATTTCAGACTCTGTGTGGTTACAAACATTGGAAAATTATCCCTTTCGGGGTGTAATGGTTGGGTTGATAGTCAGTCTGTCGAAACTGGGCAAAACACGCATCCTTAAAAAATGCTTGTCTTAGAAATGCTCAGAGATGTTATCTATATGTTCATCACCATCTATGGGGTGCAAAGGGAACGCATTGCTCTAGGCGGACCCAGGGTTAGCAGATAACAAAGATCACAAATGTACCTCCTCACGGTGCACCCTGGTAACAGAAAAACAGCAACTCGAGCTGATTCTGGCCAAATCATTTGGGGATCGTGTCCGAGAGTGTGGAGGTAGCAGATGGAAAGAGATTTGACTGCAAAAGAGACAGACAATATCTCTGACACCACTAGCAACACCACATACAGCGACACTGATGGCATACAGTGAAGCTAGTTAGTCCAGTCCGAACATTGGAGGGGCGGCCAATGAAAATAGCATGAAAAGGTGGATGAATGGAGAAAGACAGATAGATTTCATACTGAGTACTATGAAAAATGAAAGGGCAGAACAGCGCTAGAGGGCAGTGCCAACTGCAAATAGAAAGTGAAAACGATTACGGAAATGGGAACTACAAGCTCTATTAGCTCGTGACGAGCTTCTAGTTGCTTGATTTCCTTATAGGCAGAGACCCATACCCAATAATGGGCGTCCAGCAAAGCAAAAAGACCTGGCCTAACTCTAATGTCGAGTCTTCCTATACCGGAAAAATGCTCGCAAAGAGAAAGGGTGCCAAAACCAATAGGCTCAGGAAAAAAAAGGGACAAAGATAGCAGTCCTGGCCCAACCCTACTGTCAAGCTTTCCTATACCGGAAATACACTTGCAGAGAGAAAGGGTTCCGTACACGATGGGTTCAGGCACAAAAGAGACAACGATTTTAGCCCTGGCCCAACTCTTCTGTCAGGTTCTATACCGGAAATACACTTGCAGAGAGAAAGGGTTCAGAAATCAGATGTGCTAGGCCTACAAGGTGCATAACGGTAGCACAACATAAATTCACTCCGGGTGGAAATCGCACAGATATCCATGTTGATTACAATGGAGCGAACGCAAAACAAAATATCACCATCTATACAGATATAGGTATAAATCCCTTAACCCCAATTTCTTCCCTGATCAGTTTCCCCCCAAAAAAGATCATCAAATCTTCACACACACACATACATACCCCCCCCCCCCAATCCCCAATTGAACTGAAAAGCTTTTTTTTGTAGTATTCCTGCATTTCCCATCCTTTCATAAAATTGTGTCTGAGGTCCTGACTGTGTCTACTTGAACTCACTGTATACCAAAACATCTTCATAAGAATGTTTCTGAGAGTCAAACATACAAATACCAGTACTCATTGTTTTGACCCTGTTTGATTAGTTATTAGACATATTACACTGCTTGCAGAAAAAAATGGTGCTCTTAACAATGATAGCCAGGGTTGCTGATGGTCTGCTGCTGTCTGCATCTGTCCCGGAAGATGAACAGGTACATATTTCTTAAATATTAGGTTGAAGTAATACTTGCTGTTATTTATTAGGTTGAAGTAATACTTGCTGTTACTTATTAGGTTGAAGTAATACTTGCTGTTACTTATCTATACTTCATTATTAGGTTGAAGTAATACTTGCTGTTACTTATTAGGTTGAAGTAATACTTGCTGTTATTTATTAGGTTGAAGTAATACTTGCTGTTACTTATTAGGTTGAAGTAATACTTGCTGTTACTTATTAGGTTGAAGTAATACTTGCTGTTACTTATTAGGTTGACGTAATACTTGCTGTTACTTATTAGGTTGAAGTAATACTTGCTGTTACTTATTAGGTTGACGTAATACTTGCTGTTACTTATTAGGTTGAAGTAATACTTGCTGTTACTTATTAGGTTGAAGTAATACTTGCTGTTACTTATTAGGTTGACGTAATACTTGCTGTTACTTATTAGGTTGAAGTAATACTTGCTGTTACTTATTAGGTTGAAGTAATACTTGCGGTTACTTATTAGGTTGAAGTAATACTTGCTGTTACTTATTAGGTTGAAGTAATACTTGCGGTTACTTATTAGGTTGAAGTAATACTTGTGGTTACCTATTAGGTTGAAGTAATACTTGCTGTTACTTATTAGGTTGAAGTAATACTTGCTGTTACTTATTAGGTTGAAGTAATACTTGCGGTTACTTATCTATACTTCATTGTTAGGTTGAAGTAATACTTGCGGTTACTTATCTATACTTCATTGTTAGGTTGAAGTAATACTTGCGGTTACTTATTAGGTTGAAGTAATACTTCGGTTACTTATCTATACTTCATTGTTAGGTTGAAGTAATACTTGCGGTTACTTTTTAGGTTGAAGTAATACTTGCGGTTACTTATTAGGTTGAAGTAATACTTGCGGTTACTTATCTATACTTCATTGTTAGGTTGAAGTAATACTTGCGGTTACTTATCTATACTTCATTATTAGGTTGAAGTAATACTTGTGGTTACTTATCTATACTTTTATGAGAAGCAGCTTTGTCCACCAGGTGCTTCAATTGCCTATTCCGATTCTGTTTTGGTTGGAAACTCTTCTTTTGATTCTTATATGCCTCTCGTTTCAGGCAACTCGCTAGTTACTTCCAGGTCCTGCATTATAATCATAGACATAAAATTTACACACCCTGCATCATCCAGATGGTCACTTTTATTGTTTGCAGAGTACAGTGGAACCCATTTGTAGCGCTTGTGTTTATAACAAAATTCCATATTTAACAATACTTTTCAAAATTCCCAAACTAGTTAATTAAAATATATATGTGTATATAGCGGGGAAAAAATTCAGACTAATTTCTTATAAAGAAATTCCACTGTATAAGCATTATCTTCCAGCTATCACTTGCAGCTGTGTCCATGCTGGTTGTGTATCACTTGCAGCTGTGTCCATGCTGGTTGTGTATCACTTGCAGCTGTGTCCATGCTGGTTGTGTATCACTTGCAGCTGTGTCCATGCTGGTTGTGTATCACTTGCAGCTGTGTCCATGCTGGTTGTGTATCACTTGCAGCTGTGTCCATGCTGGGTGTGTATCACTTGCAGCTGTGTCCATGCTGGTTGTGTTTCACTTGCAGCTGTGTCCATGCTGGTTGTGTATCACTTGCAGCTGTGTTCATGCTGGGTGTGTATCATTTGCAGCTGTATCTATGCTGGTTGTGTATCACTTGCAGCTGTGTCCATGCTGGGTGTGTATCATTTGCAGCTGTATCTATGCTGGTTGTGTATCACTTGCAGCTGTGCCCATGCTGGGTGTGTATCATTTGCAGCTGTATCTATGCTGGTTGTGTATCACTTGCAGCTGTGCCCATGCTGGTTAAGCATCTGCTCTCTCAGTTCATATAACACCTACATTAATAGTCTAGTAGAAATATCAGGCAAGAAGCAAAGCAAGAATATATATCCACCTATATTTGAAGATGTCATTGGAATTATATCGGACATGTACTGCAAATAGATACCAACAAATTCCCCTGTCAAGCTTTGATGTGGTCACCAAGGGGCAAGAGAAAATGAGGAAGACCAAGAGAGACCTTATGTAGAACTATTACAAGAGAGCCCTACACCATCGATATCAGAAACAATGAAGACCTAAGACAAATTGCAATAAAACGCAAGACATGGAAATCTATGACACCGTCTTTGGCCCTAGAGGAATAACTAACTAACTAAGACATATCATAGTGATAATCACTCAGTTGTTGCCAAAGCCCAAAAGGTATGGAAATAATAGCAACACAACTGACCTGCCATGCATGTCATAAGAGGCATCTAAGAAAGTTTTGTGGGTGGTGTCTGCTGTCCCATCTTAAAGTGATTAGAAGCTTTGTTGCAGTCATGTTTCAGATCAAAAGGCACAGATATTGCAGCAAGCTGTAAAAACCATGACACAGTACATTATTTACTTGAAATAATCAGCAGAAGTTTCAGAATGAACAAAGAAGAGGAAGAATGCTGATAATGATTATGTTCCACTGAGAACAAGAAGCTAATGTCTCCAAAATTTTATTTTATAGTCAGGTCGAAATCTCACAGACTACCAAACACAAGCAAAACAGCTCTTCCGTAAACTGTCTCAAGACTCCAACCCTCCAGCACGATGTAGTCTAGAAACTGGAAACTATTTATTTCAGTAAGTCTATTTCTTGTTATATTTTAAAACTTTGGTATTGCATGTCAATTTAAAAACTCACCATATACATGACTTGGTGACAGCAAGAACATGCGACTCTTATCACACAGCTACAAAATCCCTTTCTGCAACTCCCTAATGGGAAACATGCAGTATTTGACAGTTATTGCCTGAGCTTTATCAGAACAATTTTCTTTCTCCTTATTACTTTATGTAGTTCAATTTACTGTTAATTACTTTGGATGTTCCTGAGAAATGTGGTGAGAACATGACCTGTAGCAACCCATTCAATTATCCTAGTCACAGTAGTGCCTTGGATATCTTGGTGACTGTCTTTTGGTCATACAGATTACACCACATAAGTTGTTTTGCTATTTCATGAACACATTGTGTACATTGAACTCGCTGGGATGAATACAATTCACACATACTTATAACTCTTCACTTTGTAACCCACCCATGTATTCTGGTGTTTGTTACATAAATATTTCCTTCCTTATTAGAACTGTTGATACTTTATTCAATATTTTTTGGGTTAAATCACTACTGTTTCCTTTACCATAAATTCCTTAGTGTTTTTGTGTGTGTGTGAATAGTTGATCATGCAGCTAAGAGATTTAATACCCTTGTTCTTATTCTTTATATTTTTATGCTTAATTTCACATTTATTTGCGTGCTGCATTTTATTTTTATGTTAAATTTCACATATTTAAATTGCATTTTTTTTTTAAATTTAACTTATTTCAACATTTTTCAGTTTCCAAGTCTTTGGTTTACATTGCTCTTCCATTCTGTCAAGAAAAGTTTGGAATGGATTATGAACTTTTGCTAATCACTGGGAATACATATAGCAACACACACAAATTGATGTTTCGACAACAAGGTCTTTAACAAGAATAAATTCACAACAAAAATTTCGAGTAGAGCGGCAATATTGACATTCACATGTCAGAGCTAAATATCAAAACTTCATTACCCTGTTATAAATTTCACCTGTCAGGTTTCAGTTTTGCAGCAGATATTATCAATGTTCCATTCTGTGTTTGTTTCCATCTTGATAAAGACCTTTTGCTCAAAATGTCGATTCCGTATATTTGTTTCATGTTAAATTGTTATTGAACCCATTTTATATTTATTTCTTATATTTATTAATCATATGGTCATATGGAACAGTGTAACTGTACATTCAGTTGGTAACAAACAATGAAGTGCATGAATATTGTTAGAGATCTCCAGATTGTATGATAATTATTGCCCAGTTATAATAGTATAAATTAAAGACAACTTTAAATACCAATACACATGATTAAGATTGTATTAATTTCTCTCTAGATGAAAGAGATATATGTATGCAACCAACAGACATGCACACCTGAGAATAGGAAGTTAACAGTGGATAAGGGGACATTCTGAAACTACTGTTTGATGGATTCAACACTGGTTGATAATTGGGGGAAGTTGGTATTTAGTGTGGTACTGTGAATAAAAATGAGAAAGTACAAGTGAGCCACAGGAGCCATCAGAATGTATATCCTGCAACATCTGCTGGGGGAGACTGAACAACATCTGCTAGGGGAGACTGAACAACATCTGCTGGGGGAGACAGAACAACATCTGCTAGGGGAGACTGAACAACATCTGCTAGGGGAGACTGAACAACATCTGCTAGGGGAGACTGAACAACATCTGCTGGGGGAGACTGAACAACATCTGCTAGGGGAGACTAAACAACATCTGCTGGGGGAGACTGAACAACATCTGCTGGGGGAGACTGAACAACATCTGCTTGGGAAGACTGGACACAATCATCTTTGGGAAGACTGAACTACTATGTTTCTTCCTGAGTCTAATAATCTCAGCTCATAACAAATAATATTTATATCTAATTCTTGTTATATTTCATCCACAGTTATGTATTATTGTTATATTTCATCCACAGTTATGTATTAGGAAGAGGTGTATGTTACCTAGTCCTCTGTGATAAAACCTTCTCTAGAAGATTAGCCTTTTCTTACCTGGAAGATCTCCAAAATGAGTTCAACTCTCAGTATAGTTCGCGACTAGATACTGTGTCCAGACCATATTCATTTATTGAATTTGGTAAGTTTTTCATGGATATTTTGTTTGTCTCGAGGTTTAAGTGCCAGTTGTAAAGTAGCCGCCGATGCCAATGGAACATACATGCCAACTACATCTAGTATGAGGAGAGTATTTGAGGCGTTGCTGCAGCCCTTAACCAGCACCCTGAGACCATTTACTAAGGCCGTTATTGCGTGAGACTCCTAGTCCATGCTCCAGAAGATCTGTAATGGCATGTATCATTACACGGGAACTCTATCCATATCTGTCCAAACTCTGAGATATCATTTGGATCTACTGTCTGGGACATTTGCATGGTAATGAGATAGGAGACAGGCTTGCATCAATGGCCTGAGATTTTACAATGGATAGGATGATGTGTTGAAACTTCTACAGTGTCTACACCTACTGGATGTGAACACCGTTATTGAAGCCTTGTCTAGCATCGAGGCTATGGTTTAGAGAATTTAATATTAAGTATGATAGTAGTAGAACTGGACACGTTGTTGAAGACCTTGCTTGAGGGGAGACAATCAAGAGGGAAGCAGATATACAAGTGGGAGAGTGAGATGGACATATTACAGTAGCAGTGTGCACCACCAAGATAAGAGACTTGTTGGAGGTCTGTTGCAGAGATGTCACTTAATGATGATGAGTGAACTGGACACCTGCAGAGCAGAATGAAGAGAATGTATAACCATTGAGCAACAGGAACCATCAGCAAGCATGCCTTTTATCATCTGCTAGACTGAGCAGCTATGGTTTCGTCCAGAGTTCAACGATGTCAGTTTATAACCATAACTGTAGTCTTGAGAGATAATGAAGTTAGTGCCAGTGCAGAGACCTGATCGAAAGCATGTATGGTCGGCCATCTATCAGTATTTTTTGCTGTCGATAGAATGCCTATTAAAGGGGAGGTACTGGATTCATTTGCATTCTTCTTCATTGACGATTTGGTTTCTAGATTGTATCTGATCTATATATGATCTAAAACATCCTCTACCAATAACCTGTACTGCTTCGTGTATGTGCTATTTGTTTGCTGTTATATTTGATACTTTCCTGTGTAACAGACACAAATTTAATGACGTAAACTGTAATAGGTAATGAAATATAACACAACACAGGAACAAAAACTGAGAGAAACAAACTGAAATAATCTTCTCCTTCGGCTATCATAAAACAGGAACAATCTATTCTGGGTACAAGTAGCATTATTTTTAATCTTTAATGGTGTCAAACAGACTCTGGGGTGCAAAGGGAACGCAACGCTCTAGGCGGACCCAGGGTTAGCAGATAACCAAGATCCCAAATGTACCTCCACGCGGTGCACCCTGGAAACAGAAATACAGCAGCTCGTGCTGATTCTGGCCAAATCATTTGGGGATCGTGTCCGAGAATGTGGTGGTAGCAGATGGAAAGAGATTTGACTGCACAAGAGACAGACAATATCTCCGACACCACCAGCATCACCACATATAGCGACACTGTCGACATACAGTGAAGCTAGTCAGTCCAGTCCGAACATTGGAGGGGCGGCCAATGTAAAATGCACGTAAAGGTAAATGCATGGCGAGAGACAAATATGTTTCATACAGAGTACAATGAAACAATGAAAGGGCAGAACAGCTCTAGAGGGCAGCGCGAACTGCAAATAGAAAGTGAAAAGTCCCTAGGAAAGGGAACTACAAGCTCCGTCAGCTCGAGACGGGCTTCTAGTTACCAGAGTTCCTAACAGGCAGAGACCCCCATCCATCGGCGTTTGGTAAAGCAAAAGACCTAACCCAACTCTAATGTCGAGCCTTCCTAAACCGGAAATATGCTTGCAAAGAGAAAGGGTTCTGTACCCGATGGGTGTAGGCAAGAAAGGGACAACGATGGCAGTCCTGGCCCAACTCTACTGTCAAGGTTTCCTATACCGGAAGTACACTTGCAGAGAGAAAGGGTTCCGTACTCGATTCGCTCAGGCACTAAAGGGACAACGATTTAGCCCTGGCCCAACTCTACTGTCAGGTTTTCCTACACCGGAAATACACTTGAAGAGAGAAAGGGTTCAGTACCTGATGGGCTCAGGCGCTATTGGGACAAGGACGCTCAGCTCGAGAACGCCTTGCTCCCAAACGCGTGGTGTGAGACTCGAACTTAACCAGGGGGTACACGATGTCGGTGAATGACACCTCGGCTAAGAGGGCGAAAGAGCCAGGGTCCAACTCCTCTGTTGAGTTCTTCCCCTTAAGGAACCAGGCTCACGGATGAGAAACGGTTCGGTACCCAATGGGCACAGGCACAGCACGTCCAATTACACGAGGCAAGTTCATAGACAGTGGAACACCTCGTGCGAGTCAGATGAGAGCAAAACATTGTCTGGGCGAAGAGTCTCCACTACGCGTGCCTGGAGACAGATATAGAGGCTGTCACAGGCTAAGGGTAGCCCACCCGAATTGTCAAGGCATGCCGAAATCGGATGTGCTAGGCCTACAAGGCGCATAACGGTGGCACAACGTAATCACGCTCGTGGCGGAAATCGCACGGATATCCGTGATGGTTACAATGGAGCGAACGAAAAACAAACAAACAAACAGACTCTGCTCGGCAACCTGTCACACCCAACACAGCTATGGAACGTTCAAGATATTCTCTAGCCATCCCACAATGTTTCTTGTTTCTCCATTTGGTACGACCCCACAACCATTCTACAGCTTGTTATTGCTGTATAAAATTATGTTACATTGACATGCACACTCTGAAGAAATGTCTATCTACAAAAATATAACTGTCATGTGACATATTCTTTCCAGAACGTCTTCACAATTAACTCCCTGAACCTCTTTCTGTTTCGGGCCAAGAGGCTTGCATTTTCCAATGAAGTATTCATGTTATCTTCAATATCATAGTCCATCTTCTTCGTGATCTGCCCTATCTCCTCCCATAATTTGTCTTTCTAAACAGTTATGTCTTTTTATATGTCCAAACAGGTGTAGTTTTTTGTTTTTTTTCCTATTGTGTTTAGAAACCAACACTCTGGTATCTTCAATATGTTTATAATATCTGAGTTTCTCTTCCTTCCATAATATTCTAAGTATCTTTCTGTAGCATTTCATCTCAAAAACATTAATCTTCTTTGTCATTGTTTTACTTAGAGTCCATGTTTCACAGCCGTATGTTGCAAACGGAAAAATAAATGTTCTTAGCATTAGCAGTTTCGTTTCTATTTTATTGTTTTTCCATATGTTTTTCAATCGTGTTTACAATATGTCATCGCCAATCTCTTCCTTACCTCTGCCATGCATTCTCCTGCACTGTTGATGTTTGCTCCTAACTATTAAAATTTATCCACACATTCTGTCTCGGTATTATCTATTATGATAACTGTAGTAACATAAATATAACAAATTGTATTCATCAAAACAAGAAAATACCGTATACGTTTATAAAAATACAACGCAATACAGATACGTTGATGTTTGTTGTGGTAACTGTGTACCTCTTGATATTCAGATACATACATGCAGAAAGCTAGGAAATCCTACATGGATTCCAGAGCTAGGCGTAACCTAGGACAGATCAATACTGAGTTGCAAGATGTCCAGAGAATCATGGTTCAAAATATCGATGATGTGTTGACGAGAGGAGAAGCTCTGTCAGGTTAGTCTGTCTTATTTACTGCTAGATTGTTCTTCTGTTCTATATTAAGACCAGTGTGATGATGATGGAACTTCTGGTTATGGTGCAGGATGATTGTTATCCCTGCATGCCTAAAACTTCAAAAATTCAAAATGCCAAGAACATAAATTATGAACTTAACCAATTTTCAAATACACATCTATCTCGATGGAAACCAAAAGGAAAATCATATATTTAATACTCATCCCAACATTCATCCAGAAATAAAAGAGGGGACAAATTCCACAATATACACAGCCCACACGAGGGCCATCTCCAGAAAACTCTTCTACCCCTTACTACGTGTGAAATGAGATGTCTAAGAAAAGCAGCAATCAGAACAAGAAGAGGTCATGTGAAAAATCAGGTGGTTACAAGAACTGTTGTAACAACATCAGTGGTCAAATATATTGAAAAACAGATTGAAATGGTTCAACTAACTCATGAGAATTAACCCTTATTGGCCAGCAGCAAGAGTAATCAAGGTGTAGAGGAAGACCAAGAAGAAGGTGGATGAAAGGAGTTACCAACATTCCGATGTGGCACAGTATTACTGTATATAAAGCAACCAATAGCCCGAAAACCAATTGTCGTTCAATCTGAAAAGACGATAGATAGACTAAAAATGCAATAACTTCACAACTATTTATTATAATCTCATGATTAAAAAAATATTTGCTTAAAAATTAATAAAGAACAAAATTCAAGAACAATAATATCATATAATATTGTTTTCCATCATCATCATGTGACTAAATTGATCTCAATAAGAGAACCAAGACATCTTGTAACTGTAGACTATAGACTACTATAATGGCATATAAATCATACCATTGTGATTTCTATATTTGGGAAATGATGTACAAGACAATCATAATAAATAAATACTATTCAAATTTATTAAATTTTACAGTAAAAAAACATGGAGGTTATGTATTTCTAGATACAGATTGAAATCAGCTGTTCTAGATACTATTGAATGCAACGTCTGTTTTTAGCTTCAATGATGTTCTTGCAGACAATTTGTATGAATTATGAGTCTTTGTCATCAAACTCTTACGGCCATGTGTACATGTGGACAGGCAGCACAGAGTGCCAAACATATACTTCAAGAGTGTTCTGAGCATGAAACGCTGAGGCAGACATATTGGCCAGAGGAAACAACACTGAAATCAAAGCTCTATGGGACACTGTATGAACTACAAAAGACAGTGAGTTTTATTAAGGAGACAGAATTACAGATATAGACATGTTTCAAGTGAACGAAAGAAGAAGAAGAAGAAATCAAACTCTTCACAAAGATCCTCCTTATTTTTATTTTCTGATGAAAAATCCAGAAAATTACTAGAAATACCAAAAACTATATTGTAACTTCAACCAGCAATTTACATATAAATACATTCTCATCACGTAGTTAAAGAGGGTGGCCTCCAAGATATTTGCTGAAAGTGTACTTCTAGTACAGCAGAGTTCTTTCCATTTTTTTAAAACATAGAGAAATAAATAGGCTAACAGATTTTAACTATTTTGGTAGCATACCTTACGAGATTTACTTATTGAATAACTCAGTTGTTCAGAGCATTACATGGATATACTGCCCTGGTCATGCTGGGGTCAGAGGAAACAGGTCGACTTATTGACAGGCAATGGGACGATAGATGGCACAATGCTGAGATAAAGCAGATTTGATCAAGGCAGTAATAAATTAATTTCAAGATGGAGATAATGTCAATGAGGGTGAAAACAGCTCAGTTCTCTAAAATCAGATTGTTGGAAATGGGAGTATCTAGAGGAGAGGGAAGGAAAAGTAAATGTTTTCATCATCATCAAGTGCCGTCTCCGCAACGAAGGTTGGCTGCAACGTATCTCCTGTCTCTTGTCTTGGTGGTGCACTCTGCTAGACTGTAACCTGTCCATCGTGTGATGTTACTCTCCCACTTGTATCTCTGCCTACCTCTTGCTCGCTTCCCTTTGACTTTACCCTCAAGTAAGGTCTTTAATAAGGTGTCATGTCTTTTAATGTGTCCAAAGTATTTTATTTGCCTGATCTTTATTTCTTTTAGTAGTTCTTTCTTCATATTAAGTGTTTTTAGCACCTCTTTGTTTGTTTTCTTGTCTTTCCATGATGTTCTCCCTATTCTTCTATATACCCACATCTCAAAGGCATCAATTTTGTCTTCTAATTGTTTATTTAGTGTCCATGTTTCTGAGCCATACATTAATATGGAATAGATGTAGCATTTTATAATTCTCATTTTTAACTTGTTTGTAATTTGTTTAGATATTAATAATTTCCTCATGTCATTGAAGGTACTTTTAGCCATTCCTATTCTCCTTTTAACTTCTGTTTCACATCTGCCATCATTTGTGACTATGTGTCCAAGATATTGATACTGTTTTACTTGTTGTAGTTTCTCTCCCTGTATGTTTATGTTTACCTCCTGGTCTTCTGTGTCTTTGCTGATTATCATGGTTTTTGTTTTTTGAATATTTATATCCAGTCCATATTCATTACTTGATTTATTGACTTGATCTATTAGTCTTTGTAGTTCATGGTCACTTTCTGCCAAAAGAACAGTGTCATCTGCATATCTAATGTTGTTTATTATTTTCCCATTGATCTTGAGTCCTGGCATTTCTCCTATATTTTTAAAGATATTCTCTGTGTAGATATTAAATAGGCTTGGTGATAAAATGCATCCTTGTCTTACCCCTCTTCTTATTTCTATGTATGGAGAGTTTTCACACCTTATTGATGCAGTTTGTTCCCAATATATATTTCTATATGTTTTCAAAATGTTTTGGAAAGCCCTAAAGATCACGTAATCAACACCTGACTGAAACTCTGAGTCTACATACATTGAGATGGCTGCTGGAACGGAGAGCGGAGCACTTATGGGAATGCCCCACATGCTGTGAATCTAGTTTCTAATCAAGATTATTTTCATACTTTGTGTCCAAATTTATGATTACATGGGTGTGATGCCATTAGTACTGTGTATGCACGGACTCATTGCGCAACATCTGCCATTGGTAGAGATTTGTGTTCAAAATTAAATCACTATTAAAATGTGAAATCACACCTAGAATCCAAATATGAAAATATTAGAAAGTGACATAATTATTAAAATGTAGATTCTGACCAAGATTTCTTATTTTTTCAGTTCTTGACACTAAAGCCAGCAATTTGTCCGCACAGTCACTCAAATACAAAAAAGATGCAAAGTACCTTAACTTGAGATCATCCTATGCAAAAATTGCTGCTGTTGTAATTACAGTTATTCTCTTTCTTCTGTTTCTCCGTTACTGGGTTTTATGAAGAGTGTTTGCCTGTTCTTATGCTTATATGTTTATAGTAAATTTGGTATGGTTTTAATCAGTTCGAACTGCATAGAATCAATGATGATGCTTTCAGGTTACTTTTATTAGGTGCTCAGTTCATTTCCGTTGAAAATGTCAGCATCAAAGCACTTCCGCAGTAGTTAACTTTAGAATTACACACAGTTTAACTATACAAAAAAATACCATGGACCAGAAAGTTCAGAAATAGAGAAATTAATCTCAGAAATTAAACATCAAAGTTCTCCAGAAAATTAAAATATTATGGCTATATCAAATGAGATAATAGCCTAGAAAAGGTCATTGTAGAGGGAATGTTGCCAGGGTGACAAAAAAATGCAGACCAAGAAAGAGATATCAAAGACCATCTGAACGACATAACACACACAGAAGCAGGAAGATTAGTTTAAGATCAGATATTGTGTTTTACGTAAGTATTTAAGATCAGAGGAGTTTTGAAAGGCTGTGATGACTGCTACATCCTGCCCACAATACCTGATAATTATGAAGCAAGAAATTAACATCTTTTCAACTATCTACTGAAGTAGACTTAGCACCTATAGGCCTGTGATGTGTATTAAGATTTTAGTTCAGTATTCACTGTGAAAATATTGCACGCATATCTGTTTTCATGAAGTGCTATGAGGACAGTTCAACATTCACTGACGACCACGACCTTCTACAATTAAACTTTTAACAAATCAATGTAAACGTCTTCTTAGCAGGGGACCTTTAATTTAACCGTACAGAAATACGGCATAATGCTACCTAATTGCATGTGACTACAAGAGGCTACTTCGTTCTATTCATTGGCTGGTGACACATGAGCAGCCTCTCGTGGAGACATGAAATAGTATAGTGTTATAAAAGTGTTTCTTTTAATTTGTTTCTTTTTTTTTTTTTTAAATGCCTCCACTGTGCTTTTTACATTGACTTGTTAGGACTTTTATTGTAGAAGAGTGTGATCAGACTGAGAACCTATGGGTTTGCCAGAGTTCAGTTCACTATTCCATTACAAAAAGTACATCAAACACTAATAAGTAAGGTTGAAGGTAATATATATATATATATATATATATATCTTTCACATTTTATGGAGATCTCTTTGCTGTGTTATATATTTTTATTACCTTTTTTGGTCCTTGTTCCTGGCGAAGACCTTTTGTTCGCTACATAGTTTTTGTTATTGACCAATTTGAAACAGTTTTAAAGTTGATCCTGATATTATTTATATCCAAGTGAAACTGTTTTTCCTTCTTCCATTATAAAGACATCTGTAAAAGGAATCCAAAAGTACTCAATTTGAAACAGGGAGGAGATTGCTAAAGGTAGATCTAACTAAAAGCATCCAACAATCTCACAGATGATACAAGACAAAATATGAATAAAAGTCAATATTGATTTTCATACCAAGGTGATATCTTCAAATTATATATTTTTAGGTAAAGGTAGGTCCCATGAAGCAACTTGCTGTCGGGGATGAAGATAACTCTTCATGTACTAAGCCACAGCAACTATTATGTGGGGTGACTAGTTCCCTTCCTTGCTGTGTTTACTTTCCCTAACTTGTGTCAGGTACCAATTTACAGCTGGGTTGACTGTTATGTCAGACAAGAAATATTGACCCTGATTTTTGTCTGTCTGGACGTGGTTTCAAACCTGGCATGATGTAATTTGGTGATAGTAAGCAAGCTCACTATCCCTACACTACCGGTCATGCTCCACATATATTTTTATGATTGTTCAAAGTCTTCTGCATTCATTCTTAAACTCCTGCTGGTTAGCAGGATGTAGTTCGGAGAATGTAATGTGCTGTGTCATTGTTTACAGCTTGACTGTGATATCTGCACCTTTCTGTCTGACACATCTGACTTCAGCATTGTCTTTGGATCAATATAACCTTGGGGTGGAACAGCCAACTTCATCCTTACAGCAAACATAAAATTTCACACTGCTGTTATTCTTTGCTTCCCTTTTCTAGTCATGGCAACACTCTGACATGTTGACAGTAAATTCTCCATGTTTCTATACAGCACCCATGATGTCTTGTCTCAATTTCTTACGTTTGATTTCTGTCAAATAGTCCAAGGTGCAGACCATTGAAATTGCACCTCTGTTCTTTTATGATAGATTCCTAGATGGCAGAGAAGGCTATATGTGCCATCACTGCAGACGGGTAAAAAGATCTGACAGAAGAATGTTGAATTAGTTTCCCAGGAGTATATACTGTGTTCCTAGTAGAAAGTGATGATCCTGAAATAACTGCCACACTACAGTGCCTCTTTTCGGGGACTGAATATGCATGCATAATTTCCCTCCCAGCACAACCATGCCTTTGAGGCAAATAAATCTTAGTTGAGTTGAGGTGTTACTCAATTGACAACCTGTGGTTTTGTCAGGAAGGCTATGGGCTGTCAAAAGCTACCTGCTCACAGCTGAAGCGATTACTTCATCATCATCATCACAACAACCAAGAATATACTTGACTTTTGTCTATTAAAACTTGTGCCTTGCAGCATTATAGTTTCAACTGATATTGGTGCCCTGTAATGGGCTGTATGTTTGACAGTGATTTTTTGAAGTCTTAAGATGTCATTCAATCCACTTCCTCAATACACCTTTTCCTTTGCTTCCATCAACCAAGAATATATTTTTTTGAAGTCTTAAGATGTCATTCAATCCACTTCCTCAATACACCTTTTCCTTTGCCTCCATCAACCAAGAATATATATATTGTTTAAAAAGAATCTTATTATTTTGTTTATTACAATCTTCCACATGTTGTTCCATTTTTGCTATTTGTTTTGTATTCTTGATTTATATCTTATATTCTTGCATTCTTCTTCTGCGTTCATTCTCAAACTCCAGCTGGATTTCTCTTGTAACAGGACAATGCTCCTACAAGATTTCCAGTTGAATATAGTCCAGAGAATGGAAATGCGTTGTGTTGCCGTTTTATTTGCGCCAATGGCCCAACACATCCGTCTTCGGCAGATTCTTGCATTCTAAGGTAAATATATTTTATTATAATTAAATATTTCTTCTTTTGTTTCATATCACATGTATAATAAACAATTATTTTTTTTAACAAGCAAGATACCAGAAAATATCAGACAAAGAGGAAGGAAGGACACAACAACACAAATAGAAAGTGATACTAACAAGGATACGTTATTAAATATTACTATTAATAGAAATGTACTAAATATGTTGAAATTGTAATAAATATAAATGATAAACACAAAGATGTTTTCTACATTGTAGCCAATGGAAATGTTATGGATCTTGCCTAAATTTGTTATTCTTTTTGGTTTAAGTTCTAGTTTTTTTGTGCATTTCTCATTCCTTCATTATATTTAAATATTTGTTTCTGTCATAATACTGTATGTAATTGCTTATGTGTCTCAAACTTAACTCATATCAGTTAGTAGGATGTTGTACTGAGAATGGAATATGTTATGTTCTGGTGTGTGTTTAAGTTGCGATATTGGTACCTTTCAGTGTAATTTTCCTCAGCACATCATTTTTGTGTCACTAATTTCTGGATACACAAAAAAACTGGCTCATGATTTCTTGCCCTACACAATCATTCCTCCAGTCAACCAAGCTGTAAGTGAGTAACTGACGTATGAGTTGCGAAAGGTAAACACAACGCGGAAAGGGACTCACCACCCCACCTAATAGTTGCAGCGGCTAGTACATGAAGAATTATCTTTATCCCCGACGGCAGGCTGCTGTCATGGGAAGTATCATTACCTTTTCTTTTAACTTTCACAGAATTGAGAAGCCAATTACACACCCAACTCTCCTTCATTATCTCTTATGACATGCATGCCAGGTGATCTATCTGTCTGTAATGGCAGTGTAGCAACCATGGACTTCTATTTCAGAGAATAGGTATACTGTCTTTTTTCAAGGCATTTTATAGTGACAACCATGGACTTCTACTTCAGAGTGCAGAGATCTCTCATCAAACAGACAGTCATCATATTTCTCATCAAACAGAGGGTCATCATATTTCTGGGGTGCAAAGGAAACGCATTGCTCTAGGCGGACCCAGGGTTAGCAGATAACCAAGATCCCAAATGTACCTCCACGCGGTGCACCCTGGAAACAGAAATACAGCAGCTCATGCTGATTCTGGCCAAATCATTTGGGGATCGTGTCCGAGAATGTGGAGGTAGCAGATGGAAAGAAATTTGACTGCACAAGAGACAGACAATATCTCCGACACCACCAGCAGCACCACATATAGCGACACTGTCGACATACAGTGAAGCTAGTCAGTCCAGTCCGAACATTGGAGGGGCGGCCAATGTAAAATGCACGTAAAGGTAGATGCATGGCGAGAGACAAATATATTTCATACCGAGTACAATGAAAGGGCAAAAAAGCGCTAGAGGGCAGCGCGAACTGCAAATAGAAAATGAAAAGGTCCTAGGAAATGGGAACTACAAGCTCCGTCAGCTGGAGACGAGCTTCTAGTTACCTAAGTTCCTTACAGGCAGAGACCCATACCCATTCATTGGCGTTTGGTAAAGCAAGAAGACCTAATCCAACTCTAATGTCGAGCCTTCCTAAACCGGAAATATGCTCGCGAAGAGAAAGGGTTCCGTACTCGATGCGCTCAGGCACAAAAGGGACAACGATTTAGCCCTGGCCCAACTCTACTGTCGGGTTTTCCTACACCGGAAATACACTTGAAGAGAGAAAGGGTTCAGTACCTGATGGGCTCAGGCGCTATTGGGACAAGGACGATCAGCTCGAGAACGCGTGGTGTGAGACTCGAACTTGGACAAGGGGTACACGATGTCGGTAAATGACACCTCGGCTAAGAGGGCGAAAGAGCCAGGGTCCAACTCCTCTGTTGAGTTCTTCCCCTTAAGGAATCAGGCTCACGGATGAGAAATGGTTCAGTACCCAATGGGCACAGCACATCCAATTACACGAGGCAAGTTCATAGACAGTGGAACACCTCGTTCGAGTCAGACGAGAGCAAAAAAATCGTCTGGGCGAAGAGTCTCCACTACGAGTGCTTGGAGACAGATATAGAGGCTGTCACAGGCTAAGGGTAGCCCACCCGAATTGTCAAGGCATGCCGAAATCGGATGTGCTAGACCTACAGGGCGCATAACGGTGCACAACGTAATCACGCTCCCGGCGGAAATCGCACGGATATCCGTGATGGTTACAATGGAGCGAACGAAAAACAAAACAAACAAACATCATATTTCTCATCCGAGGGAAATACACACGTAAACAGGCTTCCTAATAACTTTTTTGTAGGTGAATTTTTCGCCTCCTACAAACATGAATGGCAGGCCACAGTGTGACTTCTTTACTCCCCCTTTTCTGATGTGGCAATTGATACATACTGTGCCCATATATATAGTCGGGGCCTGGAAGGGGAGCAAAGAATAGCAGCACTGTTTATCTTCGATGCATGTTTTAAACAACGATTAAAGAGGTTTTGCGTTAGTATTGGCATTTCCCTTTCATAGGTTCATCGTGACACAGAAGCCATACTGAAGTCGGATGTATCAGGCCTAAAGGTACCATCTACTTACAGAAAAAGTATCTTACATTGAGTATGCTCGTCTTAGGGGTCATAGGTAGACAAGAATGTCTCATTTTTGTGCCAGGGGTGTCCGAGTGTAGCCTAGCTGCCTTAGAAATTGAATGAGCAATGAACATGGCTGATGTTCTATAAATAGTGAACGATTTAATAAATATGTCTACTGAAACTGCAACTGTGAACACACTTCATGATCATCATGTCAACTATATAGCTTATGATCCATGTTTGGTTTGGGCATGTAACGAGACACAACTCATTTTCAAGGAATAGTAGAGGTTTGAAGAAGAGGAGGACCAAAGAAAATCATGGAGCAATAACATAAATGAGTGTTTTGGGAGTGATTTTTCTACATGCCTCTGAATGGCCTAGAGATGTTTGGAGAGCTCGATTGTGCTGATGTCTCCAGTCTGGCACCCTTTCGGACCTGATGGGTTATGGGTATTATTATTATGGTCTTCGATACGATGTTACCATGGGGGGGGGGGGGGGGAATCCTAGTTTAACAAAACCACTTTGCTTTCAGGATGAAAACGTTTATTATCTTTTAGGGGAGAACTGAGGCTGGTTGGGATTGCAATAATCTCTTTCACATGTTTCTTAGTACATATATTGTCTTTCTTTCTTTTGTTCGCTACTTGTCTACACCGTCAGACGATGGGTGAACTCCACTATTGTCTGAATTTCTTCATTGGATCCATATATCTTTCCTTGCAGGGTTGCGCAGTATGTCTCTCAATTATTCAGACTGGGGACGGTTCTGCAGAATATGTTCAGAAGTACTTCTTTGTTTCTTCCTGTAGTTTCCATCTGTAGTCTGTTGGTTCTAGTGGACGGTTGAGAGGACCCTCAAGTAACTGAGGGTGGATTCTATCGAGGTTCAGAGCCCGGTACTGCTCCTATCTGGGGGGGGGGGTCTCCACAGTGCGAGCACCATCTAGATTTGTATATGACGGTATATAAGCCTACATGTTGCGTTTCGCGTGATAGTATATTTGGGGGGGGGGTGCTCCTATTGGCCCAGAATCGCCGATGTCTGGCTGTGATATGAGCACATTTTGGCATGGCATCGAAATTCAGCACTGCTTCTAGGTCACTTTGAATCTCTATGGGATGCCAATCCACCTCCTAAATCTCATTCGTCGCCTCCTAGAGCATGCATAGCAGGTCACAGTGTAGCTATTCTGTTCCGTCAGTTGATACATGCTGTGCTACAGGGAGAGGATATGGCTACCGCCCTCATATAGCAGAGCCACTGAGATCGCTAACATGTCACACCCCTACGGCATTACTAAATGCTATGGGTAACTTTACTTTTTACATGCTGTGCTCCGACCGTGTGTTGCTGGGTGCCTGAAAGGGAAGCAACGACTAGCGGCACTGTTTACTTTCATGAATTTAGTCAGCAGCGACTAACGATGTTGTGGAGTGGAGTCTGCTTTCCCCTCTCGTAGGTTCAAAGTGACACTGAAACCGTGGTATAGTCGGATGTGTCATGTGGAAATGCACAAATACCGCA
Organism: Meghimatium bilineatum; assembly: GCA_034231615.1. Lineage (NCBI taxonomy): Eukaryota > Metazoa > Mollusca > Gastropoda > Stylommatophora > Philomycidae > Meghimatium > Meghimatium bilineatum. The sequence goes on from CM067321.1 coordinate 7,949,494, forward strand.
GCTAAGCTGTAAGCCAAGACGAATTTCATTGTCCGGACTACATCCTGCTAATCTGCAGGAGTTTGAAAGTGAACGCAGAAGAAAATAGGCCCTGCATGTTGAATTGAATAGGTCTATGGCATTTCAAACACGTGCTGGCCGGTGGTTCGATGTGCAGTCACAGATAATCTGTCGATTAATTGACTAAGATTGCGTTATTGGAGAATATTATCAGGTTTATCAGTGCTTTCCTATTAGCTCTTCTCTGTTTGTCTCTTGTAATAACGTGACGAGATACACCATATATCGCTATATCTAATCTAACGGCCATCCACCTCTCACATTCACATAACATGGAGGTACTTCCGCTTAATGGCTAGGAATAACGGTTGCTAACCGGCGGCCCAAATGGAAGTAAAGTTCTGTGTGTCAGTGCTTTCTAAATGGAATATGTGTTTTCTTTTCTGATGGGATAGATTAGAACACAGTTTAACAATTTTAAGACGCTGAAACAACATTGTGACAGGTCTAGCAGACCGACAGTGTAGAAATAACACGCTCGTAGGAAACATAGATTATAAGAAACAAAATTCAAACGTAAACCAACCACATAATTTGGAACAATAAATATATGTGGATTAAGAAACAAAGTAGAAGATTCTATAGAAGAAATGGAGAAACCAATATTTTAATTTCAGGTGTGTCATACACTATAATTAAAGATATTGGATGTAAATAACTGCACCTAAATTACACACTACTCTATGCAGGAATTGAGGCAAATACGCACTAAACACGGAGTTGGATTTATAATAGACCCATCATCATCAAGTGCCGTCTCCGCAACGAAGGTTGGCTGCAACGTATCTCCAACATCTCCTGTCTCTTGTCTTGATGGTGCACTCTGCTAGACTGTAACCTGTCCATCATGTGATGTTACTCTCCCACTTGTATCTCTGCCTACCTCTTGCTCGCTTCCCTTTGACTTTACCCTCAAGTAAGGTCTTCAATAGGGTGTCATGTCTTTTAATGTGTCCAAAGTATTTTATTTGCCTGATCTTTATTTATCTTAGTAGTTCTTTCTTCATATTAAGTGTCTTTAGCACCTCTTTATTTGTTTTCTTCTCTTTCCATGATGTTCTCCCTATTCTTCTATATACCCACATCTCAAAGGCATCAATTTTGTCTTCTAATTGTTTATTTAGTGTCCATGTTTCTGAGCCATACATTAATATGGAATAGATGTAGCATTTTATAATAGACCCAGTGACCTCGAAAGATATAGTGGATATCAAGTAAATATCAGAAAGGATATTAACAGTTGTTGTGACAGGAACGGTGTAAGTACAACTTACATTCAAGTGTACATATCATATCTCGAAACAATAAAGTTGGGTGTGAAGAATTTTTTTGTAAACTTAAGTGACACATTAAACATCGCAGAGAAATTTTTTTATTCATGGGAGAACTTAACGCCCACTTAAGAAAGGACAGATACTGAATATAAGACTATTTAAGTCCATTTGGTGATATAACGAACAGGAAAAACGGCAGTTGATATAGACTGTTAGAAACATGCAACGAATACAAATTATTCGTTACAAACACCTTATTCAAACACATAGAATCTCAGACATACACCTGGTACAAATGGAACTACCTTAATTACATAAGTCAAATAGACTTCATACTAGCAAAAAGAAATAATAGACGACCTATACGAGATACAAGAGGAAAACCAAATATGCGCGCAGACACCGATGACAAAGCGATAGCTTCATGTAAAATAAAAAGAAAGAAAAACAACAAGGGAAGAGACACAACAAACTAGCTAGAATCAACATGCAAGTTAAATGTCACCAACGAAAGAACAACAACAACAACATATAAATAGACTCCACACAACATGTAGGGACTTAAACATGAAGACAAATACACACAAAACAGAGGTTACGCCAATCGCAAAAACAGAAAGTAAAAATCACTATATTAAATGATGATCAATAACTTGAACACGTGAAAGAATTCATTTATCTTGTAAGCAACATATCGAATAGGGAAACACCAAAGAAATCCAACAAAGATGCAACATAGCATACCATATCTTGGGGCAGATATCTCCTATTTTCAAAAACAAATATGTGAGCATGAACACCAAAACTGCAATAAAGATAACGATCACCATACCATCACTATGCTACCAATGTCAAACATGGACACTAACAACAGAATCCAAAAGAAAACTTGTTACAACAGAAATTACTTGTCTACGTAGAATCCTCGGAGTAACAATAAGAGACAGAATCAGAAACGAAAACATCAGAACTAACATCAAACGCCAATCCTAGATTGCATCAGAAGACATCTCAGGCGATGACAACCACATTTTCAGACTTGTGTTAAGGCACCCCTCTGCTGTGTGCGCAGATGGCTGACAGGTTAAATCCTGACATAATTCACTGCCACAGTTGGGAAACGAACGATCATAATATGGCTTCTGTGTTGTTTTGTCTTTCTGGGAAAAAAATGTTCTCTGTGCCCTTCAGATATCATGCTTCTATACAATGCAAACAAAAGCCCGTAGATATGGGGATTGGGGGTCCAAACCCCCTTCCCGTACCTATGGGGATTTGGGGATCCAAACTCCCTTCCCGTAGCAAATTACAACATGACTTTCATTACTAGAAATTTTGCCAAATTATCGATAAACCAATCCACCCTTCCCTCTTTTTAACTTTTTTTCGCAAAAACAAGGGGTTTATCAACTAAACAGGTGAAAAATATTCTTTTTTTAATACTTAAAAAGCCATTTTTTATTGAAAACGTATCTATGGAGCTATTGCGCATATGCAAGTATATTTGCTAGTGTTGCTTGGCAACAACTCCACGGATGTGGCGTCGATTTGACTTTTTCCATAAACTTTACATCTAATAACATTTCTAATAGTATTAAGTGTTTTAAAACAATATAACTGTCCAATTTTTGTCAGAAAAACATAGCTTGGAGGAAACAAGTTTTTTTTTTTACACTACACCATCACTAATGCTATTGTATCTTTAAATCTTTACTAATTGTTTCTTTCATCAAAAATTCATATAAATTCTGTATCCGTTTCAAGATTTATACTTTCAAGATGGCGGCGTCCATATATTGTTAACAACAGAATTTAGACTAGTCGCTATTATCATAATGATGTTCCTATATCTTATAATTTTATTAAATATATTCTCCGCTACAATTCCAGCAAAGGCGGTATGGTTATTTGTTTGATTGAGTATAAATTGTTCGTTGACAGTTGTTTCTGTATATGTTTGTGTCTCTGTTTAGTGAAAATCAAATGCAGCAAATGGCAAATTACTACTTATTTGTCGTCTACTACATTTTGACTAGAACTTGAATCAGCATCACTCAGTCACTGTCAGCCAAAAGCCCGCTCAGATGACACATACTCGCCTCTCTGTTTAGTTTAGTCCCAGAATCCACGATGTGGTCAGTCGGACTCTGGGTGAAAATTAATTTAATAAGCATAGTTATAGTTAGGCTTACCATAATTGTCAGATGGAAAAAGAGGATATGCAAAATTTTCATCAAATATGGCCAATATTAAGTGTTGCACAAATAAAATTAAAGTTAAACTACATAAAATATTGTTCGGCTGAAGTACATTATAGTTCTCCGCCGTGACCTTTGCTCTAGTGTCGAGGTGTTACCTGACCTTTGTTGTGTGATTTGGCAAACTTACGGGTAAGTACTTAGAGTAAGGTTAGGATTAGAAATAATATTTCTAATGTGTGCACGCACTTCGCTCCGTGTATAGCGGGCAGAAATACTGATCGCTCACCACAAATAATAGGAAATTGTAAAAAATATGTGAATTGTAAAACAAACAGATTATGCATAAGTTCGTCTGTGTCTAGAGTTGAACTGTGGGATTGTCGGGATGTGACATCACGGCAGCCTTTATTTTGATTGGTGTTACACAGGAATCCATGACGTTGGATAGTTAAAATTGTCAACAGTGTGATATTTATAGCACAGCAGAGAACTATTCTGTACTTTCACCTATTGTTCTTATTATAATTTAATTATAAGCTTGTATTGAGTTTGTGCATTTTTTAAATCTTATTTTTTTTAGTATAAGTAGTTCAATCTTCAATTCAAAAATTTATTAATAATAATTATCATTAACGAACTTGCGTTACCGTCTGCTATGCGTTATGTTTACAAACCAGAAGTTCTGATGGTTAATGTTAATATTGAGCTAAATATAGCTGGCGTGCGTGTTTATTTCACTATACATAATAGATTAATAGCACAGAGAAGTAAGTAAGAAAGTATCGATCGGGGACAGAGAAAAACCCGGACAAACGCCATTTTCTGGAAAGCCGCCTGGACAGTGGCATAAAATGAGGACGTGTCCAGGGAAACCCGGACGTATGATAACCCTAAGCATAGTCAACAGCAGGACCGTAGATGAGCCGTGGATTTTTTCAAGGGGGGGGAGGGGAATGGTAATCCAATAGACTAATAGAGTCAATACTAATAGACAGTAGTATTACTTTAATATTTACTCATACCAATTCTAATAGAGTAGGTCTACAGAACCTTTTTAAAACAATATAGGCTGCCTCCATTTTGTGGGGGGGGGGATTCAAATCCACCTCCCTCCACTATCTCTATGGTGATAAAGTGGTAATATCTCATATAGGGCTTAGGTCCTTCGACCTGTGTTGACTGTCCAAAAGGGGAGTAATGACTGTTTGCCTTTGCATACATGTCATAAGAGGTGACTAAGGAGGTTTTGGAATGAAGTTCACTTTCTTATCTAGTTACGGGTCAAAGTGATACAGACGCCATACTGAAATCGGATGTGTCAGTACGAAAGGCACAGATATCATTACAGTTAAGCTGTAGGCCTACACCATGAAATGTTGTAATTCATTCTCCAGACCACATCCTGCTAGTCTGCAGGAGTTTGAGAATGAACTCAGAAGAAGAAGGTGATTGGTCTCTCCTGACAGATGAAGAAAATGTGTGCTGATGGTTCCTGTGCCTCGCTGGTTACACACACTCCTTAATTACCTCCCTAAAGCACACAGTTCTCCTTATAACAGAGGTAATTCTGAAATATTTTAGGTTCAATATCTTATCTTCTTCCTGTTTGTGTTTTGTTCTCATTTGACATTTTTAGATAGTGTTGTAGCAGGACAATGGTCCTACTGAATTTCCAACAGCATGTAGTCCAGAGAATGGAAATATGTTGTGTCACCATTTACTTTGTGTCAATGACCTGACACATCTGTTTTCTGTGGTGATCTGATTCAATTACTCTGATTGTGAACAAAGATTTTATACAAGATTCATAAATTTTATGGTATTTCTTGTTTTATTTTAGGAGAATGCGGATGAGTTTTTCAAAAGTGGTCACACCAACAACTGGGCTGTCCTTGTAGATACCTCTAGATTTTGGTTCAACTACCGTCATGTGGCCAATGTATTGTCTGTTTACCGCAGTGTCAAGAGACTGGGTATACCTGACAGGTGAACCATGCTTTAAGTGAATATTTATTAACCTTTTTTTCATCCCTTTATTGTTGTAGTTCTATATAAAACATAGTACACCATTTAGATTTGATTTCACCGTGATTTATATATTTGACTGCACTGGGTGGCAACCAATGCTTGGACTTGTAGTATGGGTACAAAGAATAGGGCCACTAACTTCTTTCCACAGATGCCATAGGAGGCCCTAAGAAAAGTTGGGGGATAAGCTGATAACCTGCCATCTGTGAAAATGTCATTGGCACTTCATATCTTGCCACAATTTTTAATTTTGTCTTCTGTCAAATGATCTCCATCGATGACGGAGAGATGCATACTAGTGAAAATTGCACCGTTGTCAATTTTGAGGCAGACTCATAGGTGAGAGGGAATACTAGATGTTCTATCGCTGTAGATGGTCAATAGATCTGACAGAAGAGTCATAAGCTAGTTGGCCCATATGCTGCACTCATGATGGGATGTGATGTTCCTGTGATAGTGTAACATTGGAATACCTCCCTTCGGAGACTAAATGTGCAACCATAAACCCCTTCCTTAACACAATGCCTTTGGGACAGAGAACCTTATGTGTTTGAGTGTCACCTTGGTAACTAAACTGAGGAGGATCTATGCTTTTGTCAGAAAGGCTATAGGCTGTTAAGAACTACCTACACGCTATCTAAAGTGATTATTTCATCATCATCATTTTGGACTGAGATGGTTATGATGCTTTACCAGGATGAGACATGGCAGAATAACGAAGAGATCTCCTTCATATGGAATTATGTTTGTACAAAATATCCCTGAATAACTTTGTTTGGTACAGTGGAATCTCTCTATACTGGATATGTTTGGTACAGTAGAATCTCTCTATACTGGATATGTTTGGTACAGTAGAATCTCTCTATACCGGATATGTTTGGTACAGTGGAATCTCTCTATAGCCGAAATGTTTATAACAAATTTCCTTATTTAACAACACTTTTCAAAATCCCTAATTATATTTATTCTTTATTATGTTTACTGTATATTGCAAATTTCTGTTATTACATACATATTTTGTTAGTTATGATGGGATTTGATAGTACACAGATTTGTGAAAGCAGGTTATGCAGAATATGCATTGATATTGAATCATGCTAACTATCAAATGAGGAAGGTCTTGGATAGCAGAAGCAGAAGATATCCTGCTCAAATTCTGCAAACAGAAAGAAATAAGAAGATGCTGTAAAGTAAAAAAAGAGAGAAAGTCCTTAACGAATGATGTGATATGGCTAGGAAGATAGTGCCGCTGTTGGTCTGAAAAAAGGACAGAAGGCAATAATGCAATAACTCAAAGAACAGCACTCAGTCACAAGATATAATTATTTACACAAATAAGAGAAACAAACAGATGGGCATGCAGATGTACTCATGGGTTTCGCCTCCAACCAAAATGGCAAGAAAGTGGTTGAAAAATCTGCTGTCTATCCCACCACAACATCCAGCATGAGAATGGAGATAGAGACAGTTAAAACAGCTCTCACATGATGACACAACCACCAAAACCCACAGCGATTCTATCAGACTTGACAGACGATGCAACCACCAACATCCACAGCGATTCTATCAGACTTGACAGACAACGAAACCACTAACACCCACAGTGATTCTATCAGACTTGACAGATGAAGCAACCACCCACAGTGATTCTATCAGACTCCCAGAGTATGCTGCACAAGATAGAAAAAAAAAATTATAAGAAAGGTGTGGCCACTCTTCTCAACAACAGTCAAGATATCTACTGTCCAGGTCATGGGGAAGTCAGGGTCAACGAGAGAGCTGATGCACAGGCGAGTAAAGCTATAGTGGATGACAAAGTTATGATGAGACTAGGCTGAGTTAATAAGAGCAGTCTTGGGCACACCACAAAACTATGAAGAGCATGCTAAAAGAGACAATGTACATATACAGAGAATGATAGAAATGCGAGTGACCAGGGGAAATGGAGGATGTACATCCTCACTGGAAAGTCCGGAAGACCCCTCAACCAACAAATGACTTGGACACTGAACTTACATACTTTTAGATGGTTGATGGAATGACATGCAGAGTAGATCGTTGACAGAATGACATGCAAAGTAGATGGTTGACAGAATGACAAGCAGAGTAGATAGTTGATGAATGACAGGCAGAGTGGATGGTTGACAGAATGACAAGCAGAGTAGATGGTTGACAGAATGACAAGCAGAGTGGATGGTTGACAGAATGACAAACAGAGTGGATCGTTGACAGAATGACAAGCAGAGTGGATCGTTGACAGAATGACAAGCAGAGTAGATGGTTGACAGAATGACAAGCAAAGTAGATGGTTGATGAAATGACACGCAGAGTAGATCATTGACAGAATGACATGCAAAGTAGATGGTTGACAGAATGACAAGCAGAGTAGATGGTTGACAGAATGACAAACAGAGTAGATGGTTGACTGAATGACAAGCAAAGTAGATGGTTGACAGAATGACAAGCAGAGTATATGGTTGACAGAATGACAAGCAAATTAGATGGTTGACAGAACTACAAGCGAAGTAGATGGTTGATGGAATGACACGCAGAGTAGATCGTTGACAGAATGACAAGCAAATTAGATGGTTGCAGAGTAGATCATTGACAGAATGACAAGCAAATTAGATGGTTGACAAAATTACAAGCAAAGTAGATGGTTGATGGAATGACAAGCAGAGTAGATGGTTGACGGAATGACAAGCAAAGTAGATGGTTGACAGAATGACAAGCAAAGTAGATGGTTGACGAAATGACAAGCAAAGTAGATGGTTGACAGAATGACATGCAGAGTAGATGGTTGATGGAATGACACTCAGAGTATTTGTTTTGAAGCTTCATCTGGTACTTAAAATAAGATTTTTTCTAGTTACTTCAACCAGTTAATCAGTGATGTCATTTCTGAGCCATAAATCTGGGTTTTTGTATGAGTAGCATAGTCATCTAGATATGTATAAGGTCATGCTACTGTGTCACAAAAAGAGTATCTTGTTACCATAAGTAGCTGAGATTTCTCTAAAGTAAATGCCAAGTCATTTTTCAGAATAGTCCCGCATACTAATGCCACAAAGGGTCACTCTTTGTGTTCGCTGATGCGACTGATTACACTGCGCAACACATAAAAAATTACAGACATGAAAATAATCTTTTCCTACTGAAAATGTGGTGAGAAAAACGAATATCACATTAAAAATTCTCAGTTTGCTCTTATTGTTGTGATATTCCTTGTTTATTGTGTCGAAAAAAGTGGAAAATGTATCTGACGAAAAATTTATTCAGCGACGAATGCATGTTGACACCGTGCGACTTCTCTCAATGGCCGCTATATTGTTTAAATCGTGTGTTGATGTAAAAAAACAAACCACATATTTCAACATGTGTATATAATTAATATTTTCAAGTAGTATATATATATTTTATTTTCCAGTGCTATAAATGTCTGAATTTGTATAAAGATTGGATTCCATAATGTCACGAAAGTGCGTTAATAGTGCTAACAATTTTTGCTATGTTTGTGGCGAGGGGACGTTGTCGTCTCAAAAACGGAAAATTACACCTTTAATTAAAACTGCATATCATCTTTACTTCGGCTGTAAGATAGGTGATCAAGACAAACCCTGGGCACCTCACATTTGATGTATTACATGTACTGTGAAACTCTGTGGTTGGCTGAATGGCAAAGTGCGGTCAATGCCTTTCGCGATTCCTATGATATGGAGAGAGCCGAGAGATCATGTAAGTGACTGCTATTTTTGTATGGTGCCTCCTCTCCAACACGGAATATCTAAAAAGAAGAAGTGGACTTTGAATTACCCCAATATTCCATCAGCTATACGGCCAGTACCACATGGAAAAGATCTGCCTGTTCCTACCTCACCCAACCAGAAAGTTATAGAGCTTGATGCAGATTGTGGTCAAGAAATACAACCTGAGTTTGAACAGGAAGATACTCAATTCACACCAATAGGTTCTGTTGATATTCTACATAGAATTTCCCAAAATGAACTAAGTGACTTAATTCGAGATCTTGACTTATCTAAAACAAAAGCTGAACTTCTTGCATCAAGACTTCAGCAGTGGAATCTCCTGGATAAAAATGTTAAGGTGTCTATGTACAGAGAACGTCAGAAATCTCTAACTCCATTTTTCACAATGAATAATAGCATTGTTGCTTGCCATGATGTTAATGGGCTTATAGAAGCTTTGAAAATAGAGCACATACAACAAGAGTGGAGGTTATTCATTGACTCATCAAAGTTAAGTTTGAAAGCAGTTTTGCTACACAATGGCAATTCATTACCTTCTATCCCTATAGGCCATGCTGTCCACATGAAGGAGACTTATGAAAATATGAAATTACTTCTTAAAGCAATAAAATATGATGATCATCAGTGGCAGATTTGTGCAGACTTGAAAGTTATTGCAATTTTACCTGGCATGCAATTAGGTTACACAAAATATTGTTGCTTTCTGTGTGAATGGGACAGTCGACAGAGAACTTCTCATTACATTAGGAAAACTTGGCCTGATAGGAAGGTTATGGAGCCTGGTGAAAAGAATGTACAGCAAATTTCTTTGGTTGATAGAAATAAAATAATTCTACCTCCTCTTCATATTAAATTGGGGCTAATGAAGAACTTTATCAAGGGCATGAATAGGGAGGGAGAGGCATTTAAGTACTTGAGGAAAAAATTTCATTACCTTAGTGATGGTAAAATAAAGGAAGGATTATTTGTAAGCCCACAGATAAGGGAACTGTTGAAAGATGAGCATTTTGATGCCATTATTCATGGGAATGAGAAAGGTGCATGGCAATCTTTCAAATGTGTTGTACAAAATTTCATGGGCAATCATAGAAGTGAGAACTATCCTGTTGCTATTAATTAACTTCTGACAGCATATCAACAATTAGGTTGCAACATGTCACTTAAGATCCACTTCCTGGATTCTCATCTTGATTTCTTCCCTCCAAATTTTGGTGCAGTAAGTGATGAACATGGGGAGCGTTTCCACCAAGACATTGCATTGATGGAAAAAAGGTACCAGGGTAAGTGGAATACATCCATGCTTGCGGACTACTGCTGGAATGTCACAAGAGAAGCTCCAGAAGTGGTATACAAGAGGAAAAGGAAACAATAAGAAATATGATTTTTAATACAAATATTGAAATTACAATAACTCAAAAACTAGAGCTAATAAACATTTTCTGATGTCATATTCATTTTTCTCAACCCATTTTCAGTAGGAATTGACTAATTTTATACTTGTAAAAAAAAAAAAACTTTTTTTTGTTGTGCAGTGTTATTAGTCTTTTTGTGTATACTTTGTGTCACCTGACAATGAAAAGTATGGGAAAAATCAGATAAAGATATTTTACCCTGTGTTAGATTAGCACGCAGGGCTATTCTGGAGAAGAGCTTGGTATACATGAGACTCATCTATTTTCCAGTTATAATTGTGAATAAAAATGGTCACAAATGGAGCATCCCTGGCAATGCTTCTTGACAACCGACTTTATTTTTATAAAGTCATAGCATGACCGTATATGTACTGAAATACATTAAAAATGCACCACTATTACAAATACTGATACAGAAGGGGTGAGGGAAAAAGTATGAGAGTTGATTGTTCATGTGTTTGTGTAGTAAGGTATAGAATGATAAATAATAATAGAATGATAAGGTATAGAATGATAAATTTCTCATCCGTGTGTTGCCGGGGCTGAAAGGGGGGCAAAGAATAGCAACACTGCTTACCTTCCATGTTGTAAAAGGTGACTAAGGAGGTTATGGGATTGAGTTGGCTGTCCCATCCCATATAGGGTCAGTGACCCAAAGCCATGCTGAAGTCAGATGTGTCAGGCCGAAAGGTGCAGATATCACAGCAATGCTGTAAACCATGACACAATGCATTCCGTTCTCCGGACTACATCCTGCTAATCTGCAGGAGTTTGAGAACAAACGCAGAAGAAGAAGAAGAAGAATGAATTTCTTCAGGAATGGAACATGCTTGATGCAACCCATAGTACTATGTAAAGAATACATGAAAACAGTTAAAGTTGCATGTGCAGCCACCATTCCTAAGAGTTATGAGTCTGAAAATGCATTGGCGCTATGTCAGTATTCACTGTACAAAAAGGCTGTTGAGACAAAAGGTCTATTAAAGTAAAGTAAAGTTAACCTATAACATTTATTAATGCTGTAATGGTGCAAGATGTTAACGATCTCACATATCAGTGGCTCTGCTATGTGAGGGTGGTAGCCATATCCTCTCCCTCACAGTCTTTACTTCCCTAACTAATCTGGTACCCAATTAAGACTAGGTCAACCTGGGAGCCATTGCGGTTGGAAAAACATTTCCGACTAAACTAGTGAATGAACCCAGGACCACTCATATGCAAAGCCAGTACACTAATCACTGTGCTCCACAGTTGCCTCTAGCACATGTGTCTGGAATGTCATAACTATTTGAAAACGACTGCCACCGAGTTATTGGTATGGTTGTGGCAGGAATGGCTTGCAGGCAATTATCAGACGGATGAATTACCTTTACAGCACTATTGTACATCATCATGAATGTTACCGAATCACTGGCAGTGCCCAGAATAGACTTTGTAATGGTCAACCACATGTGACTACAGCCACGCAAGATCGTCATATTGTGCTGAAAAACATCCAGACTTGCAGCTTCTCCTTCAAGGTAACGCATGTGTACACACTGCACACATTGCGCACCAATATTTACAGCAGCAGAGCATTGTAATCATTGAATGACCTGACCTATCGCCAGACGTGTCCCCTATAGAACTGCTTTGCGACGAGCTTGGGTGCAGAGGGAATATGCAAGGGTCTCCAGCTAATCCACAACAACGTGAATATGCTCATACATTATACTGGAACTTTCCTGCAGAGATTTGTGCATTCCATATATAGCTGCTGCCAAACTTGTTCTCAAGCACATGGTGGACATACCAGATTCTGAGATTATTGTGAAATAATTTTTTTTTAAATTAGTTTCATTTTTTGTTTTATTCCTCGCCTGTAAATATTGCAAAGAATTTTCATAAAAATCAATGCACAAATTAATAACCAGTATGGATAATTAGGAAAATGAACAACGATTTCAAAATTGTATTCTTGTACACACTTATATTTATATTTCACACTATGTTCCTTGATTACTATAGTGGTGCATTTTTAATGTGCGTCAGTATATATCTAGATAACTGTGGTTGCAGTCATTGTCCGTGAGTTGCAACCATATATCAAGGCTCGAACAGAAATAGTAGCAAATATTAATTTGGTTTTTAACTATGTACATAGAGCATATATGTACAGATTAATCATTTTTTCAAAATCTTTTCTTATAGTCAAATAATACTGATGGTGGCTGATGATATGGCTTGCAATCCCAGAAATCCACGTCCAGGTAATTATAACAAAATTGTGGTGTGTTGCCAGAGCCCAAAAGTGGAGCATATAGTATGAGCACTGTATTGTGCCATGCATGTCATAAGGGACAACTAAAGAGTTTTTGTGGTGGGGTTAGCTTTCTCATTCAATAAAGAGACAAAGCAACCCAGAAACCTTGCCCTATCTCTAGGAGGTTTCTTCTCAAAGCATTGTATACTGCTGAGAGCTAGATCATTCTGGGTACACTGCTGAGAGCTAGATCATTCTAGGTACACTGCTGAGAGCTAGAGCATTCTGGGTACACTGATGAGAGCTAGTGCATTATGGGTATGAAATAAAGCTCTGGAGAAACATTGTCATTGCACAGAAGGATACAGTAGCTTGAATTGGTCATAATTTCTAGGGATCTAAACAAATAACCCAGATTCCATTCTCTTTGTTCCGTTCCATCTATATTTATGTTTTTGCGTACTTCCTGTTCCTATCCTTCCGGCATCTCACATCCATATTTCGCTCAGATGTTTGATGTTATGTCATCGTTTGTTGTCTTGTTCTTATCTTGATAAAGGACTTTTAGTCGAATCGTTGATTCTGTCCTGTGTATTGTTATTTGTATGATTATATCCTATGTTTTAGTGTGAGTATTATTTGAAGTGAGCATCTGACAGTGATAGTGTGTTAGTCGTCGTCCTGTAAGACTTCGTTACCTGTTTCCCACGTAAGTACTATTTTTACTCCAGTATCTCTGAGGAACTTCTACATTATTTTTTTTTGGCTGTCAATACAATTTTCATAATTCTTCTTAAAAAAACATGTCAATTGTCTCCAGCTTATTCTTAGCTGTTTTGTTTACCATCCATGCTTTGCATCGATAATGAATGATTGGCTCAATTTAAGGGAAACCACAGCAAAAAGAAAAAAAGAGGTTGACCAAAAGAAAAATTAATAATGGAATCTGATAATAAATACACTGACTCCCTTGATGAGAGTCAGAAAATTGCCAAAAACAAAGATTCAGGGGAGGCACACTGCGACCTCTTTGTGATTCATGTCTAGCTGCAGTGCAGGAATAACGATGAAGATCTATTTCTCTTTATATATAATTATAATTATAGTTAAAATTGTAGATATAATTTATAATGATATCTATTATGTACTTGTTCTGTGACAGAACAACGCAGGTATTTGACCATAGCTAAGAGCTATTGATATAATCTGTCTACAGCTACAGTATTCAACAATGCTAACCAGAACATCAATGTTTATGGTGATGATGTCGAGGTAGACTATCGAGGCTATGAGGTAACCTGTCTTGTGTGTATGTATGTGCTTTTATGTTCATTAAAAATATCTTTAAAATGTATGCCGAAGTTGGATGTGCCAGGCCACTGGTGCAAATAAAATGGTGGCACAAAGCATCTCTGTTCTCTAGACTACAGCAACATCATCAGGTGGCATATCCTGGTGTACAGGTTGTAGCAGTCATCATAGACTTTTGAAACTTCTGCCAATCTGGAGCTTATCATCCTGCTTCTGTGAGTATCATGTTCATGTCTTGCCAAGTCCTTAGATAAGCAGAGGGAGGGGTGTTAAACAGCCCCCCCCCCCATAGAATCAGAAGATGACTTTTAGTACTAAGAACTTAGCCAAAATTAGGTTAAACCAACATCCCCCTCCCCACCGAGAACCGAGTGGATTAAACCCCCCCCCCCCCCATCCCTACATTTTCTTTGCAAAAAAGGTCATAAAAATTCTAAATAAAAAAGAGGGAATGGAAATGAGCGCAGGACTGTTTTTTAAAATTGTATTTATTAGGCAAGGACCCCCTTCCCCCCTCAACAGAAGATGTATCTATGGACCTGTCTATTGTGTCCATCTTCTTTGTGGCCTACCTCTTTTGCATTGCCTTGACACCATCCCCCTCCATTATAGTCTTTTATATGCTGTCATGTTGTTTAATTAATATAGCCAAAATGTATTTTTCTAGAGAGTATCTTGTTGTTTAGCCAGTTTTTCTTGACTTTTAGATCTCTCAAAATGTAATTTTCTAGAGAGAATCTTGTTTTAGCCAGTTTTTCTTGACTTTTAGTTCTCTCAAAAAGAGAGTATCTTGTTATTTAGCCAGTTTTTCTTGACTTTTAGATCTCTCAAAATGTAATTTTCTAGAGAGAATCTTGTTTTAGCCAGTTTTTCTTGACTTTTAGTTCTCTCAGAATGTCCCAATTGTAGATCTTTTTGCTCCATGATATTCTGTAACATTCTGTTTCAAATGCTGCAATTTTGTTTCTCACCTTATTGTTGATTTTCCAAGATGAACATCCATATATGGCAACTGGGAATATGCAGGCTCTATGGAAAGTTAGTTTTATTATTTTGTTGTAGTCCATCTGTATGTCTTTTATTTATATCACTTTATCTGACCTAATGGCTAACATCCATCTGACTCAGAACTAAACCTTGCTGGAAATCTGGTAGAGCCATTGTCTGAGAGATATCCACCTAGGATAGTTGTCTCTCTGATATCCACCTAGGGTCATTGTCTCTAAGAGATATCCACCAAGAGTTTGAGAACCCCGCAAAAAAAGAGAGATTGCAGCGATTTTGCATACTATAATGCTATATAATCTATTGTCTAACCCCAGTTGGATGATGGTTAATATATCCACACTTGCTGTTAGGCATAAGTGTGCTGACTAGGAGCTTTAGCCGTCTATCCAAGCCAGATGTGTCACCTTGGCTGTGTATAATCTATATTTATTCACGGTTGTCTTGATATCTATCCATCTTCTTTTAGGTCTTCCTCTTGTTTTGTATCCAGATCTTCTCATGTTATTGTTGGTAGTTGGTTATGCTTCATTCTTATAAAGTGTCCAAAGCATTTATCTGTTGTTTCTGGGTGTATTCTGTGCATTGTTTTATACCGATTCTTCTCCTGGTTTCATCATTTCTTGTATTGTCTAGATTGGTCACTCTTGCGACTTTTCTCAGGCATTTATCCCAATTGTTTAAGTTTTCTCTGTTGGGCTACTGTCAGCGAACATGTCTAGCATTGATATCAGAGTGTTGGCAAAAATACTTCTTTGGGTTGAGCAGTAAAGGTGATCTCTTCACTCCCAACCTAAGAGCCAGGGTCCAACTCCTCTGTTGAGTTCTTCCCCTTAAGGAACCAGGCTCACGGATGAGAAACGGTTCAGTACCCAATGGGCACAGGCACAGCACGTCCAATTACACGAGGCAGGTTCATAGACAGTGGAACACCTTGTGCGAGTCAGACGAGAGCAAAAATCGTCTTGGCGAAGAGTCACCACTACGCGTGCCTGGAGACAGATATAGAGGCTGTCACAGGCTAAGGGTAGCCCACCCGAATTGTCAAGGCATGCCGAAATCGGATGTGCTAGGCCTACAAGGCGCATAACGTTGGCACAACGTAATCACGCTCCCGGCGGAAATCGCACGGATATCCGTGATGGTTACAATTGAGCGAACGCAAAACAAACAAACAAACTCCCAACTTGATCTTTGGGTTGAGCAGTAAAGGTGATCTCTTCACTCCCAACTTGATCTTTGGGTTGAGCAGTAAAGGTGAGCAGTATTTCTCTGTTTGCTTTCTGGCATTTTGTCTCTATATCTCTGTCTAATTTTCCATTGTCTGTGAATATTCTTCCCAGGTATTTAAATTCAGAAGTTTGTTTCACTTTAGTTTTGTTTATTGTTATATTCACTGCATTATGTGACTAGCCGATTTTCAGTGCTTCTATTTTCTGCGTATTTATTTTCATGTCATACTTTGTGCATGTTGTGAGTGTCTTAATATGTTGTCGTGCAGATATAAATCTGCATTGTTGAAGATATAAATTGCTAGAGGACTATGTGTTGATGAATCCAATGTGGTACCCTTACAATCCTGAAAGGTTATGGAGTTGTAGATAAATATACTCCATTACTCAAACAGAACACCATGCTACCTGTCAAAAATATTACTCATAGCATGTTACCTCCATAACCTTAAGCAATGGAAGTGTTTGTTATGTGTTACTAATATGTGTTTATTATTATGTGCTTCCCATTTGAATTGACAATTATGCTCATAAGACGACAAAATAATTTGTTCTTCATTTTCAATGTTCATTCTCAAACTCCTGCTGGATCTCTCTTGCAGCAGGACCATGATCCTACTAGATTTCCAGCAGGGTGTAGTCCAGAGAATGGAAATGCATTGTGTCACCGCTTTCTTTGCGCCAATATCCCGACACATCCATCTTTGGCAAAATATAATTTGTTCAGAGTTTAATATGTATTCCTTTATACAGTATAAGTATCCTACTTTCAGGTGACGGTAGAGAATTTCATTCGTGTTTTGACGGGACGTCTGCCACCAAGCACACCAAGATCCAAAAGACTTCTGTCTGACGAAAGAAGTAATATACTTGTCTACATGACAGGTAGGTCATTCTTCTCATATATTTTGTACTAAATACTTGTCTGTCTCTGTGGCAGAGTAGTTTGTTAGGTAATCTCACAATCCCAGGTTGTCTGAACGAGCTCGAGGTAGGAGACCCAGAGAAGTTGACCTTTCATGTGTTCAACATTTAAGTTATGCCTTAATATTATGCAATAGTTGAGACAGTATTTTCTTATACAGCTGTGTTTATCAAACTTTCTGTTGAGACAATAGTTTTCTATACAGCTGTGTTTATAAAACTTTCTGTTGAGACAATAGTTTCTTATACAGCTGTGTTTATCATATTTTTTGTTGAGACAATAGTTTTCTATACAGCTGTGTTTATTAAACTTTCTGTTGAGACAATAGTTGCTTATACAGCTGTGTTTATCAAAAGTTTTGTTGATACAATAGTTTCTTATACAGCTGTGTGTATCAAAATTTCTATTGAGGCAATAGTTTCCTATACAGCTGTGTTTATCAAATGTTTTGTTAAGACAATAGTTTCTTATACAGCAGTGTTTCTCAAACTTTCTGTTGCCTTGATTCAACAATTTGTTTCCCAATCTGCTAGGGAACTGCGTAAGTGTTGAGGGTCAAAGGTTTTAATTGGTTGCTTGTTGTCCTGTGGTCCATGGGTTCATGCCCTTTAACCCATTGCTATTGTATGATATATGCATGTGTTTGTGAACTTTTGTTTGTTCCATATAGGGTGTTCCATTTATCAGGCCCTGGAGGGAGAAGCATTTTTATGACATCATCCAGCGCTGGACAGCAGGTGGTGGTCAACAGTTTTGTAAGGATGAGTGCACAGTTGGCCTCCTGTGTAAAGTTGGATGATGGTATTCTTGTCTTTCCTATGCAGGAAGTTGATGTTGTCTTTGAGATTTGGGCTGGTCATATATATGTAGATTTCTCTCGCATCTGTTCAGCCAAGTCTCTTTGTTACATAGAAAATACTTATAGATCATTTATAAATATGAATCATCTGTGATATATCTCTCGCTTGGCCCATCTGTTCAGCCAAGTCTCTTTGTTACATAGAAAATACTTATAGATCATTTATAAATATGAATCATCTGTGATATATCTCTCGCATGGCCCATCTGTTCAGCCAAGTCTCTTTGTTACATAGAAAATACTTATAGATCATTTATAAATATGAATCATCTGTGATGATAGTAACAAAAGAAGAAGAATGGATTATCTGACGAGCAGATTTCTTGACTATAAACTGCTACTGTTAGTTACATCTGTATTCTCCTTTATGATCAACATTGTTTTTAAAATGTCATTAATTTAATTTTACAAATTTTCTGCCATCCCACCGTTTTATCTCTTTCTCTTAAAAAAAAAAAAAAAAAACCACACCAATAGGGCATGGTGGGGATGGTTTCCTAAAATTCCAAGACGCTGAGGAAGTTTCCAATGTTGAGTTAGCAGATGCATTTGAGCAGATGTGGCAAAAACAAAGGTCAGTATATCAGTATAAAATATTGTATATGTATTCTATCTATCTAGCGCTCTTGAATTATAATATAGAAGAATTGCAATGGCGACTTTGAAATTTGCACACGTGAAAATTTTTTGGCAAATTACCAGCATCATAGTCAAACTATGTATGATCGGAAAATGTGTATTTCCAGTGGCAATATACAGTTGTGAGGCATGGACATTAAATAAATTAATAACACTGCTTTCAAAATGAGATGCTACAGAAGAATTTTGTGTATACCATGGACAGCTAAAAAAAGACAAATCTAGAGGTATTAAGATTATTAAATGTCAAAGAGGACTGGCTCTTTAACAACATCCTAACAAGAAAGATGTGCTTTTTTTGTCATATAAAGAGACATAACAGCATGGAAAGATTAATAGCTGAAGGAAGATTTAACGGCAACAGGGGAAGAGGGCACCCAAGACGACGATGGTGCAATAATATATCAGATTGCTAAATTTGTCTCTAGTTGCGACATGTCAACTCGCCCAGAATTACATTCTGTTCAGAGAATCCATAAGGAAGACCACCTTCTGGAAAGAATATGTCACATGATGATGAGCAGTCTATCTACCAATGTTCCTTCAGTGCCAAACACGGTTCATAGGGCAGTCACCAGTCCTCTCCAGTTTAAGCGATTTCATGCTGCCTCTGTGTGAAGTCATGCATGTTGTTGAGACTCCTAAAAATACTCCCTTTGATGGTTTTTCTGCACAAAGTTTTTCTTTGTCACTCTTTATTTTGCCACCTGGTACCCATTTTAGTTCTTGTAGTGGAAATTTATTTTAATTAATTCCAGTAAATATCAGTATAAATCCACCATTTTCTTGCTATTCTTGTAGAAACATATTGTGGTTTGGTGCCTTCTCTTATTTTCTTGTTTAACTTGAATTCTTCCCAGTCAATATTTAAGAGTTTTCTAAGAGATTATTAGAAATTACTGTTGATGATTCACTGTGAAATTTCACAAAATCCAGTGGTATGGGCACATGTCACAACATCTTCAACGCCACACTTCACAAACTCCAGGGAACATGTCATGACATCTTCATTGTCAAAGGTTGTACTTCAGTGTGCTGGCTAAGGGGGAAGAAGACGTGGAAGAATGCTGAGAGTACCATGGACAGCTAGAAAAACTGATGTGGAGGTGCTGAAAGAATCGAGCATGAGAAAGAGCCAAGTGTGAGAAAGAATCAAGCATGAGAAAGAGTCAAGCGTGAGAAAGAATCAAGCGTGAGAAAGAATCAAACTTGAGAAAGAGTCAAGTGTGAGAAAGAGTCAAGTGTGAGAAAGAGTCAAGTGTGAGAAAGAATCAAGTGTGAGAAAGAGTCAGATGTGAGAAAGAGTTGTGTGAGAAAGAATCAAGTGTGAGAAAGAGTCAAGTGTGAGAAAGAGTCAAGTGTGAGAAAGAGTCAAGTGTGAGAAAGAGTCAAGTGTGAGAAAGAATCAAGTGTGAGACAGAATCAAGCGTGAAAAAGAGTCAAGCGTGAGAAAGAGTCAAGCGTGAGAAAGAATCAAGTGTGAGAAAGAATCAAGCGTGAAAAAGAGTCAAGCGTGAAAAAGAGTCAAGCGTGAGAAAGAGTCAAGCGTGAGAAAGAGCCAAGCGTGAGAAAGAATCAAGCGTGAGAAAGAGTCAAGTGTGAGAAAGAGTCAAGTGTGAGAAAGAGTCAAGTGTGAGACGGCGGTTACTTAATAATATGAGAAAGAGATAATCATTATTTTTTTACAAGCTATGAGACAGAAGGCTGGAGAATATAGTAATAACATAAAAAAATAGAAGGCAAGAGAGATTAAGGATGACAACGTGAGAAAATATTAGATAGTCTATCATGGCATGACAAAGAGTTCACAACAATCTTGATCACAGATACTGAAAATAGTGAATTAGAGAGTTATGGAGATCTCTGATTGATTACGCCAGTCAGCATGGCACCTGATGATATTGGTGATGGGACATATTTTTTATATATGTATAATTTATATAGTAAGTAAAACCATCAGAGACCATTAGAAACAATAACAGTACAATAATAATACATAAAAAATAAATGTATGGGTAAAAATTGTGTTTATTAACCTTTCTCACTATGCTTTTACTATATTACAACAATGATATTACTGTACTTCTTCTTCTTCTGTGTTCGTTCTCAAACTCCTGCAGATTAGCAGAATGTAGTCCGGAGAACGGAATGCGTTGTGTCATGGTTTACAGCATTGCTGCGATATCTTTCGCCTTTTGGCCTGACACATCTGACTTCAGCATGACTTTGGGTCACTGACCCTATATGGTATGGGACAGCCAACTCCATCCCATAACCTCCTTAGTCGCCTTTTACAACATGCGTGGAAGGTAAACAGTGTTGCTATTCTTTGCTCCCCTTTTGGGCTGCAGCAACACACGGGCGATATTACTGTATTATAATTATACTATAACAATGCTATTGCTATACTATAATATCATCATCAAGTGCCATCTCTGCAACGAAGGTTGGCTGCAACGTATCTCCAGCATCCCGTCTCTTGTCTTGGTGGTGCACTCTGCTAGACTGTAACCTATCCATCATGTGATGTTACTCTCCCACTTGTATCTCTGCTTACCTCTTGCTCGCTTCCCTTTGACTTTACCCTCAAGTAAGGTCTTCAATAGGGTGTCATGTCTTTTAATGTGTCCAAAATATTTTATTTGCATGATCTTTATTTCTCTTAGTAGTTCTTACTTCATATTAAGTGCTTTTAGCGCCACTTTATTTGTTTTCTTCTCTTTCCATGATGTTCTCCCTATTCTTCTATACACCCACATCTCAAAGGCATCAATTCTGTCTTCTAATTGTTTATTTAGTGTCCATGTTTCTGAACCATACATTAATATAGAATAGATGTAGCATTTTATAATTCTCATTTTTAACTTGTTTGTAATTTTTTAGATGTTAATATTTTTCTCATGTCATTGAAGGTACTTTTACTATTGGACTATAGGTACTCTTGAACTATACTATAACAATGCTATTACTATACTATAACAATGCTATAACTATACTATTACTAAACTATAACAGTGCTATAATTATGATATTAAAGTACAAATATATAATTATCTTCTGCGTTCGTTCTCTGATAACCAACATTAAAGTTCATATGGTTTCTGTAGCTGAGCATAAAGTACATTATGCTGCCAGTTTCACAACAGAGCTGCATTAATTTTGCACCTTCTGGTCCAGCCCATCTTCTTTTTCTGCGTTCATTCTCAAACTCCTGCAGATTAGCAGGATGCAGTCTTGAAAACAGAATGCATTGTGTCAAGATTTACAGCATTGCTGTGATATCAGTGCTTTTTGGCCTAACACATCCGACTTCAGCATGGCTTTGGATCACTGACCCTATATGGAATGGGACAGCCAGCTCCATCCCATAACCTCATTAGTCACCTCTTATGACATGCATAGAATGTAAACAGTGTTGCTATTGTTTGCTCCCCTCTTGGACCCGGCAACTCACGGGCGGGAGAAGATCTAATGATCGTGGACTGTATTTTGAGTGTTATTTCCAGTAGAGAGGATATTTTTTTTCATCAGAAGATATATTTTTTTACATACCAAGTGCTTTTCTGGAATTTGTTGGTCCTAACTATTTGTCCACTCGCTGCAAAATTTGTTAACTGACTTAATTATTCTATTTTTGTTCTAACTATTCGTCCACTCGCTGCACAATTTGTTAACTGACTTAATTATTCTGATATTTTTGTTCTAACTATTCGTCCACTCGCTGCACAATTTATTTGCTGACTTAATTATTCTGATATTTTTGTTCTAACTATTCGTCCACTCGCTGCACAATTTGTTAACTGACTTAATTATTCTGATATTTTTGTTCTAACTATTTGTCCACTCGCTGCACAATTTATTTGCTGACTTAATTATTCGGATATTTTTGTTCTAACTATTTGTCCACTCGCTGCACAATTTGTTAACTGACTTAATTATTCTGATATTTTTGTTCTAACTTTTCGTCCACTCGCTGCACAATTTATTTGCTGACTTAATTATTCTGATATTTTTGTTCTAACTATTTGTCCACTCGCTGCACAATTTGTTAACTGACTTAATTATTCTGATATTTTTGTTCTAACTTTTCGTCCACTTGCTGCACAATTTATTTGCTGACTTAATTATTCTGATGCAGGTACCATGAGCTCTTCTTTATGATTGATACGTGTCAGGCCGAGTCGATGCTTCAGAAATTTTATTCACCAAATATTCTGGCAGTTGCAAGCAGCAAAATTGGGGAAGATTCACTTTCTGTAAGTATGTTGTTGTTGATGTGATACTGTTTCTGAATACATATAATTGTTGTAATGTTGTTCATGTGAGGGGAATTAATTTGTAGTGTTTTCTGGACTACATCCTGCTAATCTGCAGGAGTTTAAGAACAAATGCAGACGAAGAAGAAAAATTCAGAATTAAAGGTATTATATAATTGCAAAAAACTAGAAGACAGAAATTAGACCTTTGAAAAAGGGCACATGGCTGAGATGTTAGAGTGTTGATCTGACAACAGTGTCAGATCAAGTCCAGAGTTGAACTCTTGTAAGGATTGGATTTTTTTTCTGTCTCAGGGTAAATCACTACGCTGCATTAAAATTGAATAATTTACACCTGCCACTGCATTCTTTTTTGCCCGTACGCATTATTTATTGAGGATATTTGGAAAATTAAATAATTTTTTTGTTTTTAAAGCTTTGTATATAATTTTTGTGTGTGGAAATAAAGGAATGGTTACGGAATGTAAAGATGTCAGTTTTATTGGTATATGTGTGATATCTGTAAAATTTCAAACTACCATACTTCCTAACCTAGAATTTCGGTGAAAACTTCAATACATGCATTCAGGGTGGAATGCTGCGAACTAGGCCTGGATTACTCCGCCGTTATTTTATACTCAAACTAACATGTTCATAATATCATCTTTGAAAACAAAAAAATCACACCGATTGAGCTAACATTATCGGCTATGCCATAGAAATATGAATTTAGAGAAATATTCCTCAAAAATGGTTGTAATTTTGAACAATTTTTATGGATTATATTTTTTGGTTGTATACAGTCAAAACTTATCTGTAACTCGTTCTATGTCATTGAACTCTAGAGGAAATGGAAGTTAATTATGTCTACTTTCATTTCCTCTGTTAACTGGATGAATAAAATTTGTTTACAATTATAATATCCTTGTTCAAAGATGTGTATAGCAACGGATGGCTGTAGTCATTGACAACTACGGAAAATGCGTTATATCTTTCGACTATAGTCGCTCACAGCGTGGTGAAGGTTAAGAAACCCACCCTGTGGTGACAGCAAGAGCATGCATCCTTTATCACACAACCAAAGTCGCCCCGTGCAAACTCCCTAATGAGAAAATATGTAGTAAAGATAATCTGATGGTAATGCAAAATAAGATAAAAAGTTACTAGAAAAACCTAACAATAGATAAAAAATATATAAAAAAAACATACAGTAAAACAAAATAGGACAATGCAAATTAAGATAAAAAAGGTTACTATATATTAAGGATAATCTGACAGTTTTCAGAGATATGAATGTATAGAAAAATATGTGAATGTATAGAAAAATATGTGAATGTATAGAAAAATATGTGAATGTATAGAAAAATATGTGAATGTATAGAAAAATATGTGAATGTATAGAAAAATAAAGAATTTTGTGGAATGAGGAGATATGAACAAACAGGTTCAGGCAACACTGTGTATGAAAAAAGAGTATTACATGAAATAAAGAGATAAAATATTTTGCGCATATAAAAAGACATGACACCTTGTTGAAGATGTCACTTGAGGGAAGAATTGAGGGGTGATGAACAAGAGGTAGACAAAGATACAAGTGAAAGGAAAATATTATCAGATAGACAAGATACAGTATATCAGAGTGTATGACCAAGACAAGAGGCAGAAGTTGTTGAAGGTCCATTTCTGTCGACCTTTGATGCAGAGATGGCATTTGACACATTCATGTTGCCAGGACTTACGAGGAGCAAAGAATAGCAATACTGTTACCTGCCATGCTAGTCATATGAGGTGACTAAGGAGTGGAATATTTTCGGGTGGAATTGACAGCCCCATACAAACTGACCCAGAAATCATGCTAAAGTTGGATATGTCAGGCCAAATGTGCTAATATGAAGCTGTAAACCATGGAACACACACATACCATTCACCTGACTACATCCTGCTGATATTTCATAGTTTGAGAACAAACTCAGAAGAAGATGCTTGATTAGGATATATTATATACCAATTTATATTTTAATATGTTGTATATCATCTGGCTTGTGTCCACTGTTGAAGTTCTACTTCTTCTACTTTCGTTTACTTGAAGGCACTGTTGAAGTAAAATGTGTTTTTATGTTTATTTTTAATCGTTTCAAACACTATTTTAGCCACTACATAAATTATGTTGCAGCACCATGTGGACCCAGCTCTTGGTGTCTATGTTATTGACCGATACACATACTACGCCCTTGAATTTCTGGAAACAATCAGACCAGGATCAAAGAAAACTATGTCTCAGTTTGTAAGTGCCAATGTTTGTTTTAGTTTCAGGTGATGATGATGGAATAGTCCCTTTAGCTGTGAGCAGGTAACTCTTGATAGTCCATAGCCTTTCTGAGAAGGGTTCTTTTCTGTTGTGTAACTGAGGCGACACCAGGACTCATCTATATAAACCCGTAATCCTTCAGGGTCGTAGGGGTACCACATTGAATGCCTCAGCATACAGAGTCCTCCAGCGAATTTTATCCTCAGCGATGTGAATGAGTGTGGAAATATCTTGCCCTGTCCATTCCTTGATGTTGTCTGTCCATGCCTTTATTTTCCCTCCTCTGCTTCTTTCACCCTCTACAGTTCCCTGCAGTATTGGTTTGGACAAGGAATCGTACCTGCATACATGTCCTAACCATGGATGTGTAATGGGTTTATGGATGGTTGGTTGGTTGGTTGCTGATCCAGCGGTCCATGGGCTCATGCCCTTTGACCCAAAAAATATTATTGCTGGGGAGTCTGTGGATTTTCGTCCCACCCCGGGTCAGAGCCAGAGAAAAACTATCACACTACTAAGAAGGTAGGTTTCAATCTATGCACTGCTCCTAGCCACTGTAGCCAAGATAGGGTTCACTGTGCTCATTCCCCGCCACCAATTGACTACTGGTTATGCCGAACTTCTCTATTGCTTCAGGCATGCAACCAAATGTTCAAGTAAAAAGGATTGTCACGTCCTGAGTCAGTGTGCCTCTATGATGGGCCTCAGCCACAGGAAAAACAGTGCTGTCAGTTTCCTCCTCCCCAGTGCTGCGCAGCAAATCTCTGGCTCTCTCCCAACCACAGAGGGTGCATACATAAATTTAAAAAAAGGAAATAACATGGCATAAAATACATTGTAACAAAAAATTAAAAGTATGAGAGGCATAATTGTATAGATGACATGCCATGAAGCTTCTATAATAGATAACCTCAATATAACGGCATGTCATCTACTTAGGTTTTTCTGTTGCATGGGTGGTTTGTCTAATGGGCCATTGGTGAGACGCAAACCATGCGGGGTTTATGGATGTGTAATGGCTTTATGGATGTGTAAGGGGGTTTATGGATGTGTAATGGGTTTATGGATGCATGTTTAATCCCTTAAAGGAAGCATTACAACACACCAGTATCCCAGGATTACCATTTCCTGCCAAGAGTACAGCACATACAGAAGACATCCATGTGAATTATTTGATATAAGACATCCATGGGAATTATTTGATAGAAGACATCCATGGGAATTATTTGATAGAAGACATCCATGGGAATTATTTCATAGAAGACATCCATGGGAATTATTTCATAGAAGACATCCATGGGAATTATTTCATAGAAGACATCCATGGGAATTATTTGATAGAAGACATCCATGGGAATTATTTGATAGAAGACATCCATGGGAATTATTTGATAGAAGACATCCATGGGAATTATTTGATAGAAGACATCCATGGGAATTATTTGATAGAAGACATCCATGGGAATTATTTGATATAGGACATCCATGGGAATTATTTGATATAGGACATCCATGGGAATTATTTGATATAGGACATCCATGGGAATTATTTGATAGAAGACATCCATGGGAATTATTTGATAGAAGACATCCATGGGAATTATTTGATATAGGACATCCATGGGAATTATTTGATATAGGACATCCATGGGAATTATTTGATATAGGACATCCATGGGAATTATTTGATATAGGACATCCATGGGAATTATTTGATATAGGACATCCATGGGAATTATTTGATATAGGACATCCATGGGAATTATTTGATATAGGACATCCATGGGAATTATTTGATAGAAGACATCCATGGGAATTATTTGATGGAAGACATCCATGGGAATTATTTGATATAGGACATCCATGGGAATTATTTGATATAGGACATCCATGGGAATTATTTGATATAGGACATCCATGGGAATTATTTGATATAGGACATCCATGGGAATTATTTGATATAGGACATCCATGGGAATTATTTGATATAGGACATCCATGGGAATTATTTGATAGAGGACATACATGGGAATTATTTGATAGAGGACACTAATTAGTTTTCACATTTTCTTTTGTAAATCTTCCACTTTGCACGTTGTCAAGTTTTTATTCTTCAATTTGTGGTACTGATTCTTCACTTTATATTGTTTCAATTGTCGACTCAACAGTTCAGAGTTTGTCCTAAAGAGCAGTGCATTAGTACAGTGAGCACACGGACAGACTTGTTCAAGAGAGACGTATCACAGACTCTACTCACAGACTTCTTTGGAGGAGATCGTAACGTTGAACTGCTTACAGGTTAGAAACTGATCATGAAACACTCGGCACCATTGCCATATTTCTTTTATGAATATATAATTACCAAAATGCCAGAAAGATTCAACAATCAGGTGTGGGCTGCCGTAACACAAGGAACAAAATATTTATATTAAACAAGTGATTATCTGTCCTTAATCATATTATTATAGTGGTTTTCAACATTTTATTATAGTGGTTTTCATCATTTTATTAGTGGTTTTCATCTTATTTTTATTAGTAGTGGTAGTTATTTACTTATTAATATAATTTTTTTAGTAGCATATTCTATTCAGGGCATAGCCATCAAACCAGCATTTGTTGGCTGCTGTGTTTTTCTAGACAATATAAATATGTTCAGTAGTTTGCCATTGTTTTCTGAACGGTCCAGATGCACAATTTCCTGCAGAGGAATGTGAACTCTGTACCTTGGCCATCACAAACACACTGTACCACGAAGCCACAGAGCTTGACCTATATAATTACTTTATAAAAATTGAGGTTTTGATCAGCTTACTAGCAGAAGGAGTTTGCTGTTATTGTGGCTTGCCAGGGAAAATGGAAATGGGTACACTCTCAGTAAAAACCAGTGAAATAAGATATAACAAGATATATAGCATGGAACCCACAGGAGAAAGGAAATGGAACATCTAGAAATAAGTGGAGAAGAGAGACCATGAAGGAATTGACGAAGATAGGATTCATAGAATGATGTTGAGATCATATTCAAGGATATAAGAATAATAATAAGACCCATAAGCCATCAGGGTCTAGGGGTACCACACTGGAGACATAACCCGTCAGGGTCCTAGGGGTACCGCACTGGAGACATAAGCCATCAGGGTCCTAGGGGTGCCACACTGGAGACATAACCCGTCAGGGTCCTAGGGGTATGGAGACATAACCCGTCAGGGTCCTAGGGGTGCCACACTGGATACATAACCTGTCAGGGTCCTAGGGGTGCCACCCTGGAGACATAACCCGTCAGGGTCCTAGGGGTGCCACACTGGAGACATAACCCGTCAGGGTCCTAGGGGTACCACACTGGAGACATAACCCATCAGGGTCCTAGGGGTACCACACTGGAGACATAACCCATCAGGGTCCTAGGGGTGCCACACTGGAGACATAACCCATCAGGGTCCATGGGGTACCACACTGGAGACATAACCCATCAGGGTCCTAGGGGTGCCACACTGGAGACATAACCCATCAGGGTCCTAGGGGTGCCACACTGGAGACATAACCCGTCAGGGTCCTAGGGATGCCACACTGGAGACAGAACCCGTCAGGGTCCTAGGGGTACCACACTGGAGACATCAGCACAAACAAGCTCTCTAAACAACTCTATCCGCAGTCATTTGAAGAAGTGTAGAAAAATCATGCCCAGACCATCCCTTGATGTTATCAATTCAGGATTTTATCTGTCCTCTTCTCCTTCTACCTTCAACTGTTCCTTGCAAAATAGTGTTAGAAAGCGAGTCATGTCTCGTTATATGCCCAAACTGATAACATGAACATAAACAAGTTTATGCTGTTTCACCACTGCTAAAACTGGTTTCTGATACTCTGCAAGTGTGTTTATTTGCTGCACAAATTTTTATCTTGTGTTCTATGTAACTAATTCTTAAAACAAACATCTGTAGCTCTTGTATTCAAAAGCTTGAATCCTTCTTTCCGTGTCTGCATTGAGTATCAACCTTGCACACTCATATAAAAGTATACTTAGCACTAGTGATCTGAATAGATTAATCTTTATTGTAATACTGATCTAACTTTTCCAAATCAACTTTGTCATGGCAGCCATCTCCAGTCTTAGCTTAATCTCAATTCCCAAGTTGCCACCATCATATATTTGGAACCTGAGATATCCAAGAATAGATACGATTGGAAAATCATTGTCTATATCCTAATAACTCAGGATGTGTTTGCTTTTTAGGGATTTAAAAAAAACTTGATTAATTGATTTAGGACAGGACTATAGAGAACTATGATCACCCAATACAGTCTGCATTGCACATGATGATGATTAATTGCTGCAGACAGTGACAAAAATGTTTTCAAAGCTGGTTTATCAGTAATAATTGCTTGAATGAATATAGACAAATTTGATTACTTTGTTGTTTTACTTTTCAGAAACTGTTTCATTGCTCAAAGTGAATTCTACAAGCTCAAGTCCAACCTGCAGGTTAATATTTAGCGTATTACTACTCTCTGAAGTATCTGAAGTATTCATAATGAATTGTAATTGATACAGTTAGATTGTAGTATACAAGATGTTACTCTCTGAAGTAGTTGATTTAAATTCAGTGTATAAGATGTTACTCTCTGATGTTGATGATTGAGTTAGTTTGTAGTGTTTAGTGTTTGTAATGACTGCAAGTTATCATTAGAGCACACCGCTATTAAATCTAATTCTGTCTCTCTATCCACAGTAAAGTATTGAATCTAATTCTGTCTCTCTATCCACAGTAAAGTATTGAATCTAATTCTGTCTCTCTATCCACAGTAAAGTATTGAATCTAATTCTGTCTCTCTATCCACAGTAAAGTATTAAATCTAATTCTGTCTCTCTATCCACAGTAAAGTATTAAATCTAATTCTGTCTCTCTATCCACAGTATAGTATTAAATCTAATTCTGTCTCTCTATCCACAGTAAAGTATTAAATCTAATTCTGTCTCTCTATCCACAGTAAAGTATTGAATCTAATTCTGTCTCTCTATCCACAGTAAAGTATTAAATCTAATTCTGTCTCTCTATCCACAGTAAAGTATTAAATCTAATTCTGTCTCTCTATCCACAGTAAAGTATTAAATCTAATTCTGTCTCTCTATCCACAGTAAAGTATTAAATCTAATTCTGTCTCTCTATCCACAGTAAAGTATTGAATCTAATTCTGTCTCTCTATCCACAGTAAAGTATTGAATCTAATTCTGTCTCTCTATCCACAGTAAAGTATTAAATCTAATTCTGTCTCTCTATCCACAGTAAAGTATTAAATCTAATTCTGTCTCTCTATCCACAGTAAAGTATTGAATCTAATTCTGTCTCTCTATCCACAGTAAAGTATTGAATCTAATTCTGTCTCTCTATCCACAGTAAAGTATTAAATCTAATTCTGTCTCTCTATCCACAGTAAAGTATTAAATCTAATTCTGTCTCTCTATCCACAGTAAAGTATTAAATCTAATTCTGTCTCTCTATCCACAGTAAAGTATTAAATCTAATTCTGTCTCTCTATCCACAGTAAAGTATTAAATCTAATTCTGTCTCTCTATCCACAGTAAAGTATTAAATCTAATTCTGTCTCTCTATCCACAGTAAAGTATTGAATCTAATTCTGTCTCTCTATCCACAGTAAAGTATTAAATCTAATTCTGTCTCTCTATCCACAGTAAAGTATTAAATCTAATTCTGTCTCTCTATCCACAGTAAAGTATTAAATCTAATTCTGTCTCTCTATCCACAGTAAAGTATTAAATCTAATTCTGTCTCTCTATCCACAGTAAAGTATTGAATCTAATTCTGTCTCTCTATCCACAGTAAAGTATTGAATCTAATTCTGTCTCTCTATCCACAGTAAAGTATTAAATCTAATTCTGTCTCTCTATCCACAGTAAAGTATTAAATCTAATTCTGTCTCTCTATCCACAGTAAAGTATTGAATCTAATTCTGTCTCTCTATCCACAGTAAAGTATTGAATCTAATTCTGTCTCTCTATCCACAGTAAAGTATTAAATCTAATTCTGTCTCTCTATCCACAGTAAAGTATTAAATCTAATTCTGTCTCTCTATCCACAGTAAAGTATTAAATCTAATTCTGTCTCTCTATCCACAGTAAAGTATTAAATCTAATTCTGTCTCTCTATCCACAGTAAAGTATTAAATCTAATTCTGTCTCTCTATCCACAGTAAAGTATTAAATCTAATTCTGTCTCTCTATCCACAGTAAAGTATTGAATCTAATTCTGTCTCTCTATCCACAGTAAAGTATTGAATCTAATTCTGTCTCTCTATCCACAGTAAAGTATTAAATCTAATTCTGTCTCTCTATCCACAGTAAAGTATTAAATCTAATTCTGTCTCTCTATCCACAGTAAAGTATTAAATCTAATTCTGTCTCTCTATCCACAGTAAAGTATTAAATCTAATTCTGTCTCTCTATCCACAGTAAAGTATTAAATCTAATTCTGTCTCTCTATCCACAGTATAGTATTAAATCTAATTCTGTCTCTCTATCCACAGTAAAGTATTAAATCTAATTCTGTCTCTCTATCCACAGTAAAGTATTAAATCTAATTCTGTCTCTCTATCCACAGTAAAGTGAATCTAATTCTGTCTCTCTATCCACAGTAAAGTGAATCTAATTCTGTCTCTCTATCCACAGTAAGGAAACATGTGAAACCAGTGAGAAGAAACCAGTGAAGTTGTCTTTCCATGAGCAGTTTCCCAAAGTTCTCATCTAGGATCCATCTTGAATCTTCTAGGATATAATGTTATATGTACATGTTAAATGTTGTTTCTTTGTTGAAGTGTGAAATGTTTTAGCAAATTACTAACAGATTATAATAGATGGAAAGTTAGATAGCTCTGGTTTGAGAAGCCCTGAGTTATCAAATATTTCTCACTATAATGTCAGAATTTTGAAAACTTTTGGAAATATTTCACATTTTAAACTGTTCAATTCATTCTCCATAATTGTTCCATTATGATCCATTCTCAGTTATATCTTTAGTAAGTGTTAGTCCTCAAACTCCTACAGGATCTCTGTTCTAACAAGACAATGCACATACTAGATTTCCAGCAGGATGTAATGAAGAGAACTGAAATGTGTTGTCACAGTGTTATTTGGCACAATGACATGACACACTTAACTTCAGCAGTTATATTATATGTTTAGTGTTTTTCCAATTGCAAAGGTGAATTTCCATATTTATATTACTATATCACGATTCACTAGCTTTGCCCTCAAACAAATTTAATTATCTATATGTGATAACCATCTAATATATTAATGCCAATTTTTGCATCTGATGTTATATTTGGTTAGACCCAATAAATATATACTTCATATTTGTACATACTGTCCAGTTTTTATAAACGAATTAAATTCTTTGATCTTTGTCTGCATTCTAATTATTGTTTATCGAAAAAAGAAATTTTATCACTTAAAATTATAACACTGGATACAACCTTAAACACAGTCTGTCTTGTGCTCAAGAGTACAAAATATAGCAATTTCACTCTTAAATGATGCATATTGTATGATAAACCAATCATGTGTAAATAACTGTAAACATCATAACAAATGTGTGTGAGATGTATTGACAAGTAGAATTTTGATATATATCTCGCATAAATAATAATTTAAAACTGTGACTGAATTTTAATGATAAATTTAATTCATAGTATCTATACCATTTCAAATTCACACACAAAATTTCAGTTATATACATTATATATTTGCTGAGACACATTATTTTTAGGTTGGGCAAAACTAGTGAAATGTGATATAGTAGGCCAGCCTTTGAGTTCGCAACCTAACATTACTTGTGCAGCATGTTAACCTATCTTGACTCATCCGAATTGTGACCTTGATCATCATTG
Source organism: Meghimatium bilineatum (assembly GCA_034231615.1). Classification (NCBI taxonomy): domain Eukaryota; kingdom Metazoa; phylum Mollusca; class Gastropoda; order Stylommatophora; family Philomycidae; genus Meghimatium; species Meghimatium bilineatum. The sequence goes on from CM067321.1 coordinate 7,982,918, forward strand.
TTGATTGGCCATTGTCTGGATTACTATCAACATGACCACACACCAATTTCTGTATTAAATTTGCTGTCACAGTGTAACTTGAGTATTTGAAGAGGTTTATTTGCTTGATGTGTTTTCTCAGTTGCTATTCATAAATCATGCTGGTATCTGTTCTTATTAATTAAAAACATTTGAGATGACTGTTATGTTTAATTTATTATTTGAGTTTGTTATTGTTATAGTTTTACATACTGTATGTAAATTGAATTTAATTTAAAGTTAGTAATTTATATTTAGTAATAGTAATTTTTGCTATGTTAGGTAGACAAATTGCCTGGTAGACAAATTGCCTGGTAGACACATTGCCTGGTAGACACATTGCCTGGTAGACACATTGCCTGGTAGACAAATTGCCTGTTAGACACATTGCCTGGTAGACACATTGCCTGGTAGACAAATTGCCTGTTAGACACATTGCCTGGTAGACACATTGCCTGGTAGACACATTGCCTGGTAGACATATTACCTGGTAGACAGATTCACTCAATGTATCAATCATGAAAACAGTTATAGATATGTGCAATAAGCAAGTTATGGAAAGTGATAATGCAATTACTCTTGAAGATATTAAAGTTGCACTGAAAAGATTGAGAAACTTATAGCCAGGACATGACGGCATTAGGTACAACGATCTCAGAGGCAGGTCAGATGAGGACCTTAAGGAGCTGGCAATGTTGTTCAACAAGAGCCTAGCGCATGGTAGTAGAAGATTGGTTGCATAGTTACTTGATCCCACTACCCAAGCCTGGCATAGTGGGTTTCAGTTCATAACCAGGCAGAATACGATTGGCAAATTATTAGAAAAGATTGTTGCATGGAAATTGTCCCTGCATCTAGAGAGGAATAACAGACTACCCTCAATGTTAGTAGGCTATCATCCAGGTAAGCAGGCGTGGCACAATGCCGCCGTGTTCGCGCAAGAAGTGTTCAAAAGTTTTGACGAACAAATGGAGACATAAATGGCTGCAACAGACCTGTAAGATGCTTATAACAGAGTGCCCTTGGATTTCTTGATGACCATAATACTGCAACTCCAAGTAAAGTCCTTTTATTGTCAGGTGGATTGTCTCTGCACTTTTTCAGAGACAGGTCGTTCTTAAGTGTGGGAGTTGGTTTTTGGCACCAACAGTCATAAACCTGGGACAACAACAAGGGTCACTTTTATCTCCAGTATTGTTTAATGTGTATATGATTCAAATTACGAGATAGGTTGATCGCATACGCGGCTACTACGGCTGTTGGCGAAGCGATGGATCAGGCAGATCTATTGAACGCCCTACGGGAAAACACACAAACAAATGACTGTATAAGTGACGATGACTAGAATAAGGGAGCTTGGTTTTAAATGTGGTATTGCTAGAAAGGAATGGTTTCATGGACGAGAAAGAATGATGGTTAATCAACAGCGTACTGGGACTGTTAGTCAACGTGTAATGGCTGAGCACCTATGGACTTTCCAGAGTGCAATGATTCAATGACTAGGTAACTCAATGTATTGCCTGATATACACATTCACTGAATGTATTGTATGGTAAACACATATCCAACTAAATACATCTGCTCAATATATTCCCAAAACAAACATATTCCATCAACTATTCTATCTATCTATTGTATTTTCCACAAGTACTGTGAGACGTCATCGGGACTTGAAGTTTCTGTAAACGCCTTCCCAAAAACAACATATTACTCAATATATCCCCAGTTGTGGGTGCAGTGATATATGAGATTGTATAAACAATATCTCTAGCTGCTGCAAGTCAACTCATTCAGAATCACAAGTGTTCAGAGAATCCATAAGGAAGACCACATTCTGAAAATAATATGTCACATGGTGATAATCTCCAGTTCAATATACTCACCTGAAAGCCACCCTGAATGTACACGGAAAATAACACCAATAATTCCAAACACTCATTTCTTATCAATTTTGTTTTATTGTTGTCATTTGAGATTGTATTTAAAAAAAATTCCTTTTGGCAAAAAAAGATAATATGAATGCACTTTCTTGAGTAAACATTTCAGTTGTCTGTGTGTGTATGTGTGTGTGTGTGTGCGCGTGGAAAGAAAGTAAATTTCAGATATACATATATATATATAGAGAGAAAATTTCAGATACATAAATATATATATATATAGAGAGAGAGTAAATTTTTGGCAAAGTAATTCAGAGAGACACAAATAAATACCCACATTATTTGAATAACACACCCACAAAAATGTATACCCACATTAGCTGAATAGCACGCCCACATTAAACTGAATCGTACAATAAAAATGATATATTTCTATTTGTTTCTTCTCATTCTGATTGTTTCTTTTGTTATTCATTCTTTTCTATCATCTACTTTATTATCCAGCGGCAAGAGCATACAAAACAAAAATGGAAACATCAAGATGCAGAGGAAGACCAAGAAGAAGGTAGATTGAAGAAGTTACAAACATTCTGAGACGTCACAATATTACTGCAGATGAAGTGACCAAATGTGACATAACCAGAAAACCGATGATCATTCAATTCTGCAACGCCTTACACCAAAAGCAGAGAACAGACGATAGACAGAGAGATGGATATAGATCATTTCAAAGTGTGTTTGATTGGTCCGTTAAAGAAGGGGTGTGTAAACATCGCCCACTGGCTAAATCCATCCCAAGTCGTTGTTTCTGGTCCGCTGTGTCAAAATGTAAAATATGATGAAAAGATTGAGAGTGTGCATCAAACTTCTGCAAATTTAAAAGTATTGTTTAGATTAAAATAGGTACTAGAAGATAGTGCCAGTCCGTTGCTACTTTGAAAGTGAAAACATTCTGGTATTGCAGAAAGCAGGCTTCAGACATTGCTGCTCTACTGAAGATCAGGCAATATTCCTATCACTTTTGATGCTAGGAATTGGATGTGATGAAGTATTTTACCTCAAAAAAAAGCAGCAGCCAGTATTTTGATGTGAAAACAGTATTTTGAGCTAACAAATGTTGCATCCTTTAGAACTTCAAAGAAGTAAAACAGACTTGTGCACTCCTTCCCAGATGAATGATACTTATGTGGCCAGCCGACTCAGAAAGGTTGCTCGACTCTGCTTTAAATAGTCTTCCAAATATTTAAACAGAAATAAAATAAAATTGGCTCAACAGAAATAACAGAGAAAACACTGAGAGAAAAGTAAATGTGGAAAACTTATTGTAAATTAATATAAACACTCAGAGAGAAGTGAGATGGAAAAGTTATTGTAAATGAATAGAAATGCTGAGAGAAGTTTAATATGGAAAAAGTATTATAATTTAATAGAAACGCTGAGAGAGAAATAAAATATAAAAAAGTTCATGTAAAGTTAAAAACATATTGATAATAATACTGATAATAGAGTATAGTGCTATCACATTTCCTTGGTTATAAAAGTAAGAATAACATTTTTCAGAACAAAACATATGAATAATTCTGCTCTTCATTGCTTAGTATTGGAGATTTAAAGTCCTCGTATCATCTGCATCTTGCGACAGTCTTTTACCTGGACCATATCCCTCCATAATTAATCATTAAAACTCATTGTGCACTCATTCACTACTGAAATTGGTATTTATTCTCAAAATCCCGCTAGTTTTTTCTTGTAGTGGGACTTATGGTCCTACTAGGTTTCCAGCAGGATGAGGTCCCGGGAACAGATATATACTGTGAGACCGTTTAATTTGTGCCAATGATCCAACACATCTGAGCATCGACAATGCCACTGAATTAAAAACATTCTGTGGTTGAGTTGATTTTGTATCTGACTTTTTATCTGATGTGCACACATCCATCAATAGTTATTATTTTTTAACTTATTTACAGAAATTGTTGCATGAGATATTTTATGTATGCATAAGTGTTCTTTTATAATAAATTAAAAAAGGTAATATAAACGTGGAAAGATTGGTATAAGGTTGTACAAAATTTAGTACTCATTATTTGAATACAAAACAAATTGTGCCCCCTCCCCCCCTGAGGCTTATGGCCATGTTGAAAAAATGCATATCTCAGTCTAAGGTTCATGGTACTGAATGTGTTAAATGGTAAGAGATCTATTTCTTCTGCATTCATTCTCAAACTCCTGCATGATAGCAGATTGTAATCCATAGAATGGAATGTGTTGTCATGGTTTATGGCTTGTCTGTGATATCTGCGTCTTTTAGCCTGAAACATCCAGTCGTCATGGCTTCTGGGTGATTTTAACCTATTGGGATGAGACAGCCATCATCATCAAGTGCTGTCTTCGCAACAAAGGTTGGCTGCAACAGACCTCCAACATCCTCTGTCTCTTGTTTATGTGGTGTTCTCTGCTAGACTGTAACCTGTCCATCTCGTGATGTTACTCTCCCACTTGTATTTCTACCTACCTCTTGCTCGCTTCCCTTTGACTTTACCATCAAGTAAGGTCTTCAATAACATGTCATGCCTTTTAATGTGCCCAAAATATTTTATTTGCCTGGTCTTTATTTTTTTAGTAGTTCTTTCTTCATATTAAGTGATTTTAGAACCTCTTTGTTTGTTTTCTTCTCTTTTCATGATGTTCTCCCTATTCTTCTATATACCCACATCTCAAAGGCATCAATTCTGTCTTCTGATTGTTTGTTTAGTGTCCATGTTTCTGAGCCATACATTAATAGACAATTATGTGATAGCCAACTCCACCTCTAAAAACCTCCTTAGTCTCCTCTTACAACATGCAAGGCAGTTCACAGCGCTGCTACTCTTTGTTCCCCTTAAAATGACAACATAAAGATGAGGCAAGAGGACTTAAAATATAAGAAAATATATAAACAGCTGGAAAACATTGAGACCAGCAGACAAATGAGTACCACCAGCTCAACAGTGAAGAACACAATGTCATGTTCAGATTCTCGACACAACAGGTTGAGATACTATTTTCTCATTTAGTTAAAGATATAAATTTCTGTCTGATGAGTATAGCTTCGGTAAAAGGACTTCAAGCAGATCGTCGAACCAGTGATCATCATTTTGGGAATAGAGAAGACACATATGGCATCACCAATCGCAAGAAAACTCTGATGTACTGATAGCCTTATTTTGACCATTGCTTTTTTTCCAGTGTATTCTTCATCAGTGTTCCATTGACTTCTGGGCTTTAACTCAATGCCCATCCCCATCTAGTGATATCTGCAGGTGTTTGCCAGTTGCATTGTTCCACATAGTGTGTTCCACTTGTCTGGTCTTGAAGGATGACTCTTCCTGATATTTTCTAGAACTTTACTTTTGAAGAGGTTGTAGTTAACAGATTCATGATAGTATTTACATAGCTGGCACTCTGGAGTGTGTTATTTGATTATGTTCACCATATAGGTACTAACATCTTCAGCGTTCATTCTCAAATTCCCACTGTATTTCTCTTGTAGTAGGACAATGGTTCTACTAAATTTTCAACAGAATGTAATCCAGAGACTGGAAATGCGCTGTGTCACCATTTTGTTTGCGCCAATGGCATGACACATCCGTCTTCAGTGGAGGAACTGACATCAAATTTTAATTAATTAAAGTAAATGAATGACCAAAAATATCAATCCTATTTCAATATAAAGATTAATAAGAAGGCAACATTCAGATGAAATGGAGAATATATTGTGTAATGTCCCTGTCTTATGAGAGTTCTTCAGAGCTACATAACACAGATTCTAACATGGATGTCTTGGACAGAACTACATAACACAGATTCTAACATATGGATGTGTCTTAGACAGAACTACATAACACAGATTCTAACATATGGATGTGTCTTGGACAGAACTACATAACACAGATTCTAACATATGGATGAGTCTTGGACAGAACTACATAACACAGATTCTAACATATGGATGTCTTTGACAGAACTACATAACACAGATTCTAGTATATAGATGAGTCTTGGACAGAACTACATAACACAGATTCTAACATATGGATGAGTCTTGGACAGAATTACATAACACAGATTCTAACATATGGATGAGTCTTGGACAGAACTACATAACATAGATTCTAACATATGGATGAATCTTGGACAGAACTACATAACACAGATTCTAACATATGGATGAGTCTTGGACAGAACTACATAACACAGATTCTAACATATGGATGAGTCTTGGACAATAAATAAACAGGAAAGAAGAGATTGAAGGTGACAGAGATGTGGTTCAGTAGAAGAATACTAAGAGGACTGATAAAACCTGGTCCAGACAAAAAAAAATATTTTGGTCGTGATTTCTCACCTTACATGACTGTTTCTCCAGTGGACCAAACTATAAATTGGTATCTGAGGCATACATAGGGGGAGGGGGTAAACACAGTAAGAAAGGATCTGGTCACCCCACCGATTAGTTGATGCAGCTTAGTGTATGAAGAATTATCTTCATTCCTGATGGCAGGTTGCTGCCGTGGGGCCTACCTTTTAATGATATCAGAAAGAAAGAATATTAATTTTTTTGCCATGTTGTTTTGAGACAGGAAGGTTTGGATAAAAAAGTTACAGTAAGCACGTTTTGAGACAGAAAGGTTTCGAGAACATAGTTACAGTAAGCAAGTTTTGAAACAGAAAGGTTTGGAGAACATAGTTACAGTAAGCAAGTTTTAAGACTGGAAGGTTTGGAAAATATAGTTACAGCAAACAAGATTGAACACAAGGTCAACAGTGTGAAACAAAATTAGATGGCTTAACATGGTAGGGCACAGGGTCAACAATGATCCTGATACAAAATACTCCAGATAGAAAGTTCTGGAGATCTATGATTACCTAAACCAACTTCTTGATGATGATGACTTTGAAACAGAAACTAAATCACATACACAGCAAAATCACAGCATACTCAAGATAGATTAAGCCTACACCTAAATTGTATAAGAAATATTTAAAACTTGATGGATGAAACTGAAGAATTATGTTAAAATAACAAGAAAATGTATCCTCTGTTTTCTCATGCCATTGTTTTAGATCTTGTATAAACTCCAAAGTTGGGGGCATTATGTGCGCAGACTTCCAGCTCACGAGTTTCATCTCCATATGTGTGACCAAACACATATCGTCGATCTGTGGAGAAATAACTTACCGGTACATTAAGGATCTAAAGCATAAAAATAAAGATCTGTAGACAAATAAGGGCAGACAGCAAAGCAATACAAACTTTTTTTATCGGCTTTGCAGGCAATATCATAATTTTACCACTAGACAAGCTAGTAAAAATGATTTGCCAGACTGCTGACTGCTCGTTCCACATATACTGTTTAAAAAAAATACTTTTTTGGGGCTACTTTTATAAAAGATATTTACTGATTGGACATCATTCAATCAATCGAATGTGTCCACCTGGTCATAAACTTCTCGTGGTTACCTGAATTGTACTCACCTCATGATTCGTGAGGTTATGAAAGAGGTTACAGTCAAAAACAATTTTTTGCAATAAATTGTGACAGGTTCATGATACTTCCATGAAACTTATTGAACACAAAATTCTCTGGCCATATTATTGAATGTGTATAAAAGTTTCATGGTCCTCGAATAAATTCAGTTGAAAACCCAGTGGAAGATGCAGAGTCACAGCTTCTGTTTAAAACTACTTCGTATATACGGCTGCATCACCTCAGAAATTGATTTGCTTCTGCGTCCTCCACAATCCACTCAATGCCAGCAGGTTGTTTAATTTCAGATAAAATGGTCAGAAATAGCTGCAAAATGCTGTTGTTTAGGCTAGAAGACCCAACAACGATCCTATTCTTTCTGACAAACATTACCAGAACTGACTGTAGTAGATGAACCAGCATCATCAATGGACCATTGGGAATGACTGGAGATGGGTTTGGTTTAGTGATTAATCATTTTTGTGCTTCAGCGACACGATAGACAGAGAAGAGTTTACTGCAGAGTCCATGAACTTTATGCCCAGAACAGCTTGGATGAGGCTCCTCCACATGGTGGTGGAGATGTACTGATGTGAGGACGATCAACTTCATGGAAAGAAGTGACCTGGTGCAAATTGAAAGACGCTTGAATGCTGAATGATGCATCACTGAAATTTTTAGTGCTCGTGTCCTTCACAAGGGTCAATTTTTCAGCAGGATAACGCTTGACCTCATGTGGCACAACTCATCACCCAGTTCCTCACTAACAACAAGTCCAGACCATTCCGTGACCAGTCATCTCATCAGACATGAACCAATAGAACACTTATGGGATGAACTCCTTGATAACTCCACCAGCAAGACATGGCTCCAGCCAATCTCTGACAGTTGTCTCTTGCACTGCGGGAAGATTGGGCAGCCATCACACAACAGATCCAATGGCTAATCGGATCCATCTCACGGAGATGTCGTTCTCTGATAGAGGCCAGAGGAGTCCATATACCTTACTGAAATGGAGACATCAGTCACAAAGAATAAAAGTCCAAATCAAATCTAATGAACATAATTTCATTGTTAAAGTCTGAAATATTCTTCATGCAAAGATTGAAACATTAATTCTGTAAAATAAAATATTTGTACATGTTTGAAATTTGGTGTCAATTAGCACTGTAATAAAGTTGCATTTCTTTTTTTTAACAGCATAGATGTATTGGGTAAAAAGGTTTGAGTTTTGTGCACAACCTCATTTTTTAATCATACCCCAGTAATTCTCAATGCTTGTGTGGCAAACAGGGCCTCGACTTCTAGTTCATGGCCTGGACTTCTAGTTCATGGCCTGGACTTCTAGTTCATGGCCTGGACTTCTAGTTCATGGCCTGGACTTCTAGTTCATGGCCTGGACTTCTAGTTCATGGCCTGGACTTCTAGTTCATGGCCTGGACTTCTAGTTCATGGCCTGGACTTCTAGTTCATGGCCTGGACTTCTAGTTCATGGCCTGGACTTCTAGTTCATGGCCTGGACTTCTAGTTCATGACCTGGACTTCTAGTTCAGGGCCTGGACTTCTAGTTCATGGCCTGGACTTCTAGTTCATGACCTGGACTTCTAATTCAGGGCCTGGACTTCTAGTTCAGGGCTTGGACTTCTAGTTCAGGGCCTGGACATCTAGTTCAGTGTGAAGAAAAATAAGGCTACTGTTTTCTTTCCATGCATGTCATGGGAGATGACTAAGGAGAGTTGGGAGATAGGATGACAACCTGTTACCTCTGAAAATACAATCATTGTCATTGCATGTCTTGTCTCAATTTGTCACTGTTATCTTCTGTCTCCATGGATGATGAAGAGATGCACGCAAACATTGTATATTTGTGCTTTTGTAGCAAACTGATATCAAACTGATATCAAACTGATATCAAACTGATAGGTAATGGGGACTGCTAGATAGCAAACTGATAGCAAACTGATAGGTAATGGGGACTGCTAGATAGCAAACTGATATCAAACTGATAGGTAATGAGGACTACTAGATGTACTATCACTGCATATCAGTCAACAAATCTGACAGAAGAACGATGAACTAGTTGGCCCAAAAGTGCATGCTATGCTCCTGGCAGGACGTGATGATCCTGGGATACTGTCACACTGAAATGCCTCCCTTTAGGAACTAAACTTGAATCCATAAACCCCCTAATCCAACCGTACTTTTGAGACAACAAACATACGAGTCCAGGTGTTGCCTATGTTCTCAACTGAGGAGGACATACACTTTTACTAGAAAGGTTGTCAAAAGATACTCGCTCACAGCTAAAGATATTAATTCATCATCATCATGTGTTACAAAATACTTGCTCACAGCTAAAGAGATTAATTCATCATCATTATGTGTCAAAGAAATACTCGCTCACAGCTAAAGGGGTTAATTTATTATCATCATGTGTAGAAAGATACTTGCACACAGATAAAAGGCTTAATTGATCATCATTTTCGAATCTTACTACCTAATACAGTGGAATCCCATTATAACAACTTGTTCCGGACAGAGAAAATATGTTTGTAATAACAGAAATTCACTATATACAGTACAAACAATCTAAAATAAATGTAATTGGAGATTTTTAAAATTGTTGTTACCAGAGAAATTTGTTATAAAAGAATATGCTATAGAGGGATTCCACCGAATTCATATACAAACAGGTCAACTATTCCATAAAATCACATAACAACTATCAAGTACTTAAGGCAGTTATACATTATCTAAACTTATGAGACAAAACTCAGATATTATAAACACATTCAATGTGCCAGAGTGTTGGTTACTAAACACAACAGCACAAAGAAAACTAGACTTTTACAATTTTCCATTGAGTACTGTGTGCATGTGTGTTCATGCATGTGAGTACTGTGTGTGTGTGTGTGTGAGAACATAACTAAAATAATAACAAAATATGAATCATACGTGGAATGTATCCAGTGTATTTAGGAATCATGCCATCTCTCATGTAGATCCGAGTACTATAATCCAAGCCAGGTCTGGTAGTGGAGGTAGTGAAATCTACAACAGGGCTGAAAGTACAAGTTCAGTAAAACCATAAAAGTACATAGGCCTACTTATCAATAAAAAATCTTGAGCGTTCATTCTCTCAAACTCCCGCTGGATCTCTCTTTCAGCAGGATCATTGTCCTACTAGATTTCCAGCAGGATGTAATCCGGAGAATGGAAATATGTTGTGTCACCGTTTTATTTGTGCCATGGCCCGACACATCCATCTTTGGCAGAAAATAATTTGTATGAAGATATTTGTTTTTAGCATTTACATAGGTGAAAAGGCAGTAAAATATATTGACAAACTTTGTGTGTTAAAATATTTAGTTGCCTTCTAGTCCACAAAGCAACTAAATATTTACACCAAGATGAAAATCATTCATGCTTTCTTGATCATATCTCTGTTGAACTGGCTTCACTGGCATGATATCCACATGTCAGACAAACTTCTTCCAAACAGACTGATCTATATTGAGTTATGCATAAGTAAGTATTCAAGTGGAGTACAGAAAAAACATTATCAAGAATACTTGAAGACATCTCTAAGCGTTCATTGATCCTATAAAGGAGTTCAGCAGAATGGACACTAGCATTTGCAAAACAATACTTCGTGTCCATGTAGTCTTATATAAACCCGTAGATGGGAAGGTGGGGGAGGGAGTGTAGTGTTTGGGTTTGGGGGTTTTCACCACCCCTTTGCAAATCTAAACATGACTTTTAGTACAAGACATGTAGCCAAAACTTGGGTAAAACCACACACCCTTAACGATTCTTAGCCAAAACTTGAGTAAAACTACTCTCCCTTAACAATTCCTAGCCAAAACATGGGTAAAAACCACCATTCCTTAACGATTCTTAGCAAAAATTGAGTAAAACCACCCTCCCTTAACGATTCCTAGTAAAAAAGGTCATCAAATTTTTATCAAAAAGAGGGAATTGCATATGAAAACAAGGGAGAGACCATTTTTAAGATAGAACCCTCTCCTTACTTAAAAATTATTTATGGCCTGCCTAACATGGTCAGATCGGTGCATGTATTTGATACTTTGAAAAGAGTATAACGCTGCTTTTTAAAAATTTCTGCTTTATATCCATTTGTGCCTTGCAGCGTCAAGGGTAGAAGAGTTCTCTGGAGATAACTTAGTATGTGCTTCATATATGTTTGTTTTCGTTTTTATTTATGTAATCCATCATTTCAATGGTCTATCCCTGGCTTTGTAGTCATTGTGTGTATATAGTAATGTAGAAAGTTACAGAACGCAGAAACAGTTTTAATGAGTCAAAAGAAAAAGAAGTCAAACAGATTTCCCTCATAACAAAATCTTTATTTTAGTTCAACAGTTTTTACATACCAGACTGGACATGTCAATCATCTATGGACTCACAAATATCACACATATTGGACCCTTTTTTTTTCTATGCCATGCTCTTCTTTACTTGTGGAAGAGGAACATCATCAAATATCTATTTGTATCCATCCCCAAACCTTTTCTTGTATTTCATATATGTTTTAAATGTTCATTATTTTCAAGGGCTTTACATTCTTCTTCTTCTTTCGTTCACTTGAAACATGTCTATATCTGTAATTCTGTCTCCTTAATAAAACTCACTGTCTTTTGTAGTTCATACAGTGTCCATAGAGTTTTGATTCCAGTGTTGTTTCCTCTGGCCAATATGTCTGCCTCAGCGTTTCATGCTCAGAACACTCTTGAAGTATATGTTTGGCACTCTGTGCTGCCTGTCCACATGTACACATGGCCGTGTTGCCAATCTTGAACTTTGTATACATGTGACTGCGGAGTCGGTTGTGTCCTGTTCTGAGACGTAGAATTATAACTTGTTCTGGTCTATTCATAATATGATAGTCATCTTGTGTTGGTGTTTGTGGCTTTCTTATTGACTTGATCATCTGTTTTTTCTGATGGTAGGTGATTGGTATATCTGGTTGGTCTTTGGCAGCACCTTCCTTAGCCAGTTGGTCTGCTTTTTCATTTCCTGGTATTCCACAGTGAGAGGGTATCCACTGCATGGTTACCCTATACTGGTAAGACAATTCGCTAAGTAGTTTTTTCAAGTATGTTAGTTTTTCAGACTGGAGAGCTTGAAGCACTGACCTTGCATCTGTCAGGAATACCACAGGCTGTAGGTCAGAGTTGGAGTTCAGCAGTTTTTTAGCTGCCACACTAATTGCCTGGATTTCTGCATCATAATTATTGCAGAATTTTCCTGTCGGTGTTCTGATTGTATCTCTAGGCTTGTGTGGATATTCTATATATACACCTGCACCTCCATTCCTCACGGCATTCTGTGCTGACCTATCTGTGTATACTCTGACCCATATATCTTGTGGATATTCCTCATCCAGGAAACTTAGGGTGACTGTCCTTCGCTGCACACTGTTCTGTTCGTCCATGCTTAGTATTCCTTTCACATGGGTCTGAATGTATATTGGCATTCCATGTCTTTCACTCCACGGGGTTTGTTCTGGTACAGGCCTTAAGGGGCTGTCAACTTCAGGTAGTTCTGTAAGTTTTCTGCGGAGTCGTTTAGCTTGATGGATAAAACTGCTTCTTTTCAGTCGTCCCATTGCTAGATTTTGGAATCTTTTCTTCATTGGATGACTTGGCATACACTGAAACTTTTCTGCCTGAATTAGTACTTTTGTGTCTCTGTGTTCGCCAAGTGTTTGCATTCTTCCCATTTTCTGCATCTCTGCTATGGGTGTTGATTTCATTGCTCCCAACATTATTCTAAGTGCCTGGTTTTGCACTTTATCTAGATCTTGTAATGTGGTGTTTGATGCAGGACACCACGCAGCTGAACCATATTCCAGGTGTGGTCTTATGCCTTGCTGGTAAACTTTACTGAGTATATTCCCACTAGCTCCCCATGTGGTTCCACTTAGTTTTCTCAGGATAGCTAACTTCCTCCTGGCTTTTGTTGTTGCTTTGTTTATGTGCTGCTTCCATGTCAGTTTATCATCAAAAGTAACTCCGAGGTATGTGGGTTGTTTGTCTTCTTTCAAGAGCTCTCCATCTATTTTGATATGACCGGCTTTTTGTTTTGGTGAGAGGGTAAAAAGTGTAGTGCTGCACTTATCTGTGTTAATGCTGATGCACCATCTATTAGCCCATAAGGTTAGGGCATCAATAGCTCTTTGTATTTGTTTAGTGGCCACTGTCGCATGTTCTTCTGTGCACCAGATCACCAGGTCGTCAGCATACATTGCCACTTTGATCCCGTGTGGTAGTTCAGCAACTAGGTCAGTGATGTAAACCAAGAAAAGTGTGGGTGACAGGACTCCTCCCTGGGGGACTCCATGACGCAGTAGAACTTTCTTGCTCTTGCGACCATCTAATTGTACCCTGGCTCTTCTATTATGCAGGTATGCTTTTACCCATTTGTACATTCTTGAGCTAACCCTGCAATTTCGCAATTTCTTTAGGAGCCCTTCTTTCCAGACCTTATCAAATGCTTTTCTGAGGTCTATCCATGCTGCTAGTACCAGTTTCTTATCTTGGAAGGCATCCTCAATCTCTTGGGAGAGGTAGGTTGCTTGATCTTCAGTAGAGTAGCACTGTCTGAAACCTGCTTGCTGTGATACCAGAAGGTTTTCACTTTCAAGGTACCACTGCATCCTAAGATTGATAATGCGTTCCATTGTTTTGCATAGACAGCTTGTGAGGCTGATGGGCCTGTAGTTGGAGACTGTGTTGCCATCTTTTCCTGATTTGAGGAGTGGTATCATTACTGCTTCTCTCCACGCCTGTGGTACATTACCCGTGGACCAGCTTGTGTTAAAGATCTGCAGTAGCTTTGCTCTTGCTGCAATTCCCAGGTTTCTAATCATTTCATTGGACACTCCATCAGCTCCAGGGGACTTTTTCATTTTCATATTGGATATTGCATGCTCCAGTTCTCTCATTGTGATTGGTGCCTCCATGACTTCAGGTATAGGTTCGCCCTGTCCAATGTTTTGCTGGTTCTCTCGAACCTCCTGTTGTTTGTCTGGGCTGACTTTGATGTTATTGTCTTCTGCAAAGGAATCTGCAAAGTAATCAGCTGCATGTTTACCTGTTAAAATGTTTCTATCTTTATAAAGTGTGATCCTGGTATTTCTCCCTGTACCTTCATCATTTAGTTGTTTTACAAGTTTCCATAATTTCCTAGTATCTCTTTCTAGGTTCAGCGACTCTGTTTTTTCTTTCCAGCTACTCCGTCTGGCTTGTAACTTGGCTCTTTGAAATTTAGCCTTTGTTTGCTGATATTTGTTGTGATGTTCTTGGCTAGGTCTGTTCTCAGCCTGCTGTCTAGATGTTTCCATCTCATTTTGCAGCTTTTCCAGTTCATCATTCCAGTAGGGTTTGTAGTTTTTGCGTGCCCCCCTGGGTATGGTTTTACTAGCAGCATGTAGTATACATCTATTAAATTCACTCACTGCTCTATTGATGTCTTTTTCCAAGTTCATGTCCTTAGCTAGAACACTGGTTAAATGCTGGTACATTTTCCAGTCTGCCCTCTTATAGTTCCACCTAGTGAGCGTGCTGCTGTCCTTGGTAAATTCATTGTGGATTTCTAGAAATACTGGTCTGTGGTCACTACCCCCAAGCTGCTTTCCAACGACACGTGTGATGTTCCATTCCAGACCTGGTGAGTGGAATGCCAGATCTGGTGTAGAGGTGGTGTGCCATGCTCTCGAGTAGAAGGTTGGTGAGTCAGCTGGCTGGTTAATAAGGATGAGATTATTTTCATCCTGCCAGCTCTCAAGTTCCTCACCTCTCTTGTCGATATGATCGTAGCCCAAGCTCTGAGAGTGGCTGTTGAAGTCACCACACACCATAAGTCTCTCTTTATCTGGAATTGTGTCTAGTGCCAATGGTTTATCATTTGGGCAGTAGTAGTTCAGGAGATGGAATTCTGCACTGTCTGTTTTTAGGTGGAGCATCTGGTATTCTGCCCCTTCCATATATACTTCCAGCTGACATGCGCTGATATTGTTTTTAACAAGTGTCAGAATTCCACCCTTTTGCCTATCCTTTCGGTCAGATCGGTAGCACTGGTAGCCTCTGATTTTGAAGGCTATGTCGCTGCTGAGGTGTGTTTCTTGGATACAGCATATATTAACTTGTTCTTCACTGAGGACATTTTCAAGTTCCAATTTTTTGCTGTGTCCATCTCTTTTAATGTTGACACCCTCAGCATTCCAGTGCATTTTTTTTATTGGTCGTTTAAAGTTTCTTTGGCCAGTACCTCTATTCCCTTGCCTCCTGGCTCCTCGAGGCAATTGAGAAGGACTTTCAGTAACTGAGGTTGGGCCCTTTCGAGGTATAGGGCCCGGCACCGTCCCTGCCTGAACGTCCGCCACAGGGCAGGCACCATAACTTTTTATAGATACAGACATGTTTCCATTGTGTTTTGTGCGTGGCATCCTGATAATCTGTGCGCCTTTTGGCTGGATGCCTCCGTCTTCAGCACTCTGCTTACTTGGGCAGGACTATGGTCCTGCTCGAATGGGACTGCCCGACCAGTCTTAGTTTCCAGCCCCTGATGGCTGAACTAAGCCCCATCACCACTGCAAGGTGCTGGCCTTGATGGAGGCCTTACATTCAAATACTACTTCTGTACCAACTGTAATGTCAACACCAACCTTTCTCAAATAATTACAATAGTACTTACGAAGAACACAGGTTTTTGATGTTTCACTTGAACATAACAGACAGACTATTACTAAGACTAAGGGTTTATGAGATGTAAACAATAAAACATACAAATTACAGTACACAAGACATAAGACTATACAATGCACAAGACAATACACTGTTGGTTCTTCTGTAGTTATCCACTCCTAAAGTAATGCACATTCACGTACAACTAGTGTATCAACTGTAATGTCAACACCAACCTCCCTAAAGTAATAGGCTTCACTGGACTAGTGGAATTGACCATCTTCTGATGCTGCTGTTCCTTTAAGAAGAGGTCCAGTCCGCTGTCTGTGCTGCAGTGGTAGCGTTTACCCAAGCCCATTTCAGTTGTGTTGATTCGAGGAATATAACCTTCGTACCCAGGAATAGGAGGTTCTCTCATTGGTCTCTTGCCAGCTACATATAAAGGGAGGTAGACAATATTTCCACTATTATATTAATGTATCAAATAAAAGAATATATTATAAACATTATTATCTTCATCATCAACATCATCACTGGCACCAGCATCAATATCACCACCACCCTAAACATCACAGCTGCCATCACTCAACTTATGTCTGCTGCACTATGTTCATTCCCAATTAAAAAAATTATGCATGCAGACTGTTCAAAAAGCAATGACAACCTACTGAGTATATTTATATTGCCTAGAAAATCGCTAAACAAAACATGATAGATTGATCGTTACCTCATGAACAGGGTATGCCAATAGCTATGTCAGCACACAGTGTGTTCTTTGCCTACTTGAAAGCCCAATTTGGCAAGCAACATGCCATTTTAAAAAATGTGAAGTCAAATATGACTAAGAAATAGAAGTATAGCGGTAATTGGTTTGCATCCATTTGTCTACAATGTGTAATAGAAGGTTACAGAAGATCTAAGCATTTTATTTTCTCATATAGCGTTTATGTTCACTGTCAGTATTCAAAGTAAATTGATCAATGGAATTAGGTAAAAAATATGATGTAACTAGGAAGATAAATTAAATATGAATATGTAATGCACAAAGTAGTGAAGTTATGTGAATCACTTAATCATTTCAGAAAAAAATCATACTTAAATTGGGGGCGGCGCAACAAATTGGTTAGTACACTGGCGTCGAATACGAATCGTCCTGGGTTTATTCCCAAGTTGAGGCGGAAATGCTTTTCAGATCACAAGGGCTCCTTGGTCAACCCAGCCTTAATTTGATTAATCTGCGAAGTAAAGACTTTGAGGGAGAGGAGATGGCTACCGCTCTCATATAGCAGAGCCACTGAAATGTGAAATTGCTAACATCTCACTCTTCTTCATCGTTAATAAATGCATGGGTTAACTTTACTTTACTTTTATATAAATTTACATTTCAATAAAAATATCTTTCAAGAAAACAGTATAGCATAAGATGAGTAAAAAATAGCCACTGCCTATAATCACATCACAATGCAAGATGAAAACATAAATTCCAGTCTTGTATGGATTATTTTAAAAATGTCTTTGCTGCTTTTTCTCATGGTTTTTTCTCAGAAACTCAAGTGTAGACATATCTCCAGTTTATTAAAATTGTATATAAAGTTATAGTCAACAATTCACAATTAGTTGTAAATTATACATGGTAATTATTATTATGTCCGGTTCTATGGCGGAATGGTACAGAGTGCGTCTGTGACGGCCAAGGAACTGAGTTCAATCCCCACCACAGGTAATTGTGCATTCAGACTATTCAGAAAGCAATGGAAAACTACTGAATGTATTTATATTGCCTAGAAAATCATTACAGCTAAAAAATGCTGAGTTGATGGCTACGTTCTCTATAAGATACTCTACAAATTATTATTTTACTTTTATATTATTATACAGTTCTGTGCATGAAATGCACAGAATGCATCTCGGACAAAATACCAGATTAAATTTCTATCAATAATATACACATCTGGGCTATTAGAAAATAAATCACAACCTACTGAATTCAAATATTGCCTAGAAAATAACTACAGCTGCAGACAAATGCTGGTTGATCGCTAAATGCCACCAACTTAGTAATAAAGAAATTCCGCTATTTTTAACTTTCTCAGAAAGTTTTCATTGTATATCAATATTGTTGATGGATAGTTTGTTGAATCTGTGAAACTAGCAGGTACTGAGAGCAAGATATACTATTGAGAGGAGGATGTACTGAGAGGAGGATGTAGGGCCTACTGTGAGCAAGCTCTACTGAGAGCAGGATGTACTAAGAGCAGGATGTACTGAGTGCAAGATGTACTAAGAGCAGGATGTACTGAGAGCAGAATGTACTGAGAGCAGGATGTACTGAGAGCAGGATGTAGTAAGAGCAGGATGTACTAAGAGCAGGATGTGTTGAGAGCAGAGTGTGCTGAGAGTAGGATATACTGAGAGTAGGATGTACTAAGAGCAGGATGTACTGAGAGCAGGATGTACTAAGAGCAGGATGTACTGAGAGCAGAGTGTGCTGAGAGTAGAATCTACTAATAGGTTGTACTGAGAGCTTGCAGTAATGATAGCTAGCTGCACTGAGAGGAGGCTGTGCTGAGAGAAGGCTGCTATGCTGAGACAGGCTGTGTCGAGACCAGGCTGCACTGAGAACAGCAGAGTAGGTCCTCTTGGAAATACTGTTGCTAATAGACTTGTTTGTGATCTGGAGGAGTGCTATGTCCTTCTGAATACGCTGGTTGGACATATTTTTCTTTACTTATTTTCAAACTGCTGCTGGTTGGAAGGATGTAGCCTGGAGAACAGAATAGTGTTGCATCACAAATTACAGCTAGGATGCAGTATCTGTGCCTTTCCACTTAACACATCCAACTTCAGCATGACTTTTGGGTTACTTTGACTAACAGTATAAGACAGCCAACTACACCCTTCCAAACTTTCTTAGTCACTTCTGACAACATGCATGGTCGATCACATTGCTACTATTTTTTTCTCCCTTTTTGGGCTCCATGTACATAGGCACATTTGTTGGTTACTGGTACATTTGATATGAAGTAAACATGGTTTAACATGTTAGTATTTGTGCATGAGGTGCTTGTCGGATTTCTATTTAAATTTCTATGTAAACTAAGAGAATCACAGTAGACTATTTCTCTGCAGACTTCTAATATTGGATCATAAAAGAATGGAACATATTTTTTACATCCAGTACAATTTTTTCTATGCTACAAATAAAACAAAAGAATTAACTTTAGCAATTATTTTCTAAAAATATATTCTTAAGCTTTGCAATGGGTCTGCTCACAGACTGTCTGCGAGCATGCCTGTATCCTCAGTGACTCCATGAACATGATTGTGAAAGTTCAGACGGGGTACGTTCGAGAACAGTGGCTGGATGCAGTGAATAATTCCTGTGTGCGTACAGTGACTTTTATTTTTGTGCCGGGACACACGGGAGTCCGGGGTAATGAAAGAGCAGATAGGTTGGCCGCCCATGCTGCTACTGCGGCTGTTGGTGGAGCGATGGATCAGGCAGACATTTTGAATGCCCTACGTGAAAACGCACGAACAAATGACTGTATAAGTGACGATGACTCTTGTTCCATGATTAGAATAAAGGAACTTGGTTTGAAATGTGGTGTCGCTAGAAAGGAGAGTTTTCATGGGCGAAAAAGAATGATGGTCAATCAACAACGTACTTGGACTGTCAGTCAACGTGTAATGGCGGATACACTCAAGGAAACATCTGAGCACCTATGGACTTGTCCGGAGTGCAATGACGATGATCCAACGACTAACTAACTGACTAACAAACTATTCTAAAATATTTTGAACATAAAATTGAAAACTCACCACGGAGTGTGCTTGCTGTTTGATGGGTGTCTCTATACTGATTAAGCTTATTTCTCACTTCTGGATCACAAGAGATGGCTGTCAATCTGGGATTGGATTGCGTATGACGAAACAACTCATCCTGCTTAGCAGCATTTATCTCACGGTTGGTTAAATATTCATCAATACTGTGATCACAGTCGTGACGGTAAGTTCCACCATATCGAAATAACAGCCGCGGAACATAACCTTAATGACAAATGCATTTTAAGAATTTTAAAAAGAGTAGATGGTGAAAAAGTCTAGTAACTTGAAACATCATAAAACTACAGAACTCAAGTAAATATGCATCAAATTCTTAACACGCAAAAAAAATTTAAATCTGTATGGAAGCACTGATGAGCTTTCAAATATAGCAGCATTAATTCATTCTGGTATTTGTTCTTATTGAGTAATTAACAAGATTTGAGATGACTGTTATGTTTAATTTATTATTTGAGTTTATTATTTTTATAGTTTTACATAATGTATGTAAATTTAATTTAATAGAAAGTTAGTAATTTATATTTAGTAATAGTAATATTTGCTATGTTAGGTAGACATATTGCCTGGTAGACAGATTCACTTAATGTAGACCAGACTTACTGTGTAAAAAAATCAAATAAATGCATGCAAAAGAAGAAGAAATGCAAAGATTAGTCCATGTTAAATGTTGGCTCCAAACAACAAAAGTTGACTGTTATCAGGGCCATAGATAGGGCCTATGACTTTACTAATGGGAGGTGTTTCTTACAATAAATTTTCCTCTATGCTTGTATATTATATTATTAATTTACCCATGTTACATGTGAAGCCACCTTGTTTATGTGTTATTTGTGTTCACAAGTAGTTTTAATTAGCTCTTGTAGTATTGAGGCCATATGGCAAATATTTCTTCTTCTTCTTCTGTGTTCGTTCTCAAACTCCTGCAGATCAGCAGGATGTAGTCCAGAGAACGGAATGCGTTGTGTCATGGTTTACAGCATTGCTGCGATATCTGCGCCTTTTGGTCTGACACATCCGGCTTCAGCATGGCTTTGGGTCACTGACCATATATGGGATGGGACAGCCAACTCCATTCCATAACCTCCTTAGTCGCCTCGTGCGACATGCATGGAAGGTAAACATTGTTGCTATTCTTTGCTCCCCTTTCGGGCCACAACAACACATGGGCATGGTAAATATTATTAAGTGATTGTACTTCTCGAGGAATTTACATACCTGTGCAGTGTGTATGTTGTTGTTGTCTGTGTATCGATTGACTGGTTCATAATTATAGTAGCTTGAGAATATACATGTTGGAAGTCATAACTAAAATAATCTTTTCTAGTGATGCTGTGTGGTCAAAGACAGAAAACGTGTTGACTTAAGTTGCAAAGTGAGAAGGTGTCTTTTGATGGACATGGTTCAAATCCCATTTACTGCATTATTATTTTTTCATTTCCTTTTGGGATTTTTATAATATTCTTCAGCATTTATTCTCAAACTCCCACTGGATTTCTCTTGCAGTAAGACAATGGTTGTACTAAATTTCCAGCAGGATGTAGTCCAGAGAATGGAAATGTATTGTCGCCAATTTATTTGTCCCAATGGCCCAACACACCCATCTTCAGTGGTGAATGTTTGTAATGATCTTTCTTTCATGGAGGAACCACTACTGCTAAAGGGGAGAGGAATTTACCCTATTCTTCCTTTGTTTCTTAGTATTAAATGTCATGTTCCATGTTTTTAAGTGTTCATTCTGAAACCTCTGTTGGATCTTTCTTGTAGAAGGACAATAGTCCTACTAGATTTACAAAAGATTGTAGTCCAGAGAATGATGGATATAAATACAACCACAGACTTCTACACTTACAGGTATAGGCTAATTCAGAATTTTCATAATGCTTGTTTTTCAAAGCTATTTCAAATGGGCACATATTTCTTCTTATTGTTTCGTACAGATGGCAATTCTGTAGAATTTGTTCTATATTTTTATAGATTTCCCAAAGAGGTGCATTTTCATGTCACCAAACCTCAAAATCTTCTAAATTTATGCTGTTTGAAATTACTATGATATTTTCTCATTCTAAAAATGATAGTTTGCTGCTTTATTTTCTACTTATGGGTAGCATCAAATATTTGTCTGCATGGATGTACTTAGTTCTATTTCTTATCTACCTATATTATTTTTTAATGAAAGATTTAATATGTCCGAAATATTAAGTTTCCGTGACGTATGTAAACAGTGTGCTATTTGGGCGCTATTTGTAACGCATGGAAGCAAAACCAAACTTTTACCGATATTTCCACTCATCAACATCGCTGAGGGATTCGCTCGAGACTTCTGAAGCATCCAATGTGGTACCCCTACGACCCTGAAGGCGAAGGGTTACGGGTTTATTGATTATGGCCTACTGGATCTTTTATTGTTGAGTACAGCTTTGGTTCTGTCAATTCTTTATTTAGTTGTTATTGCTGCATCCATTTTCCACGCCACTGAGAAGTATTGTGGAATACAATATTAGGTCCATATTTTTCATTGATAAGTGTCATACCTATAGATGATTTCTTCTTCTTCTTCTTCAGTGTTCATTCTCAAACTCCTGCTATATCTCTCTTGTAGCAGGACAATTGTCCTAATAGATTTCCAGCAGGATGTAATCCAGAGAATGGAAATGCATTTTGTCACTGTTTTATTTGTACCAATGACCTGACAACGCATCTGTCTTTGGTGGTACGGATGAAAAATCATCATGCCTGTTTGCCTTTACTTTTCCAGAAAATTTGGTTCCTTTTTCCACTGTGGGTAGACCTAGAAGCTATTGTGATTTTTTTTTAAATATTTAAAAAGAAATAGAAATTGAACTTTGGATCACCCGACTAGGAAACTTGTGTTCTAACCACTAACCTACCATGGTTCCTATAGTTTGTTCTATCACCTGACTAGGAAGCTTGTGCTCTAACCACTAACCTACCATGGTTCCTATAGTTTGTTCTATCACCTGACTAGGAAACTTGTGTTCTAACCACTAACCTACCATGGTTCCTATAGTTTGTTCTATCACCTGACTAGGAAACTTGTGTTCTAACCACTAACCTACCATGGTTCCTATAGTTTGTTCTATCACCTGACTAGGAAGCTTGTGCTCTAACCACTAACCTACCATGGTTCCTACAGTTTGTTCTATCACCTGACTAGGAAGCTTGTGCTCTAACCACTAACCTACCATGGTTCCTATAGTTTGTTCTATCACCTGACTAGGAAGCTTGTGCTCTAACCACTAACCTACCATGGTTCCTATAGTTTGTTCTATCACCTAACTAGGAAGCTTGTGGTCTAACCACTAAATACCATGGTTCCTATAGTTTGTTCTATCACCTGACTAGGAAGATTGTGCTCTAACTACTAACCAACCATGGTTCCTATAGTTTGTTATATCACCCGACTAGGAAGCCTATGCTCTAACCACTAACCTACCATGCTTCCTATAGTATGTTCTGAAACTCATGCCTTCAGTATAGGCATAACGAAATTTTCTCAAAAGCTATTAATTCTCATTAAGCATGTATTCTTCTAAATCTTTGTGAGTAGCCTTAGATTAATTTGCGAGCAGCCTTAGATTACTTTGCGAGCAAAATTAGTGTGGCAGCTAAACAACTGCTGAACTCCAACTCTGGCCTACAGCCTGTGGTATTCCTGACAGATGCAAGGTCAGTGCTTCAAGCTCTCCAGTCTGGAAAACTAACAGACTTGAAAAAACTACTTAGCGAATTGTCTTACCAGTATAGGGTAACCATGCAGTGGATACCCTCTCATTGTGGAATACCAGGAAATGAAAAAGCAGACCAACTGGCTAAGGAAGGTGCTGCCGAAGACCAACCAGATATACCAATCACCTACCATCAGAAAAAAACAATGATCAAGTCAATAAGAAAGCCACAAATGCTGAGGCAGACATATTGGGCAGAGGAAACCACACGGGAATCAAAGCTCTATGGGACACTGTATGAACTACAAAAGACAGTGAGTTTTATTAAGGAGACAGAATTACAGATATAGACATGTTTCAAGTGAACGAAAGAAGAAAGAATTGGGAAAGAGAAAGAAAGCAGTGTTAAACTTGATTTTGGTTGTAAGACTTGATCAATGACATAAAAAATGGAAAAGAAAGTATCAGCATTTGACATGAAATGTTATAGAAAGGGCATCAGATGATCATGGACAAATAGATTGTCCTATGCAGAAGTCAGTAAGGACCTGAAGATAGATGAAGAATGGCTTCTCAAAACTATCAATACAAGCTAACCTATTTTGGACAAATAAAAAGACACATTGGTATATAATTATGGATGAAAAGATTCCAGGAGAGAGAACAAGAGGCAGATCTTGACTATGATGGAACACATGATATTTAAGACCTTCTAATGACACTGAAAGAAACTGGACAGCTGGAACAGAACTGTGAGGCTTACAAAGTGGCAGTGAGGACAATGTTCTCTTGAATGAGCCATGAATATGTGAGAAGCTTCTAAACAACAAAATAAAAAAAACGTCCAATAAACCCATAACCCTTCAGAGTCATAGGGGTACCACATTGGATGCTTCAGCACACAGAGTCCTCCAGCGAATTCTATCCTCAGCGATGTGGATTAGTGTGGAAATATCTTGCCCTGTCCATTCCTTGATGCTGTCTGCCATGTCTTTATTTGCCCTCCTCTGCTTCTTCCACCCTCAACAGTTCCCTGCAGTATTGTTTTTGACAAGGAATCGTGCCTGCATACATGTCCGATCCATGCTAGTTTTCGTCGTTTCACTATTGAAAGCAATGGCTCCTGGTCACCTGCACACATCTCTACTTTATTTCTTACGTACACATTGGTCTTATGTTCCCTATAGGAAATTCGTAGAATTCTTCTGTAGCATTTATACTCGAAAGCCTGTAATCTTCTCTCCATGTCCGCAGTGAGTGTCCAACTCTCACAACCATACAACACAACAGAAAGCACCAGCGACTTATACAGTTTGATTTTCACTCCAACACTGATGTTGCTTTTCCAAATCACAGTTAGCCTTGACAAGGATGCTAAAGCCATCTCCAGCCTTATTTTTAGTTCTGCTTTGCATTTACCATCGCTGCATATACTGGATCCGAGGTATTTGAAGGTATTCAC
The DNA here is from genome assembly GCA_034231615.1 of Meghimatium bilineatum. Taxonomy (NCBI): domain Eukaryota; kingdom Metazoa; phylum Mollusca; class Gastropoda; order Stylommatophora; family Philomycidae; genus Meghimatium; species Meghimatium bilineatum. The sequence continues at coordinate 8,008,025 of CM067321.1, forward strand.
CTCCTCAAGCTTATGTCCATTCATCATGATATTAGTCTGGTTTTCTGTGTCTCTGCTGTTTACCAAGATTTTGCTCTTATCTGTATTGATTTCCATTCCGTACTTGCTGGTAACTTTTTCAAACTTTGATGTTAATTCTTGCAATGATTGTTCTGACCCAGCTATAAGATCAATATCATCAGCGAAACGCAAGTTGCAAATACGGCGACCTCCGATCGATATAGACGTGTTGTAATCATGTAATGTCTCTTGTATATGTGCTCTAAGTATATGTTAAAAAGTACTGGGGACATTATGCATCCCTGTTGAACTCCCACAGTTGTTTTCAAGAAATCTCCAATTGTATTGTGTGACAAGACAGCACTATTTGCATTTTTGTACAGGCACATACCGGTAAACATACCGGTAAAAAAAAACATACCAGTAGTTAAATATACTAGCAACAAAGGCAATGGTAGCCTAGTTGATAATGAGCTTGCTAGCTATTGCAGGGTTACAGCATGCCAGGTTTAAAAACCACATCTGGACAAAATAAAATTAGGTTGTAATTTCTCGCTTGACATGACCACTCCTTCAGTTGACCTCAGTTGTAAATGAGTACCTTACACATGAATTAGGTGAGGTAAAGACAACAAGGAAGGGAACTGGCGACCCCATCTAAGAGTTTTTGCGGTTTAATATATGAAGAGTTATCTTCACCCCGACGGCAAGATGCTGACATGGGACCTACCTTTACCTTTAATTTTTACTTTTCATTTATTTTACTTTATTTATATATTTTACTTTTATCACATTTTCTTTGGGAGTTATTAATGATTTCTTGAGAGATAATCAATGACGGGGGTGGGACAGGAAATAGTTTCCACTTGTTTCTGACTTGCTCCCTAGTACTAAATTTCATATTCTAGTTACCAAAGGGAGAGCCTTAAACCATCTTCTCAAAGAGATTTGCTAGCAACAGATATATGAAGGGAAATGTCTCATGAACCAGGTCAACCAGGTTAGACATAGAAATGTACATTCTTATAATCAGTAGACATACCTGTGTATCCTGGTACCATTTTTTCTGTGAACTTCTTGTCATCGCTTGTATCTGGCATGCGGTTTACAATTACTTCTGGTTCACAAGAGTTATGAAATGTGTTTCGCTTTATTCCATATTCCTGAAATATGATATCACTAGATACAGAGAAATAAGGATACTGAAATATGATATTTCACTAAATACAGAGAAATAAGGATCCTGAAATATGACATTTCACTAGATACAGAGAAATAAGGATCCTGAAATATGATATTTCACTAAATACAGAGAAATAAGGATCCTGAAATATGACATTTCACTAGATACAGAGAAATAAGGATCCTGAAATATCATATTTCACTAGATACAGAGAAATAAGGATACTGAAATATGATATCACTAGATACAGAGAAATAAGGATCCTGAAATATGATATCACTAGATACAGAGAAATAAGGATCCTGAAATATGATATCACTAAATACAGAGAAATAAGGATCCTGAAATATGATATTTCACTAGATACAGAGAAATAAGGATCCTGAAATATGATATCACTAGATACAGAGAAATAAGGATATAGACTTTTCATAGAATGTGCAGCAATTTCAAACAGAGATTTGTGACCACTGAAATCAAATGTAATTGTAGAGAGATGTTTAGTTATTTAGTTAGTAGAGAGATGTTTAGTTATTTAGTTAGTAGAGAGATGTTTAGTTATTTAGTTAGTAGAGAGATGTTTAGTTATTTAGTTAGTAGAGAGATGTTTAGTTACTTAGTTAGTAGAGAGATGTTTAGTTATTTAGTTAGTAGAGAGATGTTTAGTTATTTAGTTAGTAGAGAGATGTTTAGTTATTTAGTTAGTAGAGAGATCACCATCATCAAAGAGAGGTACTTTATGGAATATGACACAATATAATTGTAGTAAATTAACTAAAGCTTGGAAATAATTATGTTGTGATAATGCAGATTTTAAAATAGTTTTTGTCTCTGACATCATTGAGAATAATGTACATTACATCAGCATTGGGTCAAAGGGCATGAGCTCATGGACCACTGGATCAGCAACCATCAGTATTTTCTGGCATACATGCATCAAATATATAGGTACTGTACAAAGTTTCAGTCTCTCATTCATTCAATGAAATACTTTATCATAAAATGCCAGAAAACTTTATTGGAACACCTCAAACCATTGATAAATTACCGGTATGTGAATTGCAATATTTTTATTTTTTTAAATTGTATAAACTCCTAATTATTTTTCTGTTTTACAAATTGTAATTATTTTTTCAAATAACAACATTTTACTGATAGAATATGTTCATTGTCTGTAACTATTTTCCTCTTTAATTGTATATAACATGCACCCGATTTATCAATATTATATTACAGTGTGAAATGATAAATGGAAAGGACATTAGATGCAATTTTTCTACAACTAAAATTAATGTTGTCCAAACATGAAAATGTAGTCTGGAACGAGTTAATACTATATATATTAGAAAAATTTCATTTCAGAAAAATGAAAAATATACTGTGTAATATGACCTTGTCATTAGAGGTGAGAAAGAGAGTTCTGCAGTGCTATATAACCCCTATACTAACATATGGGTGCGAGTCTTGGACAATAAACAAACTGGAAAGTGTGAGATTGGAGGCAACAGAGATGTGGTTCTACAGAAGAATTCTGAGAATACCATGGACTGCCAGAAAAACTAATGTAGAGGTGTTAAAAGAGTTAAATGCGAAACGGACCTTAATCAACAATATAAGAAAAAGGCAATCTTCTTTTTTTGGCCACTTCATGAGACAGGCAGGTTTAGAGAACATAATCACAACAGGCAAGATTGAAGGCACCAGAGACAGAGGGCGACAACGTGAGAAAATATTAGACAGTTTGACAACCTGGCACGGCAAAGAAACAACAACGACTTTGATACATAATACTGTGGACAGAGAGCTGTGGAGAGCCATGACCACCTACGCCACCCAGCATGGCACCTGATGATGATGATGATTATATTGAGAAAAGTAATGATAACTCTCTGGTCGTCATGATGTATGTTAATGGTCATGAGTCATTACTCCCCTTTTAATATTTATAATTGCCTGTTAGGAATTACAATGCAGACATATATATAAAAATATATAAATAATAATACATTTATACAATAAAATTATAGTTGCTTACATTACTGAGAGCACTGGTATCATTTCCAAATGTTCCTCCAACTCTGTATTTGATTTGTGGAATATAACCTCTGTATCTGTAGACATAGAATTAAATATGCGAAAAACAAATTTACTGACATAAAATAAGACACAATTTTGTGGTATTCATATATTTATATAAAATATATTTCAATATAGGTCTATAATAGGCCTATATATAATTTTTTATATTTATATATAGGCCTAATATAATTACAAGACTTGGGCTTAGTGCAAATTAAAATGCCAAATTTAATTATTTTGGTTTTAAGGTTCATCACTGTCTGTTCGTCATCCACTGCATTCTGAAATTCAGAAAGTGAAAGGTAAAAGACTAAACTAAAAAGAGGAAACTCATGATTGGGATGTGCAGAGCCATACAAAGTACATCTTTCTTGAGACAAGGTGCTTCGCAGCCAGTGTATTACTATTCCCCATGTAGAAAGAAGACTTCATTGGTCCCTAGGTTCCAGACCTAATTTATTCTGTATGTTGTGCAATACTGACAGTCAAACTAGGTTTGGGTTGCTTTGTCTTCATAGTCGAGGTTCTTTTTGCTTGCAGCATTGCCAAACACATCCAATCTGGGAAATTAAATGTGCATTTCTCATCCACCAGTGATGGTTTTCCAATACATTGCCAATCGCAGACTGTCTTTTGATACTTATTCTTCGTCGTACACCTTGTGGTGGACCCTCTGAAAGCATTCTGCTGACCGTCCTGAGAAGGATGTATGAGGGTGATTTGCATTGTGTCGTGTTTTACAGCAAGCTGCGTTATCTGCGCCTTTCGCCCTGACACATCCGTCTTCAGTCAGAATTTCTTTGGGCTGGGTTGGCATTCCTGTATCTTCAATCCCTAGTACTTGGCCAGGCTACAGCAGGGTTGCTGCACTCCTGTTTCCAGTCCCACTGCGTAGAAGTGTACTGAGGGTCTTGGCCAGCTGTGGTTCGCTGACCCTGATGCTCGACCAGCTATGGAGCTCGGGCCTGTGCACTCTGGTGTGCATGTCATCTCTGGGCCCTTTTGATATTTAGCCATCACATTTATCACCAAAATAAGTGGGTGGATTACACTTGAATCAGACATGTAGTTTCACTGCCAGCAAACAATCTCATGTAATAAGACATCATCTGCCACTATGACCATTGGTACTGAATTTAATTTTCTCAGTATGTGCCATGTTGGGCAACAACAATAGTCAAGTTAGCTTGGATTGCTTCATCCTCAAAGACAAGTACTTTCTTACCATCTATGTAACATAAGATCCAGAGTGTAAGTGTCTACATTGCATCAGTCAGGTGGTTTGACTGGTGTGTGCTTTTATATATATATATTGTACACATATATATATATATATATATATATATATATATATATATATATATATATATGTTTCCAACGTTCATCACAAGCAGTTCATTAAAGTTCATCACAAGCAGTTCATTAAAGTTCATCACAAGCAGTTCATTAAAGTTCAGTTAGGCCTACATTTAGGATCTTTGTTGTATGCTAATTCTGTGAACTACACACGAATAATGTCAAACCCTTTGCAGCCCACTCACTCAAGACAGCAGCAATTTTTTGTTTATTAGATAAATTGATACTACTGAAAATTCCGCCAGACATAAATATGTTGAAGTACAGTAATACTCATCACAACGTTGGACACCTGTGGGTACAATGGGAGATAATGTGCCCAATACTTCTGTGGCTCATCTATTTACAATAATCTTTAGTAGTCGAATCACACTTCAATCCTATAGGCAATGGCATCTTGAAAAATATTTGGCAGACTGCAAATCAATCTTAAGAACAACAAATGGACATTAGTCATTATTTCTTTTGTTTTTTCTTAAATAATTTTTGAAACGGAAACATGTTTATCTTTTTAACCAAAGTCAATCATGCATTTAAGATGCACTCAATTCTCAAAACGATTCACGCGCCCCTTGAAATGATAAATCCATTGAATGAATTTATTAAAAAAATACACGGAGGCCTACCCTGGAACTTCTGCGCCAGGCTTTAAACCACAGAATGCTCTCCTCTGCTCCAAAGTCGGGCCTCCTCCCGTTGATATCGCCGTCATTTTAACACTGAAGTGGTTTGTATGAATGCGAGTTCAACGGGTCTGTCAATATAGTGACATTAATTTCCGCAAGTTAAACTCTGACCAGTCATAACATTGGTTTAGTTCATTCAGTTGTTACAGCCGCCACTTGTGTTGCTAGGAGATCAAGTTTACCCGGAAGTGAAACTGCGAAGATCGACACTCTCCAGCAGACATTGATCTCAATTTTGTATATTTGTTATCATGTGACGTATTCTCTGCCAGAACGTTGTCTTCCCAAATGAACCCCCTGAACACTTCTGTTTTGGGCCATGCGCCTTGCACATTCCAGCGACGTATTCATGTTATCTTTAATGTTGTATATTCATCATCTTCTTGATCTACCCTTTCTCCTAAAAGTGCTCAGCCTTCCATTATTTATCTTTCTAAACAGTTGTGACCAAGCAGGTGTAATTTTCTTTTTGTTATTGTGTTTAGTAACCAACACTCTGGCATCTTCAATGTGTTTATAATATTGGAGTTTTTCCTTTTTTTCTCTTCCATGATATTCTAAGTATCTTTCTGTAGTATATCTTCTCAAAGGCGTTGATCTTTGCCGCTTCTTTACATAGGGTCCATGTTTCACAATCACAGCCGTGTTTGTGTGTGTCTATCCACAGGTGGGTTATGGTAAGAATATCCACGTTTGCGGTTAAGCTTGGAAGTGATGACTGGAAACTTTATCTGTCTATCCATGACCAGATGTTCCTAGCATCAGCAGTTTGGTTTCTAGTTTGTTGTTTCCCCATTTGTAATAGGCCTATGTGACAATAAGTCACGAATAAAAAAATAATCCGTATATTTTTAAATAGAAATAATATTCGAGACCGTTTTATATTTAAATCGATCTCAGGCATAGGCTTATATCTCAAATATATCACTATAAGCTAGTTACAACCAGCTACTTATATCTCAAAAAGTCAATATTGTTATGCAATGGATTCGTGGCCACTCAAACACACCTGACAATGACAAGTCAGGCAGACTAGCAAAGAAGGGAGCACACGAACAGCCATAGGGTCTATACACAAACGAGCATGCATACAGTTAAACTGATGTTGAAATCTGTGAACAAAAAGAATTATATGAACAGATGGACCATGGGAAACACTGGGAGGCAAATATATAAATATATGATCAGTCCAATCCTAAAGACAACATCAACCTCCTGGGAAGGAAAGACCGAAATGTCATTTTCCGACTTCACACACATGTATAGTTTAACAATCACCTGAACAGAATACAACCACAACACACGCCAGGGTGAAGGCTGTGCGCTCATCTCTATGAGACTGTTGACCAGGCCCGTAGATACGGAAGGGGTTTCATACCCCCTCTTAAATAAATCTGAACATGAATTTTAAAGGTATTCACAATTAGGTAAAACTCCCTCCGTAAGGTAATCATATGTACCACCCTGCTTGATTCTTGATTAGGAACAAGCGTCACAGCACTGGGGGCATTCCCATATATGCTCTGCTTGCCGTTCCGTCAGCTATCTAAAAGTGTATAAGCTCAGTGTCCCAGCCAGTTGCTGATTACGCGTTCTTCTGATCTTTCCGGAGAGGGAGCACTTTATCCCATCGCCTCTAGTCATTCCCGTTTCTTGCGTTACTGAGCCGTCTGTGTAAATTATTGTATCGTGTGGCTTCGAGTGCTGCAGTATGAGTTCTTGGGTCATTGTTCTGTTGGCAGCCCAGTCGCGCCACTCTCTTCCCATCTGTATCACCACTGTTGTCAATACTTTCTCTGTCAAATGTCATCCATTCGCAGCTTCTTCCCACTTCCTCCAGCTCACAAACTCTGAGTATGGTATCTTCTGCTTCTGCCATCCATGACCCTCCTCTCTTGATACGCCTTCCTTTTGTATTGTCTAGAGATTGGTGTAAGAGTGATGATCATTATTGGCGACCTTGAAGTATTCTTTAACCTGGGCTATTTTATGTCTCGATTTACCACCCTGATGTTTACCATCACCTTAGTGAATGCCCAGTGCTGGAAAACATCAGGAATCTCCCTCCGGCGCCAGATAAATGGAACACCTTATACGAAACAAAGCAACAGCTCACAAATACATGCTTGAACATGGATGAACTAAGCCCCATTTTCGCATCATGGATCTGGCCTAAATTTTAAATTAATATCGGATACACTTCATCGCATTTCATTTTTAACAGACTAAAGTTTTTTCCTGTCACAAAAAAATGTAACATCGGTAATAACGCAGTGGCATTGGGTCAAAGGGCATGAGCCCATAGTTTTGTTTGTGCATGATTGCGTCAAGGAAGTGAAACTGCGAAGATCAACTCTACAGGCAAACCGTGATCTCAATTTTGTATAGGCCTATTTGTAATATATGTCACAATGAGTCAAGTTTAAAAACAAAAAATCATCCGTATGTTTTTGGGCGTACCTGTTTTTGAATAGCAATAATATTCGAAATCGTTTTATATTATCGATCTTATAAATTTTAATTTATGGTCATCAATCACTGGCTGCTAGGTGAGATGCCATATTGTTTGGATTTATAATGAGCGTTAAAATGGCGGGTGATGGCAACGATGTGTATTAAGTAATGTGTTCTAAGCATTTATATAAAGTGTGACATACAAGCATCGCAAAACCCAACGATATCTAAATATGGGTAATACTACAGTTGTAGCAACCGGTGTAAAGAACCAAGGAGACACTGAGGCTAGTAAACTGTATCAACTTGTGGATATCAAAGGCGGGGGAGAGCTGATTGAGTTGATGAAATTGGCTAGGTGGACGAAAAATTATGCAGGTTTGTTGGGTCGTTGTTAATGCTATTTAAATGTATAAGGATTACAATTAACGTTATTACCGATGTTATATTTTTGTGTGCCAGAAAAAAACGTATAGTCCAATGAAATGACAAAGTATATCTGATATTAAATCAAAATTTAGGCCAGATCATTGCTACGAAGATGGTGCTTAGTTCAGCAGAGATTGACATCTAAGACTGTACAGGCCCTCGTATCGAGCAAAGCCACAGTCTGCCCTCACAAGTACATGTGCTAAAGGCGGAGGCAACTAGCCAAGAGGCGCACCACAACAATCAGCATGAAACACAAAAACACAACAAGGCGAATGAAAGAAGAATTAGATCACCAACAGTTTCCTATTTGAATACAGTCATAAAAATCATATATAGCTGTATGATTATTCAAATCCAGCTGCTCGTATGATAAATACTGAGTATACTATGAATGATGTACTTAACCTTTCATCTTCTTGGCCAAAACTTCTATCAATACGATAAAGTCAAGTCCTTATTTCCGCAATGTAGAGATATGGTGTTAGTTCCATATTTTTCTGTAAATAATTTTCTTGTGTGGCACCTAGGTCCTGGACTTCTAGTTCAGGGTGCAAAGAATAGGGCCACCATCTTGTTTCCATGCATTTTGTAGAAGGCTAAGGAAAGTTAGGGATATGCTGGCACCCTGTCTGTCAGTTCCTCTTTTGCCAAGTTTAGCACATAGGGCGGATGTCATAGTTCTTCATGCCTGTCAGTCAGTTGCTAGGGATTGCAGGTCTTATGCATTTATGCCTGTTGATTTTAATTCATTCATAAATGTTCTTCTGAGTGTTCTTCTGTTTTCTTTTACCGTCTGGTGTTCACATGAAGGCTTGTTGTGGAACTCTGTCTTTCTTCATTCAGGCAACCTGTCACCTGTGAAATATTTGTCACTGCATGTCTTGCGTCTATTGTCTTCTGTCACATGGTCTCCATGAATGACAAAGAGATACAGTCTAGCGGACATTTCACTTTTGTGGCAAATTCTTAGGTGGTGGGAAGTGTTAGGTGTACAATTACACAGATGAGTCAACATATCCGACAGAAGGATGATAAACTAGTTAGCCCAGAAGAATGATAAACTAGTTAGCCCAGAAGGATGATAAACTAGTTAGACAAGAAGGATGATAAACTAGTTAGCTCAGAAGTGTATGCTATACTCCTGGAAGGATTTGATGGTCCCGGGATATATTTGCACTTGAATGCCTCCCTTCGGGAATTAATCATGCATCCATAAATCCCTCTAACGTAATCATGCATAAATCCCAATAACATAATCATGCATAAATCCCTCTAATGTAATCATGCATAAATCCTACTAATGTAATCATGCATTTGAAACAACAAACCTTATACAAGTTTAGATGCCACCTCAGTTACTCAACTGAAGGACCTGTGCTTCTGTCAGAAGAGCTTTGAGCTATCAAGTGCTCCATGCATGCTCATCTATCAAGTGTTCCATGCATGCTCATCTATCAAGTGCTCCATGCATGCTCAATTATCAAGTGCTCCATGCATGCTCAACTGTCAAGTGCTCCATGCATGCTCAACTGTCAAGTGCTCCATGCATGCTCAACTATCAAGTGCTCCATGCATGCTCAACTATCAAGTGCTCCATGCATGCTCATCTATCAAGTGCTCCATGCATGCTCATCTATCAAGTGCTCCATGCATGCTCAACTTGTATGTAACAAGTATACCTTTGTTCCACATCCATAAGGAAAATCATGGCACAATACTCTTGTGGTTTGCCATTGCTTTCAGGAGAAATTTCATATTAATTATAACATACAGAGAACACATATGTTTTCATTCACCATCTTGGACTGGAAGCCATGTACTACATTCAAATATGTCCTAAATCTGATGTTCAATTTAGAAACCACAGTTCCTTTTTTTCTTCTGTGTTTAATATTTTATATGATTCACATACATTGGGAAAGGACTGGTCATAGTCCTCCACTTTATGTTCTGATGCAACTACCATATTTTCTCAAGTAAGTGCTCTCTATATCCTTCATATTTAACTACCATATTTTTTCAAGTAAGTGCTCTCTATATCCCTCAGATTTAAATACAATATTTTCTCAAGTAAGTGCTCTCTAAATCCCTCAGATTTAAATACCATATTTTCTCAAGTAAGTGCTCTCTATATCCCTCAGATTTAACTACCATATTTTCTCAAGTAAGAGCTCTCTACATCCCTAAGATCCCATATCTATGGATCAGCCTTGAATTCATTGGTCATTTATATGCACATTTTATAGAGGAGCTCGGTAGCCTAGTTCTTAGTGAGCTTGCTTTCTATCACTGGGTTACAGCGTGCCATGTTCAAAACCATGTCCGGACAAAAAAAAATCCAGGTTGTGATTTCTCGCTTGACATGATCACTCCTCCAGTCGACTCAGCTGTAAAGGACTATCTGATGCATGAGTTAGGGGAGGTAAAGACAACAAGGAAGGGAACTTGCCACCTCACCTAATAGTTGCTGGCTTAGTATATGAAGAGTTATCTTCATCCCCAACGGCAGATTGCTGCCATGGGACATCCCTTTACCCTTTATTTGAACTCATCACTGACTATTTGTCCAATAACAGACTTCGTCACATCAGTGACCATCAACAGTGTTGTCCTTTACTCATTGTGTGCTATATTGTTATTTTGATAAAAACGTTTTCATTGAAATTTTATTTATGTGTGTTTTCCTGTGTGTTTCCAGTAATTATTAAAATAATATTAAACTGTGTTTCCATCTACTAACCATTTTTATAAGGAATTCTGACAGAAAATAAACACAGAGATCAATTGTAAAAGTGACATAACAACTGCAGTAAAACTGTCTACCAGATGGTAAATGAAAATTAGTAAAATAAAAATTAAATACAAGTTTTAAAAATAGGAAGAATACACAAATTCAACATTTTTACCACCGGGTCTTTATCAAGATAAGCTGGAATTAGAATTGACAAAAACTACATTGGAGGAAAGAATATAGCCATCTTTGTTACCGTAGGAGAGATTGATGAAAGCAAAGTAGAATACAACATAAATATAAGCTACATGTTGAGATAGGTAAGTAGTTTTATTTGCCCCAATGGCCCAACACATCCATCTTCGGCGGGAGATAGGTAAGTAATTAATGTAAATGTAGAAACAGGTATTAGAACTAGGATTCACAAGTCAAAGACATAAGAGATAATCAGTTGATACATCTGTTCTTTCCTTCTTCACTTTCAGAACTTGATGACAGAGTTAAAAAAGAGGTATTGCCATTCTTATATAATGGTGGAGAAGGAAAGTACATTCCTATTGTGGATCTTGTGAAGTTCAGGAATAAGGACCGTCACAAAAGTGGAATAAGAGCCAGCAAGCACACACATAAGTCTGCTCAAGATCAGGCTAGGATTGACAACATTATGATGATGGAACATAATCAAATTGATGGAATTTTATCCAAACAAGGTTTTGTTTTTTTGTATATTTTTGCCTAATTGTATTGTCTAATGTTCTAATGTGAAAAATTAATCTCTTAACATGCGTTACTGATGACAGTTGTGTGAAACCATTAGCACAAATAAAACAGTGACACAGCGCATCTCAATTCTATGGACTAAATCCTGTTGGAAATCTAGTAGAATTATTGTTCTGCTACAAGAGATATTTAGCAGAAGTATTAGGTATTATTTATATTGATTATTATCTTCACACACCGGACACATCCATAGGTGCTCCGATCTCCGCTTCAGTAAATCTCTCAGGGTATAACGGGTGATGTTTCCGGTTCTATGTTGGTTCACTGCTCTTTTTGAAATCTTTGTCAGATGTTCTCTTTGGGCCATGTCCATCCTCACTCCCAATTCTCACATTCTCAATATTGACTCATGCTTGTTCATCTCAAAATCCTCTGATCGTGAGGACTCACGAAGAGCAGCGAGTATGTATGTCTGCTTGGTCCATAGTCTGACCGTCTGTTGTGGTGGCGAGACTAGCTAATTTGTCAGCCCGTTCATTTTCCTCCACAGAAGAATTAACAAAAATTTGAGAATGAACACTGAAGAATTTTAAAAAAATTACTTTCCTCTGAAGACAGATTTGTCGGGCCATTGGCACAAATAAAATGGCGACACAACACATTTCCATTTTCTGGATTACATGCTGGAAATCTAGTTGGACCATTGTCTTGCTACAAGAGAGATCCGGTGGGAGTTTGAGAATAAACACTGAAGAAGAAGAAGAAGAAGAAAAAAAACGTTACACATGTTATAATGTGATAGAGTATACCTCCTCACAATAAAAATTGTGACACCTTGTTGAGGTTCTAACCTGAGGGTAGAGTCGAAGGGAGACAAGCAAAAGGTAGGCAGAGATACAAGTGGAAGAGAAACATCACAAGATGGACAGGTTAGTCTAGCAGTGTGTGCTACCAAACTAAGCTGAAAGTTTACAGAGCAGTGTTACTTTTAGTGCTATTATATGCTAGTGAAACATGGACTGTGTATAGATGACATGTGAGGAAGTTCAATCACTTTCAAACATCATGTCTTAGAAAAGTTATGAACATCAGATGGCAAGAGAAGATTCTGGATACCACTTTGACAGATCTGGTATTCTTAACATTGACACTATTCTGAAGCAGGCAGAGATTCGTTGGGCAGGTAATCTGGTATGTATGTCAAATCATTGCCTAGCAAAAAAATTTGTCCATAGTTGCTTCGATTTCTCCCTGAGAGCATCCGCCATTATACTTCTGCTGACAGTAATGGTCCTCTGCTGGTTGACCATGATTCTTCTGCACCCTCCAAAATGTTCACTTTTAGCAACACCACATTTTGAACCCTATCTTTAATCCTGGACATTGAAAAGGAATCATCATCCACACTAGTCTCTCTCTCGTGTGCTATATTTCTAATGGAGTTCAAAACATCAGCTCGAGTCATTGCCCTGTGCCACAACCGCACATGATGCCATTTTATCTGCTCTTTCATTGCCTCAAACACCCACATATCGCGGCACAAAAATAAATGTAGCTACTTTCAAACTTGCCTTTCACAAGGCCTCAATCCACTATTCATGAACGAGACCCACTTGTACCTTCCTAATCATACACATAGAGTCACTCAAGATGCAGACCCATGTTACCTTCTGTGTGCCTATCTACTTAAATGCCCTGGTTATCACCATAATCTCCATGGTCAAGCTACTCATAGTCATAGCACAGGCCCCACTCTCCTCCCTGATCGTTTTACCTGCGCACTGAGATGTGAAGGCCCAAGCACTGCGAACATGTTTAATCACAGATACATCAATGTATATAATCACATCACCCTCTTTGTCATTCTCACTGTCCAAAGCCTGCACCTCTTGCTTCACAGCTGTGGGACACCATTCTCTGCATTTTTTTTCACTTTTGTGTCATTTCTGATGCACTGAGATCGAATGGTATCATCTCTGTGCTTTTATCATTTCATTATTTTGTGTGTTTATTTCTTGTTTGTATTTGTTTCTTGAAAGTTAGGGATATGCTGGCAACCTGTCACCTGTGAAATATTTGTCACTGCTTGTATTGTCTCTATTGTCCATCTTTTGATCTCTGTCATCAATTGTTTCTTGATAAAGTTTCCTTTTGGACCGTAATGTAGAAAAAGTCCTTGTTCTTTTGTTTATTTTATTTCTCATTCACATTGATTTTTCCATTTGGTAGTTAGATGATCTAGAAACAATATTACATTAACATAGTATTAATTGCTTCTTAGGCTACTGCGGTTACTTTTCACCTTGTCTGAGATCCTCTGACAGTTTAGTTATTTATACTTGTGCTTGTTTACAATTGGGAAATGGTTGGTTGGTTGGTTGGTTGCTGATCCAGCGGTCCATTGGCTCATGCCCTTTGACCTAATGCCATTAAATGGCATTATATTGCTGGGAAGTCTGTGGATTTTCGGCCCACCCCGGGATAGAGCCAGAGAATAACTATCACACCTCCAGGAAGGTAGGTTTCAACCTATGAACTGCTCCAAGCCACTGTAGCCAAGATAGGGTTCACTGTGCTCATTCCCCGCCACCAATTGACTACTGGTTATGCCGAACTTCTCTATTGCTCCAGGCATGCAACCAAATGTTCAAGTCAAAAGGATTGTCACGTCCTGAGTCACTGTGCCTCTATGATCGGTCTAAGCCATAGGAAAAAACAATGCTGTCAGTTTCCTCCTCCCCAGTGCTGCACAGTACATCTCTGGCTCCCCCCCATCCACAGAGGGTGCATACATATATATTCAGGTAAACATGAAACACAAATAAACAACAAAATAAACGCACAATTGTATAGATAACGTGCCATGAAGCTTCTCTAAGAAGATAACTTCAATATAACGGCATGACATCCACTAAGATTTTCTGTTGCATGGGTGGTTTGTCTAGTGGGCCATTGGTGAGACCCACAGACGCAACCACATGCGTACAGTTGGGAAATAAGATAAAATAACATTGATATGAAATAAAATTTGATAACTTTCCTTAGGTCATTTGGATTGATTTTCTAGCAAGGATTCACAAACTGTAATCAATGACACTACATATTTCTTTGTACTGCATCCTGCTAACTAATAGGAGTGTCTTCTTCTTCTACGTTCGTTCTCAAACTCCTGCAGATTAGCAGAATGTAGTCCGGAGAACGGAATGCGTTGTATCATGGTTTACAGCATTACTGCGATATCTGCACCTTTCGGCCTGACACATCCGATTTCAGCATAGCTTTGGGTCATTGACCCTATATGGGATGGGCCAGCCAACTCCATCCCATAACTTCCTTAGTCGCCTTTTACGACATGCGTGGAAGGTAAACAGTGTTGCTATTCTTTGGGCCCTGGAAAGACACGGGCGATAGGAGTGTGAGACTTGTCTTATTCCACCATACTCTGCTGAATGGTGACTAACATGATTTAATCTTCAATTTCAGACCATAAGTCACGGTTTCAGTGCTGGGACTTGGGCAAACGTGGCACTGTTGGAGAAACAATTCTGCACATCTGTCTGCTGAATGCGACACAAACTCACGCAGATTTGGCCAAACGACTTCTGCATTTTTTCCCTAAGATGATCAATGATATCTATTGTGGAGAAGAATATTATGGTATTGTTGTTGATGTTGTGCTTAACACTTTACTAGCCAAATTGATTGTTGAATTTCTATTTTATACCCTTAGTGACATTGCCAATCATTGAAATTGTTATGAAACTTCAGAAATACGTCAACTGTAATGACAGTATTATTTATCTAGGGTATTACGCCATTCCAAATTGGTGGCACTGATGAAATATAGTTTTTTTCAATGTGGTTTATAAGTGTTATTTTTTTTTAAATCAGAAATTCTGCAAGGTGAGATTTTAAGATACATAGAAAGCAATGTAAATCCATGGACATCATTATAATAAGTCGTATTTTACTATTGAAATAAATACAGGGCTTTCAAATTCAAATCTTTGCTGAAGACAGATGTGTCAGACCATTGGCGCAAATAAAACAGCGACACAACGCATTCCTATTCTCTGGACTACATCCTGCTGGAAATTTAGTAGGACCATGGTCCTGCTATAAAGAAGATCCAGTGGGAGTTTAAGAATTAGCGCTGAAGAAGAAGAAATTCAAGTAATAAATACAGTACATTCAAATAATAAATACAGGGCTTTCAAATTCAAATAATAAATACAGGGCTTTCAAATAATAAATACAGGGCTTTCAAATTCAAATAATAAATACAGGGCTTTCAAATTCAAATAATAAATACAGGGCTTTCAAATTCAAATAATAAATACAGGGCTTTCAAATTCAAATAATAAATACAGGGCTTTCAAATTCAAATAATAAATACAGGGCTTTCAAATTCAAATAATAAATACAGGGCTTTCAAATTCAAATAATAAATACAGGGCTTTCAAATTCAAATAATAAATACAGGGCTTTCAAATTCAAATAATAAATACAGGGCTTTCAAATTCATACTATGTGGTTTTAAAGAGACATGACAGGTTTTTGAATTTATGTTTATATTGTGATTTGTAGGAGAAACTGTCCTTCATTTAGCCATTGTAAATGAAGACCCTGCTATGGTCAAGTTTCTGCTGGACAAAGGAGCAGATGTGGAAGCTAGAGTCTGTGGAAACTTTTTCACACCAGATGACCAGAGAGAGTCTCGGACTGATGTGTTAGATCATGAGTGGGTTAGCTTGTGCAAGGAAACTAACTATGAGGGGTGAGTGTTCATCCACTGTTCCCTTTGGCATATCACAAAATATTTTGTTCCAAGGAATCCTATTGTTGTCTTTGGTAAGATATGTATTGTTTTATTCATTTCCATAGTTGTTTGAAGTTGATATTTCTGTGCAGCATTTCATTAGGAAGTCATGTGGTACATATGCAGATCATCGACTGCCAAAGATACTTCTCTATGATAAGTTGCAGAAGGGCATATGTTCTCAAGGTGGCCAACAGAAGCTGTACAAGGACTCATTAAAGATCTCACTGAAAACCTTTGAACACGACCAAGATGCATAGGAAGAATGCACAAAATAGAGTTACATGGCACTCTACAGTAGATAAAGGTGCAGCATCTTGTGAAAAGAGAAATGCAGCAACTCAACAGCAACATTGGAGAGTAGCTAGAAAGTCTTGGATAGACCAAAAACTAACTAAAGTGGTTGGTCCCATGCCCGAACTATCCAAGGACGTTTGCTGCCGGAATATGGCTCATTAGCCATTTACGAAGTTATAGTCAAGGCCATAACTCTAACTGAATTTCAAAATTGGATGTAAGAATTGGTCATCATCATTATGTGATGGGCGAACAACAAAATAAAAGAACAATATGCAGCAATGAGTTTATCATGGAGGGAAAGATTTCCTGGAAAGAGAACAAGAAGCAGACCAAGACTGCAATAGACTAAAGATATCAAAGACCTTTTGAATATGAAACTGTATGAGGTTTGACAGCCTGCACTGAACTGGGAGGCTTACAGAGTGGCATGGATGATAATGTTCTGCAAAGGACATGTCACATAGAAGAAGTTACAGCAGGAGTTGATCTATCAGGAGTTATGAGTTGAGGTTAAAATCGGTCACACACTATACACATCTCCATTCCCATCTTGAAAAAATCGGTCACACACTATACACATCTCCACTCCCATCTTGAAAAAATAGGTCACACACTATACACATCTCCATTCCCATCTTGAAAAAATTGGTCACACACTATACACATCTCCATTCCCATCTTGAAAAAATCGGTTATACACATCTCCACTCCCATCTTGAAAAAATCTATCACACACTATACATATCTCCATTCCCATCTTGAAAAAATCGGTTATACACATCTCCACTCCCATCTTGAAAAAATCTATCACACACTATACATATCTCCATTCCCATCTTGAAAAAATCGGTTATACACATCTCCACTCCCATCTTGAAAAAATCTATCACACACTATACATATCTCCATTCCCATCTTGAAAAACTCGGTTATACACATCTCCACTCCCATCTTGAAAAAATCTATCACACACTATACATATCTCCATTCCCATCTTGAAAAAATCGGTTATACACATCTCCACTCCCATCTTGAAAAAATCTATCACACACTATACATATCTCCATTCCCATCTTGAAAAAATCGGTCTAACAGTAACAGAACATAGTTCCAGTTTAGCCTCAATTTAGTCATTTCTTTGTTTATCATTATGTTTCTCTTTCTGGCTGTTCCAAAAGATGTAGAAAATTGACTTCATTATATACAGGTTTCCCTATATGTATTCCACTCATCTCAGCAAAACAGCATGCCAACTGCCGAAAATATCCTTCATGGTATGAAACTCCAAAAGCTAAGGTGATAATCTCCAGGCATCTAAGGAAAAATTTAACTTTTTAGAACCAGATGTGAGTGAACCAGATATCTCACCTTCAGATTTAAAGTCTAGTACAGTGAGGTAGAGAACCAGATTTCTTCACACCTCCAGATTTCAGGTCTGGTACAGTGAAATAGAGAACCAGATCTCTCACCTCCAAATTTCAAGTCTAGTACAGTGAGGTAGAGAAATAGATCTCTCACCTCCAGGTTTTCAGGTCTGGTACAGTGAAATAGAGAACCAGATCTCTCACCTCCAGATTTCAAGTCTAGTACAGTGAGGTAGAGAAATAGATCTCTCACCTCCAGGTTTTCAGGTCTGGTACAGTAAAATAGAGAACCAGATCTCTCACCTCCAGATTTCAAGTCTGGTACAGTGAGGTAGAGAGATCTCTCACTTCCAGATTTCAAGTCTAATACAGTAAAGTAGCTAACACCAGGAGGAATTGCACTTTATTGAAATACTTGTGTCTGTTTTTACCTACACAGAAATGTTTACTGGGGGGACTACCCATTGAGCTTTGCTGCATGCTTGAATCAGGAAGAATGTGTTCGACTGCTGTTGGCAAAAGGTGCAGACCCCAACAAGCAAGACGCCAATGGAAATACAGTGATGCACATGATGGTCATCTATAACAACATGGTATGGATGAAAAGTCAACGTTTCTTTTTCTGAAACTAATATATATTTTTGAGGATACAGCTCTTTAGAGTTGTGATATTTAGTACTATGTAGAGCCTACATTTGAAAATTCCAATGTAACAAAACAAAAAAAATAGAAACAAAACTGCTAATGCTACATACTTTTTTTTCCGGTTGCAACATATGGCTGTGAAACATGGACCCCAAGTTAAACAGTGGCAAAGAAGATCAATGTCTTTTAGATGAAATGCTACAGGAAGATACTTAGAATATCATTTCATTCATTCATTTTCCTTTTATGCTGAAGTTGGTGCATAGGGCAGAGGTCAGATCTCTCCAATTCTGTCTGTTCTAAGCTATTCTGTGCAGTTCTTGAATAGTATGAATATTGGTTGTTTTAAGAATATAATGGAAGGAAAAAAAAAAAAGAGAAACTCAGATATAAAAAAACACAGAGTGTCGATTACTAAACACAATAGCACAAAGAAAATGACACCTGTTTGGTTATAAAAAGAGACACAATTGTTTAGAAATACAAATAATGGAGGAAAGAGCACCTGGGTGGAGAAGAAATGGCAGACCAAGAAGATAATAGACGGACGACACTAAAGATAACATGAATATGTTGTTGGAAAATGCAAGCTGCATTGCCCAAGACAGAGAAGGGTTCAGGGAGTTCATTGGGAAAACAAAGTTCTGGAGAGAATATGTCACTTGACACAGAGCCTACATTCTTGATTGAGATTAACACTTTTGCTGTCATGGACGAAAAGAATCATCAAAACATAAAATAACTTGATGTTCATACGTTCATGTACTTTCACCTCCATTTTGGGTAATATTTTCAGACCAGACTCTGACCTCACATATGGTACTTCCTGTCTATTGGAAAGGTCACTCCAATATTGCTGCACCATTGATCAGATCAATTTACTGCAGAGAATCAGTTTTAAATATTTTGTTGCGAGTTTTTAATTCAGTTAAACTTTAAAATGAGCAATGTAGCTGATGATACCAAGGTCCAAAATGACACTGATTTGGACTTTTCATCAATTAATAGCATTAAAATGAACTCAAAATTATAGGCCTATATATAATAGAAGCACATGGTATGATTTATAGGTATGAACACTTGATTGTTGAATATGTTCAAATTATAAATTTGCATTTCAGAAAATGTTTGACCTTCTTCATAAACAAGGAGGAAGGTTGGACATAAGGAACAGACAAAATCTAACTGCTCTAACATTGGCTGCAAAACTTGCCAGAAAGGACGTAAGTATGCAATTTGTGATTTGAAAAATAAATTAATAAAGAAAATAAATAAAAACAAAATAATCTAGAAAATAAATTAAAACATCAATTTGATTGTGGTTTTTGACTTTGTTCTTTTCGTTCTTCATCAAGAAAATAAATTAAAACATCAATTTGATTGCAGTTTCTAAAGAAGACTTGATCAGTCTATCTTATGTTGTCACTAGAGAATTAAAACAACTTGTCCTTCAAGTGTATCTTTTTTTCTTCTATCATACATAGTATACTCTCAAATGACAACTTTGATATCCTTGCACAACACAGTTGTATACTCTCAAATGACAACTTTGATATCCTTGCACAACACAGTTGTCAGCATTGGAAGTTTGAAACAGGATACTGAAGTTTTTCTAATCAGTGGAAACGCATAATAATACACACAAATCGATATTTGGACCAAAAGGCCTTTATCAAGACTATATACACAACACAAAAAGACATGTAGGAAAAGCGCTATTAACGTCCACATGGCACAGCAAAATAGATCATACTTGTAATGTTTTGTGTATGTAGTCTTGATAAAAGCCTCTTAGTGGAAATGTTGATTTGTGTGTATTATGTGAGTTACCTGTGATTAGGCAAACTTCATTACCTTGTTCCAAGCTTCGCCTGTTGGATTTAAGTTTTTCAGCAGTGAGTACATATTATCGATTGTCAGCATTGGGCAATTAGAGTTAGTTAAATTCTGAAATTACCAAAAGTAATCCGGTCAAATCAGAAAATGCTGGTCTGTAAGTGGTCATCAATAAGAATAAGTTGAAACTTAGTTAATTGTTCTGTGGCTGTCTTCAGGAAAAATGCAAATATAATAGATATAGATGTGCTTCAAACTGGCAACACAGTAAACTTCTATTGTAAAAATGGCTCAAATTATGTATAGAAATTTAAAGTGGTTATACTGCAGGGAATACTATAGTTACTATACTATGGGGTGGCAGAGAAGTGCAGTGGTTAGCTCACTGGCTTCGTATATGAGTGGTCCTGAGTTCATTTCCCAATTGAGGCAGAAATGTTTTTCAAATCACAATGGCTCCCGGGTTGACCTAGCCTTAATTAGGTACCAGAGTAATCAGGAAAGTAAACACTGCGAGGGAGGGAGAGGAGATGGCTACAGCCCTCATATAGCAGAGCCACTGAGATGTCAGATCGCTAACATGTCACACCCCTACGGCATTAATAAATGCTATGGGTTAACTTTACTTACTATAGTGAACACATAAGATAATGAAGTTTTGCAAATTACTGTAAGCACAAAGAAAAACACAAAAATTAATGTTTCGACCAAAAGGCCTTTATAAAAAGCATAACAACTACAAAAGACAGTGAGTTTTATTAAGGAGACAGAATTACAGATATAGACATGTTTCAAGTGAACGAAAGAAGAAGAAGAAGAAAAGCATAACATAACACATGAAGAGTACAAGACAACACTGCCCATGATCACACCATCATCATCATCATTAAATGCCATCTCAGTATCTTTTCTGTCTATGTTATGTCACAATGTTAAACTATTTAATATTTTCTTGTGCTGTCGTCCTCTATCTTTATCTTCCTTTCAGTTTTTCTTATTGTAACTATGTTCTCCAAATACCCCCCCCCCACCCGTCCTTACCTCATCTCATAAAACGTGTGGTGGTAAACATTTTCTAATCTGTGCAGCTCTTGTCTCATATCTGGGAGGTGATGGCTGTCTCTTATTTCATTGACATGGCTAAGAACTGACTTTTGTTTCATTCTTTGTTTTATTTGCCATTTTTGTACAAGCTTATTTATTTGGGTGGTCTCTGTTCATTCTTTTTTGCTTCCTTCATAAGCTCCCATCACAACACGATCTCTCCATATCCCAAGAGATTCTACATTTTTGTGTATTTCACATGCAGCCATTAGTGTATTGTTTGTTTGTTTGTTTTGCGTTCGCTCCATTGTAAGCATCACGGATATCCGTGCGATTTCCACCGGGAGCGTGATTACGTTGTGCCAACGTTATGCGCCTTGTAGGCCTAGCACATCCGATTTCTGCATGCCTTGACAATTCGGGTGGGCTACCCTTAGCCTGTGACAGCCTCTATATCTGTCTTCAGGCACGCGTAGTGGCGACTCTTCGCCCAGACGATTTTTGCTCTCGTCTGACTCGCACGAGGTGTTCCACTGTCTATGAACTTGCCTCGTGTAATTGGACGTGCTGTGCCTGTGCCCATTGGGTACTGAACCGTTTCTCATCTGTGAGCCTGGTTCCTTAAGGGGAAGAACTCAACAGAGGAGTTGGACCCTGGCTCTTTCGCCCTCTTAGCCGAGGTGTCATTCACTGACATCGTGTACCCCTTGTCCGAGTTCGAGTCTCACACCACGCGTTTGAGAGCAAGGCGTTCTAGAGCTGAGCGTCCTTGTCCCAATAGCGCCTGAGCCCATCAGGTATTGAACCCTTTCTCTCTTCAAGTGTATTTCCGGTGTAGGAAAACCTGACAGTAGAGTTGGGCCAGGGCTAAATCGTTGTCCCTTTTGTGCCTGATCCCATCGGGTCTGGAACCCTTTCTCTCTGCAAGTGTACTTCCGGTATAGGAAACCTTGACAGTAGAGTTGGACCAGGACTACCATCATTGTCCTTTTCTTGCCTAAGCCCATCGGGAACAGAATGCACCCCAGCCATTAGTGTAGATCTCATTGCTCCACTAATAAGACATAGGACATTGTTTTTCACTCTGTCTAAGGATTCTACATTTGTTTTGGAACTAGTTGCCCAGAGTACACTGTTGTATTCTAGAGCAGAATATGTATAAACTAAAAACCAAAAATTCTGAAGGCATCCTTGTCTGATCCCCAAGATGTGCCAGTAAACCTCTGTAGATGCTATAAGCCATTTTAGTGTTTTGTTTTTAGCATTTTCTATATTCTTTAGGATGATCAAGTATGACTCTAAGAAATTTGGGATGTTCTTGTTTTGAAAATTTCTTTGTATCCATACTTTGATATTTCTTTGGCTACTTTATGACTCTTGAATGCCTGTGTGGCCAGGGTCCAAAAGGAGAGCAAAGAATAGCAACACTGTTTATCTTCCATGCATGTTGTAAGAGGCAACTACTGAGGTTATGGGGTGACGTTGGCTGTCCTATCCCATATAGGGTCAATGAAACCCAAGGTCATGCTGAAGCCTGATGTGTCATGCCAAAAGGTGTAGATTTCGTAGAAATGCTATAAAACAAGGCCATGATGCATTGCATTCTCTAGATTACATCCTACTAATCTGCAGGAGTTTGAGAACGAACGCAGAATTAGAAGAAGACGACTCTTGATAAAGACGGTATAAACAGTTTTTTTCAGTTTATTTTTAACTTCCCTGTTTGAGAGTGCTCCTTCAGACTTCTCAAAATATAACACTTTAAAAGTTATATAAACAAAATATAAACACTTTAAAAGTTACATAAACAAAATATAACACTTTATATGTTATATAAACAAGCAGTTAAACATTTGCTTTGATGAAATATACAATAATATTTTTTTTTCAGATGTATGAACACATACTGGAGATGGTAAGGGAAGTCTACTGGTTGTACGGCAACGTAACATCTGCTGGTTATCCTCTAACTGACATTGATACAATTTCCAGCACAGGGGCAATAAACATGGACTCTGCTTTGTATCTCATTGTTAAAGGGGTATAATTGAACTTTGGCATATTTTATGTAATCCTTATCATATTGAATAATCTGTGTATAAAATAGTAATTATAATAATAGTACTTACATAAAACACAAGTTTTATCAAAATGTTGCCTGAATACCATATTTGATGCCTTCCCATCAAAAGTCCAAAACATTGTTATTTTTACAGACTCTATGTCTGCTCTCCAAGCACTGGAATGTGATGGACATTGTAAACCCGAGCTAGCTGAAATATACCACCATGCCAACCAGCTGCTCACATCTTATGATGTCAATATTGTTATGCAGTGGATTCCTGGCCACTCAAAGACACCTGGCAGTGATAAGGCAGACAGACTAGCAAAGAGGGGAGCACAACAAGAACAGCCTTATACAGAAACAACAATGCACACAGTTAAAATGATTCTGAAATCTGTGAACAAAGAAAATTGGATGAACAGATGGGCCATGGGAAACACTGGGAGGGAAATCTATAAATATATGACCAGCCCAAATCCTAAAGACAATATCAACCTCCTGGAAAGAAAAGACCAGAGTATCATATTCCGACTGCGCACACAACATGTACAGCTTAACAATCACCTGAACAGAATACAACCACAACACACTCCAGGGTGCCGGCTGTGCACTCATCCATATGAAACTGTTGACCACCACCTTTTTGAATGTCCAGCACTGGATGACATCAGGAAAATGCTTCTCCTACCAGGGCCATATAAATGGAACACATTATATGGAACAAAACAATAACTCACAAACACATGCATATATCACACAATGGCATTGGGTCAAAGGGCATGAGCCCATGGACCGCTGGATCAGCAACCAACCAACCATCAAAATGTTGAACATATGTTGAAAATTGTTTTGTATAGGCCTACTGTTACTTATGTGAAACTACCTGGAACACATCCTAAGACTAGATGACAATAGGTTCAACCAACCAGTACTCAATGGACATCGGATGGGAAAATAAAACAATGAAGACCTAAAACTGCTCTAAAAAACACCATACTTAAAGAAGGGGAAACAAGGGCTGCAAGTCCACAAGAACTAAAATTTCTGACACCAGGCCGCAACGCATAAAGAATCAAAACCTCTGCCCTATGTGTCACCTTTAGCACAAAACCTCTCGCCCTATGTGCCACCTATAGCACAAAACCTCTCGTCCTATGTGCCGCCTATAGCACAAAACCTCTGCCCTATGTGCCGCCTATAGCACAAAACCTCAGCACAAAAGTAACAAACTAACTGTTATTGGTATTACTCTATAGTCCAATAGTCTGTGTGTTCATCATAAAACTCATCAAACTTGTGTTTTACATAAGCACTATTGTTATACAGTTTTACAGCAGCCTCACTTATTATAATAATCAACAATTCAATCAATAATTATTGATTGAAGATAGTTATTGTAATCTTTAACACTATCGCCATTTTGTCTTTTTTTAAATCTAATCGTTTCCACTGCTATGCTTTTATTTAGATATGAATTTTGCAAGTGATCATTTTAGGAAATTATTAAAAATGCAACCAATAATGTTAGGGATTTGAAATTTACAGAAGACATTGAGACAAGAATAAGCTATTCAAAAACATTTATCTCAAGCTTTTATAGAAAATATTTCTATTTTATGTATGTATGATTTTATCTAACAATGTCAGTGCCAAGCTCCAGTTTTCAAAGTGGGTGTCAATCGCTCGCACCTGGATCCATGGAACTCTTGTATAAACCTGTGACTGTCATTACTTGAATCACAGTTCAATTTTGTATCTAATTAAAAATCTATTTTCTCGCTAAAAAGTTCTAGAAAGAGCCACTTTGACTAGGTATCATCAGCTGCAGCATTCATTTTGAACTGTTCATTTCAATTATGTCGTACTAATGTGAGAGGGGATAAAAAATACAACACTATTTACCTTCCATGCATGTTGTAAGAGGCAACTAAGGAGGTTATGAGGTGGAGTTGACTGTTCCATCCCACATAGGGTCAGAGTGACCCAAAGCCATGCTGAAGTCGGATGTTTCAGGCCAAAATGCACAGATATCTCAGCAATGCTATAAACCATGACACAACGCATTCCATTCTACGGACTACATCCTGCTAATCTGCAGGAGTTTGAGAAAGAATGCAGAAGAAGAACTGCTCATTGATAAAATAAATCTACAATAATTCATTAGACAAATTTTCTATGATTAAATCGATCTAATTAACCGGCACTGATAACAGCGGCACTGATAACAGCGGCACTGATAACAGCGGCACTGATAACAGCTATGACAGTGTTACTAATATAGCTAGTATATAGCATAAATACTGATTGTAAAATACTGTCCGTTGTAGCCATGTTCTCCAGACCTCATTGTCTCATAATGTAACCGAAAAATAAAGATTGTTATTTTCTGATTTTATTAAGTAACCACTATCTCACATTTCACTCTTTCAGCACCTCCTCGTTAGTTTTTAACATTTGACTCTTTCAGCACCTCCTCGTTAGTTTTTAACATTTGACTCTTTCAGCACCTCCTCGTTAGTTTTTAACATTTGACTCTTTCAGCACCTCCTCATTAGTTTTTAACATTTGACTCTTTCAGCACCTCCTCATTAGTTTTTAACATTTGACTCTTTCAGCACCTCCTCATTAGTTTTTAACATTTGACTCTTTCAGCACCTCCTCATTAGTTTTTAACATTTGACTCTTTCAGCACCTCATTGTTAGTTTTTCAAGCTGATAATGATACTCTCAAGCATACAATATGACAGATGCTCAGAGGAAGAGGAATTTGTCTGTGTTGCTTATGGACCAACCCATATTAATAGCAACTTTAGAATATACATGGAAGTCCACTAAATTTCATGTTTTATAGGGTCTCTGATTAATTGAGGGCAGAAAACATATTGGCTCAAGATGCTAGGAAATAGGTGTAAGTTGAATGGAACTGGTTCAAATCCCATCTCCTGTCTTCTGATTTAGACCACAAGTAGGCGAAATTAAAGATCTAATCTTTTTAGAGATGGTTGAAAACCTGTGTGCAAGTTCCAAATGTTAGAAGAACTCTTGTAGGTTAGGTATGGATAAGATTGGGCTAAATGTAGACTACATGTTCTGTCCCACTGGCACCAAATATTTTATATCATTTGATTTAATTATGGAATAAGAAGACACTAAGAAGGATTGATAACTTTGTTTAAGATATTAAATAAAATGATTTGTTTTAATATTAAATAAAATGATTTGTTTTAATATTAATTAAAATGATTTGTTTTAATATTAATTAAAATGATTTGTTTTAATATTAATTAAAATGATTTGTTTTAATATTAATTAAAATGATTTGTTTTAATATTAATTAAAATGATTTGTTTTAATATTTAACAGGAATATGAAGGTCATTTGGAGATGATGGATGGACTTATTGTCCAACTTTTGCAGGAAAAATGGAAAACTTTTGCTGGCTTCAGGTAGGAGTTAATATTCTTTTTTTAATATGTTTTTCACTGCCAAATTCAGATGTGTCAGACCCATAAACTGGTAGCATGCCTTATACAGGATGTAGCCATTACCCCAGAATTTTTTGCTGTGGTAATTTTCATGACAGTATTTAAATTTAGTAGTTTGATTTTTCTTTCTGAAAGGTTTAAATGCACAGTTGTCTGCAGTGGATTTGAACCCTGTACCTTAGCAGTTGCAGACTCGCACAGAAAGTCATGTGCTCTATCCATAGTCACAAATAAATGGCAACACACTGCATATCTTTTATATAACTATATCCTGCTGAAAATCTAGTAGGACATTGTCCTGATAAGAAAGATCCAGCAGGAGTTTGACCTTCAAGATTGGTCTCTTAGATTGGGTAGAAACTTAAAACTCCTAATTGTATAGTTAATTACTGTAAGGGCTTCCACAAATTGAAATCTTCTTTTGTTTCTTGTCAAAGGTGCTGTTACTATAACACCAAATGTGTTTGTTTATGTTATGTAACATAACATATTAGTTACTATTTAGTGACAGTTTAATCAGTAACACTTATTTAACATAACATATTAGTTACTATTTAGTGACAGTTTAATCAGTAACACTTATTTAACATAACATATTAGTTACTATTTAGTGACAGTTTAAAAATAACACTTATTTAACATAACATTAGTTACTATCTAGTGACAGTTTAATAAGTAACATTTATTTAACATAACATATTAGTTACTTTTTAGTGATCGTTTTTTTGGTTTAATAAATAACACTTATTTAACATAAAATTAGTTACTATTTAGTGACAGTTTAATACATAACACATTTATATCACCTACAGGTTTTACCGACGGTTTATCCTCTTCATCTTCTACTTCATGGCAGTTGTTGTTTCATATGCCCTGAGACCTGGTGTTGATTTGTGTTCCACTTTGAATGACACATCACATCTGAGCCACTGCAACGATGATCCAGCCAACAGGACGTTCAATCCTTGCTACTTACTCATGCCATATAGAAGTGAAGACATTGTGAGTTCAAACAGGACTCTTTTCAGAATCCATGTCAAGTTGATGAGTTTCTTTATTTGATCACTTTTTTTTTATTGCAGAAGAACAAGCTGGCTTCAGAGCAAACAGAAGCACTGTTGAACAAATATTTAACATCTGAACACTAATCGAAAAACATATTCAGCACCAACGTGATCTATACCACAACTTCATTGACTTTACAAAGGCCTTTACAGAAAGTACGGAATGGAAATCAATTCAGATAAGAGCAAAATCTTGGTAAACAGCAGAGACACAGAAAACCAGACTAATATCATGATGAATGGACATAAGCTTGAAGAGATGAATACCTTCAAATACCTCGGATCCAGTATATGCAGCGATGGTAAATGCAAAGCAGAACTAAAAATAAGGCTGGAGATGGCTTTAGCATCCTTGTCAAGGCTAACTGTGATTTGGAAAAGCAACATCAGTGTTGGAGTGAAAATCAAACTGTATAGGTCGCTGGTGCTTTCCGTTGTGTTGTATGGTTGTGAGAGTTGGACACTCACTGCGGACATGGAGAGAAGATTACAGGCTTTCGAGTATAAATGCTACAGAAGAATTCTACGAATTTCCTATAGGGAACATAAGACCAATGTGTACGTAAGAAATAAAGTAGAGATGTGTGCAGGTGTCCAGGAGACATTGCTTTCAATAGTGAAACGACGAAAACTAGCATGGTTCGGACATGTATGCAGGCACGATTCCTTGTCAAAAACAATACTGCAGAGAACTGTCGAGGGTGGAAGAAGCAGAGGAGGACAAATAAAGACATGGACAGACAACATCAAGGAATGGACAGGGCTAGATATTTCCACACTCATCCGCATCGCTGAGGATAGAATTTGCTGGAGGACTCTGTGTGCGGAAGCTTCCAATGTGGTACCCCTACGACCCTGAAGGGTTATGGGATTTATTGATAGATTGATATTTGATCACCATTAATTTTATAGCTAGTGCTAGTCAGCTATTGCAGATTGCAGTGAAGCATACAGAACAACTGTATCCAGTGTGAGGATGGAAGTGTAGGCTGTTGCTCTATCTATCTATCTATTGTCATTTCCACTTCTCTTATCAATCATCATCTTGAGAGGTACTTGCACCTGCTTTCAAGAAACATACTTTCCATTATTCATTTTTCTTGTTGTTACATCTCTTTATGTGGACACACACATTTCACTTTCTTATTATAATGTCATTTAACAGACAACCCTCTTTAATGTTATTACTTCTTGATTTGTCTTTTCTGCTGTCCATGGTATTCTCAAAATTGTTCTGTAGCATCTCATTTCATAGGAAGCTATTGTCTTTGCTACTATTTTATTAAGTTTCTATGA
Organism: Meghimatium bilineatum; assembly: GCA_034231615.1. Lineage (NCBI taxonomy): Eukaryota > Metazoa > Mollusca > Gastropoda > Stylommatophora > Philomycidae > Meghimatium > Meghimatium bilineatum. Next base: position 8,037,584 of record CM067321.1, read on the forward strand.
TTCACAACCATATTTATATATAGATCAACGTACATGGTTTGGACATGCATGCAGACATGATTCCTTGTCAAAAACAATACTGCAGGGAATCGTCGTAGGTGGAAGAAGCAAAGAAGGACAAATAAAAGAATGGATAAACAACATCAAGGATTGGACAATACAAGATTTTTCCTCATTCATCTACATTTTTGAAGATAGAAATGGATAGAGGACTATGTTTTTATGCATCCAATGTGGCACTCCTACAACCCTGACAGGTTACAGATTTATAGATAGATAGATAGGTTTAATTGAGCTTTGTGCACTTCAATTACATATACATGTACACTAAACCCACATATTCTTGAATTATATGCACTTTAATTTTTATATAGGGTGTCATTTTTATATGGGATGCTTGTGTATTACCAGGATGCTTGCGTGTTATACACAAGCATCCTGTAACACATGAGTGTCCCTGTATATAGGTTTTTTTATAGTGTCCCTGTCCCTATATATATATATACTTATATGAAATATAAGCGTTAAAGACTTTATATATGAATTACATCAAGTTTATCTTGATTATATTAATTTACATTTGTTAAATATTGACTTTCCTTAGGCTCGGATGGTCCTGGAGGTGATTGTTCTTTTCTCTGCAATGGTGTACATTTTCTTGGCAATGAAGGAGATTTATCACCAAGGATTTCGGATCTTTTTTTCAACTCTGGTGAGATTTGAATTTTGACTCGTGATAGTGAGGGTAGAGTGTGTTGAAATATTAGTTGCTGGCCGTGTTTTTTCTGTGTCTAAAAACTGTTTTGAACACCCAGCTTGTTTTGCACTGTCTCATAGGTTATCTGTTTTGAAAAATTTTGTTTCTTTCATATGATGTAACTTATTTAAATATTTGTTGAGTGTGATGTGTTCAGTTCTTGGAGGAATTTGTATTGATTAGTGGGTGCACCCATAGATCTGGGAGGGGGTTGGGATACTCAAACACATCCCCCTTCCCTTAGCAAATCGAACATCACTTTTAGTACTAGGAACTTAACCAAAAGTTAAACCCATGCGAGACCATCTTCGCTGCCTTTTAAAGGCATGACAGGTGGCACTGTTAATATTCTTAGACTCCTTTTCCGTCCTGGTAACACACAAGCATCCCAGTAACACATGCGTGTCCCTGTAATACACATGCGTGTCCCTGTAATACACAAGCATCCTGGTAACACACAAGCATCCTAGTAACACATGCATGTCCCTGTAATACACAAACATCCTGGTAACACACAAGCATCCCAGTAACACATGAGTGTCCCTGTAACACATAAGCATCCCGGTAACACAAGCATCCCAGTAACACATGAGTGTCCCTGTAGCACACAAGCATCCCGGTAACACATTAGCAAGTGAACAGTTCAAGAATATTACCTATGACAATTTCATGTTTTCTTTACAGACTGGTGCTCCTGCCAAGACATTATTTCTGCTGTCATGTCTGTTTATAGTGTGTATGTTGCCTGGACGAGCATCGTGTGCTTACGGTTTTGAAGATGTCATCGGTGTACTGGCTGTGTTATGTACTTCTCCGTACTTTCTTTTCTTTTGTAGGTGAGTACTACCACATTTCTTATAATAAACATATTTATGAAACTGCTTTTGTAGGTGAGTACTCCACATTTCTTGTAATAAATATATTATGAAACTGCTTTTGTAGGTGAGTACTACCAACATTTCTTAACTTGATAGTTAGTTAGTCGTCGGATCATCACCACTGCAAACTGGACATGTCCATAGTTGACACTTCTGAACTTGAGTGGAGACTTAACACCTTTCATCTAAGATGTCTCCGCAAGATCTTAAACATTAAATGGCGAGACTAAGTCACAAACATGGATGTGTTGCACTGAACTCAGCAAGATGCAAAAGGCCATACATACATACTACCACTCTTCTTATAATAAACATATTTATGAAACTGCTTTACTTCTAATTGTAAATAAAGCTGTTTCAAGGGCCAAAAAATAGCAAAGAATAGCAATACCTGCCATGTCAGTTCGGTGACAAAATGTACTTGTATCGCCTTCAGCACTTAATCGGGATGACATCATTCCTTGACCTGTCTACAGCATGAGCGCTGGAACCCATTTCTTTGTATCTGGGTCTATCACAGGAGTTTTATTTTTGTTTGCAAACCAGAAAGATGAGTGACCTTGAAACCCACATCATCTGGTCAGAAGGCACGTGATTTAGACACTATACTACCACAGCAATCAGGTGTTATTTTATTATGGGAGTATTTAGCACTAGCCATAACACTAATAATATCTTGTTCGAATAATCATTACTCTTTTGTTCACATTTTTTCCAGGGGTTTTCGTATTGTAGGTCCATCTGTCGTGATGATATATCATATGATCCGCAAGGACCTACTACAGTTCTTCATTATATACATGGTGTTTATCATTGGATTTTCACAAGGTAATTTGTTAGTGTGGTGTTTATCATTGGATTTTCACAAGGTAATTTGTTAGTGTGGTGTTTATCATTGGATTTTCACAAGGTAATTTGTTAGTGTAGTGTTTATCATTGGGTTTTCACAAGGTAAATTGTTAGATGTGGTGTTTATCATTGGATTTTCACAAGGTAATTTGTTAGTGTGGTGTTTATCATTGGGTTTTCACAAGGTAATTTGTTAGATGTGGTGTTTATCATTGGATTTTCACAAGGTAAATTGCTGGACATGGTGTTTATCATTGGATTTTTACAAGATAAATTGCTATTAAAAAAGTAAAGTTTTCTAATTTCCATGCCATCGAGATGTATTGGGGAATATGGTGTATCGTCTGTTATAATTTATGTTTATCATTGAGTATTTTTACTTATTTATTAGTTTGATTAGTAATAGTAACAACATTACATTCTACTTAGTTTTATGACTTCTGTGTTTTGTGAACTGTAAAAATGATCACTTTGTGTTTTCTGTTAACACTTATTGATCTATTTATTTTAATTGCATGTTTATGACCAAATCTCAGCTTGTATTGCCTTTCTTGTCTATGCATTTCAGCTATGTACATCATTTTTATGGGACAACCGGGAAGTCCATTTCAGAACCCAGAAGAGTCTGTTATGGGAATGATCATAATGTCCCTTGGACAGTTTGGGGACTTTTACGACACATTCGAATCCACACGTTACCCACAAATGGGAAAAGTAGGATTGAACAAATAAATTTTGTTTAGATGTGATTTTTAAATTTTAAATTCAAATTTTTTTCCCTATTCTTTGGTGTCACAAATTTTCAACCGTTTTGATGTTTTGTTAGATATAGACATTTCGATGTTTTCTTAAAATTTATTTCAAATAATTTTGTTCTGTAATCACTGTTCATTGTTTCATCTCATGGGCAACTTTCAATCACATTGTTACTCAGATTTTTAAATATACTTGTTCAGTTTTCTTTCACCTCCCTCACATTTCAATTTTAACAACTATAATATATATATATATATATATAATGAGGTTGATTGATGCTGATAAGGATGATTGATGATGATAAGGATGATTGATGAGGATGATTGATGATGATAAGGATGATTGATGATGATAAGGATGATTGATGATGATAAGGATTATTGATGATGATAAGGATGATTGATGATGATAATGATGATTGATGATGATAAGGATGATTGATGATGATGAGGATAATTGATTATGATAGCAAACCAAAGGGAGTAAGAGTTTACTTTTATGCCTGCTACAGAAGACGGATGTGATGGCCATTGGCACAAATAAAATGGCAACAATGTATTTCCATTCTCTGGACTAAGTCCTGCTGGAAATCTAGTAGGACCATTGTCCTGCTACAAGAGAGATCTAGCAGGAGTTTGAGAATGAACGCTGAAGAAGAATTTCCAGTTCTTGTTTGGAACCCGTGTCCCTGATGTGATTATTTCTCTTGGCAATGTTTATGTTTATCCTTTATTAATTGTAATATAAATTTGGTTAAGGTTAGTTATGTAAAACAAAAACTCTCCTAACCCAAACCCTAAAAATATTAATAGTTGAATTAATAATTGAAAAAATATGAATTAGCAAACAATGCTAAGGGGAATAATCAAATAATAATCACATTGGGGGACAAGGGTTCCAAGAAAGAAGCAAATTCCCTATGCCAGGGAGATTGAGTTTTACTTTCAACTCCAGATTTATATTTCTATGGCATTATATTTTTATGAGGAGGTTTTCCGTAGATATAGAAGTTTTCCGTAGAAGTCCCAGAATACAGTTTCATTCAATTTGACTGTAATTTGCAATTTCACAAACTGGATAGTTTTCTACAAATTGGATAAAGTTTTTTTACAAACTGGATAGCTTTCTACTTTGGAGGGAATTTGCCACTGAAGATGGATGTGTCAGGACATTGGCGCAAATTAAATGGCAACACAACGCATTCCATTCTCTGGACTACATTCTGCTGGAAATCTGGTATGGCCAACGTCCTTCTACAAGAGAGATCCAGCCGGAGTTTGAGAATGAACACTGAAGAAGAAGAAAGAGGGAATTTAGAGATGACTGTTGCAATCTCAGTGCATGCTGCAGATAAACCAGCAGTCAAGGCACAGGTCTTCTGCATGCTTCAACGCTGCAGAGATCATGGAGTAGGGTTTCAACTTCTTAATCACTTCTTATGACTTTCATGTCATGTGGCAGCATTACTATTCTTTGCAAGCCTTTTTCAGACCCTGGCAACACATAGTCATTAATAACGGATAAGGAGATATTGCTTAGGGTGACCAGATGTCCCAGTTTTACCACGTCTACCAATTTTAGATTCTTTGTATCAGTGTCTTGAACAAAAATGATAGAGACCCAAAAATTATGAGATTTTTAAAAAGAAGATTTCTTGATAATACGAATAGTTTAACAGTTGAATTTCTGCTGAAATTATACACTAACATGCATGACAAAGTTAACATGAAAATTAACTGACTTTTTGATGACTAAGAACAAGATGGAGTTATCACATTTTTTTTAACATACAAATGTTCTGCATGGCCTACTTCAATCTAAATACATTGGATGTTGTTACTTATTGTTTGGGGCAAATGTGTATTGTTAATGGGTGCCCCAGTTTTTATTTCAAAAACATGGTCACCCTGATATTACTATAAGAAAAATAAGAGGTTATCTGTGGAAATGATAGATTAGCAACATATACAATAATAATGTGTCGGACCTATATATCCTAATTATAATGTGTAGGACCTATATATCCTAATTATAATGTGTAGGACCTATATATCCTAATTATAATGTGTAGGACCTATATATCCTAATTATAATGTGTAGGACCTATATATCCTAATTATAATGTGTAGGACCTATATATCCTAATTATAATGTGTCGGACCTATATATCCTAATTATAATGTGTAGGACCTATATATCCTTATTATAATGTGTAAATTACTGGGGTGCTCATGTGTTACTAAGACGCAAAATGAATCTAAGAATAGCAACAGTGCCACCTGTTAATGCATTTAAAAGGCAGATAAGATGGTTTGGCATGGATTTACTACTCATGTTTACTACACATCCATAAAACATAGTATGTAAATCATATAATCACATTTCTTTCTTCATCTAGCCTCTTATCTCTAATTGCTGTTTTCCAGACCTGTATAACTATATAATATTGATGTTTCATGTAATCTCCATTTGATTTTGTGGTCCCATTCTGTGTTTCTTGCCTCTCTCTCTCAACAAAGACCTTTTGGTCGAAACGTTGATTCTGTGTATTGTTCAGCGTAAAACTGCTATTTAACCCTTTTTTCAATATTTACTTTGCGTACATAATACAAATATTCTAGCCTAATTTTGTTGCTTCTGATGTACTGTGGGTCTAAATATATTACCCGAAGACCAATCTCTATCAAATATGCTTTATGTATTATGTAGGATCTACCCCTTTTCAGTCCTTCTGAGTGTATCATGATTGATCCCTAATGTTACCACATCTATTGATCATTAGTCTAATTCATTGATTTCAAGATTAAAATGATATTCAAATTTAATTTCCAAATATTTTTAGAATATTCACTATCGAAATCTAGTTCATCATTTCTGAATTTCCTAGTACAAGTTCAACAGCTTGTTCTGATATCATCTTTTAGAACATAAATATCCCAGATTTTGACCAAGTAATTTCATTTTGAAAACAGGTAATAACCACAAAATATCATCAATAAATTAAAGCCAATTTAAGAAAACACTTTCCCACAATCCAATGCTATTCCATGACATCAGTAATGTTTGTAAATAAGACATTTATTTGTATTGATATGTGGAACTGTTATGTGATATCAAATCATGCAATTTTAGTCCATACGGAAACAATTGTTTACATACAGCTTGAAATTTTGGGATCTCAGGTTCAAAAGTTAAGTTTATTTCTAAAGGAAACAGAAGAAAATATATATTAATCTGATTACTTGCCAAATGATGCAGTAACATAGAAGTTAGTACTGCCAAATGATGCAGTAACATAGAAGTCAGAATTGCCCAATGATGCAGTAACATAGAAGTCAGTATATCCTAAAATAATTGGTTTTATTTGAGTGTATAAGTATAGATCATGCTTATTTTTTATTGTTGTGATTAGAATATTCTAGAATGTCTTTTTACTTCTCAGCTATATATATCCCATTCCGCATGAAGACCAATGTGTTCTCCTACCCGCTTGACAATATTCTGGGCATGTTTTCTATGTCTATTGGAGATTTTGAAGACCTGTATGGGTTTTTTACAGAATTGCCATCACCATTTCAAGGCATTATTAAAGTATGTATCCTATAAATATCAAATTGTTTGATTTTTGTGCAGCTGATGGATTTTATGGAAATTCATTTTTAAAATTTAGTTTGGTTTCAAACATTACAATTATATTCTTGAAGAATTTTACCTTGGTCGATTTAATGAAAATATATTCAATATATATTAGTTAAATCATGAAAACCTATTCCATAAGTTAATCAGATAAATCTAGAAAATGTGTTCACAAAATTAGTGAGTTAAATCAAGGAAATTTGTGCTATGAAGTTAATAAGATAAATCAAGGAAACCTGTTCCATGAAGTTAATAAGTTACTGTATATCTTTGACTATTAACCAATCCATTTATAGGCTGACCTTTTGACTTTACTCAAATAAATTTGTTTAAGTTATTACCCCATGTATTAGTCAAGAAGAAAAAAACTAAGTTAAAAGTTAATAAGTTAAATGAAGGAAATATGTTCCATGAAGTTAATTGTTAGTTAGTCATTGGATCATCATCACTGCAAACTGCACATGTCCACAATTGCTTCAATCTCTCCCTGAGTGTATCTTCCATTACATTTCTACTGACAGTACCAATCCTATTCTGGTTGACCATCATTCATCTGCGCCCTCCAAAATGTTTACTTCTAGCAACACCGCATTTCAAACCCTGATCTTTAATCCTAGCCATTGAAAAGGAATTGTCATCTACACTAGCACTAGGCTCACTCTTGCGTGCTATATCTCTTAAGGAGTTCAAAATGTCAGCTCGATCCATTGCCCTGTGCCACAATAGCGCATGACGCCAGTTGATCTGTTCTTTCATTGCCTCGAACACTCACATGCTCCAGCACGAAAACAAATGTAATAACTTTCAGCCTTGCCTTTCTCAAGGCCTCAATCCACTGTTCGCGAATGAGGCCCACTTGTACCTTCCTAGTCATACTGAGAGACTCACTCAAGATGCAGACCTGCGTTACCTTTTGTGCGCATACCCACTCGAATTAAGTTAATAAGTTCTATGAAGGAAATCTGTTCCATGAAGTTAACAAGTTAAATGAAGGAAATCTGTTCCATGAAGTTAATAAGTTAAATGAAGGGAATATGTTCCATGAAGTTAACAAGTTAAATGAAGGGAATATATTCCATGAAGTTAACAAGTTAAATGAAGGGAATCTGTTCCATGAAGTTAATAAGTTAAATGAAGGGAATATGTTCCATGAAGTTAACAAGTTAAATGAAGGGAATATGTTCCATGAAGTTAACAAGTTAAATTAAGGAAATCTGCTCCATGAAGTTAATACCGTATATTAAATCAAGGAAATCTAATGTAGTAGACTTGATAGTAAATAAAACATCTTTGATAGTAAATAAAACATATCATTGTCTATCTCCAGGTGGTGTTGTTGTAGCTTCCATACTTGCCGTTGATCATAAGGGTTCGTGAAGTAGATGTAGTCTTCGTTCCAGAGCCAGGTGTGTTGCTCTGGTTGAGGTGTAGTCATGTTTATTCAGGATGGTCTTGATATTGTCTATCAATCTTTTCCTAAGTCTGCCCTTGGCTCTGTATCCTTTTTCTTCTTTCGTTCACTTGAAACATGTCTATATCTGTAATTCTGTCTCCTGAATAAAACTCACTGTCTTTTGTAGTTCATACAGTGTCCCATAGAGCTTTGATTCCAGTGTTGTTTCCTCTGGCCAATATGTATGCCTCAGAGTTTCATGCTCAGAACACTCTTGAAGTATATGTTTGGCACTCTGTGCTGCCTGTCCACATGTACACATGGCCGTGTTGCCGATGTTTAACTTTGTATACATGTGACTGCGAAGTCGGTTGTGTCCTGTTCTGAGACGTAGAATTATAACTTGCTCTGATCTGTTCATAATGTGATAGTCATCTTGTGTTGGTGTTTGTGGCTTTCTCTGTATCCTGATTTCCATCTTGTTATAAGCATTATGGGAAGTTGATTGTTCATCCTCACAAGATGTCCAAACCATTTTACCTTGTTTCTCTATATATTCAATGCATGATGTTATAACTATGCATGATGTTCTCACTGCGCATTTTGTTGAGTCTGGTGACCCCAGTAGCCTTCCCTAGACATTTCATTTCACAAGTTTCAATCTTTCTCTTATGTCTAGGTGTCTTTTGCCAGGTGGTGTGACATTGATAGAATGATGTTGGTATAAAGATGCTCTTAATCATTTGTTTCTTCACTTCCATGTTGATTTTTGGGTGCAATATCATAGATGACAGCTAGTATGTCACAGCATTTGCCTTTTGACATCTTCTTTCTCTCTGTCAAGTCGTCCGTCTTCTGTGAAAATACTTCCTTTGTACTTAAACTTTCTGACTTGTTTTATTTTTGTTTTTGATTTGGATATTTAAGTGCTTTGTTGATCTCATTATTTACATAGTTTCTGTCTTTTGTGTGTTAATTTGCATGTTGTATTTATTGCATATTCTTGATAGTGAGATGATGTGGGTTTGCAGTTTTTCTACATTATCATATATGATGCTTTGATCATCAGCGAAAAGCAGTTCATTGAGTTCGTTGTTAAGTTGTTCAATCTCTGTTGTTTTGTTATATGTCTCTGTGTTTCTTTTATAATTTTGTCTATGTTAATGTTGAATAGAATAGGCGACAGCACACATCCCTATCTGACTCCTGTTTTTGTTGTGAATGGTTCTGATACTCCATCTCTCATTCTCTCCTTGCTTTGACTTTTTTTCTATAATACTTTGATGTTGTGTAGTAGTTGTCCCTTGATTCCGTATATTTCTAGCATTTCCCATTGTATGTCTCTGTTTATTCTGTCGAACGCTTTCTCTTCATCAACAAAGATGATGTTTACCTGTCTATTATATTCAATAGCTTTTTTCACTTAGTTGTCTAAGGGTAAATATTGTATCTGTGTATCCTGCTCCTCTTCTGAAACCAAACTGGTCTGGACTTAGTTGATGTTCTATGATGTGTCTTGTTCTTTGTTCTAGTATTTTAGCTTATATTTTCCCAGTGTGACTGAGTAGTGAGATTCCGCAATACGTTTCATATTCTATTTTGTTACTTTTGTTTTTCCATAACATATCATTGATAGCAAATGAAACATATTGTAGTATCATTGATAGTAAATAAAACATGTAGTATCATTAATAGTAAGTAAACATATTGTAGTATCATTGATAGCAAATAAAACATATTCAAGTATCACTGATAGTAAGTAACACATATTGTAGTAGTATCATTGATAGTAAATAACACATATTGTAGTAGTATCATTGATAGTAAATAACACATATTGTAGTAGTATCATTGATAGTAAATAACACATATAGTAGAATCATTGATAGTAAATAACACATATTGTAGTAGTATCATTGATAGTAAATAACACATATTGTAGTAGTATCATTGATAGTAAATAACACATATAGTAGAATCATTGATAGTAAATAACACATATTGTAGTAGTATCATTGATAGTAAATAACACGTAGTGTAGTAGTATCATTGATAGTAAATAACACATATTGTAGTAGTATCATTGATAGTAAATAACACATATTGTAGTAGTATCATTGATAGTAAATAACACATATTGTAGTAGTATCATTGATAGTAAATAACACATATTGTAGTAGTATCATTGATAGTAAATAACACATATTGTAGTAGTATCATTGATAGTAAATAACACATATTGTAGTAGTATCATTGATAGTAAATAACACTTAGTGTAGTAGTATCATTGATAGTAAATAACACATAATGTAGTAGTATCATTGATAGTAAATAACACATAATGTAGTAGTATCATTGATAGTAAATAACACATATTGTAGTAGTATCATTGATAGTAAATAACACATAATGTAGTAGTATCATTGATAGTAAATAAAACATATAGTAGAATCATTGATAGTAAATTAAAAATATTGTAGTATCATATTTTAAACATATTTTGGTATCTCATCTTATGTTAGTTGCTGTGATCCTTTTGGCATCTCATCTATATGTTAGTTGTTGTGATCCTGTAATTTTTGTAATCTCATCTATATGATAGTTACTGTGATCCTGTAATTTCTGATATCTCATCTATGTGTTAGTTGCTATGATCCTGTAATTTTGTGCATCTCCAGTGTTGATAGCTCCATAGCTCCTGTGATGAGTCTACTAATAGTTCAAAGTCTAGATTTAACTAAGCTGTAAATCATGACACAACACATTCCATTCTCTGGACTATATCCTGCTAATCTGAAGGAGTTTGAGAATGAATGCAGAAAAAAAAGAAGATACTCTGGATCAGAGCAAGTGCAGACTTATCTGGTGAACTCTGATAACAACCTTCACTCATAACACATCATCATCAGGTGCCATGTTGACTAGCATAGGCGATCATAGATCTCCAAAACTCTCTATCTCCTTTATTATTTTTTTCAGGATCATTGTTGGCTCTTTCAGATGCCAAAATGTCAGACTATCTATTTTCTCATGCTGTTGGTCTCGATCTCTTTTGCTTATTATAACTATTTTCTCCTGACCCTCATTGTCTCATAATATGGACAAAAAAATAAATAACGATTGTCTTTTTTCAGATATTATTAAGTAATCGCTATCTTGTATTTTACTCTTTCAGCATCTCCTCGTTTATAGTTTCAAGCTGCCACGGTACCCTCACTATATAACACATATATTCCTGCCAAAATCAGATACGTTTGCTCATTGACATAAAATAAAATTGTGATAGAAAGAATATTCTTCTGGAGTACATTCTGCGGGGAATCTAGTGGGGTCCCCCATTGTCCTGCTGCAAGAGAGATCCAGCAGGAATTTGAGAATAAATATTTTGAAAAAATGTAGGCCTATATATTCTCAATTCATTTTGTTTTGTTCATATTGATGACAATTTTTGTTTGACTTAGTAATAGTTATCCAATTAATTAAATATTTGTTTCAGATCATTTTTGTTGTTTACATGATTCTTGTGACCTTGCTGCTGGTAAATATGCTAATTGCTATGATGGGCAGGACATATGAACTCATCACAAACACACAAAAGGAATGGTTTCGACAGGTATAGTAGTTATTTTATAGTATTTTTATAGATAAATGCTGATAGTTCCCATAGCTTTCTGGTTAAATATACTCCTACTAATTCTACTGCTACTGCTACTACTTCCACTACTACTACTATCCAGCAGAGATGTGAGTTTTTACTCTTGGCAGCTCATGCCAATAGTAAAATCTGTATATTTTTATGATAGACTTCTATTTAAAGTGTTTTGACTTGATGGACATGATGGGAAGAGTTCTTATCTAGTTTGACGTAGCTCTATACATTGAAATAGGGCATGTTATAGGGCCTATTGTTTATAATAAGGGTTCATTCCTAGTCGATGCCAATACACAGTTCATGTTTTTAATCCCACTTTTTAGATAGTCACTGCCCATGACAATTATCTAGTATTTGTTGCTACAATAACAAAAATGGCTGCTGCTAACTCAAACATGACGGTTTAAGTCTCCGCAGAAATAAACAGGAATTGGTTGTATTTTTTACAAAGCAGAAAAAGTATTACCTGTCAGTTATATCTGCACTCTACATTACTTCTGCATGCTACACACTGGGGTGGGTGGGTGGCTCTCTCAGTGTGTAAATGTATAGCAGAAATAATGAGCGTACGGTACACATGATTGCCATTTTATTATCTGAGTGTTGGTAATTAGTTAATGAGTTAATGAGCCCTTTCAACCAGCGGACAAAGTCCAATTAGGTTATATCAGGACGCGCTACCATAAAATATTAGAGGTAACAGGCGTATTATAGGTGCGTCATGGTTTACAAATTTGCTACAATATCTGCGTCTTTTGACCTGACACATCCGATTCATAATGACTTTTGTATGACTTTTACTCTATATGTAATAGTCAACTCCGAACCATAACCTCATTAGTCATCTTGTGCGACATGCCAAGAAGCTAACATAAATTATGAAAACACAACCAAATTATAAAATAGTATATGTACAGTGTTTTCATCAATTTGGTGTGTAATTTTAAAAAGTGGTATGTCTTTCTTGGACATTCTCAAGAATGCACCACTTGCGTGTTAAGTGATATTACAGTCACATTTCTATTAATGTCATCATACTCTAAAGTCATATGTCAAATAAGGAAAACAGTTCACATGTGTTGTCCACTTCAAATAAAATAGGGGATATATAACAGGCTTGATTGATTGAAACATCAGAGAACATTGTATTAGTGATATGTTTACCCAGCGCAATGAAGATATCTTGAAGAATGTTAATTCATTTCTTTCCTTCTAACTGTTCATTCTCAAACTCCCACTGGAGTTCAATTATTAATTAAATATCAATTATTAATTATGAGCGCGCTTTTTTTTGGGCACATTTTTGTTACGTCGTCCTGCGAGCTTTTTACTTGAGCCATTTGTCAGGGTTCTTAGCATTTAGCGTGTCAGCACGCTTTTGTTGGCACACATTTGCCTTGCGCTATTTTGTTACGGTTTTAATTCTTGTTCTTTTTTGTTTCTTGATAAAGGTTCCTCCCTATTAAACCATAACATGAAAAAAGTCCTTGTTCCTTTGTTTTTTCGTTATTTTTCATTGACATTAGTTTTATTATTTGTTAGTTATATTAGTTACCAGTAACAATAATACATTATCATAGTTGTTATCACTTTGTGGGAACACAAGCAGAGCACTTTTTGTTGTATGGTAACTTTTTGTCTTTTGTGTAGACATTGATCACAAGCAGCAAATGAAATTAAAAACATTCAGAGAAATATGGACAAGTGTACATTCACTGATATGGACAAGTGTACATTCACTGATATGGACAAGTGTACATTCACTGATATGGACAAGTGTACATTCACTGATATGGACAAGTGTACATTCACTGATATGGACAAGTGTACATTCACTGATATGGACAAGTGTACATTCACTGATATGGACAAGTGTACATTCACTGATATGGACAAGTGTACATTCACTGATATGGACAAGTGTACATTCACTGATATGGACAAGTGTACATTCACTGATATGGACAAGTGTACATTCACTGATATGGACAAGTGTACATTCACTGATATGGACAAGTGTACATTCACTGATATGGACAAGTGTACATTCACTGATATGGACAAGTATACAAAAAAGTTCAAAAGTCGTATAGGATTGACGTTACAGTATTCTGTTTCCCATATGCACTCCGTCACTCTCATCGAAGCTGCATGCGCCTCCCAAGAGTACTACTCATAACACATAACTGCTTAGCTTAGTGATAATCCACAGGGATCTCCAAAAATCCACCTTCTAAACAAGATGACACGAGCTGGATTCGAACTCATGATCTCTTGAACATAAGCGAACAGCTTAACTGCTGTGCTAGGGAGATCCCCATGGACAAGTATACATTCACTGATAGATATGAAGAACCTGATAATATTCTTGCTAAAAGGGAAACAAACAATAGCAACACTGTGACCTGCAATGCATGCTGTAAGAAGCAACTAAGGAGTTTTAGGGGTATGGTTGGCTGTCCAATTCCATAGAGTGTCAAAAAATGTATCCAGAAGCCATTCTGGGTTAGATTTAACAAGTGCGGAAGTTGCAGACATCATAACTACCCAGTAAACCTTCACTCAAAAGTCCATTCTCCAGACTACATCCTGCTAATCTGCAGGAGTTTCAGAACATTCTCCAGACTACATCCTGCTAATCTGCAGGAGTTTCAGAACATTCTCCAGACTACATCCTGCTAATCTGCAGGAGTTTCAGAACATTCTCTAGACCACATCCTGCTAATCTGCAGGAGCTGGATTTTAAGAATAAATGCAGAAAAAGAAGAAGCTCACCACATCATCAATAAGTATGTCTTTGGTCAATAAAAAATATTGAATTAACATTTTATTCTTGATTATAAACCAACATCATGAGACATTCCCATAAGTACTTCACTCCAGCAAAGTCCCAGTCAAATGTTGATTATGTGATCTTCATAACTTTCCAGAGAGGGAACATTTTCTCTCTCTGGCATTTTTTGTATATGCACATTATCAACTCCAGCAAAATATTGACCAAACACTTTATTCTCATAAACACCTTAACAGTGTGAAAATGAACCACTTTACTTCAGTATTCATGGTTGGTTGGTTCGTTGCTGATCCAGCGGTCCATGGGCTCATGCCATTTGACCCAATGCCATTGTGTGATATATGCATGTGTTTGTGAGCTGTTGTTTTGTTCCATATAATGTGTTCCATTTATCTGGCCTTGGAAGGAGAAACATTTTCCTGACACCATCCAGCGCTGGGCATTCAAAAATGTGGTCAACAGTTTCATATGGATGAGTGCACAGCCGGCACCCTGGAGTGTGTTGTGGTTGTATTCTGTTCAGGTGATTAAGCTGTACATGTTGTGTGCGCAGTCAGAATATGATACTCTGGTCTTTTCCAGGAGGTTGATATTGTCTTTAGGATTTGGGCTGGTCATATATTTATAGATTTCCCTCCTAGTGTTTCCCATGGCCCATCTGTTCATCCAATTTTCTTTGTTCACAGATTTCAACATCATTTTAACTGTGTTCATTTCAGTGTTCATAAATCTAGACATATTTTAATTTCTATACAGTGGGCAAACATTGTCCTTGTTGTGGAGCAGACAGTGACTACAGAATGCAGACGTGAGCAGATGATTAAATATTCTGTACCTTTTGGAGAAAAAGAAAGAGCTCTTATGATTCGCTGGCATCAGACGGTACACAAATTTATTTCAGTTATAGTATATTTTGTGATAATCAGATAATATACAAATGTGCATAATTATAATAATATTAAGTAGAGGTGTTTTTTTTTACATTATTGAGACATATAGAAATTGTCAAGAAAGTCATGATAACCACAAAATGTATGGTATGAGTCAGACAGGAACAATATTTAAAACTATTAAGAAGTTATATTTTCTCAAGTGATTCTTGATTAGAAACTAGCATCACAGTACACGAAGGCACTCCCATAAGTACTTCGCTGTCCGTTCCACACTAGCCATCCAAGTGTATTATGAGTCAAGAGTCCTGATCAGGTGTTGATTACGAGATCTTTGGGACTTTAAAAAAACTAAATATTTCTTCCCTCACCTCTAGACACTCCCATTTTTAACATTCTCTGTATGTGTACATACTCAGCCTCATTGACATCATCGTCAACTTGAAATGAATTTATTACTGCCTTGATCAAATCTGCTTTATCTCTTCTCAGCTCTGTGCCGTCTATCACCGCATTGCCTGCCAATAAGTTAGCTCTCTCGTTTCCTATGACCAGGGCAGTATATCCATGTAATGTTCTGGACAATTAGTTATTCAACAACTCAAACCATTCCTTTCTCAGCATGAATTTTTCTATCTTGCGCAGCATGCTTTGAGAATTTGTGAGTATACGGAGTGTGTTGATGTATCAGTTATCAAGCAATTTGGTGCTGCTATCTCCATCCACATGCTCGATGTGACAGTGGAGTATGCAGATGATTTCTCAACCAACTTTATGCCGTTTCTGTAGGTAACAAAACTCCAACCGCTTTTATTTGTATTTCTGTTTACTGAGCCTTCTGTGTACATAAATATGTTTTGTGGTTTCAAGTGTAGCTGGGCGAGTTCATGCACTGTAACTTTTGCCTGACACCAGTCCATTTCCGACATGCTTTATCTAGTTGCATTATTACATGTCAGTGATTTTTTTCTGAATGTCTACCTCCTCCATTCACTGCCCTTTCCTATTTCTTCTAAATCACATACTCTTCGTAGTGTGTCTTCAGCCTCTGCCATCCGTGATCAGCCACGCTTGATTAATTTTCCCTTTGATTCATCTAGATTTTCTAAGTGATGACAATGTGGTTGTGAGATGACATCTGCAATCAAAAATAAAATAACAGTGTTTGAAATTAAATCTTATAGAAAGGTACTAATTATATTATGGACAGTAAATATTTAAAACAATTTTTTTTAAAATAATTTATATTTAAAGGGCTAAGTAGCAGTTTCATGTTAAACAATACACAGGATCGACATTTCGGCCAAAATTACTTATCAGAGACTGCAGTAAAACTGTGCACCGAATGGTAAATAAATATTGAAAAAATTAATAGGCCTAGGCCTATATAAAAAGGAGTAAATAGCAGTTTTAAATTGTACAATACACAAGATCAACGTTTCTACCAAAAACCTTTTATATATATACTTTTTGATATTAACTTATCATACATGCACAGATGTTACTGCAGTCTCATGTCACTCAATTTTTGGCTAATATCAAGGATAGAGAGATGATCCAATGCAGATGTTAGCACAGACCTGAGCATAGAGGAACATTGGCTTCTCAAATAACAAAAATGGCTAGGAAAGAGAAAAAGAGTTGGGTGAAAGGAGTTTATTTGAATGTGTGTGTAGACTGATGAATCAAGAAGATTGAAGCACAGACCTGAGCATAGAGGAACATTGGCTTCTCAAATAACAAAAATGGCTAGGAAAGAGAAAAGGAGTTTATTTGAATGTGTGTGTAGACTGATGAATCAAGAAGATTGATTCATGTTGGAAATGTCACTATCACGTAAAGATGACATGCTTGAATGAGGAGATATAAGTTATGATAATATTTCTGTATTTTTGCTTTTTTTTATCTTATGTTCTATTTTTTAACTTTTATATTGTTTATTTTATTTATCAGGAGAAAGAGCGGGAAGAGCTGAGAAATATGAGATGCAAGAATAAAATATCTCAGAAGGCAATGGCAGATCGTAAGATAAGCAGACTCAACACTATAAATAGAAATGAGCTGTCATACCCACTTGCTGAACAAGGACATCCTAATATGTAAACATTACGTTATCATTCCATGACTGTGCTGCCAATGCCAACGTGGACACTTAACATCTGCATATCCTGGACCCTGCACATGATGTAGCAGTAATAGAAGTATATTTCAAACTTGTGCCAATCTTGAACAAATCGTCCTGTGTCTGTGATTGTCATGTTCAGGTTGTCTTTGATATTCATTTTTATTGTCAATCTCTGTTTTGTCACTCTAGCATCATCCCACCCATTATGGTCTTTTCTAGGCTGTCATATCATTTGATGAAAGGATGTTGTGATTTCTTGGCATAGTCACATTCAGTAGTTTGTCATTGCTTTCTGATGAATGGTTCTGGGCTCTTACCAGTTTGTCCCAGGTGTCATCCTGGACACCACCTTTGAAGCTTTTGTCAAACAATTTGATCTTCTGCCTTATTCACCTTTGGCCTTTTGGTGGGGTGTCCATTTAGTGTCCATATATTAAATATACAGTATGTCCGGCAGAATCACTACTAATAACAAATGTCATTATTTCTTATACTATTAGTGGCAAACTGACCTGATTTTCAGTTTTGGTTACAAACACAGTAAGTTTCAATAGATCTCAACATGAGCGCCTTTAGTGGCCTGAAGAATGTCATAATGGTATTTTATCTCTCTGTTTGTTTTGAGACATCTGTGCATTGATGCACAAGGTCAGTTATTTGTTGCCAAAGATTAGCCAGTCCCTAAACCAGAGTTTTGTAGACAAAGGTTTTTATGTATCCCCATAGAAAGAAATCTAAGGGGGTAAAATCTGGTGACTTTGATGGCCATTCAATGGGACTTAATCTTCAATCCATCTGTCTGGAAATTGTGAATGAAGGTAGTTTCTTACTTCATTGGCATAGATTGGAGGTGCTCCATCCTGTTGGAATATGAATTCTTCTGATATATTAGGAACTCCAAAATTGTGCACAATGTTTACTTATGTTGCTCCTCCTAATGTGGCTTAAGAAAAGAAGAATTATCTGATTACAGGATTCAAGGTTAAGGCACTCCACATGTTAAGTTTAGGGCTGTCTCACTCATGTTCTGATATGACATGTGGGTTTTCATCTTCCCATATCCTACAGTTTGTTTGGTGAACTTCGCCACAATGGTGAAAATTTGCTTCTTCAGAGAATGCTACACAAGTGAGAAATTCATTGTCATTATCATGGCTGCACTATCCATACATTATCAGACAATGTTGTTTTTTTTTCATCCCTGCTCCTAAAAATGTAATGGTTTCTATAGGAAGTAACAAAGACTCCCTTTCTGCTTTACAAGCCCTTGAAAACTAGAATCTAATAACAGAGAAAACTATAAGCAATAATACTTTGTTACAAACTTACATTCTATGGCATCAATACCACACTAGAATGGATACCAGGCCACACACATATGGAAATGAAAGTGCTGATAAACTGGCAAAATAGGGAGCAAGTATGCCCCAACCAGGAATTTTCACCAACCTTACAACAGCTCAACACATTATCCACAACAACTGTAAACAACAATGGATGGGCCACTGGCTCAAAAGGAAGAGTGCTATATGCAGACATGTCCCAACAAAATGCACATGAGTGTATAAATAGACTACACAGCAAAGATCAAACCACAATATTTAGGCTGCAAACAACATATGTACAACTTAAAAAGCACCTACAAAGAATTATCACAGACCATACACCATGCTGCAACAGAAAAGAGGAGGAAACTGTAAAACACCACCATATTGCATGCCCTGCACTACAAGACCTACAAATAAAACAACTGTTACAACCAAACCCCTCCATCACTAACACCCTTTGAGCAGGGAGGAAAGAGTCAAAGCTCGCAGCCCTGGGAATCAGATAATTAATAGGAAGTAACAATTATACAAAAACGTTCTATCTTACATGGATGAGAGAGGGGTGCAAAGGGAACGCATTGCTCTAGGCGGACCCAGGGTTAGCAGATAACCAAGATCCCAAATGTACCTCCACGCGGTGCACCCTGGAAACAGAAATACAGCAGCTCAAGCTGATTCTGGCCAAATCATTTGGGAATCGTGTCCGAGAATGTGGAGGTAGCAGATGGAAAGAGATTTGACTGCACAAGAGACAGACAATATCTCCGACATCACCAGCATCACCACATATAGCGACACTGTCGACATACAGTGAAGCTAGTCAGTCCAGTCCGAACATTGGAGGGGCGGCCAATGTAAAATGCACGTAAAGGTAGATGCATGGCGAGACAAATAGATTTCATACCGAGTACAATGAAAGGGCAGAACAGCGCTAGAGGGCAGCGCGAACTGCAAATAGAAAGTGAAAAGTCTCTAGGAAAGGTGAACTACAAGCTCCGTCAGCTTGAGACGAGCATCTAGTTACCTGTGTTCCTTACAGACAGAGACCCAGACCCATCCATTGGTGGCTGGTAAAGCAAGAAGACCTAATCCAACTCTAATGTCGAGCCTTCCTAAACCGGAAATGTGCTCACGAAGAGAAAGGGTTCTGTTCCCGATGGGCTTAGGCAAGAAAGGGACAACGATGGTAGTCCTGGTCCAACTCTACTGTCAAGGTTTCCTATGCCGGAAGTACACTTGCAGAGAGAAAGGGTTCCGTACCCGATGGGCTCAGGCACAAAAGGGACAACGATTTAGCCCTGGCCCAACTCTACTGTCAGGTTTTCCTACACCGGAAATACACTTGAAGAGAGAAAGGGTTCAATACCTGATGGGCTCAGGCGCTATTGGGAAAAGGATGCTCAGCTCGAGAACGCCTTGCTCCCAAACGCGTGGTGTGAGACTCGAACTTGGACAAGGGGTACGCGATGTCGGTGAATGACACCTCGGCTAAGAGGGCGAAAGAGCCAGGGTCCAACTCCTCTGTTGAGTTCTTCCCCTTAAGGAACCAGGCTCACGGATGAGAAATGGTTCAGTACCCAATGGGCACAGGCACAGCACGCCCAATTACACGAGGCAAGTTCATAGACAGTGGAACACCTCGTGCGAGTCAGACGAGAGAAAAAAATCGTCTGGGCGAAGAGTTGCCACTATGCGTGCCTGGAGACAGATATAGAGGCTGTCACAGGCTAAGGGTAGCCCACCCGAATTGTCAAGGCATGCCGAAATCGGATGTGCCAGGCCTACAAGGCGCATAACGGTGGCACAACGTAATCACGCTCCCGGGGAAATCGCACGGATATCCGTGATGGTTACAATGGAGCGAACGCAAAACAAACAAACAAACAAACATGGATGAGAAAATAATGATATATGTTATTAGTAGTGATTCTGCCAGACACACTAATATATATATATATATATATATATAGTATATATAATATCAAAGACTGGATAGGTCAAGATTTTTCCACACTCATCAGCATCGCTGACGATAGAAATCGCTGGAGGACTCTGTGTGTTAACGCATCTAACTTAGTACCCCTATGACCCTGACGGGTTATGGGTATTTTATCTATCTATTAGCTGAACCCTTTAACGGCATGATTTAATGCCTTTCAGCATCAGGGGAAGAAAAGTACTCTGGAGATGGCCCTCATGTGTGCTGAGTATATTGTGGAATTTGTCGCCTCTTTTATTTTGGTGGTCCATCGTTTTCGAGGTCAGTCTCTAGGTCTGACTTCACTGTATCAGTGTAGCATAGTTTGCTGTAGTGTGCTGTCTGGTGGTAGTCTGTTGATGTGTGCAAACCATTTGATCTGTTGGCTCTTAATATACTCCAAGATTGGGGTGGTACCGGTTCTTTATGGATGAATTTTATGGATGGATGGAATTCCAATAAAAGTTACTCAGGCATAATAAGAAATACACACACAAGCTATTCAGACTCTGCACATGGAATATGAGAATTATGTGTTCTGAAAGTACTGCTCTGTTGAGGAGCATTGCATATGTATGTATGGGAAAACTTGAGTACAATGCAGTCAATATTGACACCATTTTAGTCCTTGTTTTAATATGTATGAGCTAGCATATGATTGATGTGCCCACCACCAAAAATGAATGTGCCTGGCATTGGCGCAAATAAAACGGTGACACGACACATTTCCATCTCTGGACTACATCCTGCTGAAAATCTAGTAGGACCATTTTCCTGCTACAAGAGAGATCCAGCTAGAGTTTGTGACTGAATGCTGAAGAAGAGGAATTGATGTGCCTAAGATACAGACAAGTTTTGGAGACTGTGGGCAGGGCATTTTCACTTCATCTTGTCTAAGTTCCATACATGCTATTCTCTCATATCATCACTCATATGTTGACAGTGCACAAATATTAGAACATTATGAATTGCAATGCATGTTATAAGAAGCAACTAAGGAAGTTTTGAGGTGGCAATGGCTGTTGCAAAAAAAAGTCACCAAAAAAATCCATGCTGAATTGGATGCGTCACACCAAAAGACATTGATTCACAACCTGCTGTGAAACATGACATATAATTACCAAAATGGCAAAAATGATGAAATGGTTTGGGCCATAGTAGCACAAATACCACAGTAGTTACAGTAAATAAGTAAATATGTTACACATACTTATTTTTACTCATAAAAATATGTTAAAAACAATCAAAATGTTGTTGTTTGCGTTCATTCTCAAACTCCCACAGAATCTCTCTTGTTGCAGAACAATGGTCCTACTAGATTTCTGTGGAACGTAGTCCAGAGAATGAGAGTGTGTTGTGCTGCAGTTTTAATTATGCCAGTGGCCTGGCACATTCGTTTTCGGCAAGAAACAACAAAAATTAAAATAAAAAGGATGAAGACAAATTGTGTGCAATATGTCATGACCTTTCCATCCATCGCTACTAGAGATGGACTGTTTATTTTTTTAAAGATGTTTTTAAATTACAATGTTTTTTTTGGTATTATTTATCGTTTTTGGATATGATTTTTTAGACAAAGATCACACATCGAAACATCAACCATTTTCATCCATATTCATATTATTATAATTGTTTTCATCATATTTTTTATTAGTAGTCATAGGTATTCATAACACATATTTACTTATCACTACATCTACTTTTGTTTGAAAAGATGAAACAACACTGGAACAAGCTCTATGGGCCACTGTATGAACTACAAAAGACAGTGAGTTTTATTAAGGAGATAGACTTATAGATATAGACACGTTTCAAGTGAATGAAAGAAGAAGAAGAAACTTTTGTAAAACATGACACACATTCCATTCTCCAGCATAGGTCCTGTTTACAAGCAGGTCTCCATCTTTTAGCACAGGGGTTCTCAATCTTTTATGATGATGAGCATCACCCGCAAGTAATACTGAGTGTATGAGAACCATAACATATAATAGATAATAAATATATAGGCTATTTATATTTTTAGCCATATAACCTTCTTCACCGCACTGTAATGTTTTCGGACCATTCATCTTTTGCATCCTCCCCCTTCCTTCCCCCCCCCATAAATAAATAATGTTTATGTGCATTGTGATACCATTTATTTTGGTTTGTACAGCACAGTTTATATTGTAAAGGGCACTCATTATCGTTAGTGCTCGCAAGCACTTTCTAACTCACATGGCGCAAGCACCATATATCATTATAAGATCACCAAGATTTGTTGCACCAGGTTGAGAAAGCCAGGTTTAGCACTTTCATTGTTATCTAATACGTTTCAATACACTTGTGAATAATTGATCACCATATGTGCCATCTCATCATATGTGCCATCTCATCATATGTGCCATCTCATCTTATGTGCCATCTCATCTAATGTAGAATATTTTTTGTCAGCATATGAATATGTAGCATTTATCTTCCTTTCCAGTTTTTGTATACAGAATATGATTTATTGGTACGAGATCCAAAAATAAAACAATACTAAAATGTGTGTACAAGGGTTTCCATAATGCAAAATTTGGTGTTGTGTTTAGTAGCTTGAATCCGCATAAAAAGCCGCGGGTACTCGTAATATTATATGTATACATAATTTTTTTTCACCACTCTCAGATAGTATAGTTGGCTATGCTGGTCACCACTCTCAGATAGTATAGTTGGCTATGCTGGTCACCACTCTCAGATAGTATAGTTGGCTATGCTGGTCACCACTCTCAGATAGTATAGTCGGCCATGCTGGTCACCACTCTCAGATAGTATAGTCTGCCATGCTGGTCACCACTCTCAGATAGTATAGTCAGCCACAGCCATACAAGAGAACTGGTTACTGTAACTCTGTACTGGTCACCACTCTCAGAGCTAACAATGCTCATGGATGCTTGATGTTTTGCAGCTGTTTTGTGTCTCTTTCATCACAGCCACAGATGTCCACATCTCAATTTATTTTTATATTCTTTCTATTGACACTGTTCTAGGTATTAATATTGTGCGTCAATTTATTAATGCAGTTGTTACTGTAATAAACTAGGCATTTCTTGAATAATTTACATTTTACAATTTGCATTCCGTTTAAAATGCCAAACCAAAACTAACAAAAATATTACATAATTTGCATTTTCACAACTTAATCTATGGAAACCCATATAGAAAAATTTTCAAAGTTGGGCTTTATTTTATCATCACATACCAATTTAGTTTGTTGTTATTCTTCTTCTTCAGTGTTCATTCTCAAACTCCCACTGGATCTCTCATGTAGCAGCACAATCATTCTACTAGATTTCTAGCAGAATCTAGTACTGAGAATGGAAATACATTGTCATGATTTTATTTTCTACAATGGCTGAGCACATCCGTCTTCTGCTTTTTTTGTCAGAAAATGTGGAATATAAATGTTAACCCCTTGGCTGCAGAGGCATCCTTAAGGATACAATGAAAAGTTACCTCTATTTTGCTTACATCTCCATATTGAGCGGTGGGCCATATATTCTTATAATTTATCCCTGAAAGTACCTCAAAGTGTTCAAATACTCTAAGTAGCTAGTTAAATCTGTCTAGAGGTCATGTAACAATTGAAATTAAGTATTTGCATATGTTTGTACGCCTAATTTCTGTGTGTTGACACAGCTGACATTATTTTTTGTAACCATTTTGCCTTGATCTATTAACTATGGCGATGTACCAGAAATTTATAAACATTTGGAAGGAAGTTTCTCTGATAATTCTAGCATTCATTATCTGATTCAGAAAGTGATTTAGAAAGTGTTAATTTGCTTTCTGATAATAGTTACTGATTCAGATAATATAGTATAATTCTGATGATATTTGTAGTGTATGTGTTTCAATTCCGTGGTCAGACATGTGATAAGGTAAGGCCCATATTTTATTTTCATTTTCTGGCAATAATGGTGTAATAATTCAGAACATTGATCATGCATGTTCCCATAGTATGCAGTGGTACCTTGAAAGTGAAAATCTGGTATCGTAGCAAGCAGGCTTCAGACAGTGCTACAATACTGAAGATCTGGCAACTTACCTCTCCCAAGAAATTGAGGAAAACTTCCAAGATAAGAAACTGGTACTAGCAACATTGATAGATCTCAGGAAAGCATTTGACAAGGTTTGGAAAGAAGGACTCTTAGCGAAATTGCAGGGTTAACTCAAGAATGTACAAATGGGTAAAAGCATATCTGCATAATAGAAGAGCCAAGGTACAATTGAATGGTCGCAAGAGCAAGAAAGACCTACTGCATCATGGAGCCCTCCAGGGAGGAGTTCTGTCACCCACACTTTTCTTGGTTTACATCAATGACCTAGTTGCCGAACTACCACATGGGGGTCAAAGTTACAATGTATGCTGACGACCTGGTGCACGGAAGAACATGCGACAGTGGCCACTAAACAAATACAAAGAGCTATTGATGTCTCAACACTATGGGCAAATTAATCAGCATTAACACAGATAAGTGAAGCACTACACTCTATACCCATCACCAAAATAAAAAGCAGGTGTTATCAAGATAGATGGAGAACTTTTGAACGAAGACAAACAACCCACATACCTCGGAATTACTTTTGATGATAAGCTGACATGGAAGCAACACATAAAAGAAGCAACAACAAAAGCCAGGAGAAAGTTAGCTATCCTGAGAAAACTAAGTGGAACCACATGGGGAGCCAGTGGAAATACACTCCATAAAGTTTACCAGCAAGGCATAAGACCACACCTGGAGTTTGGTTCAGTTGCGTGGTGTCCTACATCAAACACCACATTACAGGATTTAGATAAAGTGTAAAACCAGGCGCTTAGGATATTGTTGGGAGCAATGAAATCAACACCCATACTAGAGATGGGGAGAATTAAGAGATACAAAGGTACTAATACAAGCAGAAGAGTTTCAGTGTTTGCCAAGTCATCCAATTTTTTTATTTGAAGGAAAGATTATTTATTCCTATGAAGGAAAGATTACAAAATCTAGCAATGGAGCGACTGAAAAGTAGCTAAACCACCAAGCTAAACAACTCCTTAGACAACTTACAGACCTACCTGAAGTTGACAGCCCCTTAAGGTATGTACCAGAACAAACCCCTAGGAGTGATAGGTATGGAATACCAATATACATTCAGATCCACATAAAAGGATTACTAAGCGAGGACGAACAGAACAGTGTGCAGCGAAGGACAGTCACTGTCAATTTCCTGGACCATGAATGTCCACAAGACATGGATCAGCACAGGTGTATATATAGAATATCCACACAAGGCTAGAGATACACTCAGAACACCAACATGCAGAAATCCAGGCAATTAGGGTGGGAACAGAAAAACTGTTGAACTCCAACCCTGACCCACAGCCCGTGGTATTCCTGACAGATGCAAGATCAGTGCTTCAAGCTCGACAGTCTGGAAAACTAACACTTACAAAAACTATTTAGTCAACTATCTTACCAGTATATGGTAAATATGCAGTGGATTCCCTTTCACTGTGGAATACCAGGAAATGAAAAAGCAGACTGGCTAAGGAAGGTGCTGCCAAAGACCAACCAGATGCACTAATCACCTACCATCAGAAGAACAGATGATCAAGTCAATAAGAAAGCCACAAACACCAACACAAGATGACTATCACATTATGAACAGATCAGAACAAGTTATAATTCTACACCTCAGAACAGGACACAACCGACTCCGTAGTCACATGTACACAAAATTCAAGATTGACAACATGGCCATGTGTACATGTGGACAGGCAGCACAGAGTGCCAAACATATACTTCAAGAGTGTTCTGAGTATGAAATGCTGAGGCAGACATATTGGCCAGAGGAAACAACACTGGAATCAAAGCTCTATGGTCCACTGTGTGAACTACAAAAGATAGTGAGTTTTATTCAGGAGACAAAATTACAGATATAGACATGTTTCAAGTGAATGAAAGAAGAAGGATCATGCAAACCTTTTAAGAATCTTTGAATGTGTACCATATGATACTACATGTATTATACAACATATTTGTGATGAGACAAATACAATCATATTACTGATAGGTGGATAGAAAACATCAATATATCCTTGAACAAACATGGACTAAATGCAACCATTGCGACACATCTGACCTTGGAACGACAGCTTAATCTCCCACCCCTACGCTTAACGGCAAGTGTGAATGCGATCAACAATAATTCACCTGGGGAAAGACAATAGACAATTACTGATAGGAAAAACTTTGCGTGGGAATAAAACAGAGTATTATGATTATTTGTTTGAAATATTGTGCTTTTTTTACATTTCGCTCAGAAATGTTTCATTCGGATACGCATACATTTTTACTTGTGGTTTTTTTTATGTTTGTATGTTATGTCCGTATCTTGAAAAAGGCCTATTGGTCCGAAACGTTGACTTTGTCCTGTGTATTGTCATCTGTAGATTATATTCTGTGTTTTTTTTGGTTATATGTACCATATTTACATCCGTTAGTGATAGTGTGTAGTGTTTTAGTCGTCATTCAGTAGGACTTCATTACCTGTCTCACACGTGAGTATTATTTTCCATTATGTTCTACTAGCAGTACCACCTTCTATTGATTTGCATTTTTTTAGATGAGTGTATAATAGGCTTTTACATCTTGTCCATCATATGTGTAAATTCATAAGTTAGAGTATACAGCAATAATACACTCAAATTTTTAAGCATGAGAATGCAGTGGACAAATTGGTTAGAGGGAGAAAATTCAACTACCATTAAAATGTTCCCGCACTACAGTTACGATTTAACCTTTTTACCCCGCACAACTAAGGGGTTAATATTTTACATGTTAACATGTCTTTATTATTAATACAATCTGTTTCAGAATTTTTTCTACATAGTTTTTGGAGATGGAATGTTATTTACTATTTTAGTTTTGCTTAAAAAATGTGCAATAAAATAACAATTTACAGTGCTTGATTTCTGTTTATTCTTTTTTCTTTATGTGTTATCTTGATCAGAGAGTGAAAATGAAATTAATGCAGATCTGTGGCAAAGTGGTGCAGAGCGAGTTTGTGACGGCCAAGGTACCGAGTTCGATCCCCGCCACAGGCAATTGTGCATCCGGACCGTTCAGAAAGCAAATACAAACTACTGAACATATTTATATTGCCTAGAAACCAACACAGCCAACAAATGCTGGGTTGATAACTACATCCTGGATAGGATATGCTCCTTGTGTGTCTATGTCCAGAATGCAGGGTGTGTTTCTCCTTGTGTGTCTATGTCCAGAATGCAGGGTGTGTTTCTCCTTGTGTGTCTATGTCCAGAATGCAGGGTGTGTTTCTCCTTGTGTGTCTATGTCCAGAATGCAGGGTGTGGTTCTCCTTGTGTGTCTATGTCCAGAATGCAGGGTGTGTTTCTCCTTGTGTGTCTATGTCCAGAATGCAGGATGTGTTTCTTGTGTGTCTATGTCCAGAATACAGGGTGTGATTCTTCTTGTGTGTCTGTGTCCAGAATACAAGACCTGGGAGTCACACATAAAGTTGTCAGATATGAATGACATTAGGAGTTATTATTCAACACATAACTGTAATAGTCAGTTGCCATGTGCTGAAGATGTACTTAATCGGAGATTGGAGTACCTATAAGAACATCCAGAGTGTAGCAATGATGTTCTGACAATAAACTTATCATTGTCATCATTAAGTGGTAAATACTAAATAAGGTAGACAGGTTACTGAAGAAAACTGTCAATATAAAATATTAAAATATTTCTGCGGCACTTCCATTTTGTTGGACATCCTCTGATATTTGGGTTATTTATATTCACCATTAAGTGCCATTTTCCAATGATTGCTAGCTGCAACAAACAGACCTCCAACATTCCCTGAATCGTGTCTTAGTCGTGCACTCTGCTATACTGTAACATGTCCATCTAGCGATGTTACTATCTCATTTGTATCTCTGTTTCTTCTGGTTTGCCTCCCCTCAACTTTACCAGTAAATATAAGTAGGAAGCCAGAGGACAATTTAAAAAAAATTTTGAGACTAACGGGAATTGAACCAGTCTGTTCAACGGCACCAACTCGCCTAGCAACTATTTAATATGCGCTCTTCCGTACTTGACTAACCGCATCTCCAAAAAAAGATGCGATTTCATCAAGCCTTTCAAACCGTGCACACAAAGTCATCAGAACAGACTGATCGAGACAAGGACTATTACAACAACAACAAACATCCCGTACAGGTATTGAGATATCCTCAGTAACAACAAACATATAACATATAAACAGTAACAACAAACATATAACTAATACGGATATTATGTTATATGTTTGTTGTTACTGAGGATATTTCAATACCTGTACGGGATTGTTGTTGTTGTAATAGTCCTTGTCTCCATCTGTCCGTTCTGGTGACTTTGTGTGCACAGTTTGAAAGGCTTGATGAAATCGCATCTTTTTTTGGAGATGCGGTTAGTCAAGTACGGAAGAGCGCGTGTTGAATAGTTGCTAGGCGATTTTGGTGCCGTTGAACGGACTGGTTCAATTCCCGAAAGTCTCAAATTCTTCAACTTTACCCTCAAGTAACAGTAGAAAATCAATCAATCAATAAACTCGTAACCCTTCAGGGTCGTAGGGGTACCACAATGGATGCTTCAGCACAACAGAGTCCTCCAGCGAATTCTATACCGGTAAATGAATAATATTCTTCTTCAGCAATCATCACTCAGTAGGTTGGGACTACGGATTCTATGATATAGGCTGATGTCTGTTTTAGAGTTTCCACTGTGCCATACAGTTTCTCTTCGACGCTGATTGGGGTGGACCATGTCTTGTTTCTCAGGTCTGCATACTGGAGACATTCTTGTAAGATATGTTCTGCAGTCATATTCGCAAGGCTGCAATGGCAAAGCCCAGTTGTTCCTATTTTGAATTTGGTGTACAGGTGATGTCTCATTTTGTTTTGACCAGTTCTGAGGTGCAGTAGGATAACCTGGTCTCTTCTGAATAATTGGTAATACCCATCATTCTGCATTATATTTGGGTTCGTCCTCTTTCCACTTTTTATTATAGTTTCCTTTAATGATAGTCTTCACTTCTTCATAACTGACCAGATAGTCTTCTTGAGATAAATTCCCTCCTTCTTTGGCCATTCTATCTGCAACTTCATTCCCTTCAATGTTACGGTATCCACTGGATCACTACTCTCTGGAAATGGATAATATAATATAGAAGCATCAAGGATTTATTTTTTTTTAAATCATAATGCAACGTACAGAATTTGAACCAGATTATCTCCTCCTCTCATACATATTACAACTTCAGCCAACAAGTTTTCCATCTTCTTCTACACCACATTCCTAAGCACTGCACAACATTAGAGACATGTAGAGGAAATGTAAAACTGCTATTTAACCCTATTTATATTTTTTCTTCAATATTTACTAACCAAGTGGTGCAGTTTGACTGTAGTCTCCTGATCACCAACTTGCTAACTTGGAGCAGTAGCATGCACATTTCCGTTTTTCCAGAGAATAGTATTATTGTTGTACTAAGGACTGTCCATAAATTACGTCAACACGGTTTTCTCAATCTTTGACACCCCCCCCCCCCCCCATCTCCCGTGCTTGTCAAAAATCCAGACTATAACTATATGGAAACAGCGATCTTGATAAATAATAATGCCAGAGATAGAGAGCTGTGGAGAGCTATGATCGCCTACGCCAGTCGGCGCGGTACTTGATGAGATCGTCTATTTACTTTACCGAGTTATATTATATTATTTTTTCAT
Source organism: Meghimatium bilineatum (assembly GCA_034231615.1). NCBI lineage: Eukaryota > Metazoa > Mollusca > Gastropoda > Stylommatophora > Philomycidae > Meghimatium > Meghimatium bilineatum. Next base: position 8,068,413 of record CM067321.1, read on the forward strand.
TTTCTTATATTATTGATTAAGGTACTTTTCACATTTGACTCTTTCATTTGACCCCCCCCCCCCCCCCCCACATTTGTTTTTTTCTAGCAGTCCATGGTATTCTCTCAGTATTCTTCTGTAGAACCGCAATTTACCACTCTAACGATCTGACGTTGCAACATTAACATTAAGTACTGTAGGCCTACTTCTGTGTATCGCCATGACTTTCTTCTTGAGAGAATAATGTGGTAGTAATAGACGTATAGTCCGTATTTATAATTTCATTAGAATCGCAACCAACACTTACCATCGTCGCCGTCTGCTGTTTAAATATAAAGTATATTCTTTCGTTGCTTTATAAAATTCAGCTTACGAATACAGAAATATATTGCTCGGGAACCACAAATTATTTAATAAAAGTGTATAGTTTCCATAAAATATTATCGATTTTTTTCGCTAATAACTGCAGCTTAATCAATTACTATATACCAAATTCATTGTTTTAATATAGTTATGTTCGCATTTTGTTCCTTTTAATTTAAAACAAATTGTCGTTTTAAAAAGAAGTAGCTATTTGTTTACGTAGCAACGGTGCAAATGATTTTATTTGTGAAGATATCGATGAAATTGATTATTTCTATCTATAAACGCGGTAATAATGAATGATTATTCTGCAAAATTGCATAAGCCAGAAAACAAAGTAAAAACTATATCTAAAGAAGAGAAGAGTAATGACGAAGACAATGCAGAGCAACTTATATTAAACCCAACAATAATTTCTCACTGCATCCGTACAAATGACACCGAAACACTTAAACGGTAAGTTTTACTGTCATTCATTCGAATATCATCTAGTTTGCGTGAATGCTACTCCTTAAAAAGCTTCTTACATTAAAATTATAAGCTTAAAAAAAAGAAACTAGCGTATTATTATTGCATAGTTTCCTAGAGCCTTCGGATATACGTCTGTTGATATATCATTTACCTTCAACTTGGTTAAGTAAGGTCAGTAACTTAAAGTTTTCTTAACATTTTGGATTACAAGAACGTTCGCTATTCAACCAATAAGTGGAACTGTTAGTCATCGTGTAATTGCAGAATTGTTCTAGGAGAGATCGGATCACCTATTATAATACAATGTGGGCATTGATAATGATCTGACAAGTGATGTTGTGGTTGTTCGTCCTTCACAAGTAATGATGCTTAGCACTGTTACATCACTTACGGAAATTCGGTTTATGATCATGTTATTCTCATGATTTTGTAGATTACTAATAAGTCATATTCTGGCCACAAATGTCTTTGGACATGCCAGGCATGATATGATGAATATAGATGGTGTTTCACCGACCAGTGTCTTTCTAGCAAATCTCTGATTGATTCAGTTATTTTTTGTCACAGGAGTGCTGCTTTTTTTACTGTTGAGCACCATGTTACTCTGTTATGTGCAGAGTCTTCCTATGTACCATGGTTTCTGTCAAAGGTTTTCAGTGAGGTCTTCAAAGAGTCCATGTTACGCTTCTTTTAACTACCTTGAGAACACATGTCCTTCTGCATCTCATCATAGTGGAGTATCTTTTGTAGACTGTGATCTGACATACATACTGTGTGAACTACACAATTCTTCTTCTTTCGTTCACTTGAAACATGTCTATATCTGTAATACTGTCTCCTTAATAAAACTCACTGTCTTTTGTAGTTCATACAGTGTCCCATAGAGCTTTGATTCCAGTGTTGTTTCCTCTGGCCAATATGTCTACCTCAGCATTTCATGCTCAGAACACTCTTGAAGTATATGTTTAGCACTCTGTGCTGCCTGTCCACATGTACACATGGCTGTGTTGCCAATCTTGAACTTTGTATACATGTTACTGTGGAGTCGGCTGTGTCCTGTTCTGAGATGTAGAATTATAACTTGTTCTGATCTGTTCATAATGTGATAGTCATCTTGTGTTGGTGTTTGTGGCTTTCTTATTGACTTGATCATCTGTTTTTTCTGATGGTAGGTGATTGGTATATCTAGTTGGTCTTTGGCAGCACCTTCCTTAGCCAGTTGGTCTGCTTTTTCATTTCGTGGTATTCCACAGTGAGAGGGTATCCACTGCAGGGTTACCCTATACTGGTAAAATGCACAATGAATCTGTGACTGCCCAGAATAGTATTAATGCTAGGGATGCAAGATGTCAAGAACTGTGGTATCCAGAATCTTGTCTTGGCATCTGATGTTCATAATTTTTTTGAGACAAGTTGTGATAGTGATTGAGCTATCTCATATATCTTCTATACACAGTTTATGTTTTACCAGTGTATAACAGCACTGGAAGCAACCACTGTTCTGTGAACCATAACCTTAACACTATTTTTATGCAATACATTTCTAAGTCTACCGAAAGTGATGCTTACTTTTAGATCTTGATATTCACTTTTTTCATAAACTGCAGAATTTTGTGAGCATATACTAACATAGTAGGCCTATGCAAATCTATTCACCATTTTTAGTACCACACCATTCACCTTTATGCAGAGTTAATTGTAGATTTTGCCAGGTGTCGGCCAGAATATGACTTCTGTTTTCTCTGTATTGATAGTAAGCCCAAAGTTGATACAGGTGTTTGGAGAATCTTTCTATGATATTTTGTAGTTTAACTTAGAGTTGGTATTTAGGGTGCAGTCATCATCAAAATATTATCCCTTACGATGTGTGATTTAAACTTAATTTTTACTTCAAATCACCAAAGATTGAACAATTTTCCATCAATGTGATACAGTATCAAAATTACTGAATACAACATCTAGAACAGCAGATCATGATGTTGAACAGGGTAGGTACTAATAGACATTCATATTCATTCTGTTTGAAACAGCAAAAATCACAGATAGTTCACCATTATTTTAAACTAGTTTGCATGCATGATGATCTGACAACAAATTATCAGTAATGTTAAAAAGTGTGAGATAGATGTTCTTTAGCATCTCTGGTTATAATGTGTTATATTGTGTAGTTTTACATATAATGCCCTGTTCTTCTTTGTCTTCAGTGTTCATTCTCAAACTCCCGCTAGACTTCTCTTTTAGCAGAACAAGGGTCCTACTATATTTCCAGCAGGATGTAGTCCAGAGAACAGAAATGCGTTGTGCTGCTGTTTTATTTGCATCAATGGCCTGACACATTCTTTTTCTGCAGTATGCCCTGTTCAGTTTTATTATATTTATATCTCATTTTAATTATACAGTAGAATCCCTCTACAGCACATTCTTTTATAACAAATTTCCCAATATAACAACACTTTTCAAAATTCCCTATTTATTTATTCTTTATTGATTGTACTGCATATATTGAATTTTTGTTATTACAAACATATTTTGTTGATTCAGACCAAGTTGTTATAATGGGATTCAACTGTATCACCACTTGTGAACCATCTTGATTTATACCCATGGAATGATATTCTATGTCAGATTAATAATTTGGTCCTCATCTTCCTTTCAGAATACAAACTATTCTTCAAATTAGTTTATTCTCTATAAATTTCTTTTGTAACATCTTTTGTTTTTACACTACTGGATTATTGAGATGTGAATCAATGTTATCTACAGTCAGTGTAATCACTGTTGAGAGGAACAGAGTACACATTGGGAAACCTGAGTACAATGAAGTCAACCCTCAAAACATTTTGCATTAATTTTTTTTAAACTTTTTTTATCCTCTCTAAGGAATGCAAGTTTTTCCTCTTTCTCATCACTGTACCACATGGTGGCAACCATGTTTCGATTTAAATGGTTTTTTTATACTTGTCACATGGTGGCAACCATGTTTCAGTTTAAATGTTATTTATATTTGTCACCATGAAGGACCAATGATCCAATTTGGCATAAATGCTTAATGGTCCACTCTTATTTTGGTTTCCTGAGGAATTTACATTTAAGTACTTGTGCAATTTGTGTGTTGTTGTCTGTGTTTTAATATATCAGTTCATATTCACAGATAAAAGACTCAACTCCTTTGAAAACAAATGCCTACGTACCATTCTGAATGTTAAGTGGAGTGACATTAAATCTAACACTACTATAAGAGAGGAAAGCAAACAAACCTATATATCTTCCTTCATTAGACAAAGGCGTTGGACTTACATCGGCCATGTTCTCAGAATGAACAGCCTAAGAATTCCCCAGCAATCACTATATTGGGTGCCACCTGGAGTAAGAAGAAGAGGGAGACCTAGAGAAACTCTACGAAGAACCATTAATAGAGAAGGCATATCAATGAACCTAAACCACACGCAACAATTGAAAGACCTGGCAACAGAAAGACAGAAATGGAAGGCTATGGTTTCTGCCCTATGCCGCCTATGGCCCTGGAGGAACATAACATAACATAACATATTCAGATTGCAAGAGAATACACATATTCAATGTGTTTGCTAAAATGGCATCCTTTTTATGGATTTTTATCTATCTATCTATCTATACGCTGTGGCCCTTATTTGCCTTGCAGTGTCAGGGGTGGAAGAGTTCTCTAGAGATGGCCTTCTTGTGTGCTGTTTGTAAACTTGTTCTTGGGGCTTCTTTTATTTCTGTGATCCATCTTTTACATGGTCTACCTCTGGCTTTATAGACGTGATGTTTATTCGTCATGGCCAGTTATGGCATGCTATTTGTTGATAGTCTGGAAGCATGTGAAAACCACTTTATCTGTTGTCTTTTGATGTGTTTCAATACTGGTATAGTTTTAGTTATCTGTCTGATGTTATTGTTTCTAATTCTATCTCTTAATGACACTGCAAGTATTATTTGTAGATATGTCATTTCTGCTGTGACCATTTTTCTTTTGTCTTGTGCTGTCATTTCCAGGTTTGACACTGGTAGCATAGTGATGGAATAATAATAAGATTGTATAATGCAACTTAGTGTCTATGTTTACATTTTTGTTCTTGAAAATACATGTCATCTGTAACAGGATCTGGTATGTTTTGTTGCATCTATTTTGTATCTCTTTACTGTTTTTTCCTTCACTCGATATAATGCTTCCTAAGTAAGTGAACTCATTTACCTATTTACTGTGTTTATTATCAATAGAGATTGTGATATTTCTTTCTTTCTTTGCTTTTGTCATTATTTCGATCTTTTCAATATTAATCTTCATGTTGAATTTTTTTAATGTTGTGTGGAGTCTGTTCATATGTTCTTGAAATTGTTCTTCTGATGTCGCTATTAGTACTTGGTTCTCTGCAAAGAGTAGTTTGTTCAATTTGTATTTTATGTTATCTTCTTCTTTGGTACTTGTTATTTTACAGATATGGTCGATATATGTTATAAAAATTAGAGGGGATAGGACACACCCTTGGCAAACTCCTGATTGAATTTGGAACTTATTGAACACTCCTTTATGGACACACTTTATGGATTTAATTAACTGAAATAGGAAAATATTTTTTTTATTGACTCAAAGTTGAAATCAAAATTTGTCTCAGTTGACCAAACTATGTTCAGATCTGATAAGCTACCTTCAAATTTTTTAAAAGTAAAATGTGATTCATTAATTTGTATTTTATTCAATTTTTAATACATTATATTGACCAGTGACAAGTTGTTATTCCATACTTCAGAATGGGACACAACTAACTCTGTAGCCACATGTATACAAAGTTCAAGATTGGAAATACAGCCATGTGTACATGTGGACAGGCATCACAGAAAGCAGAGAATATACTTCAAGAATGTCCCAAATATAAAATACTGAGACAAAAACACTGGCCCAGGGAAACAACACTGGAATTCAAAATCTACATACCTCTGTGTTTGAGTTGCAAAATACAGTTAACTTTTTGGAAGAGACAGAATTTACATATAAGCACATTCCAGATGAACTAAAGAAACAAGAATACATTATATTGTCAATTTTTTATGTGTCTTTGCAGATGCCTTGAAGATCCTACAAACCCTGACAAAGATCACATAAATGAGTTACTAAACCAAAGAGATAACCTTGGGAAGTCTCCATTGGATCTCGCTTCTATTTTAGAGAAAATTGACATTGTAAAACTGCTCATACAAGGTGGTGCAGATGTAAACATTTGCACATCAAAAGGTTTATTTTAATCATTTGTATTTAAATTATGTATTCAAATGTCAATTACCAAATTGAAAACCAAGGTTCTTGTCTGAAACGTGCGCCTACCAATTTTTTCAGCACTCATAGTTTTTAAATAATTATCAGATCAAATGTTTTTCGTATTTTGTGATGTCATATCCGAATGAAATTGTAAAAATAAAATAGGAAAAACACCATGTTTGGCTCCCTTAAAACACAGAAGTATAGAGATGGGGGGGGGGGGGGGGTGGTAGGGGATATAATTAGTTATAAAACTACACCTAAACCCCCTCCCAACTCTAGCATTATCCCTTCTCATTAAATTGTGGCATAATTTTGCTATCATTGGCTATTTATTTTTGTTTACTTTTCTGCTGTACATTCATGTAAATTAAAATTCATATATTTACTCATATGCCATGTTTCTTCTGTTTCATATGCCATGTTTCTTCTGTTTCATATGCCATGTCCATCTATTTATAGATTATTTGAAATATCAATCAGTTGGCTTCATTACTGTTTGGGAAAATAGTGATCAATAATATGTTAATGTAATATTGTTGCTAGATAATCTAGCTATCAAATAGTGATCAATAATATGTTAATGTAATATTGTTGCTAGATAATCTAGCTATCAAATAGTAAAACTAATGTAAAATAACAATAAACAAAGGAATAAGGTATTTTTTATGTTATTGTCCAACAGGAAAATTATTTTGAAAAGGGTTTTTATTGGACCGTAATGTAGAACAAGCCATTGTTCCTTTGTTTATTGTTATTTATGTCTTAAATTAGTTTTACTATTTACCTTTAGTAAAGTACTCTTTATACAGAATATAAACAGAATTTTGGCTGAAGATACATAATTTTAGGAGTATTTTACCACTTTGGTTCAATTTGAGACTCCTTTAGGGTCCTGGAGCTTTGAGGATCCAATAATTTTGGTTGTCGCACACTATTGATTGAAGTGACTCAAAAGCCATGCTGAAGTTTGATGTTTCAGGTTTAAAGGTGCAGATATTCCATAAAATTTGTAAACAATGATACAATGCATTCCTTAGACTGCATTCTGCTAACCAGTAGGTGTCTGAGAGCAAATACAGAAGAATACAAAGAGGTGACTGATAGAATGCACAAAAAGAGTTACACATTATGTATCTGAAGTGAAATCAAGATACTCACGTATCTGAAGGGTCAGAGAGAATACAAGAGAACTAGACATAGAGAAGAACTGAAGATAAAGAGTTGAAATAAAATTGGCCTGGAATTAATCAACATATTGTTTTGTTGTTATTCGTTCACAAGTGAAGTTGACCATTTGTTACATCCACTTTTGAAATTCAGTTAGAGTTATGTCCTCGACTATGAGTTCATAGATGGTTAACCCTATTTCAGTTACAAATATCTTTGGATGGTTTGGGCATGAAATGACCACCATAGATGGTTATTGATCTACCCCCAACTTTCTAGCTACTCTGTGCTGTTGAGCTGCTGCATTTCTCCTATTTTCATAAGATGCTAATGCTTTAGCAACCTTCAAAATCCCTGAACTACACTACGCAGACGACACTGTGCTTCTTTCAAATGTTATAAATGGATTGGAACAACTAATAAAGAACACAAAGAAATATAGTGAATCACAAAACCTGTATTTAAACACGCAAAAAAAACAAAAATCATGTCAGCAGATATAACAACACAACAACCAAAAATCAGAATAGACAATACCAAGGTAGAATGTGTGGATAAATTTGAATACTTAGAGGCAAACATCAACAGTGCAGGAGACTGCATGGCAGAAAAAAGGAAGACTTTGGTTATGGCATATTGTAAAATAACATGGTTGAAAAACATATGGAAAAACAACAAAATATAAACGAAATTGCTAATGATACGAACTTGTATTTTTTCCAGTTGCAACATACAACCGTGAAAAATGGACCCTAAGTAAGACAGCTGCAAAGAAGATCAACACCTTTGAGATGAAATGCTATTAAAAGATACTTAGAATATAATGGAAGGAGAAAAATAGAAACTCAGATATTATAAACACATTGAAGATTCCAGAGTGTTGGTTACTAAACACAATAACAAAACGAAAACTACACATATTTGATCATATAAATAGATACAACTGTTTAGAAAGACAAATAATGAAGGGTAGAGTACTTTGGAAGAGAAGAAAGGGCAGACCAAGAAGACGATGGACTGACAACATTAAAGATAACATGAATACATCATTGGAAAATGCAAGCCTCATCGCCCAAGGCAGAAGGGGGTTCAGAGAGTTCATTGAGAAGACTACATTCTGGAAAGAATACATCACATGATATGACACATTTCTTTTGTTAACCAAAAAAAAATACAGGTTACAGTTGTCTACATTATGCAGCTTCATGGGGGCGGCTAGAAGTTCTGCAGATCCTTATAGCAAATGGTGGACACTTGCATCACACAAACATTCACGGTGAAACACCCAGAGATGTAGCCTTGAGATACAAGCAAACAGAGTGTGCTGATTTTCTGGAGTTAGCAGGCTAGTTCTGTTATTGTCATTTAGTTTTTGTTGCTTAGTGTGTTTTTAAAACTTTATAACATGCAGATGTTTCCAAATTTGTTTTCAATATCTCACAAAATGTTGAGTCTATTGCTGTCTGTCTGTTCCTGAGGTCTGAAAGAGAAACAAAGAAAATTTACATTGCTGCCTGCGATGCATGTCATAAGAGGGAATTAAGAAGTTTTGGGGAAATAGAGTAGCTGTCTCACACTGTAGATTCTAAGTAACCTATATGCTTGCAGAAGTCAGATGTGTCAGACACAGATATCACAGCTAAATTGTAAACAATGATATAATGTATTTCATTCTCTATGCAGTAAAATCCCATTATAACAACTTGGTCCGGATTGACAAAATATGTATGTAATAACAGAAATTTGCTATATACAGTACAAACAATATAGAATAAATATAATTGGGGATTTTGAAAAATGTTGTTATATAGGAAAATTTGTTATAGAAGGATTCCACTGTGATTATATTCAGCCAATAAGCAGAAGTGTGATAATGAAAGCAGAAGACGAAGAAAGTTTCTGACAATATATTTGTGCCAGTTTGACTACAAAAATTTGTGTATCTATTTGATGTCTTGATATTTTTCTTAAAGGTTGTTGTTTGTTTGTGTGTTTTTCTTCACTATAATTAGTCACCACAATTGATCATGTGATTTGAGCAGGAGAGTGTAAATATGTTGTTTTATGGTTTAAGTTGTACCTTATAGGCCTAACACATACGTTTTTGACATGCTTATATTCAAGTGGTCATCCTTAGCCTGTGACAGCCTTCCTGTTGATAAGCATGGAGAGTTTATCAACTCTGCGTATATCATGACAGTTATAATCAACTGTACCTTTGGGCATTGGAATCATTATATTCCTGAATGACAATATCTGGAGTGGAAACAGTAGGCAGGGAGTTGGACTTGTGTTGACTGTGCCTATTTGTATGAAGTCTTCCACTGTCAGTGAGCTTGTCTTGTATAATTAGACAGTCCATCTGCTCTCAGTACGAGTGTATACAAAACCCTCTATCATCTGAGTGCCTGGCTCAGATTCAGGAAATGATAAACTGTAGAAGTGGATTAGGGTTGATTCACTCTTAGACAAGGATTAATTCATAAATATCATGAACACTCCATCCAAGTTCAAGTCTCTACACTCATTTTTCTTTATAGACAGATAATTTAGTTTTCTTTCACAAGTGTTCATCTCCATGAGTCAATAGGACAATGACTAAATGCATGTTCTCGACAAGAACAAATCTTCAGATATATCTTTCTGCCATAAGTATTCTTCAATTCCATGAGCCAATAGGATGATGATGATGCAATAATGCCTTTAGTTGTGAGCAGGTAGGTCTTAACAGCCCATAGCCTTTCTGACAGAAGCACGGGTTCTCCTCAGTTGTGTAACAGAGGTGACACTCGAATGCATTCTGTCTCAAAGTCATGGTTGTGTTAAGAGGAGAAGGGATTATGGATGAAAATAGCATTATTACTAGAAGCAGGTTTTTGAGCTTGAGCACAGATTCAGTCATGTCCTTTGTATTCTATTGTCTCTAGAATACTGCCATTTGCATTGAACTTTTATTTTTCCAGTTGCAACATACGGCTATGAAACATGGACCCTAAGTAAGTCAGCAGCAAAGAAGATCAACGCCTTTGAGATGAAATGCTATAGAAAGATACTTAAAATATCATGGCAGGAACAAAAAAGAAACACAGATATTATAAATACATTGATAATTCCAAAATGTTGGTTACTAAACACAAAAACAAAAGAAAAAACTACACCTGTTTGGTCATATAAAGAGACACAACTGTTTAGAAAGACATATACTGGAGAACAGAGTACCTGGGAGGAGGAGAAAGGGCAGACAAAGAAGACGATGGACTGACATAATTAAAGATAACATGAATACATCATTGGAAAATGCAAGCCACATCGCCCAAGACAGAATGGGGTTCAGAAAGTTCATTGGGAAGACAACATTCTGGAAAGAATATGTCACCTGACTACGTTTTGCAAACTTTTGACAAGTCTGCCATGTCGGTATTGGGACACTGCTGTGATACCATTTTAGATTGTGGGAACTGAAACATACTGATCAGAGATATTATTTCTCTGGGTGCAAACAACTATCATTCCATCATAGACTACACTGATGAGAAATGATTGCTAAACCGTTAGTTTGGTGTTTTGCACAATTTTCAAAGCTACTAGTACCTATTGTTCAAAACTAACAAAAAAGACCATGAAAAGGTACTTTTGGGGTCTTGGTTATCTGTTAACCCTGATAATTTGCAAAATAGCAGTGCAAAACCCTTTGCATCCTTTTTGAAGGTTTAAACCACTCTCATTCTGTTCAATGTGAGATTTTTCTATGTGGAAGCCCAACCCAGCACTGCATCTATACAATTCTGTTTTAACATCCCTTTAAGTAGACACAACTGCTTTTCTCATGAATTTAACATCCCTTTAAGTAGACACAACTGCTTTTATCATGAATTTAACATCCCTTTAAGTAGACAAAACTGCTTTTATCATGAATTTAACATCCCTTTAAGTAGACAAAACTGCTTTTCTTATGAATTTAAAATAAAAAGTACAGTATATTATTATAATTTGAAATTCAACAGAAGAAAAAGAAAAGTTACAAAATGAAATCACGCATGCATTAGGACAAATCCATGACATGGATAAATCAATAGCAGGAAAGATTACCAGAGATGAGAAGGTTTGTATATTAATTTTCTGCATGAATGTCATAGAAATGTTGCTCTTGCTACTACCCAGAAGGAATATCAAGCTTTCATCCTAATTCATTGTTGATTATGTTATGTCAGATGTTGTGTCTGAAACAACAGAACAAAAGATACAGTGAAGGCAACAGAGACAGAAGACAACAGCATATAAAAATCTTAGACAGTTTGACAAACTGGCATGGCAGAGTAACAACAACGATCTTGATACATAATGCTAGAGAGAGAGAGCTGTGGAGAGACATGGACGCCTATGCCAGCCAGCATGGCACCTGATGATGATGATGAGGTGCAAACATAATCAGTGCAAACATAATCACCACTGCAGATGTCAAGAGAAGAATAACAATAGCCACTTAAAATTATCACAAATTAAAAATCTGTGGCAAAGCACCAGCTGTAAATTATATCTGATTAAAGCAAAATTTTCAGTGGCAATTTTTGGTTGCTAATCAGTGCCTGACCATATGGTTAGAAAACCGGTCTCAGAACCCTGAGGTCCCAGGTTTAATCCATGGTTCAGACAAGGATTTTTGCCTTTTGGAGGTGCAATTAAAAATTCTTCCTGTAAACGTCGCAGTGGCAGCTATGACAAAGCTGTATTTATTTTCACAGCCAAAAAGCCTCCCCGCACTCCTCAACAGTGAAACATGCAAAGTTTAATCAAGGACACATAATAAAACAGTGACAAAGAGAATACCCGTAGTTGTCTTCAAAATAACATGCTACAGAAGAATTTTGAGAATACCAGCAAAATATACAGTGAAAAAGACTAATAAAAATGTGATAAGAACATTAAACATTAAAGACTATTAAATGATATTATAATAAGAAAGCTGAGATTTTTTGGTATATAAAATGAAATAACAGCATGGAAAAAATAATAATAAAAGGCATGGTTGCTTGTAGCAGGCATAAGAGTCAGCCAAAATTTTTGGATAAGAGACATCCCAGATTGTTTAAACATGCCCCTGGCTACGACAGGAAACTTTCCAAAAATTGTTAGTTCAGAAGACACATAAAGAAGATTTTTGGAAAAAATGTGCCACCTGATATACACAAATGTGCCACCTGATATACACAAATGTGCCACCTGATATACACAAATGTGCCACCTGATATACACATAAATATGTGTACACTTTATTACCTGTTACTCAGTGGTTTTCCATTTCAGTTTCGAGATGGAGTATGTTGTGTGTTTATCCTCTTGCTATGGACGGTTGATTGTCGACTTAAGAAGTCAGCATCATGAGACATCCTTTGTCATAGAAACAACAGCATTAATTTATATGTAATGAACACAAGACAACAGCATTGAGACATTCTACATGGAAAGAATTTACTATTGCCCTGTGCGCCATCTTTGGCCAAAAACCAACTCACTGTTTCAGAGGGTGGCTTGTTTTGGTTTTTTATCCTAAGAAATTACAACCATTAGAGCTTTTGTATCTTTTTTTTACACTGACGATGGATGTGTCGGGCCAATGGCGCAAATAAAATGGCAACACAATGCATTTCCATTCTCTGGAATACATCCTGCTTGAAATCTAGTAGGATCATGGTCCTGCTAGTCCTGCTACAAGGGAGATCCAGCTGGAGTTTGATAATGAACGTTGAAGAAGAAGAAGAAGTATCCTTTTTGAAAATAGAGAGATTTCACCATAACTTTTTTCAAACCCAGAAGGCTACAATTCTCAGTGATGTGCAATGATTTCGGAAGAAGGTACAACTCAGAGGGGCTGAAAACATAATTGTATAGATGCAGTGCTATGTTGGGCTTCCATCCAAGAAAACAGCACCATACTGGTAAGACACCTGCATGCAGACTCAGGGGGTAAATTCAAGCTACAATTTAACACTTTTTGTAGTTCTTCAAACACTGAGTTACTTTTTCTGGTATTATTTTTCTAGCAAAAAATATGATCTCAGTCATTTAGGCTTACATGTTCTGTCTAGGTATGAAAAGGTAGCAAAGAATAACAACACTGTGACATGCCAGCATGTTGTAAGAGTCGACTAAGGAGGTTTAGAGAGTGAAGCTGCTGTTCCACCCTGTAGGTCAAAGTGACCCAAAGGACATGCTGAAGTCTTATGTGTCAGGCTGAATGGTGCAGATATCACATTCATGCTATAAGTATAAGCCATGACACAACACATTCTACTCTTCTGACTACACCACAAGCTTGACACGAAGAAGTAGACTGACATTACTTGTTACCAAACCTCAGATTGTGAAATCCCTCTATAACGCATCCTTTTGTAACACATCTCCTTATATAACAACACTTTTCAAAATCACAAATTATATTTATTCTTTATTGCTTATACTGTATATAGTGAATTTCTGTTATAACATATATATTTTATATTTATTCGGCCTCAACCAAGTTGTTATAATATAATTCCACTGTACTTGCTACAATTTGCGGGCACTGAACTCATTTCTTATGTGTGAAAACTCTTGTCAGAGAAACATCACATCAGATTTTGGATATGATTTGAAACTGCAGAATCTACTATAAGTAGTTAGTTAGTTAGTCATCGGGTCATCATCACTGCAAACACATCCATAGTTGCTCTGATCTCTCCCTGAGTGTATCCGCCATTATATTTCTGCTGACAGTACCGGTCCTCTCCTGGTTGACCATCATTCTTCTGCACCCTCTAAAAAACTCCCTTCTAGCAACACTGCATTTCAAACCCTGATCTTTAATCCTGGCCATTAAAAAGGAATCCTGATCCATACTAGTCTCACTCTTGCATGTTATATCTCTTATGGAGTTCAAAATGTCAACTCAATTCATTGCCACTGTGCCACAATCACACATGATGTCAGTTGATCTTCTCAATCTCCCATTGGATCTCTCATCTCTCTTGTAACAAGACAATGGTCCTTCTAAATTTTCAGAAGGATGTAGACCAGAGAATGGGAAATTCATTGTGTTACCATTTTATGAGCACCAGTGGCTCGATACATTCAACTTTGGAGGTAGAAGTGTTTTATTTCAAAATGACAGGGCCCAGGAGGGGAGCAAAATAATAGCAACACTGTTTACCTTCCATGCATGTCGTAAGAGGCAACTATGGGATGGAGCTGGCTGTCCCATCCCATATAGGGTCAATGATCCAAAGTCATGCTGAAGTCAGATGTGTCCGGCCGATAGGTGCAAATATTGCAGCACTGCTGTAAACCATGACACAAAGCATTCTGGTCTCCGGACTACATCCTGCCAGTCTGCAGGAGTTTGAGAATGAACACAGAACAAGAACATTTTTAAAATAGGTATCAAAGCAGACTTCAACTTAGTCCATCCAGTTGACAACGCATCTCCTTTGTTACAAAACAATGTTTACTAAATTAGCTAGTAACTTATTCCCCCATCCCAATATCTCATTTTGTGTTCATTCTAAAACTTTGCAGATTTGTTTAATTTAGTCTGGAGAATGGAATGCATTATGTCCATGGTTTACAACATGGTTGTAATATTTGCACTATTAGCAAAACAATCTTACTTCAGCATGGTCACTTTTTATCTTCTTTGGGATGGAATAGCCAGCCTATGCTAAAACATGCTTACCTTTCTACAGTATTACGTCATGCATTATAGCTCTGTTTTGTTGTCCTCTCAGATCCAGGCAGCACTTGTGGGTCATATATATATCATATTAACCAAGTTACTTGATTGCTATGAAAATTGGTATCAGAGCACATCATGGTAAAGGTGCACAGCGTGGTTCTCACCACAGCACCTATAGAGTGTTGCTGATTGCCAAAATAAATATGGGTCAATCACAGTTTTCTTAATAGGGCCTATGACTCATTTGTGTGAAAGTTTGCTTTTTATAACATGCTCTTATTAGATTATCCTACCTGGCAATATAATATATATTAGGGATTTTCTAAATGTCCCCAGAACCTTGTCATTAATACATGCAAAGGGAAGCAAGAATGGCTAAATAACATCGCTTCTGCTTCTGCTGTGGCTCTGGATGTTAGAATGCAGCATGTAGAACTCACAGAAACTGTACAGCCAGTCTTAGCCAAACTGAGTGAATTATGTAAGTATTTCCTATTAAGTGTGTGTATTTTATAGTTTGTTTTGATCACCAGAACTATGAGCAATGAGCTCTTACTTTCTATATGCAATAGGGTTATCCGGAACTTCATTTTATACCCTTAAGACTGCATCATAACTCTCAATGTTGTGCAATGCTTTGAGAATAAGTCTCCTACTCTATCTATCTATGTATTTGCTAAACCCTATGTTGCCTTTCAGCGTCAGGGGTAGAAGAGCAGCGTCAGGGGTAGAAGAGTTTTCTGGGGATGACCCTCGTGTGTGCTGAGTATATTGTGAAATTTGTCGCCTCGTTTATTTCGGTGGTCCATCATTTTCATAGTCAACCTCTAGGTCTGCCTTTGCTGTATCTGTGTAGCATAGTTTTCTATGGTACACTGTCTGATGGTAGTCTGCTGATATGTGCAAACCATTTGATCTGTTGTCTCTTAATATATTCCAAGATTGGGACGGTGCTGGTTCTTTGTCTAATATCCTCATTCCTCACTCTGTCTGTTAGCATTCTTAGGATTCTGCATAAGTATGCCATTTTTAGTTGTCACAAGTTAAAGTTAGTCGTGTGCTATCATTGTCCATGTTTGGCATTGGTAGCACAGTGTTGGCATGATAATTGTTACTTCAGAAAACCCTCAATTTTACTGCAAACACTTTGACTTCTCACTGTTGGATTGCTAATCCTGTAATTAATCTCTAATTAACACCCACATTAAAAAGGCCACTTATTCCAGATGAAGAATCCTGAAACATTGAACTACACTTCCATTTGTGATGATAAAGAAATAACAACCGTCATCTTGCACCATTTTACCAGAAGTTCCTACTCAAATGGGGTAAATTCTAGGGGTTTTGTGACTTTTCTTCCTTTCTACAATAGCAACCTAACTCTGGACCATGGTAACTGGGATGGGTGGAGAAGCCAGCTATGTATTCCCCATCATCTAAAGGGGCTCTCCAATTATGCTGTGCTAACATATTTACCTGATTTTGGGCTCTCCAAGAAGTTTTTCATGTTCTGCACAGAGTTGCTTTTCACCACAGCCCATGTTCATAGCCAGGGCCACAATTAACTTTGGATGATAGTACCATTGTCAGGCCTGGATCTAATCTGGTTCTTTAAGCATGATGTGTAATGCTGAGTTCTCTGAATGTTGCATTACAAAGGGAAACATAGTCATACAAATGAAGTGTTGGGGGTCTTCCACAAGAAAAATTCTCACTATATTTCACAGAGAGTTTATAGCTGCGTAATGATTGCTGTGACAGGCAAATAGTGAGACTTTCAGACCACGAACATGTATATTTTCAGTTTAACACTCAGTACCCGCTACATTGATTAATCCATTTACCCGCAACATTGATTAATCCATTTACCCGCAACATCGATTAATCCATTTAACAGCAACATTGCAGAACCGCATCATCTATTAAATTATCTCAACTGTTTTCTTTTGTTATTTTAAGATACAGGTTAAGCAAATGTGGCCTCTTTTTTTAATGAAACAAATACATTCATTATTTAACCAAATGCAGTATCAATAAAGACGCATTTCACAGAAGCTGTTTTCTTTTGGATCAATTGATATATCCGCAACACACTGAGAGCCTCCCTCCCTGCCTTTTGATGACCCTGGGTCCCCTGTCCCAGGGGAGCTCTCAGTGTGTAGCGAGCAGTACAAAGCATACCTAGTGACTTTTTAATCCAAGGTCAGCTAGGTCATGAAATCTAAATGAAACTATGCATAATATTAAAAAGTTGAACATCATGTGATGAGGCCACATTTGCTTAACCTGTACCTATTTTAAATTTATATCAACATAAACATGATTCCATTGAAATTCTAATATATCTGCATTATTTCTAGCATGTGATATTGATAATATTTGGATGTGTCAAATGTGCCTTTGTTTCCTTCTTTTGTCTAGCATACTAACTGTATGTTTCTAGTGAGTTTAACTATATTATTTTGTTACAAATAGTACAGTAAAATCCCATTATAATTACTTGCTCCAGAAAGACGAAATGTGTATGTAATAACATAAATTTGCTATATTTTCACTACAAACAATAAAGACTAAATATAATTGAGGAATTTGAAAAGTGTTGTTAGATAGGGAAATCTGTTATAGAAGGATGCTATAGAGTGATTCCACTGTACTTAAAATGAACCTCTCAACTCTCACAGATTCTCGTATGTTTAGAAATATGTGCCGGGGCTATTTTAGTTAGATTATATTAGTTGCTATAATCAGGCGTATAGTCGAAAAGTAAGATCAATATTACAGTAAAGATCAATCTATTCAGATCACTAGTGCTAAGTATACTTTTATACAGATGTGAAAGCTGGACATTCAATGCAAAAATGAAAAGAAGGATTCAGGCTTTTGAATATGGGCTACAGACGTTAAGACTTAGTGATATAGAACACAAGACAAATATATTTGAATGGTAGCAAATAAGCAAACTTGCAGGTTCTCTAGAACCACTTTTGCCAATGGTGAAGCAGTGTTAACTTGTTTGGTTTTGACATGTAACGAGACACGACTCAATTTATAAAATTATTTTGCAAGGGACAGTTGAGGGGGAGAGGAGATGTAAAAATCCTTGATTTATAACATCAAGAAATGGTCTGAGCATGATTTTCTACATCCTCTGAATAGTTGAGGATAAGGGTGCTTGGTAGTTTTTTTATGCTGTCTTGTGTGAATTCCATATGAGCCTGACCTATCTTATTATTTTTATATAGTTGATAGGGTGGATTTTTGCAAATGTACCCTGGAATTCATGCTGATTTTTGTGAAGAACAAACATAATCAAGCACTATGACCAGATATATTTCATGCTTATGTGATGATAATTGAATAACCCCTATACAATGACCTGACACATCCGACTTTGCCTGTAAAATGTATTTCAAATATTAAAATAAAATGATCAGTTAATTTAATTACAACAATATTAATCTATACATTATTTTTTATCTTTATTACTATTTTGTTATTTTTTCCAAATAATTTTATATGTTGTCACAATTCATAGTGAGCCACATGAACCACCAATATGCATATTCTTCAACATCTTGGAGGGAGTCTGAGCACTCATGAGTTTGTCTAGAGTATAGTGAAGCTGGCTAACAACTTATACAGTGGAATCCAATTATCCTATTATAATGAATTGGTCTGGACCAATGATATATGAATGTTATAACGACAATTCGCTATATAAAGTTATATAACAATAATGATTAAACTGATTGGGGATTTTTAAAATGCGTTGTTATATAGGCATATTTGATGTTATGGAATGCACTATAAAGGGATTCCGCTGTAATGTATTTCTTCTCTTCTCACTGAATACTAAAAGTACTTTTTATTTATTGTCTTTTTGATTTTGTTATTATTAAGAATGCTTTTCTCATCATTATTCTTTTAGTTAACCGTTGGAACTTAGTATGTTTTTGTGCATACCTGACACATTCATTCCATAACAGATGATGTACGATGGGCTCCTTAAGGGAAAATAACTGATCAGCAGACAACAGAAATGTTTCAAGAACTCTCTCAAAGTATCTCTTAAGAACTTCAACATTGATCACCTCCTGGTAATTATTTGCGCAGAATTATTCAATTGCAAAAGGTGCGCATTGCAGAGAATCACCCAATTGCAGAAGCACAGAGAAAATGTGCTGCTGGAAATAACTGAATAACAAACACAGAAATGTCCAGCTCTGACTATCTGTTTCATAATTGTAGAAGGTTATTCTATGAGGCTATTGGTCATCTCCGCATACACCGGAGAGATGCATCAATGCAAGTCTGAAATTTTGACATCAGCACCTGATTTTCTTTTTCAAAATTAATTCTCAAACTCCTGCTGGATCTCTCTTATAGCAGGACAATGGTCTTACTCGATTTTCAGCAGGATGTAGTCCAAAATTAAAAATTTGTTGTGTTGCAGTTTTATTTGCGACAATGATGACAATGGCACATTCAACTTCATCAGTTTGTGATTGTATAAAACTGCATGTATACACAGACACCTATTTCTTACCATTTCTGCAACTAACTTATTTATATTTCTTAATCTCTACAGCCTCAGACAAACATGAAAAGCAATAAATAAAAAACAAACAAGGTGTGTCTTCATGATTGTATCATACTGTACCAACATTTCTGCTGCTGTACACATTGCTCTACTGAATAGTCGTAAATTCGTGTATAACTGGTTGTGAGCGGATATCGTTGGACTACAGAAATAGTCATAGGTCTCCCCCAGCAGGTGATGAAGGATACGCATACTGATCGTTTCAGCAAATTTCTTGTTGAACTTTTACTTCATTGTAACTTGCAGGTGTACAGTTCTACTACAATGGAATCCTATACGTATTTAGCACATTTTTTGTAACAAATTTCCTTATACAACAACACTTTTCAAAATCCTGTATTACATTTATTCTTTATTGTTTGTATGCGCTTATTTAATTCCTGCGTTATTCTGGTGCTATCATATGGATGTGAGAGCTGGAAAAGCTCTTTATCTTCAGAAAAGAAATTACTGAGTTTCGAGAACAATTGTCTTCGTAGGATAACTAACACCCATTGGAGTGAATTCAAATCGAATGATAAAATCAGAGAAGAAATACATCAAAATTTCATCACAGATGTTATCAGAAAATGTCGTTGGTCCTAAATCGTGCATGTCCTACGCGCAGACACCAACAGAATACACCACCATTCTCTTGAATGAATACCTACAGGCAAAAGAGCAATGGGTAGACCAAAGGAAACAGAAGAACAGTACTTAGTGAAAGTCAAACAAACAATATTCATACTATTCAAGAACTGCACAGAATAGCTTTGAACAGACAGAATTTGAGAGATCTGACCTCTTCCCTATGCGCTAACTTCAGCGCAAAAGAAAAATGAATGAATAAATTGTTTGTACTGTATACCGCAAATTTCTGTTATTATATAAATATTTTGTCAATCCAAACCAAGTTATTATAATGGAATTCCACTATACTACTACTTTTAATACCAAACTCTATACATCTTAGTCAAGGTGTGGTATCAGTAACAGTATGGACATCGAGCAGACACTCAACGAGTATCGTCAGCACATACGAGTTGTCTTATTCATTGTCATCTCCCCTGGATGCAAGCCTGTCTGCTTTTGTCATTATTGAATATGCCAGCATGTCCCAGGTAGATCCATGTAATACCTCACAGATTTAATGTAACTATAGATTCCATTCACTCGTAACTGCAATTACCATTTTGGATCCTTGAAGAAAAATAAGAAATATGGTAACACAGTTTGAAGAAAGCCAGCAAGTTGTTTTTAGGTTTCAGTGGGGACCATAGTAGAAAAATTGTTCAGAATGGGGGCCACAGTCAAAAAAGGTTCAGACCCACTGTACTGGATCACTTCTAGTAAATCAAGATATGGAAGAAAAAGAAATGCCCATGTAAATCACTGAATACATGGCCTACTTCAAGCTTGCCCTGCACTCTATGATAAGGAACACAGTTTTTTTAGGTAAAATCTGTAGAATTGTCATCTTCACCTATGTAAACCTTTAGCCTTCAAATTACTGGCAGTCCTGAGCACAAATGTTGACACTGGACACATTTAACAACATAATTAAATCTTTCTCTCTTTAAGAGTTGTCCTGTCCTGCCATCATGTATTTAGATGTATTTTTTTACAATTCGGATTTTACCAACACAACAGGTCATTGTCAGTGGCAGTTTTAGTGACCCAGAAACTTAACCCAGAAATAAGGGCAACTGAAAAAGTGAAATAAAAACCTACAATTAATATTGACAACTATTCTAGAAGAATTGAAAATTTTGAATATTTAGGAGCTAATATAAACAGCACAGATGACTGCACAATTGAGATCAAGAGGAGAACAGCAATTGCACTGTCTAAACTAAAACGACTGAAAAAAACTGTGACCGAGTGCAAACATGGGAACAAAGGTATGCTTGTTACGTACATATGTGTTTCCAATGGCAATCTACGGATGCAAGGCATGCACAATAAATAAAACTGTATTAAAGAGAATAACAGCTTTTGAATTACAGTGCTATATGAGAGTACTGTGTATACCATGGACAGAAAGGAAGTCAAACCATGAGTTAAACCAAATCAACATCCATGAAGGCAGGCTTCTAAACACCAAATTGAGAAGGAAGTTAGTTTTTTTGGTTATGTAAAGAGACAGTAGCTCAGAAAGAGTATTGCTGGAGGGAGCAATAGAAGGAAGCAGAGGCAAAGATCACCCAATATGTCGTTGGACAAGAGATATCCAAGAATGCATGTATATGTCGCTGGAGGAGGACAACTCACCCAAAACTGAGATTCATAAGAAAAAAACAACGGTCTGGGAAGAATATGTCACATAACAACATCAGAAATAAAGAGTTAACAGCAACAATAGCATTTTAGGCCAACATGTATTTTTTTTTTAATGTAACCTTCCATTAACAAGTGCATGAACTTCAATAATTAGATTTCATTGCATCTTATTTTAGTTTGATTTTTGTGTGTGTGGTCATTTGCATTGTTTCTGTGTGTATCAACAAATAAAGAATAAATCTTATCATTATCTATCAAGAGTTTTTGTATCCTTCTGTGCAATAGGGAAGTTCTTTCAGAGATTTATTTAGTACTCAAAAGGCTCCAATTCTCAGCACTGTGCAATGCTTTAAGAAGCCTTCTATTCAGAGAGGGTAAAACATAATTGTAGAGATGAAGTGTTGTGAAGCTTGCTTCTATAAGAAGAAAGCGTCATCAGACCATCCGCATGATTATGTATTGTGTCGGATTATGTATGTATGAAGCTTGCCTTCTTGCATGTTGATCTATTGTCATCTCTACTTGTGGCATTAAGTTTTGTGGGGGAAGATGAAGTCACCTTTCTTTGGCCATTTGAGTCGCATTAGTCATGGTCAGCCCATGTCTCTTTGTTTTTTTATTGTCTTCACCCATCTAGTTCTTGGTCTTCCTCGTGCCTTTAAGTTTGATCTTCTGCTGTTGTACACATGAAGGGCTGATTGTGTTGGTTCCATTATCATGATGTTGCAAAACCACTTGGTTTGCTGTCTCTTGATGTAGTCTTTACTTGAGTTGGTCTTTATTTCTTTCCCGAAATTTTCATTTCTCCATCTGTCTCTTCTGGTAATAGCTTTCCTCAAACATTGAATGCATCAACACACAGTCCTCCAGCATATTATATCTTCAGCAATGAGGATGAGGGATCAAAAAAGTCTGACCTGTCCAGTTCTTGATGTTGTCTGTCCATGATTTTCTTCATCCTCCTCTGCATCTTCCACCCTCGACTATTCCCTGTAGTATAATTTTTTTTTACAAGGAATCATGAAATCCTTTGAAAGTAACAAGATCAGAATAGTTAAATTTCAAGGGTTAACAGATAACTCAGACCCTAAACGTTAGATGAACAGATAACTCAGTCCCTAAATGTTAGATGAACAGATAACTCAGACCCTAAACATTAGATGAACGGATAACTCAGTCCCTAAATGTTAGATGAACAGATAACTCAGACCCTAAACATTAGATGAACAGATAACTCAGTCCCTAAATGTTAGATGAACAGATAACTCAGTCCCTAAATGTTAGATGAACAGATAACTCAGACCCTAAACGTTAGATGAACGGATAACTCAGACCCTAAACATTAGATGAACGGATAACTCAGTCCCTAAATGTTAGATGAACGATAACTCAGACCCTAAACATTATATGAATAGATAACTAAGACCCTAAAACTTCACCAAGATATGGACAGACAAACACTTATTTTATTCTCTTCCATTCATTTAGTGTTGGTTTTTTTTTTTACAATATTATATTTATTGTGATACCCACATTGTATTATTGTTCTTCAAAATGTGCAGAAATGAATGCACTTATTAGAAATATACTAAATAAGTGCTGGTGTATAGTATTTGGTATAAAGTTTGAACAAAAAATAGAAGTGAAACAAATTTGGAAAAACAAATTATAGATTTATATACAGACACTCCTTCGCAGACACTCTGGCTATTCGTGCAAATAAGATAACAATACAACACATTTTCATTCTCTGAACTACATTCTGCTGGAAATCTAGGATGACCATTGTGACTGTCCTGCTACAGGAGAAACCCAGAGGCAGTTTGAGTATGAACACTGAAGAAGAAGAATATGCAGAACATGGAAATAGCTGGAAGCAATAGCAAAAGATAAAACAAAATGGAGGAAAGCTGTTAAGAATCTATGCTCCATGAAGCCAAATGGAATATAGATAGAAAATTGAATATACACACAAGTCGAAGTTCAACCAAAAGACTATCAAGAATAAAACAGTAAACGGCGAGCACAGCGCGACCGTGGCTCTCGACAGTACATGCTCTCTAGCTAATTAATGCGGCACGCTTATGAGTTTTGTCACGATTTCCGTTGATTAATATGTATATACTAGGAGTAGTCTTGCCTATTTTTGGCATGCGATTCCAAGTATATAAATATTGGCCACAGGAAAACGGGGGAATAATCAAGAAAAGGCTCGAATGAAGGCCTTATTACTTCAGCTAGAAGGCATGTACTGTCGAGAAACACGGTGCGTCACTATTGATATGAACACATCACAGTACAAATAGTTTTCTCAAACAGTATTCGCATTCATTCATTTTCCTCTTGCGCTAAAGTTAGCGCATATTCTGTCTCTCCAATTATGTCTGTTCAAAGCTATTCTGTGCAGTTCGTGAATAGTATGAATATTGGTTGTTTTACTTTCTCTAAGTATTGTTCTTCTGATGGTTTCTTTTGGTCTACCCCTTGCTCTTTTGCCTGTAGATATCCATTCAAGAGATTGGTGGTGTATTCTGTTGGTGTCTGCGCGTAGGACATGATTCGCATAGATATACACAATACTATTTAGGTATTTGTGGCAATTTACCCGTAAATATAGGAGGCTGCAGATACCAGAACTTAGATATGCAGACGACACAGTGTTATTAACAACAAACGAACACGACCTACTGAACATAATTAAGTCAACCCAAATTTCAGCGAACAGCAAAACTTGTTCTTAAATATGTAAAAGACAAAATTAATGGCAACTGACAAAACGAAATCAAGACCCAAAATTAATATTGAGAACTGGGATAAAGAAGAAGTGACACATTATGATTATTTAGGAACTAATATAAACAATGCGGATGACTGTGCAGTTGAGAGAGAAGAACAACAATGGCGCTGTCAAAATTAAATCACCTAAAGAAACTATGGCAGGGTGCTAACATAAGAATCAAATTGTGTTTACTACGAACATGTGTGTTTCCTGTGGCGACATATGGATGTGAAGCATGAACACTAAATAAAAACAGTGGCCAAGAGATTAATATTTGAATTAAAGTGCTATAAAAGATTGAGAAAACCATGGACAGTAAGGAAAACAAACCAGAAGGTGTTAAGAATAATTAACGGCCAGGAAGATTGGCTTCTGAACACCATATTAAAGAAACAGTTAGTTTTTTTTCTGTCATATTCAGAGACACGACGGCATGGAGAGAGTGCTACTGGATGGGATGACAGAAGGCAACATGGGGCAAAGGTCGCCCAAGACGCCGTTGGACAAAAGACATTCAAGAAGGCCTGCGCATGTCACTAAAAGAGACGGGGCAATTTGCTCAAGACAGCGGAAAATTCAAGAGATCCATAGGGAAGACTACGTTCTGGAAAGAAATGTCACCTGAGGATGATCTGTGGCAAAATCGATAGTAGGTTGGGGATTAAAATCCTCCTCTATTTGTACATCGGAGCATGACTTTTAGTACTAGGGTTTTTCAATCTTTGATTCATTCTGAAAGCCAATATTTTCTTTTTCACTGTGAATGTTATTGGTTTCGTTATCCATTGGGTCGAATTGGAGCAATTAGAATTCGAGAATTGTAATTCCGTAGGCGCAGTTCACTGCTAAAAAAAAAAAAACTTTAAAAAAACAAGATGGCTGCTTATCTGTGGATGTTATCAGGTCCGCAAACAAGAGGAGAGGGGGTGTGAGTGTCTTCCCCCCCCCCAGCAAATGTGTGCATGACTTTTATTACTATGAGCTAACCAAAAGGTAGGCAAAAACACCCGCCTTATCAAGTTTTTGCAAAAAAGGTCTTCGAATTTCCCATCAAATAGTAAAATTTACACTTGAAATCGGACCAAAGACCCCAGTACACATTTTTATTATTTAAAATCCTATTCTTGGGTAATCATATCTACGACCCTGTTTTTTATATTGTGTACAATTGAATGAAGTTGATAGATCTATAACCTATCATCATTATGTTCCACCTCCGAAACGAAGGTTGGCTGGAAAAGACCTTCAACATTCCTTGTTTCTTGCCTGATGTTTATCTCCCATTTGTATCTCAGCCGATTTCTTGCTCGCGTCCCCTCGATTAAGGTCTTCAACAAGGTGTCATGTCTTTTTGATTCTTTATTCTTGATTAGAAACTGGCTTCACGGCACGTGGGGCATTCCCATAAGTGATCCGTCATCCGTTCCAGCAGCCATTCCAGTGTATGTAGACTCAGAGTCCCGGTCAGGTGTTGATTGTGTGATTTTCGGGACTTTCCAAAAAATTTACTTTTCCTTCCACCTCTAGATACTCCCATTTCTAACATTCTCTGTATGTGCACGTTCTCAGCGTCATTGACATCATCTTCATCTTGAAATGAATTTATTACTTCATTAAGTCTCCTTTATCTTTTCTCGGAAATGTACCGTCTATCGCCGCATTGCTTGCCAATACATCGGCTCTTTCGTTTCCGCTGACCCTAGCATGACTAGGGCAGTATATCCATATAATTCTCTGTACAATTGAGTTGTTCAATAAGTCCCACTATTCTTTTTTTCAGTATGTACTTTTCTATCTTGCGCAGCATGTTTTAAGAGTCTGTGAGTATTACCGTGTGTGTTGATGTATCAGTTACCAACCAATTAAGAGCTGCTGTAACTCCTTCTATCTCCATCCTCATGCTCGATGTGACAGTGGAATATTCCTAACATTTCTCAACCAACTTCTCACTGTTTCTGTAGGTAACAAAATCCCAACAGTTTTTATTTGTGTTTCTATTAACGGAGACATCTGTGTATATAATTATATCTTGTGGTTTCGAGTGTAGTTGGGCGAGTTCATGCACTGTATCCTGAGCCCTGACTTCTGTCCATTTTCGACACGCTTTATCTAGTTGTATTATTACTTTAGTCCGTGATTTCTTCTCAGTGTCTACCTCCACCAATTCACTGCCCGTTCCTATTTCTTCAAATTCACAGACTCTTCGCAGTGTATCTTCAGCCTCTGTCATCCATAATATGCCACGCTTTATTCGTTTTTCCTTTGACTCATCTAGACGTTGGTGTAATGGGAGGTGGTTGTATTCTGTCACTTTACGACCTAACTTGTGCTACCTGATATCGCACTCTAATGCTGGAGAGATCAAGCAGAAATCTCATAGCAGAGATGGGTGTATCTCTAGTACACCCCAGTACCGATTTCATAGCCTCATTTTGGCTTTTCCCAATATATCGACTTGTGTCTGTGACAGTGTTAGTAGGCCGAGACCATAATCTATGACAGATAGACGTATGACCATCACTTGTAGAAGCAGAAACAGTACCTATTGCTGCATGCCGAAGGTCATCATAACCAATGTCTTTTTGAGGAGCGAGGTAGCCTAATTGATAGTGAGCTTGCTTGCTATCACCAGGTTACAGCGTGCCAGGTTCGAAACTACGCCCTAGCACACACAACAATATGGGTTGTGATTTCTCGCTTGACACGACAACTCCTCCAGCCGACTCAGCTGTAAATGAGTACCTGACGCATGCGTAAGTAAAGACAGCAAAGAAAGGAACTGGCCACCCGACCTAATAGTTACTGCGGCTCAGTACATAAAGAAATATCTTCATCCCCGACGGCAGGTTGCTGCCTTGGGACATACCTTTACCTTTTATACTTGTATTTAATATATCCAAAATACTTTATGTGTTTGATATTTATTTCTTTTAATAGTTTTCTTTTCATACAAAATTTTGTTAGAACAACGTTGTTATTTTCACATCTTAAAGGCATCAATTTTATCTTCTAGTTTTTCATTGCCCATACACTAATATAGAATAAATGTAGAATTTTATTTCTCACTTTTAGTTTATTTGTAATTTGTTTAGTTGTCAATACTTCTCTCATATTATTGAAACTACTTTTGGCCATTCATATTTCCCTTTTAAATTCTGTTTCACATCTGCCAACATTTGTGAGGCGCCCTATGTGTACTAGATACTGGTAATGTTCTACTTGTAGTAACTCTAAGTATTTTATGTTTACCACCTGTTCTTCTGCGATGTTACTGATTATCATGGCTTTTAAAAAATGTTTATATCCAGACCATATCCTTTTCATGACTTGGTCTATTAGGCTTTGTAGATCCTGTTCACTTTCTCTTTTTAATACATAACCTAGGCTATAATTTGCAATAGATGATATTTTGTAAACTAGATACATTTTCATTCTCTAAGAGCAAAAATTATTTATACATAGGTTTATATAGCGTCATTGCGGTTGCAATTCGAAATGTACATGTCAAAACTATAAGAAATGAAGAAACAAGAACTGAACAAATGAAGGAGAGAAAGAAAAAACAGACTAGAAAAACTATACACCGTTCACTGTTTCGGTTTCGTTAAATCTATTTTTAACTTAGCCTAGTTTCGATGGGGGATTTCCGGGAAATCAAATTGTTTTCTTGGTTTCGCTTCTGGGTTCTCACACGTACACAATCGTATATAAATTGATAAACGTTCATAGGGCCTACATACCTTCAGTAGCAACACGCAGACGTGCAGTGTAGTCATAGACAGCAATTGAGAGATCAGTGTTGTCTCGGTTTGTTTTCAAGACAAGTTACTACTGTCTACAGTTCTAATAATATTTAATTAATATTTGTAAGTATTATTATAAATTTATTGTGCTAATGCCTAAATAATAATTATTTATTTTATGAAATTAGCATAACGTCTATATTTAGTCTATTAGACTTAAAATAGTGAATAGACCTATTTAGCTATATTTTAGGCCTAATATTAACCTAACGCCAGCAAGACATAAAAAATGGCCTGCCCTTTAAAGTAAAGCGAAAAGTAAATGAAATATTAAGCCTAAATATAGGTATAGGGCCTATACCTATTTATTAATTGTAGTTGTAGGCTAATTAGTTTCATTACTAATGTAGGTACTTGGACAAAAATAATGCTACATCATTAAAAATACTATTTTTTAGATAGCACTTGAAAATTGCAATTCAACGATACATCAACCAAGTCTGTACGTCAATCCTGAAAGAAGTTGTGAATTTTTTTCAAATTAATTTGACATCAAAATAATTTAAATGAAACATATAGAAAAATATAAATAAAACTTGACCACAAAGTGAAGCTGAGCTGATAATTTCTGAATTATCTTAGTTATTTTCAATAATACAACACACAAACTATATATTTTTGTGTTCATGAAGACAAGATGCTTAACTCTTTGTCTCCGTAAGATTTTCCAAGGTTTTCCTGCTATGCCGGAGCAATTTTGTTCATATTTTTAGTACATTTTGATAGTGTTTGTATTTTTCCATTTTCTACCTTACTATTCTGTTCACATGACCAATTCTGACATCCAAATGTTCAGAAATGGATAGGTAATAAGAATCAGTTGAATTTATTTACTTAAACAAAATATTTTGTTAGTTATGAAAAATTTTATTTACAAAAAACAATATAATGTGTGAAAAAAACCATTAAAATGTGTACATACCCAAGCTTCTAACCTAGAAAGCTGACACATAATCCATTTATTTTGAAATAAAACACATCCACAAACACCCTGAACCATTTTGAAATACACATGGATATTTATATATACATAATTACTTATAAATGTCACCTTGACCTGACATCAGCAAAATATGATATTATTTGTTTATTTTTGGTATATTTCTGATAGTATTTGTATATTTTCAATTTTATCCCTCATCATTCCGTCCACATGAACAATTCTGATATCCAAATGTTTAGAAATGGATAAGTAGTAAGAATAGGTTGAGTTAGTTTGTTAGTTGGTTAGATTGTTTTAGTTATGAAAAAAATTAATTAAAAAAATATGTGAAAAATCAATAAAAATGTGTACATACCCAATCTCGTATCTCAGAAAACCGACTCATAATCCATTTATTTTGAAATAAAACACATCCACGTATATCCAGAATAATTTTGAAATACACACGAGTATTGATATGTACATTGTTTCTTATAAATGTCACCATGTCGTGATTTTTAAGAATGCGTACAAAATATGCAATTTTAATCAATTTAAATTTTAGTGTCCCTGGCTTATGTACATATCCTTGGAGATATATATAGACATATATACAAGTTATTATAATTTTATATACAAGTCTGAATATTTACAACCGCATGTGATATTCTAAAAAGCATGTTTTTGGATGTAGGTAAGGCTGGTCACTACATGTATTGCATATGTATTTGACGCGGAGCCTCTTTGCTGGTGTACTGCAATACACACAGTTGCGGTCCTTATCAACATATTTTACTAAATGCATAGCACTGGCAGCATTGCTAACGCGCACATTGGGAACTGGCTGAGCTGGTTCAGCAGTATGTTGTGCTATGCCTTCTGTGAGCTGCTTCACAAGTTCGCACTTGAAATCGCGGAATGTGTGCTTCTTATCATCTGGATGCGACAGCTTGTACAGGATGAAAGCATTGTGCTGTGCAATTTCAAGCAGCCACAGAAAGATCTTTTTCCACCATTTCTTTGAACGGCGCTCAAAACTGCCATAGTAGGCAATATTTTGGTCAGCTTTGTCGCAACCATTCATTGATTGGTTGTACATATGTACAACAAGTGGCTTATCCTTGTCTGGGACATTTTCTGCTGATGTTGCAGTAGAAGCCAAGATGCATGGTTTCTTTGCCTTCTTATCACGCCATGCCACGCACATAACCTTTTTGGTCTCATCAAGAAACCACTTTGCCTGTTTATGCTGTAGCTTCAATGTCTTTAAATTTGGTGGGAAATCCTTACGGGCGGAATTTACAGTGCCTGTAAAATTTATATTTCTTTCCAGTAATAAACTTGTCTGCATACACAGTATGCCCTTTCTGTATATTCTTCAACAGAGTTTGAAAAACTTTCACTGCTTGAAGGCCATCTTTATCTGCTTCAGGAGCATATGATGTTAGTTTTCCAAAATACAGGAGTATATCCCATGTATAGCCTGTCGCGCTATCACATAGACCAAAAGATTTTATGTGATGCTTATGTGGCTTGGAAGCATTATATTGCTTATGCTTCCATCTTCCTTTGAATCCAATTACCATTTCATCAATGGATAAATCTTGAAATGGATAGAAGGAAGATTGGAATCTTGCGACCAAAGCTTTCAGAAAAGGTTCAATTTTTTCTTTTGACTGTGATCCGACATCACCTACATGGAGCATTGAATGATAAATAGCTTCAAATCTCTCCCTACTAGGAAAGATTTGAAAAATATATGGAGTGTACCAAAATGCTGGTGTTTTTGTCCAGTAATCCCTTATTCGTGGATGCTAAAAATCGAGAAATTTCATCTCGGGTTACAGGCTTCCAAGATTTGAATATAGATCTTGACGTCAGTCGTTGAAGCAGCCTTTTTTCCCTTTCTCTGATTCTAAACTCTGCATATTCATTGATATCAATGATTAAATGATCAATGATATCTGCTGTCAACAGCTGACTAAGACAATCTAGTGCTGAAGATGTCTCATCTAAAGGGGCCTTCAATCCTGATGTTGGATCAAATGTAAAATTATTTATGGTTTTTGTATCTGGTGATGGGTCCACTTCATTCCATTTCCAATTATGAGATCTAGAGTCATTAATGTTAGGCTTCCTACTGCTTGCAGTATATTTCCTTTTTTTAGAACTAGATGCTCCTGTACTACTAGTACTAGCAGTGCCAGTAGTTGATGGTTGAGGAAACGCCCACTCAGCTTCATCATCACTCAACTCTGAGTCAGAACTTACATCATACTGTAACAACCACTCTTCTTCATCACTCAAATCACTATCGTCATCCAAGCTAACATCGGAATTCTGCGTATTTTGGAACATTTCCAAAGCTTGATTAGCTGTCAAACGTCGAAGGGGCCTAGATTCCATTATTACAAATAAAATAGCAAAATTTTAGACAAAATGAAAATGTAAACACACCTTTTAATTCACAAAAACTTCCAAAATCACAATGTATGACTTTCGACTCTGGCACGTTTTCGAAAATAGACCTATTTCCTGTCGGAAGTTCCGGAAATATTAACTGTTCGTTTAATTTTACGTTCGTAGTGATGTTTATAATTCATGATGGTAAATAAGTACAAAAATGTCGATTTGAGCGGCTTGCCGGTATAGCGGGTCTCAAAGAAGTAGATATTAGCGGCTCGGTGGACATAGAGAGTTAAGTTTATCACATTTCTGGAATGTTCAGATGGACACAGAACTAATAGATATTCAACATGGCTGCTAATTTGCATAATTATAATGAAAATAAATTAAATATCTATTAAACATTGCTGTGATTCTCAGAAGCATGTACAACTAATTAATATTCAAAATGACAGCCAATTTGCATAAATAAAACACATGTTGATGTTTTAAAAAATTAACTACCGTTTTCAGCATCCTTCTGCATCCTTAGTAGACTACTACACCAGATAGTGCATTACAGTACATCTTAAGATAATGTAGTAAACATTGTAAAATAACTAAGATTTTAATTCCATTTTTTGCAAATCATGCAGAGATTCATAAATGGTTAAACTATAATAGCACTAAAGTTCCATGTTCACAGAGGAAACTGGAAAATGGTAGGGAAGGGGGTTCTATCCTAGGATGCTGGCTTACATATTTTCTGGGATGTGGAATGAAACTGTTCTTTGTTTTGATTATTTTTCTTACTTTATTTATCAGACATTGAGTGCATGTCTATGTTGCATTATTTGACGTGAGATTTATTTAGGGAGAGTTTATCGGTGGGAACAGACTGGGATTAGGAAGGTTTTATGAATAGGAACAAACAGGTGTTTATCATCACTATCAGTCAAACACAAGTTCATCATGGTTACAACAACCATTTTGTAAATATAAATTAGACTTGGTTTACTGTCTGCAGAGACAAGAACTTTTTCCTCATCTATGTTGCCCAGAGCACCCAGAGTTAGAGTCCCAACAGATAAATGTGAATAAAGTGCTCCCAAGCTGTGACAAGCATACCGCACCTTTAGTAACCAAAGTCAAGTTCAGTACTTTTATGACAGCCATTCTGTAAATAGAAATGATCAGGCAGAGTGACGTCCCAAATATATAAACATTTTGGATAGTGGCAGATTTTTATAAAAGTGAGAAATGTAGGCCAGCCTCCTAGGAGAGAACCAGGAAGAGTGAGAGGACTATTACTTCGTTAAAAAGTTGTCACTGCAGCCCGTAATGCACTGATATTTGTTCCATGTTAGGTCCTGGTATCCTACATAAGTTTGAGAACAAACAAGACATGGAAGCAGACTTTAAATTTGTTGGTTGATTTGTCTTTTCTCCACATTTATGTTATTGAGTGACGGTATCATCAGCTCATATCTGACTAGTTCATAATTTTTTATGATAATTATGTCATCATGGCAATCTGTTATTCCCACAGTCATATTGTCTTCATTTTATTACCCATTTTTTTTTTATATCGGCAGGGCAATGGATAAATCAAGAAAGCGCCTTCGTCCGTGGTTAGAAAGAATGATAGAAAGTAATAAATGTCCTGGGCTAGTGTGGGAAAATAGAGAAGACAGAACATTTCGAATTCCATGGAGACATTTTAATAACAAGGACTGGGCTGAGAAGGATTCTCAAATTTTCATGGAGTGGGCAAAATACACTGGAAAATACCACGATGGTGACAAACTTGAATACCCTGTGTGGAAAACACGACTCCGATGTGCCCTAAAGAAGATACCAGAAATCAAGGAACTGCCAGATCAGCACCACTTGGAAGACCCAGATCCATATAGGGTATATCAATTTGTGGATATTCCATTGATGAAAAAATTCAGTGATGTTGATTCCGATTTTTCTGTGAGTCCAGGAAGCACTACTTCATTCTTTATGAACTCGCCAGCTGTAATTGATTATCTGGAGGAGTCACTGACACCACCTCAAAAATATTACAATGACACATTTTTGTCTCCAAAACAACCATCCAATGTACCCACTGTAGTGTATGAAGAGAATTCCTTTAAGTACAACAACTTGACAGCGAAAAATAAATCTGGATACACACATCAATTTGGTAACAGCACAAGAGATCAAAATTGTCATCTCAAATTAGATGAGGAACAATTTCCAACAAATTATCACTATGACCAATTGAACGTAGCACCTGAATCGCATTTTTTGCAAATGCCTTCAACATCCCACAATTATTCTGGTCTAAATAATATGACTTCAAGTCAACTTGAGTTGCAAACTAGCACATTGGCAGTAGAAATTCAACCTGGAAATGACATGAAATCAAATCTTCCATCTGATTTGATGTCATTAGAGAGCTGTGACCTGTGTCCAGATTGTGGCATAACTGATGATACAGATGTATGTTTATCAGACCCACAGGGAGCAACGTGTTCATTAAATGCACATGTTATGCAGCTGAATTTAAAGTATGGCTTCCCTAGCAATGTTGTACTTCAGAAAAAGGTTTCTGCTGATGGTTGTAGATTGTATTTTGGAGCACCACCAATGCAGAATACATTTATAGAAGAAGCATTGTTTGGACCCAAAACTGTGACCCAGATTGAAATGCCTGATATTAAGAGTTTTCCAGAAATATCTGATGAACAGAAGACATTCATTTATGAGCTTCTTGACAGCATGGAAAGAGGTTTGGTGCTAACTTATAAGGATGGCGATATTTATGCACAACGGTTGTGCAGGACCAGAGTCTTTGTTTCCGATGGGTCAACTGAAAGCAGGCTGCTCAGCCGGAAAGAGAAAATGCCAACAAAAGTATTTGACTTTTCTGAATTCAAAGCTTCATTAGAAAATTTTCATGCCACAAAAAATACTGCCATTCCAAAGCACTACTTCTTCCTTACATTTGGACAAGAACTGAAAAAGAATCGTTCTGACCCTATGGGACGTGTCCTCATCCATGTGCAGGTAATTCACTCAGAGGCAGAAGAGTACACGAAGATTTCATTTTCAGATGCAAGTCACAGTTTTCCATCTGATGATCCTCAGGTGTCTACCTTTGACACATATGATCAGCTTCTTCAAAGATTCAAACATATGAATGTTAAAAAATAACAATTTTATAGTTTCAACATTAGCTTTCAGAAAACCACAGATATCAAAGCCTGGTCATACATTTTAAGTATATTTGTATGTTGACACTGCTGAAATCACAAAAACATAATGTGGTTTTTTAGAAAGATTGATTAAGATAATAATTGATCTCTTCATCTTTATTGTCAAATCCATTAATTTTTACTTTTATTGCAAGAAATTGCAGTGTATTCTTCAGGTAAACTGATCAAAAGGTTTATCAAGAACACATTCACAACATAATATGACAAATAAGAATGGCACTGTTCACATGACAATGACAGCTAAATATAAATACACACCGGAAGAGTAAAAACTAGGTCAGAGATGAAACAACACAAACAAAATTAACAGAGCACAACAAAATATTGATAAAACAAAACAACTAGGAACACAGGTAGAACATGATCTATAAAAAGGCCTGTTGGACATTAATCCCAAAGAGCTCTATTGTGCCAAACTGATAGACTTACCAGTTCTAAAGTGTGTATACTGTATTGTATTTTATACTTGTCATGACAGTAAACTGATTTTTTTCTTTCTTCTTCTTCTTCTTCTGCATTCGTTCTCAAACTCCTGCAGATTAGCAGGATGTAGTCCGGAGAATGGAATGCGTTGTGTCATGGTTTCCAGCATTGCTGCGATATCTGCGCCTTTCGGCCTGACACATCCGACTTCAAAATGGCTTTGGGTCACTGATCCTATATGGGATGGGACAGTCAACTCCATCCCATAACCTCCTTAGTTGCCTTTTATGACATGTGTGGAAGGTAAACAGTGTTGCTATTCTTTGCTCCCCTTTCGGGCCTGGCATTTTTCTTTCTGATGTATAGTTCCTGCATGTGGTAGGTCTTTCATTCTTATCAGTGGCCTACCAGATTATCCTGCTTGCTACATTATACTTCTAGTAGATCCTCAATCGGTAAAGGTGACCCAACAGTCCGCAGTGGCCTGTTCTAAGGCAAAATATTGTTGTCTGTTTATATCTTTGGAGGAGATGTATTGCATCATGTTTGTATTCCTGAACACAATAGTTGATTTGAGACAACAGACCTTATTGTCAGAATTAATTCGCTGATGGCTAAAGGGATTATTTCATCATCTAATGTACGATAAAATGACTTTATACACGCATCAATATATTGATTGTAGAGCTTTATACGATTTTTAATGACAACAAATCATTGGAGAGATCATATTACTGTTATTTATTTGTTGTTTGTCCATGATTTCCTACCACATGACAGAATTTCCTCAATAGCAAGTTCCCAATTTTTTGTGAAGTTAATACTTAAACTAAATCTCTTATTTTTATCCAGATGTCTATATCTATCTTCTGTATTTCCACATATTATCTCAACTTTGGTCTACTGATGTTACTCTAATGTTTGCTTTTATTTTGTTTGATTTAAATTATTCATATCTTAAATGCTGTCTCTTGTATAGTGGAATCAAATTATATCGACTTGGTCTGAACTGACAAAATATGTGTGCACAATAACAGGCATTCATTATATACAGTATCACATAATATAGAATATATATAATTGGGGATTTTGATAAGTGTTGTTATATAGGGAAATCTGTTGTAATAGAGTATGCTATAGAGAGTGACATTGAAGTATGTATGCACGTCTCTGGCCAATGCAAGCCTGCTTGCCCGGAACAGAGAGCGTTACAACGTTCTGGAAAGAATATATCACTTGATATATATATATAGAGAGAGAGATTCCACTGTATAAGCTTTGCTGTCTTATGCAGGTTCTACATATATAATATGGTTAGTTTTTCTTTAGTGTTGTTTCTTTGGATAATGCTATAGCAGAGTGGCTAAACCACTTGCTTATCTCCTGGATGACTCATGTTCAATTTTTTTCTGTTAATAGAATTATACAGGGCATCCATAAAGTCGCTGTACATTCATTTACATTGCTAGTGTCAATAAGTCGCATGAATCGTGGTTATTTAATGTGGACCTGTGAGATGTCATTAAAGCAACATTTATGAAAAACACTACTGTTCATGTAATTCATGTATTGGGGAAAGTGGTTCATAGCACAATGGAGTGATTTTTACAGCAGATGTTGGAACTTGTGCATCAGGAAACTTCTACACTCATTTGATATCTTCTGTATATTTACCAACAATTATTAAAATTTTGTTTCACCATAAATACTCCTTGCTGAGAAGTTATCATCATTCTTGATCTGCTAAATGAATACAAGTTAACTCTGCAATTAACAGTAATTTGCTGATTAGCACTGTACATTGGACCATGGAAATACACAACTTTCAATGATGTCATAGTGAGCACATATATTTCTTTTCAAATTAAGTGCACCTCGACTATAGTAATACCCTATATATTTTGATAGTTATTTTTATTTTAGAAAAAAAATAACCCCCATAACATTATCTATGCAAAACAAGAATTTCAAAATATCCACCTGCAGACAAAATAATTCCTTAACATGACATGCTTTTATCTTGATAATGTTCAGATTTATTTCACTACTATAGGACTATATATTACTGTTATCAAAATGTTTTATATATTTTCTCATCCCTGATTATCAGATAACTGTTTTCATCAAATTATAGCTTATTCAGTATTTATTTTTGTTGTAAATAATATTTATATGACCATAAAATTGGTTGCTGGGGACGAAAGGCGAGCAAAGAATAGTGACACTGTTACCTGCCATTCACTTCGAGGTGACGAAGATCTTTTAGGGGTGGAGGTAGCTGATAAATTAACGGTTAAATTATCACTTAGTCTCATGCAATATTGTCAGAAAAATGTCTATGATTACTTACAATTTCCACCCTTTTAAGACATTATATTATGCATTCATTGCTATTGGTAATATTGACAGACTGCAGTGGCCTAGCTGCAATATTTTATGTGGTGTAAAGCTGATATGCCTGGCTTCCAGCAGACAATATGTTAAATGTGCCTATAAAATGTTTGTTAGCTCTGGCCTAGATCTATAAACATATACAGATCACAACTGTATTTATATACATGTGAAAACAAATAACATTTAAAAAATCACTTGGTAATATATTTTAACAATTTCTCTATAAAAAAAATATAAGACCAGATAAGAAATTAATGTTTA
This sequence comes from Meghimatium bilineatum, assembly GCA_034231615.1. Classification (NCBI taxonomy): domain Eukaryota; kingdom Metazoa; phylum Mollusca; class Gastropoda; order Stylommatophora; family Philomycidae; genus Meghimatium; species Meghimatium bilineatum. Next base: position 8,106,474 of record CM067321.1, read on the forward strand.
GGCAAATAAGGTGCTACACTTGTATTTTTTCTGTCTCCATTAAAATGAGTCTGTAATGTACACAATACCACGGAAATGTGTAATTTTTAAACTTCGTTAATTTATGTTTATTTTCTTGTGCCATAGTACATGTACTGAAATTTAATGAAATGTATCTTACGTGTTATTAAAATAAATACAACCTTTTGTTCTAGATTTATATTTTTGTTATTTTGGTTAAGACATACATTATGTGTACCCATGTCAGACATTCATCCGGGTACCTAATTACAGAGCCTGAGAACATCCAATGATTAGGTATCATGGTATGGACTGTAAGCTCTGTCTTGGTCTACGACACAAAAACGTGGAAGACTCAGAACAACACTATGAAGAACGAGGCAATGACAATGAGTATTAACACCACCCAAGAACTACAACAAAGATGACAAGGGACAATGGTTTCCTGTCAATTTTAGTGAGGAAACCATTGTCCTAATCATCTTGGTTATACTTTTATGGTTGTGTTTTCTTAACTGTTATTTGTATCTTGATAAAGGTCCCATTAGGACTGACAGGTTTGATAATTGTCTTTGTTCTATGTTTTATTGTTATTTATTATTATTTTATATTGATAGTTAGGCATCTACAGTAACTTGATTAATTTATTTAGTATTTACCTCATATTTGTCTGGTTACTGCAGCACTTTCCATTTTGTCCGATAAAACATCCTCCGATATTTTTGTTACTTATATAGTGTATTTTTGTTTTGTTTATAAAAATAAAACAATATTCCCTCTGACATTTCACACTATTTTTGTAAAAAACACCGGAATATTAGGAATGATGTGAGATTCCTGTAAATACTACCTAAATAATAAACTAATAAGTATTACAATATTATATGCAACCCCCCCCCCCTCTCTTAACATTTTTAGAATCACTGATATATTTAAAATATAAAAAAATATTAATTAAAATGGACACAATGAACTGCAGAAAACTTCTTCAATGTGTTTTATTAACAAACCTATAATTTGCTATTACCATTGAGAATAACATGGACTGCCAGAAAAACTAATGTGGGGGTATTGAAAGAGTCAAATGCAAAACAGACTTTAAAGATATTGATGGTAATAAACAGAATGATTTTGTTTATACAACATTACATTTAGCTTGTAAATATGAAAGTACTGAAATAGTTACATTATTTTTAGAACAAAGATATTAATGTTAATCTAAAAGTTAATGATGAAACCGCAAAATTTGAATATATACCATTACATTTAGCTTGTAAACATGAAAATATTGATTAAAATTGATATTTCATCTGCCAAAGATACTTCTCTATGGTGAGCTAGAGAAGGGTATACAATCTCAAGGTGGCCAAAGGAAGCGCTACAAGGACTCGTTAAAGAACTCACTGAAAGCCTTTGAAAGAAACCACGATACATGGGAAGAACTTGCACAAAATAGATCTACATGGCGTTCTAAAATAAAAAAGAGTGCATCATCTTGTGAAAAGAAAAGAAATGCAGCAGCTCAACAGCGGAGAGCAGCTAGAAAGTCACGGATAGACCAAGATCCGTCTACAGTCGTCATTCCATGTCCAAACTGTCCAAGGACATTTACAGCTCGAATAGGGCACATTAGCCATCTACGAACTCATAATCAAGGACATAACTAAATTTGAATTTTCAAAAGTGGATGTAACAAATGGTCATCATCATCATGTGATGGATGAACAACACATTATTGATTAAAATAGTTAAATTATTATTAAATCATGCAAATATTAATGTTAATATACAAGAAATATTTGGATATACTCCATTATATTTAGCTTGTGAAAATAATAATATTAAAATAGTTAAATTATTGTTAAATCTTAGAGATATTGATGTTAATATTCAAGATGATGGAATTACCCCATTACATTTAGTTTGTAATAATAATAATATTGACATGGTTAAATTATTATTAGAACATAAAGATATTGATGTTAATATAAAACGTATAGATATTGATGATAATACAAAAAGTATAGATATTGATGTTAATATACCAGAAATATTTGGATTATATGTTTTATTCTTTGAATAGCAAGTTATAGGTTTGTTAATAAAACACATTGAACAAGTTTTCTGCAGTTCATTGGGTGTATATTTTTATTAATATATATTTTTATTTTAAATGTATCAGTGATAATGTTTATTTTTTATAACCATTTTTTTTTAAAATTAGGGTAAGCCTGATCGCAAATATAGTGTACTACTAACATGTGCTTGCTGTCACCATGTCTTGTAAATTGTTGAGTTTTTCATTTACCCCCCAACAGAAAAACCCGTATGACACCCAATCGTTACTGGAAGTTGAACCCGGATTTCATAAGTGCAAGACCACCTTCTAACCTCTTGGCCAGGCGCCACACCAATGAGGGGGTAGATAACCAAAAAAAAATTGATAACATTCATAGTAGTTAGGTAGAGGGTTAAATATTTCTTAGGGTGCTAAACAGATGTATCCTGCTGAAGACAGATGTGTTCGGCTATTGGCTCAAATAAAATGATGAAACAACACATTTCCATTCTCTAGGCTATATCCATTCTGGACCATTGTCTTGCTACAGGAGAGATCCGGCATGAGTTTGAGAATGAAGGCAGAAGAAGAATAAATAGATATATGATGTTCTTGGAAATATGTGTATATGTGGACAGCTGCTCATGTGAAAGTGACTATACTGCCAGATTATACATAAGTAAGTTTAGAGAAGCAGTGGTACTTCCAGTACTGTTATACATTAGTGAAACATGGGCTGTGTATAAACTACATGTGAGGAAACTCAATCACTTTTACACAACTTGTCTCAGGAAAGTTATGAACATAGATGGCAGGATAATGTTCCATACACCACTGTCCTTGACAGATCTGGTATCCCTAACATGGACACTATTTTGATGCAGACAGATTTGATTAGCAGTCATATGGTAGGTATACCAGATCATCACCTGCCAAAGATACTTCTTTATGGTAAGATGCAGAAGGACATATGATCTCAAGGTGGACAAAAGAGCTCTACAAGGACTCTTTTAAGATCTCATTGAAAGCATTTGAAATTGATAAAAATAAATGGTAAGAAGTTGCACATAATAGAGCTACATGGCACTCTAAATAAAAAGGCGCAACCTCATGTGAAAAAAGTAGAAATGCAGGAGCTCAATAGTGGAGAGTATCTAGGAAGTCATGGGTAGATAAAAAACCATCTACAGTGGTCATCCCAATCTGTCCAAGGACATTTGCGGCCAGAATAGAGCTTAATAGTCATCTGTGAACTCATAATCAAGGACATAACTCGAACTGAATTTCAAAAGCTCTTTGAAATCTTACAAAAAGTAATAATGTTCATCATTCCTCATGATGGACGAACAACAATACAAAAGCAAAATGTCTGTCTTGTAATCAGAAACAGCTTACGCACAGAAAGTTTACATAAGTGAATATTTATTTGCATTATTTAAAAATTCAAACATGTTATAATTCACCAAAATAAAATAGCAAACAATGACATTCAACATTTATACTAGTATAGTAATTCCTTCTTCACAACATTAAAAGGTGTTGGGGAATAGTCTGCAGACTAGAGGGCCACCTGTACCGCATCAGAGTGGCCTACACAAATGAATGTCCATGCACAACAGGCATAAAGACCCCTGAAAACGAACTCCAAGACTGTCTAGATTACAAAGAACTGTGAGGCAAGATATGGCCACACTGGACTGAACTAAGGCACAAACTTTAGGGCAGACACTCTGACCTGAAGAATACTGGGAACTTCATCCTGGCCTGAAGATCTAGCAAGACTAAAAGAGTCCTGAACACCACAGAAGAAAAATGAAGGAGGGAATATAGTGTTAAGCCGTATTTTTCCTGACATATCTATGGATGATGTGGTCAACATCCAGCCCAGTGTCTTCACTTTTACAAGCACATCCCAAAACAGCTGATGTATGGCTCCTTAAATTGTAGTGGACAACAACCTATTTGCTGGTTTTGTCCGTGGTCCACTAAGAGTTCATTGACTGGTTTATTGCGGAAAAAAAAATGATTCAATGATTCTCAAAGTTTCTCTAAAGAGCTTCACAATCTACTTTACATCCTGAGGATCCATCACTCAGAATTACCCAGTGTGGCGCAGCAACACCAGCAAAGGTGCTAGGATCAATGAGTAGCACTTGAGAGAATATTCTGCCTGAAAAGACAAACATAGATGTCCAATTCTGATCATACATGTCCCAAATGTGACAGGGGATTCTATGTCAGAAATGGACTTTTCAGTCATCTCCACACACACCAGAGAGATGCAACAGCACAAGTCTGAAACTGCCCAATAGATCGTTATTATTATTATTACTACTTTCCAAGTAGATCTGGTACCCATTTCTTTAGATTGAGTTGACATAGGAGTCGCCAGTCTACAAATGTCCAGTTCAATTGAGAAAAAAATTGAATATATACTAATTATTCTGGTTGTCAAGATGATGTGGTATAGAACTTGATTCTTGATACAACTATCCAATTTTTTTTTTCCATTTGCAAGTCAATTCAGGAAGAAATTTATAATGATCTATAACTGTAAGTAGATATCAAGTACTTAGTCCCATTAAAAGTGGGTGATAAAATTCAGAATTTCTGTGCATGTCACAGTAAAAAAATATATATTTACGATGATAGTACACTGATGTAGTAAGCTTTTTGTCACTCTAGTTTCCTATGGCAATAATATATTTCCTGTTGTGCCCCTGTTGAACAGCAATCTCTACATAGTATGGTTTTCCTGGAGAAAAAAAAATAATCTGGGAACTGCCCTCATATTGGGTCACATGATATTTTCATTTCTGATTGTTTTCTTACATGGGCATGTCATTTCTGTAGTAACATGCTTTCTTTTATCTTTTGATGTCAGTGTCCATGTTTGACATTGGTGGCACAGTGATGGAGTATAATACAGAAATAACCAAAGACAAAAAGCAATTGTTGATGCCTTAAAAATGAGAGGATATAAGTTCAGGTTATCATCAGTGCACACTGGATAAATCTATAGATGGTCCATTCCCCATTTCAATCAATCCGTTAGATTGTAGAGATTAAGTTTTAGATGGAGGTTGATTAAGAGCCTCTTTGTATGTTTAGTTTCTCTTTCTAAGCCATTCCAGTCTTTATTACAATCTTAAGACTGACCATTATTCCTAATTCTGAATGAAAAATGTCCCTCACTGCAGTTGATTATGTTAGAACAATTCATTGAAGAACCTTTCAATACCGCGACGTACCATTACTCTTGACATCTACATGTCCAGGCATGAATATAAGGATAATTTTTCTGATCGCAGATTGGGCTATCAATACTCACGTCGGAAGGCTCCTATTTCATTGCGTCACCTAGTAAGCATGCATAAAAATATTACTGTGATGGCATCCATAGAGTGCCTCCCTCACTGCTTCTATTTCCATCATCAAACTGCCATAGCAGCAGTAAAGACAATGCTGGATTGCTTGACAGTTTCATCACAGGACCATGCAGAAAAAGCCCAAACACACCATCGATGAGAGGTGTAAACAAAACAAAATGATGACGATTATATACCTCAGTCAGGACATCGGAGCAATAAACAACTCTCCAGATCTATATGGAGGAACATAAACTGTAGCACAACATATTCAAGCTATATGGCTCAACTGTACAACAACATATTCAAGCTATATGGCTCAACAGTACAACAACATATTCACACTATCTGGTTCAACCGTACAACAACATATTCACACTATCTGGTTCAACCGTACAACAACATATTCACACTATCTGGCTCAACCGTACAACGTCATATTCACACTAAAATCAATAAAGTCATGATGGTTAAATGACAGTGAACACAAACAATATGCCAGTGAATACAAACAAAATTTCCAAAATAAAATAAATTTTTTTCTCTTTATCATTTCTCATAGAAATTACACATACAAGTTATTGAAGTACATATAAAAACATTGCATGCACATGAAGAAACAAAATAAAAGAGATCCCACAAATGTCACTGGTAATACAACTCCAAGTTCATTCCATCATGTATTTCATCTGGTGTACTAATTAAGGAAAACTTGTTATTCAAAGAAAACAGCATATTAAAATTATCATCAAATTCAATCTTTGGAATGTTGCAACAATGTACAATGGAATTCCTCTATAGTGCATTCTTTTAAAACAAATTTTCCTATATAATAACACTTTTCAAAATCCCCAATTATATTTATTCTGAATTGTTTATACTGTATATAGCGAATTTCTGTTATTACATAAATATTTTGTTAGTCTGGACCAAGTTGTTATAACAGGTTTTGACTGTATATGGAACACCATATACATAGATTTTTTTAAAACCTGTAACTGTATAATAGGAGATACTTTTCTTATATGCAACACTGTTCTGACTCTCTGTAGTCTCTCAGAGGTGCAAGCTGACTGCTCCTTCTAGTGTAAAATTAGATTTTTATCAATTTCATGGATGTTGGTTGGCAGGAGGGAGTCCTAACGTCATTAGGCTCCCATACAGCTACTTTCTGTGGATATCTGTCTCTGTGGGCCAGTGATCCTCCTGTAACTTGTTTAGTGTACAGAGTTTCCATTTAACTTGAGCATACAGATGATCCCTGTGAATCTCTGTATTCTATTCTTGTAGACAAAAACTATTGAAACTAACAGGAATTGAACCAGTCCGTTCAACGGCACCAAATCACCTAGCAACTCTCGTAAACAAGATTTTCCGTACTTGACTAACCGCATCTCCAAATAAAATATGCAATTTTGTCAAAAGACATTCAAACTGTGCACTAAATTCACTGAGAACAGACCAATCGAGACAAGGACTATTACAACAGCAACAAACATCCCGTACAAGTATTGAAGTATCCTTAGTATCAAAAAACATATAACATCCATATTAGTTATACGAGCCATATGTTTGTTGTTACTGATGATAATACAATACCTGTACGGGATGTTTGTTGTTGTTGTAATAGTCCTTGTGTCGATTGGTCTGTGTACGAGAGTTGCTAGATGATTTTGTGTCGTTGAACGGACTGGTTCAATTCCTGTTAGACTCAAGAATTTTTAATTTATTCTCTGGCTTCATTCTTGAATTTACTTGTATAGACAAAAACTAGAAAACTTCCCCATCAAAAAGAAATATTTTACTCTTGTCACAGGAAACAAGAGTGACAATCTCATTCTCCCTTGGTATTCTATCATTATCATTGCCTGAAAGTTGACCACGTACATAAAAAGGTGGAGTTCTAAATATACATTTGTCATGACATGTCTTTGATTTATAAAACATTCAACCTGGTCCTGTAAGAAACTTACAATATAAAAGGATACAATCACCAAGAGTAACATGATCTTTAAAGATGGTGTACCTAAAATAAAGGAAAAATAACAATAAATAACATATTAAAAACAAATTGAGGGAAAGGGAAATTGCAATAAAACTGTGTACCATATGAGAAATCAGTATGTTATGAAAGAAATTTAGTTACATATGTTTCTGAACACCTTGGTTGTCCAAAGTATTACATGGATATATTACACTGGTCATCTATACTGAGGACATCAAAGCCATCATTGAAGCAGTTTATGGTGTCTATATAGAATATCCAGACAAAACATCTGATGAGTTGTTTGATGCCTGTGGGGACATATGCTCTAACTGTGAAGCTGAAATAGCACTAAAAGTTGCCATCACCTTAAGACCATATTTGATACCTTTCGATCAAAAGTAAAAAAAAACAGTGTGATTTTTAGATTGAATGTCCATCCTTCAAGCTCTAGAATGTGATGGAAATTGCAAGTCTGAACTAGTTCAAATATATTACCATCAAAACCAGCTTTCATATTTCATAATATCAATATTTTTATGCAGTGGATTTCTGGCCATTCAAACATACCTGACAATGACAAGGCAGGCAGAATAGCAAAAAAGGGAGCAAGACAAGAACACCCAGTAGTCATGGACACAAACGACCATGTACACAGTTAAATAATGCTGAAATCTGTAAAAAAAAAAAAATCTTGGCTGAACAGTTGGGTTAGGGGAATCTATAAATGTATGACCAACTCAAATCTGAAAGACAACTTCCTGGGAAGGAAAGACCAGAGTATTATCTCCCGATATAGGCCCTAAAACTCCTATACTAACATATAGATGCGAGTCTTGGACAATAAACAAACAAAAAAGTGGGAAATTAGAGGCAGTAGAGATGTGGTTCTACAGAAGAATACTGAGAATACTATGGAATGCCAGGAAAACTAATGTGGAGGTGCTGAAAGAATGAAATACGAGACATAACTTAATAATATTAAAAAAGGACAATCTTCATTTTTTGGTCAAAGAAATTTGAAGAACATAGTCACAACAGGCAAGATTGATGGCAACAGAGACAGAGGGTGACAACGTGAGATGTTCTCTCTATTAACACACTGGACATGTTCTCTCCATTCACAACACACTGGACATGTTCTCTCCATTCACAACACACCTACAAATTATACTACCATTTCTTCAAGACAATTTTGTCAGCTCTTGTTCCAGTCTGGGCAGCAATCAGCTTCTTGAGATCTCCAATGGTGTCATCTTCGCTGAATAATGTTAAGGAAACTAAGTGGTAACCTTTTGTGGTAGTTGAAACACCAAACATAGTTAAAACACCTTAATGCACCTTGAAATACCAAAACAAATTATACAAATGTTTTAATACAATGTTCATTATTGCATTGTATATAATTTAAAATTTCTAAGCATAATCCTCCACAGTTTGTTGTTTCAGGAGAAATCCACTAATTTATCAATGATAAGAAAATACATTTGTAGTTGAAAATTTGAAATGGAGTGAGAAAGACCAATTAAGAAATGTTACGAACATCAGCCTTTACCATGCTGTCCATGGTTATAGTTGTCAGACCTGAATGTACTCACAGAAGCTGTCTGCGACTACAATAGCATGTTGCTATGCATCTCTTTGAACAAGGAAATTGTGATTGTAAACTAACGTCATTCATCCAGTTAACAGAGGAAATGAAAGTAGACATAATTAACTGCCTTTTCAAGTAGGGTTCAGCTCAATTGGTAGTGACTATGTTTTTAGCTGCCAATGTAATCCGCCCAAATCGTTTGAAATGGCGGCCATTTTTTAGGAATATTTTTTTAAACTATGATTTCTTCAAGCTGATAATGTTAGTTAAGTCATCGCGTTTCGTTTGTTTTCACAGACAATATTACATGAACACGCAGTTTAGTTATGAAATTACTTCAGATATAGAATAGGCCAAGACATTTGATCCTGCATTGAATATATCGAAGTTTATAGAAACGTTAGGCCTAACATTAATTAATGCTAGTTTGATCTATGTGTTTACTTTTTTTTGCCAGAAATGTACTGTGCAGCACTGGGGAGGAGGAAACTGATAGGACTGTTTTTTTCCTATGGCTGAGACCCATCATAGAGGCACAGTGACTCAGGACGTGACAATCCTTTTGACTTGAACATTTGGTTGCATGCCTGGAGCAATAGAGAAGTTCGGCATAACCAGTAGTCAATATTGGTGGCGGGGAATGAGCACAGTGAACTCTATCTTGGCTGCAGTGGCCCGGAGCAGTGCATAGGTTGAAACTTACCTACCTGGAGGTGTGATAGTTATTCTCTGGCTCTGGCCCGGGGTGGGCCGAATATCCACAGACTTCCCAGCAATATAATGCCATTATGTCAAAGGGTATGAGCCCATGGACTGCTGGATCAGCAACCAACCAAATAACATTAGAAATAGGCCTAGGCAATTAGCAGAATTTTATCCTGGATTAAATATCTCATCCGCCAAAGAGAGATGTCTCAGGTCATTGGCACAAATAAAACGGCAACACAACACATTTCCATTCTCTAGACTACATCCTGCTGGAAATATAGCAGGACTATTGCCCTGCTATAAGAGATTCAGTGGAGGATTGAGAATGAACATTGATAAAGAATATATCAGACAAGAATAGGTGAGTCACTGGATTTTTTAAAGATTGTATTCCATTTTTCATCTTCACTATTTTCTTACATACCACACATACACCAACAAAACTTACATCATTACATTCAGTAACCATTCCTTTATTTCCATGAAAAAATTATACAAAAAGCTCCAATAACGTAAAAGTTATTACGTTTTCCAAATACCCTCCATAAATAATGCATACTGTCAAAGTGCAGTGGCAAGAAAACAAATTATGCATTTTAAACGCAGCATGTTAAAGATAGAAGAAAGCTTACTCCTGAACAACATAAAAATAAAACTGAACTGAACATATAAAGAGACATCTATATCTTTATCCATTCATAAACACATAACCAATCAGGGTCACCATAATGGATACCATAATCTTAACTTGTCCATTATTTTAAATTTTCTGCCCATGATATTCTTTGCATCCCCCTCCCTGCTTTTTTCTATCCTAAAGTATTATTTTTACAATGAATAATGTCTGCTTACATGTCCAAACCCTGTAAATTTAATTGTTTCACTATAAAAGAGATAACTGCATGGAAAAATTTGTGATGGAAGGCATGGTGATTCATAACACTAGAAATATCAGCTCAAGATGATGGTGGATGAGAGACATCACAGAATGTTTAAACATGTCTTTGGCTGCAAACTTCCAGTCATCCAGAATCACAAGTTGATATCAGCCATAAATAATATTGAGTTGATATCAGCCATAAATAATATTAAGTTCTGGAAAGAATATGTTACCAGAATACATCTACCGGGTATCTATTTTTTTTACACACACACACCACCACCATATATATATATGCTTGCTTATGTGCAGACATATTATCTGGGTAGGCTGCATGATACCATGGTTGCTGGTTTGCCCTCTCGATCTGGTATATGTGACTTCAGCACCTGTGCTTGCTTGAGAAGAACTGTAGTCCTGCTTGATTTTGGGGACGACTCTGGCCAATCTTAGTTTCCTCCATTTCAAGAAGTTGACATCAATGGGATATGCTTATAATCTCATGCAGCTTCAAACATATCCATGCAGCCATAGTCCAAAGTTCAATTCTCAACTAAGAAATTCACATGCACTCAAGTCAACATTTGATGTAGCAAGGATCTATTAAAATTCTATTGACATATTTCTTATTTTAAACAAAGGATACTTGCACTTGACTCTGACTTTCTTCCCAAGACGGTCATTGCACGTAATTTCAAGCATATCTGTTGTTTACAATAGCACGTTGAATGAGCCTCTGGAAGAGAATATCAAAGCATATAATCTAACAATATGTTATATAATATCATTCTTTTGTGCACACTTTACTTTCAACTTTCAGGCATTAATCAAATAAATTTGAGGTAATGAAATAAATAATTTTCTTCTGGGTTATTTGTAAACTTCTGCAGATTGGCAGGATGTAGTCCAGAAAACGGAATGTGTTGTGTTACAGTTTACATCTAGGCTGCATTATTGAGACTTTATGGCATGACATATCTGACTTTAGCATAGCATCTGGGTCACTTTAACCCGTTATGGGATGAGATAGTCCATCCCCCCCGCCTAAAAAAAACTCCTTAGTCGACTTTCATGACATGTTTGGCAGGTGATAGTGCTGTCATTCTTTGCTCTAGTCTACAGGATAAGCTGAAAGTTTACAGAGTAGTGGCACTTCCAGTGCTGGTGAAACATAGAACGTGAATGGAAGACATATGAGAAATCTCAATCACTTACACACAACTTGCCTCAGAAAAAAGTTATGAAAATCAGATGGTAAGACAGAATTAGGGAAACCACTGTCCTCCATAGCATTGGCATTATTCTGATGCAGGCATAGATTTATTGGGTAGGTTATGTGGTATGTATGCCAGATCATCGCCTACCAAAGATACTTCTCTATAGTGATTTGTAGAAGGGCATATGTTCTCAAGGTAGCCAAAAGAAGTTCTACAGGGACTAGTTAAAGACCTCACTGAAATCCTTTTAAATAAACCAAGATACGTGGTATGAGCAGCATGAAATAGAGCTATATGGTGCTCTACAGTAAAAAAAAGTGTAGCATCTTGTGAAAAGAGAAGAAACGCAGCAGCTTAACAGTGGAGAGTAGCTAAAAAGTCACGGGTAGATAAAAACAGATCTAGTGGTCATTCCATACCCGAATTGTTCAATGACATTTGCGGCCAAAATAGGGCATATCTATGAACTCAAGAGTCAAGGATATACTCTAAATAAATTTTATAAAGTTGATGTAACAAATTGTCATTATCACTTGTGATGGACTAACAAATTCTTTGCTCTTCTTTTGGGCCTCAGCAACCTGTAGCAGAAAAAATATTTAATCTCAGGAAATATTGGTGACTGCACTGACTGGGGCATGATGTTGATCACATCACTCTCTCAAACTTTATGACTGTTTTATTAGTCACTTACAATGAATTAGGCTCTAACAATCATATTCTATATTCCTCTAGTATTATGCTTATGAAAGTTGGAAAGCCACAGATAAAAGACTCGACTCCTTTGAAAACAAATGCCTACGTACCATTCTGAACATTAAGTGGAGTGACTTTAAATCTAACACTACTATAAGAGAGGAAAGCAAACAAACCTATATATCTTCCTTCATTAGACAAAGGCGTTGGACTTACATCGGCCATGTTCTCAGAATGAACAGCCTAAGAATTCCCCAGCAATCACTATATTGGGTGCCACCTGGAGTAAGAAGAAGAGGGAGACCTAGAGAAACTCTACGAAGAACCATTAATAGAGAAGGCATGTCAATGAACCTAAACAACACGCAACAATTGAAAGACCTGGCAACACAAAGACAGAAATGGAAGGCTATGGTTTCTGCCCTATGCGCCGCCTATGGCCCTGGAGGAACATAACATAACATTATGCTTTAACTGGCGCAAGAAGAAACAAAGAACAATTTCAATTGTAATAAACATCAACAAGTTGAACAAGACTACACACTATACAATCACAAACCAATAAATAGCATCAAAGACTTTGATGTTAATTCTGAATGATATAGGCCTAATCTTCAGACACTTCATGAAAGTTTAGTTTATTAACGTCAAGCACGCGGCTGTAGGGGCCGCATTTTTCAACAACTATTTACACATCTCTTGTCAACGGCTGGAGAGTGTATTCACCCCACGCATGCCCTGTTCTAAATCCCCTATAATCAATAAAAAAAGCAAAATATAAAAAAATTTTGGTTACCAGATTATTTGAAGTCCGGCAAGTTATTTATTTGACTACATTTTTCTGCAAGTTTAGTGGTGTCTGTGAACCAAATTTTAATGAAATATCGAAATGTTAACAATTCGTCAACATTTTCAAAATGGGCATTGTAATGAAAGTGAATCGGGTTTATAGACTTTTGTTTTATCATATTTTCAGTAAAATCATTATGGATTATTATTTGGATGATGAATTGTTCAGAGGTAAGTTGTTTCCATACTTGAAAATAGGTTAGATCACGTTATTTTCTATAATTTGAGGTTAAACTTCAACTATTTTGAAGTGATTCAGTTTTGAACTAGATCTAGCTTTAGAGAACGATTTTATGACAAATTTATAAGGTTTATTCATTTTCCTCATTGAAACTAGGATAATATAAACATAAATACTTTCGAATTCAGTCTGTATAACAGTGTTACCACTTCAAGAAATTTTCACCCAAAAAAGTTCAGAATTTTATTTTTTCCCTTTTTTTTGGTTAAAATTTGTTTGTTTTTTTGTGGGTGAAAAAACATCTTTATGACTTTCTCCACACATCTCGTATCACACATGCAAACAAAACTTACACAAATATATGCAGAATTAAATTCTTTGGCACTTCTGCCATTTCGTCAACAACTGTGACCTTTGCAAATGTAGCAATAACAATGCAGCGCTGGAAAAAAATGTATGGCTGAAGTAAAGTACAGTTCTCCACTGTGACCTTTGCTCTAGCTTCGAGGTGTTTTCTAACCTTTGTGTTGTGATTGCCTTGCAAAGTGCTATTATTGTTGTATGATTTAGTTTCGAATATAAGTAGTATTTAAAATTAATATTTATTTAAAACGATTACATTAGAGTTAATATTCAGCCTGGGGTTAGGGGTTAAGGATTAGGATCAGTTTCTAGTGTTAATTCTAACCTCTTGTTAGAATTAAAGTAAATTATTATTATGTACAATCTAGCAGGAAGATATAACTTAAGGGACATGCGCAGTGGTATACATTTAGCAGACAGATTCAAACAATTATGGCATCCGTGTTTATGACGTGATCTTACTTTCGTTATAAATTCATATATGGAGAAGAAATCGTGTGAAGTTGAATGATATATTATTAATTGAAAACGCTTGCATTAGAGTTAGTGTTAAAGAGTAGAATAAGTGTTCAGTATTTATAATTAGGGTAGATTATTATTATATAGAATAGCGAGAATATTCATGGAGTTCGTTTCTGTAATTAAAAAAGTGTATCCCGCAGAGAATGCTGACTAAAAGGTAAGTGTCCAGTTTTATTCACAATCACATCGTTACAGTTTCTCAACCCTCTGGATAATTGATGTGTTAGGGAGATCTATGATGTCAGCTAGTTAAAAATGTAAACAGCGTGCTATTTATAGCACAGCAGAGAACTATTCTTTACTTTCACCAAATGTATTCAGCACAAAAACCAGTTTATATCGGGGGCGATGTGACATAACGGCAACCTTAGAATTTGAATGGTTTTGCATGGATTTCTGTGATGTCGACTAGTTAACCTTCACCAAGCCTATATCAACCCCGGCCGCCGAAAAACAAAATGGCGGCGCGCGTTGTTGGCGGCCCATCCCACCCAACGAGAATATCGTGAGATTTACACGTACCACAGTCCGTGCACATAGCTGGGGACATGCGCAATCAAAGCCGGTACATCCCCCACTTCCGAAATGATCGTTTTTAAGAATGGCTAGCTATTCGTAAACGTTTAAGAGCAATTAATCTGAACACGTCTGCACACCGGTACGATGCCATGATGGTGGATCGGTTTTATAGACCTTTATTTCATCATATTTCGAATAAAATAACATTGAATCGTGGCTTGAATCATGAATTATTAGGTTATTTAGTTTCACAGCAGTGAATATACAGAATGCTGTGTTGGTTTGGGGACTTGTACGTTTGATATCGAATATGTTGAAGTAGCAGAAAAAATAACTCTAGGCCTAAGCTCAAAGAACTATTTTACTGCAAATCTACATGTTTTATACAGTTCCCCCGGCTATATTTTGATAATTTCGTAGTGAAATAACATAAATACAACAGATTTGCATGATTTAGTTTACAGTGTTGCCAAGGAATTTGATATGCAAGGTAAGATATATTTTTTTACTCTTTGTTATAAAATATGTTTTTTGTGAAAAACGTCTTTACCACTTTCTCATACATCTGGTATCACACACACACGTACATAATATTATTTAAATATCTCTAACAACCAAAAAATTATCACATTTTCAAAACAGTCACCATCAATAACGCAAATTTTCAAAAAAGAATCCGGTGGCAGGGAGACGTTTCATATTTTTAAATCTGGCTTGCTAAAGATTAAGGATGTAAGCAGTGTGCTATTTATAGCGCAGTGGTGGACGAAACAACATTTTAATCCTTTATTTATATGTACAAAAAAGAAATATTGGTTAATTTAAATATCTCTAATAGGCATTAGGAAATAATAAGGGGAAGTAAACGTGTAATTGGCTTATTTTACTTCCCTTGTTTTGGTAGCGTCCAAGAATCCATTTTTTGCATCTTGTGAAACACTGACCAATGCAATTGTCTTTAGGTAACTCGACGCAACCTTATTGCCTATAAAAAACAACTGTTTGAGCTTTCTCATTCATTAACTATCCATTGGAAAAACGTTCTATAATTTTTACAGTTATTTATTAAACAAGCCCAGGTAAGTGATTTTCATCTTTGCACACGTGTATCCAATTAGTTTTATTGTGATAGTATAATTTTACATGTCTTACAAATATAGCAACCATTTCTCTCTTTATATACGAAATTTCACTATTGTTGGAAGTTCCCGGTAATTTTTATCGAATTTATAAAGACCCACTGCAGATCGGTCACGCGTTCCTTAGCCGTTGTTTCGCGCTATTCCTTCCGGCCGCGTCGGTAATTCTGAAATGTCTCTTATTTAAAGAAATTTACGTTTAACAACTACAATTCTTGCCAATTTTAATTTCTTTAATTCATTTTTAAATGATACTAGTAAAAAATCTAAGATTTATATGTATAATAATTCGAATTATTGGTACAATACAATGCATAGGTGCGTGTGCTATCCTGCGTCCGTCGCCATGACGACTTAGACTTAAGTCTAAGTGTTTTCTTAGTCATATCGTCATGTTTAATGTGGATAATTATACAAGAAACACATTGTACATTAAATATATATTGTTTATAAGTCCAATTCTTATAATTCTCTCATGGAAATTTCATAAAGTTCATTTTAATTTGAGAGATGCGTTCTCCGTTCATTAGACCTAATAATAAATCATCAATGTAGAGAAAGTCAACTGCAGCATCTTCCAAACTTTCTCATTCTTTTTGATATCTTTGTCTCTTGTTTTTTATCATCAAATTTTCTACATAAGAATATCCACACTACAAAACATATATAATAAAGTGTTTAATTATATCGGGCTAATTAAATATCACTAATATAGGAAAAAAGTATATTCATAATGATGTCAAACCATTTTGAAAATTTGGTGCACATACCTACCTAGTATTTCACCCATACCTTTGAAATAGAATTGTTTATGTACCTGTGATACCAAATGCCAGTAATAATAATAATAATAATAATCAAATATATTTCAGATACAAAGAGGGCTGAGATGACATTGCCAGCCATATGCGTGTTGCCATAAAGGGGAGCAAAGAAGAGATTTTAATTATGCTAATTAGATGCCATTATTATGGCTCTGGTTGCATCGGAAAATTAACACAATATAATCAACAAATGCGCCTTGTCTTCACAAACACAAAAATGTACAGTTTGCAATATATTTTATCCTAAATAATTAAAAATGTAATATATTAAACATACAATTGCATTTATGCTAATTAGATGCCATTGTTAATTATTTATTAACTCTGGCTGCGTCGGAAAATTATTAGAATGTAACCAACAGGTGCGTCTTGTCTTCCCGAACAAGAAAATGTATAATTTGTTAGGTTTTTTAGTACAAATAATTATTAGATGTGAGAAATGAATATTAAACATACAATTGCATTTATGCTAATTAGACGCCATTGTTAATTATTTATTAACTCTGCCTGCGTCGGAAAATTAGCAGAATGTAATCAACAGGTGCGTCTTGTCTTTCCAAACAAGAAAATGTACAATATGTTAGATTTTTTAATGCAAATAACTTTGATATTCATAAATTAGTGGCTCGGTTCTAAGGCAAGGCCGCAACTTTTTGACATCTGTCATTTCATATTTCCTTATATGTTCCATGTAATTATCATGATGTGAAAATTAATTCGAAAAAAAAATCCGTAACTTTTTTCAGAATTGACGTAGAGACTTGGTTGAGGTATGGTTGGATTGCAATTTCCAAGGGCTATCTAACTGTGGTATTTAAAATGTTGTACACCCATTTTGAAAATTTTGTCCTAATAGTAGTAATAGGCTAATATGCCTATCTACTATCTCTAACAACAAAAACGTTATCACATTTTCAAAACAGCTACCTACTATTACACAACATTTTCAAAAATAATCCAGCTGCAGGAGAGAATTT
Source organism: Meghimatium bilineatum (assembly GCA_034231615.1). Lineage (NCBI taxonomy): Eukaryota > Metazoa > Mollusca > Gastropoda > Stylommatophora > Philomycidae > Meghimatium > Meghimatium bilineatum. Next base: position 8,124,354 of record CM067321.1, read on the forward strand.
AGTATAGTTTAGTAAACTTTATCATCGTTCATTCATTTAAATTTAATAATTATTATTATTTTATATTTAATTTAAAAAATTTAATTTTAACGTTAGTGTCGTTAGTCTTTGATTTTATAACAAATTTAGCTAGTCGAAATAAATAAAGATATTTTATGTTTATGTAATCATATAAATTTAACTGATACGTCTGTATACAACCCACCTATATGAATGATTCAAGAAGTTGTATTATTTTTTGAGCAATTAAAATTATCTGTGTGTAGGCCTACGGCAATTTAACTCTTTCTTTGAATACGGTGTTGACTTCCTCTGATACGAAAATAAAACTCAGTTACATTTCGTGGTTAATTGTAAAATGTGGAATAGGAAAAAAAATGTTTCGTTGAGAGAATATAAAATGAGTCTTACTGGAACAAAGCATGTTTTGGCGACCTACGCGAAGGCATACTAATTCCGACTGTGAAGTTATGTTTTCATGGAACAACGGTCAAGCCCACATGAGCTTCTCTAGAAAGTAAACTGTGGCGAACCAACAATGACTTTTATAAATTCAGTTCTATAGGCCTATGCCGATGCCTACATAACCGATGTCGGATTGGATGTGTATTAGTTTATGGCAGAAGAAGGCTCAAAGGTGCAGACTTCGCTGACAAGCTATAAGTCATTGCATCACGCATTTTTATCTCCAGTCTATATTCTGATAGTCCGCAGGAGGTTGAGAACAAATACACACAACCCCCCCCCCCCCCAAAAAAAAAACCGAGTGTAATCCGAAGAAATGAATATGATATATCATGGGTTACAACTTGACTACAATGTCCGCGTGTTTCGATCTGACACATCCGACAAGCTTGGCTTCTGATCCACTTTGACCCTCTATGAAATACCACCGATGATAGATCTAGGTATGCTCTAGAAAATCGTCTCATTTTCGAAATGGGTACACTCAAGCCTTTTGGACTCAATTCCGACCACTCTTATGTCTAGTACTGGTTTGGTGTGGTCTTTGTCTTTATTCTTTTTGTTCCGTCATTTACTCATCTTTTTGTTCGTTTCGTTTCAACATATATTTACGTTTTTATGTACTTTCTGACCTTCCGGCATATCATTTCCATATTTCCGTTGGACGTTGTGATAATTTTTCTATTCGTCGTCTTTTAATGTTTTGTTTGTGTCTTGATAAGACCTTTTGGTTGAAACGTTGAATATGATTTGTGTATTGTAATTTTTATGATTTCTTGTGTGCTCATCATTACCCACTAGTTTTTGATATAGTCTATGGTGTCCCATTGAGACGATATATAAACCTGTGTTTTACGTAAGTCTAATTTATGAAATAGAGCAAGCTTAACACACCGCAAGGCTTCTGTAGTAGCTTTCTACAGCAGATAACAGTGCCGATGCTCCTTGTTCCCCTTTCTTACTGCAGATAACTGTGCAGATGTTCCTTGTTCCCCTTTCTTACAGCAGAAAACAGTGCCGATGCTCATTGTTCCCCTTTCTTACAGCAGATAACAGTGCCGATGCTCCTTGTTCCCCTTTCAACTCCGGCAACTAAAATGCGAATTTTTGTTATGAATCATCATCAGGAAGTACTGTCGAGTTGAATGCATCTGGCCATTAGTACAAATAAAACCATTATTGTGACTTCACATCTCAATGTATATTGAAAACTATTAGAGAGGAGAGTGCTGCTTTTACTGTTACTACGAGTATCATAACAATGGAAATTATGGTAGTGGTCATAGCCTTAATCTGGATAAACACGTAAAGTGCAACTCATATCTGCGACTCAAATAGCATTATTAAGAAAATTAAAAACGGACTATATTCGCGAACAATGACGTGTTGCTGTGGGGATCGAAGTTGCAGTATCATATTCATTTTTGTGCCTGATCTTTCAGGCGTTCCATGCAACGAGAGAACGATTCGTTTTGCAGATTCAGGTCACTGCATCAAGTGTCAGGCCAATGGACCGTGCCAACAAATCGAACTATTTAAGAGTAACTAACTACATGATAAAACAAAATTAATTGAGTTGATGACTATTTCTCCATATCCTAAATAAAGGAGCTCAAATTCACAGCATCCGCCGAAGACGGATGTGTCGGGCCATTTGCGCATATAAAACGGCGACACAACGCATTTCCATTCTCTGGGTTATATCCTGCTGGAAATCTAGAATGGATCATGGTCCTGCAACAGAGATTCAGCAGGAGTTTGAGAATGAACGCTGAAGAAGAAAAAACACAGCAAGGATAGGTTGTATATTCGTCGACAAGGACGGAATATGTAGCTGCTTCTCATAAGCGCCTAGTTTCTACAGTGGATCCGCCAATTGCACAAGGACACAGTAGTGCTTGGTAGTACTTATACTGTTCTCTACGGTGATTATCAAGGCAAGTCAGTCTGTAAAAATTCCTAAATGTCGTGTTCTGGTTTATTGGAGCGAGGTGGTTGTGAAAATCAGAACATGACTTATAGTACCAGGAATTTAACAAAAAGGCGAATATCCCCTCCTCACGATTTTTTAAAAGAGGTCTCAAAGAATCGCATGAAAACTATGGAAAATTCACAAAATTCAGAAAAATGACAAATATTTTGTGTAGACCTTGTCATAGGAGGTGAGGAAGAGAGTTCTGCAGTGCTATAGACCCTATAACTCCCATACTCACATATGGATGTAAGTCTTGAACTATAAACAAACAGGAAAGTGGGAAACAGTAGAGATGCGGTTCTTCAGAAGAATACTGAGAATACTATAAACTGGCATGAAAAATAATGTGGAGGTGTTGAAAGAGTGAAACAAGAGACGTAGCTTAATCAATAATATAAGAAAAGGACAATTTTTTATTTTTTTGGCCACGTTATGAGACACGGAGATTTGAACATAGTCACAACGTGCAATATTAAAGGCAACAGAGACAGGGGACGACAACGTGAGAAAATATTAGACAGTTCAACCACCTTTCACGCCAGGGAAACAACAACGATCCTGATACATAAAACCGAAGATAGCTTCGGAGAGCCATGATCGCCTACTTCATCCGACTTGGCATCTGATGATCATGAAAGCTCTCTTATAACCAAATTGGACTGACATCCGCGGTTGGAAAGAGCGTACTCACTGTATGAGGTACAATTTACTTAACCAAATGCAATATCAGTCCACGTACACACGGCATCGAAGGTTAATGTTTTCTAGCAGACGTGGTAGGGTATGCATGCCAATGGTACTTGTGATTCGCCGGGACATCATTCGTTCTCAAATTTCTACTGGTTAGCAGAATGTAATCCGGAGAAGGGAATGCCTCGTATTGTATTGCATGGCCGTGTTGCAATATCTGCGTCTTTTGGTTCCACATGACGTTAGTCATAAACAATAATAAACTGAATTTTTCCCGTTAAGGCGTTGCAGCGAGGGATTTTGTAGCTGTGTGATAAAGGTCGCATGCTCTTGCTGTCGCCACGTCATGTACAGGGTGCGTTTTTAAATTTACCCTCCGACAGAAATAAATCCCGTCCTTACCGGGGATCGAACTCTAGACTTCTAGAACTCTGGGTCTGGGACCAACGGTTTAACCTCTCAGCCATGCATCATCATCATCAAGTGCCGTCTCCGCAACGAAGGTTGGCTGCAACGTATCTCCAACATCTCCTGTCTCTTGTCTTGGTGGTGCACACTGCTAGACTGTAACCTGTCCATCGTGTAATGTTACTCTCCCACTTGTATCTCTTCCTACCTCTTGCTCGCTTCCCTTTGACTCTACCCTCAAGTAAGGTCTTCAATAAGGTGTCATGTCTTTTAATGTGTCCAAAGTATTTTATTTGCTTGATCTTTATTTCTCTTAGTAGTTCTTTCTTCATATTAAGTGTCTTTAGCACCTCTTTATTTGTTTTCTTCTCTTTCCATGATGTTCTCCCTATTCTTCTATATACCCACATTTCAAAGGCATCAATTTTGTCTTCTAATTGTTTATTTAGTGTCCAAGTTTCTGAGCCATACATTAATATGGAATAGATGTAGCATTTTATAATTCTCATTTTTAACTTGTTTGTAATTTGTTTAGATATTAATAATTTCCTCATGTCATTGAAGGTACTTTTAGCCATTCCTATTCTCCTTTTTACTTCTGTTTCACATCTGCCATCATTTGTGACTATGTGTCCAATGCACCACAATAATAAACAACCATTCTAAAAAACAAAATATATTACTAAAACTAAAGGTGTTATAATTATAATTACACCGTTTTTCATAATCACGTGATCGATTCCTTGAAAATGGCACCTCTGGATTTCGTGTGTCTTCAAAATATAAGGGTGAACATGCAAATCTTCCATGTGCATTAATGTCGTGTTTACTACAAGATTTACATTTATTATTGAAAATATGCTATTACAATTTTCCATTAATCTATGATTCTAAAAACTTCAAACACCATGGGCTCTCGAGTTCGGTAAGTTTTCATAACTTTTCTTTCTCCTTCGAATTGAATTATTATGACATGACGTTGTTGTGTTGTCATTTTTTCCCCATTGTTGTCAACTGACTCACTACGGCTAGTTTGATATTTGTTATGCCTGAATATATGTAATCTTTTTTGTTTCTTCCGATTGATGTAAATACAGATATATACCGATCATTTTGTTACTATTGGGATACGATTGTAATTATAAATATTTAAATGTTCCCAATATTCATTCCTGGGTCAGACCGAAAGGGCGTGCCTCTGCTGCCTCGTCTCAGAGCTAGACCGTTAGTTTCTAAAGTTTCTTAACAATAACATTAAGACTTAGCGTAGTTAGCGGTATTCAAACGGCTATCTAAAATTACTTTCATTAGAGAGTTGACACGAAACTGAACTAAATTGCGGTCAGTCCTATGATGATATATTTGTGTACTGTACCTGTATGTTACTTAACCTTTAGCAAGCCAGATTTAAAAAAAAACGAAACGTCTCCCTGCCACCGGATTCTTTTTTGAAAATTTGCGTTATTGATGGTGACTGTTTTGAAAATGTGATAATTTTTTGGTTGTTAGAGATATTTAAATAATATTTGCACATATAAATAAAGAATTGAATTCTGCATATATTGGTGTAATTTATGTACGTGTGTGTGTGATACCAGACGTATGAGAAAGTGGTAAAGACGTTTTTCACAAAAAACATATATTTTATAACAAATAAAGAGGAAAAAAATAAGTAAAAATAACTTACCTTACATATCGAATTCCGTGGCAACACTGTAAACTAAATCACGCAAATCTGTTGTATTTATGTTCTTTCACTGCGAAATTATCAAAATATATCCGGGGGAACTGTATAAAACTTGTAGATTTGCAGTAAAATCGTTCTTTGAGCTTAGGCCTAGAGTTATTTTTTCTGTCACTTCAAAATATTCTATATCAAACGTACAAGTCCCCAAACCAACACGGCATTCTGTATATTCACTGCTGTGAAACTAAATAACCTAATAATTCATGATTCAAGCCACGATTCAATGTTATTTTATTCGAAATACGATGAAATAAAGGTCTATAAAACCGATCCACCATCATTGCATCGTTCCGATGTGCAGATGTGGTCAGATTAATTGCTCTTAAACTTTTACGAATAGCTAGCCTTTCTCAAAAACGATCATTTCAGAAGTGGGGGATGTACCGGCTTCGATTGCGCATGTCCCCAGCTATGTGCACGGACTGTGGTACGTGTAAATCTCACGATATTCCTGTTGGGTGGGACGGGCCGCCAAAAGCGCGCGCCGCCATTTTGTTTTTCGGCGGCCGGGGTTGATATAGTCTTGGTGAAGGTTAACACATGTATCAATTGTATCATGCTCAGCTTTAGGTTATCACTATCCAAGATAGTCTGCCGATTTGTGAATGAACTTTAATTATTAATTTCTCTTCCACTGCACTGGAAGCATAGCAGCTTGATGTGTGATGATAAATGATCGATTAGCGATCATTTAAAGGATCATCCCACTGAACATAAATAGGCCCATTACCTATAAAAAAAACCAATGCATGCTTGCTTGATAACAACCTATAACTGTTGGTTATAATATTGCTGATGTAGTTTACAATATACTATTATCATACAGTTATAACTGTATATGCACACATAGGGTAGGTGAGGGCAAAAAAACCTCACTTTTTACATCTTAGTGTATTCTGACTTCTAGACCTAACTACGGAACAATAAACTTTATTCAGTGTATAGCTTATCTATCCATCATCACTAAGGTATTGAAAACATAAGTCTTATATGTAGACAATAAAAGGAGAGTTAATGAACTTAGGTAAATGTGAAATTTTGCCCCATAAGGCAACAAATTGGTATGAACCATTATAAAATCCAGGGAGATCGTCACTGTGACAGATCTAGCAAACCAACAGCGTGTATATGTATACTGAGAATAGATATTTATAGTTTCGTAACTTTAATCTTAAAAAAAAACCCCAAACATTAGAATAAAAAAAATAGTTATTAAGTTCCATTTTAAAGCTAATAATGTCTTTGTAAGTGTGGATGATCATTATAATAATAAATATTAGTCTCTTCCAGCTTTAGATTGGCATCGACAACTTCCTTATGACATAGGAACTTTCTTAATACTTTTTTGAATGCGATTCTTTGTTCCAATACCATGCAGTTCTTTAACTCAAATCACATTGTTAGAAACTATCATAAATTCTGATGGAAAAACAAAGTAGTCTAACAAGATAATGTGCTTAAGAACTTAACAACACAACATAATATATTTCAGTTTGAATGTTTTAAATATCATGATATTATAATAACAGATGGAGAGAAATAGAGAAATATGTGTGAAAATTTTTTTTTTTCGCATTGTTGAAAATTGACTTGGCCTTGACATTTGAAACTTTGTTATGTCAAAGACTGGGGGGGGGGGGGGGGGTTTGCATAACACAGTGGTTAGCACATTGGCTTTGCATATGAGTAGTCCTTGGGTCATTCTCCAGTTGAGGCACAAATGTTTTTCAGATTGCAAAGGCTCCCGGGTCGACCCAGCCTTAAATGAGTACCGGATTACTCTAGGAGTAAAGACTGTGAGGAAGAGGAGATTACTACCAACCTCATATAACAGAGCCACTGAAATGTGAGATTGCTAACATCTCACACCCCTATGGCATTACTAAATGCTATGGGTAACTTTACTGTATGTCAAAGATTATCAATAAAAGGTAATACTGCTAGTGAAACTGTATGAAAATAGTACTCATATGGGAAACAGGTAATTATGTTTTACTGAACAATGACTAACACACTATCATTGTCAGATACTCACGTGAAATAATACACATAACAAAACACAGGATGTAATCATACAAATAACAATACACAGGACATAATGGACATTTCAAACCAAAAGGCCTTTATCAAGATACGCACATAACATCAAAAGACAATGAGTAGAAATGACCACACCACACAAAGATGTCAGAGTGAAATATGGATGTGAGATGCAAGAAGGATCAGAACAGGAAGTACATAAAAACGTAAATATAGGTGGAAACGAAACGAACAAAAAGATGACATAAATGACAGAACAAAATTAATAAATAGACCATTCTGACCGAGAACTAGACAAAAGAGTGATCAGAATTGAGTCCAAATGGCTTGCGGGTACCCAACATAAAAAAATAAGATGATTTTCTCGAGCATCCTAGATCTATCATTGTCAAGGATCTAATGGCAGTGACCTGAATATCAAGAACACCAAGGAGGCCATCACCGTTGAAGTGTGTGGCAACAACAGTAGGTATTCTGTGCTTGATGGCATGAAGATGGTTACAAAATCGGTCGCTCAATATTAAACCATTTTCCCTGATATACTGCTTGTCACAGCATTTACATATGATCAGGTAAATGATGTTACGGGATTCACATGTAAAGGCTCATCTATGTAGAAAGTGACCTTAGGAAATGAAATGGAGCGCATCTGAACCACATAAGGACATGGTGATGACGATGACTTTTTTCGAAATAAATCCTCTGAGATAATTGAGTTCTTCCGTAGACGCTTGTTCCGCAACAGCATCCTTTCATCAGCTTGGGGTACGCCAGTTATCTCACCTCGATACCTTGACTAATTTCCAGGGTTCTTCCTCCTCTGATAGAGTTAAACTTGTTCTTACCTTTCTTACCCATACCTCCACTGTTCGACGCATCCTGCTTAAACAGTATTCCCTTCTCCAATTCCCTTCTCTGAATTTATGATCTGCCTTTTGGTTTCTATTAGGATAGATTTGTATTTCAAAATTGGTGTTAGTTCATAATTTACGTAATTGGCTTTTTGAATTCTTGTCTTGAGTTCTCTTTCCATTCTTCTGTAATCTACAAAAAAGTCTCCCAAGATATTTAAATTTCTGCACTTCTTTTATCTGCAGTATGTAATCCCCTCAAGAGTGGAAGACATCCAGCTAGTGGCGTTGTATTCTGCAGTCAAATTGAGTAAAAAGATCATATGGGACATGCAAAAGCTCTGGAAAACCTACCCATACAAAATTATGCCAGATAAACAACAGTCTGGAGCTGAAAGTGAAACTACACTGCTTAGTATAGGAGAAAAGAGTGACTAACTCCTACTCCCTCTGGGTTCTAACATTGTCATCATCTAATATAGAAAAATAGGTCTTTTATATTAAATGTGATGCCATTTCCCTTTATAGAAGCATCTTTATTCGTCATTGGGGATATCCTTGGTGTAGTGATTAAGCAGTCACTTTTTTGTGCAAGAGGTCATAGGTTCAAATCCATCTCGCATAGTTTTGTTTATAAGGGATACAGGTTTTTTTTTTGTCGGAGATCCCTGGGGATTATTGTTTGAAGCTATGGAGCATATGCTATAAGTGGTACTCTCGGCAAGTGATGTGCCATTTCTTTGAGAGGAGTCTAGTCTATATGGGTTAGCCCAAGTACAATGATGTCAGTCCTCTATGTCTTTGAGCTCTTTGATTGTTATCATCTCTTGTCAAGAATGAAAGTATAACTTAGATATCATATGTATACACTGTATTATCAAATATACTGTATGTTCTTTCTCTTGTAGTATACTGATGCAAAGTCTTCTGGGGTTTTTTTTTCCAGAGAAAAGGTGGAACGTTTGTTTGAAGTCTTTGTAGAAATAGCTAAGCCAAATGGCAAAGATGAAGGTAGGCATAAAATAAGTTATTAAAAAAAACTTTGTGGTGAGATTATTACTCATTGTATATACTTGGTTTTGTCACATTCCATATTTCTTTTTTAATTTATTTATTAGCTCTGTCCATCCATAAGCCCATAACCTGTCAGGGTTGTAGTGGTAGCACATTGGGTGCATCAACACACACAGAGTCCTCCAAGGATTTCTGTCTTCAGCAATGCGGATGAGTGATGAAAAATCCAGATATGTCCAATCCTTAATGTTGTCTGTCCATGATTTTCATTACACCACTCTGCTTCTTCCACCTTCGACTGTTCCCTATTGGTATTATGTTTTACAAGTGATCATGTCGGCATACATATCCAAACAATGTATGTTTTCATTGTTTAATTTTGTTTTTTATTAGCTACATAAAGGTAATAGTTCCTCTTGACAAATTCCAGTGTTCTGTTAACTGATTCCGGCCGGAATATTTTTAGCGTTTAAACGTAATTAAGTTTTGTTCGATTTTTGTGTGTGCACATGCATCACGGAAACAAGAAATAGTACCTAAATATATTTACATTATAATGTAATATATATATTTTGAAACAGAAATGGACAGAGAATGTGATTATCACAAGATCATTTTGGAAAAAAAATTATGTTAATATATAAAAATTATTTTAGACAGAAAAGAAAATATGTAAATGACAAATAAATATTATTTTAGATATGATATTTGACCTTACCGCATTTTTGAATCAATAAATTCCACTCAAACTGTATCATTTCTGTAGATAATCCAATTACGAACACAATAATGTATAATATATATGCATAGTGCGTCAAAAATTTATTATTTAGAAAGAATTTCAACATCTATCAAAAACATTAGACTTAACTTTACACGAAACTCAAATTAAAATATGGCTAATTTTTCTTACAAAATCGCGTAAATTTGCAAACACGATGCTAGAAGCATTTTCCAGATTGGATTTCATAATAAATGAGACCAAAGCAAATAAAATAGTTATTATTTTACGAAAATAAGTAAATTGGAAAATATATATAAAACATATAAGGAAAAATGACGTCACAGACCCCCATTATCAAAACTTATCAATAACTTAACAAAATTGATATCAATACACATAAAAAATATTGCAAGAAGTAATGTAGACATATTACACTTTCGATTGAAACATTCTTATGTTGATATAAATACCGAAAACAACATGAATGTCATTGGAGTATGACTTATAGAAGTCTTTCCGGCCAGAAGACATATGGTTTACTGACTTGTATAAGTCTTCCCGGCTGGAATCAGTAAAGTCTGAAAGTGAGGCTAAGAATTACAACATTATTACCTGCCATGCATATTGCAAGAGCTGGTTGAAGAGGGGTTAACATGGGGTTTGCTGATTGAAAAGGGTTTAACATGGGATTTGCTGGTTAAAGAGGGTTAACATGAGGTTTGCTGTTGCATTCTATAGAAAGTTAAAGTAATCCAAAAAGACCATGTTGAAATTGGATGTGTGCAGCTCAAAGGCACAGATATCGCAGCATAGTTGTCAACTGTCGCAGCACATTCTGTTCTCCAAATATATCTTGCTAATCAGCAGGGGTTTGAGAATGAAAGCAAAAAGAGTGCACAGGTTATACAGAATAATCTTCATTGAACTTCCAACTTGTTCATTGTTGCTCTAATCTTTTCTGTAATAGCACCACCTATGTATAACAATGCTAGGAACACAGCTGAGAGGTTAGATTTTTGTACTTACATCCGCAAAGTCCAGGGTTCAACTCCCGGTAAGGACTGGGGTTTTTGTCAAGAGGGTAAATTAAAAAAAAACTAACCCTGTACATAGCGTGACGACAGCAAGGGCATGCAGCCTTTTCCACATAGCCACAAGTACCACCTTCCTGTGACTCTCTGATGGAAACATGCAGTAATGACAGTTGAATTTTTAATTTAATTTTTAATGTACAGTGATTATTTATGCCATTTTTGTCTTGATTGATGTCACATGTATTTTACAAGGGCCAAAAAGGGGAGCAAAGAATAGCAACACTGTTACCTGACATGCATGTCATAAGATGCAACTAAGGGGGATGGGTGGGGTTGGATATATATAAGCACCTTTCAGCCTAACTTTTAGGTCATTTAAACCTTCTATGAGATGGAATTGGGTCATTCCTTCAATCTTTGGATTAATCAACTAACATCGTAAAGTCTAGACTGATTTGTGTAACAGAAGTCAGTTCATTTCCCCTTTACCGATTGAGGATCTCATACATAGATGAATGTCCATGTGGATCCGGAACCCAGACCCAGGAACATATACTTCAGGACTGCCCAACATACAAAGAGCAGAGACAGCAGACCTGGCCAGAGGATACAGACTTGAGGCAAAAGCTATGGGGCAGCTGCTCTGACCTGGAGAAGACAGTGGACTTTGTCTTGATGACACACCTGACAGTATAGCATGACCACAGATGCTGAACGCAGAAGAAGAAGTTCATTCCAATTCTACAATCAATATCCATACTATCCAAGAACTGCACAGAATAGCTTTGAACAGACAGAATTGGAGAGATCTGACCTCTGCCCTATGTGCTAACTTCAGCGCAAAATGAAAATTAATGAATGATATAGTGACATAAATGAAGTAATGTTATGTTATGTTCCTCCAGGGCCATAGGCGGCGCATAGGGCAGAAACCATAGCCTTCCATTTCTGTCTTTGTGTTGCCAGGTCTTTCAATTGTTGTGTGTTGTTTAGGTTCATTGACATGCCTTCTCTATTAATGTTTCTTCGTAGAGTTTCTCTAGGTCTCCCTCTTCTTCTTACTCCAGGTGGCACCCAATATAGTGACTGCTGGGGAATTCTTAGGCTGTTCATTCTGAGATATGCTAATGATATATTGATAAATAGAAAGTACTACTGATATATTGACATAATAAAGTACTACTAATGATATATAGAAAGTACCACTAATGATACATTGCATTAAAAAAAAATATTAATGATATATTGATATATAGAAAGTACTACTAATGAACCGTTACATAAAGAAAGTATTACTAATAACATATTGACATAATGTACTACTAATGATATATTGACACAAAGTACTACTAATGATATATTGACACAAAGTACTACTAATGATATATTGACACAAAGTACTACTAATGATATATTGACACAAAGTACTACTAATGATATATTGACACAAAGTACTACTAATGATATATTGACACAAAGTACTACTAATGATATATTGACACAAAGTACTACTAATGATATATTGACACAAAGTACTACTAATGATATATTGATATAAAGAACATACTACTAGTGACAATTTTCATGTATATCCATTGTCTATTCTTTTTCAGCGCCTTTCATTATTCAGCAGTATCCACCAGAATATGATGATAAGGTAACATTCTTGTTCATCCATAGGCTTGTATAATATATGTAATTATATTATAGTTTTTCATCCATAGGCTTGTATAATATATGTAATTATATTATAGTTTTTCATCCATAGGCTTGTATAATATATGTAATTATATTATAGTTTTTCATCCATAGGCTTGTATAATATAATTATTATGTATAATATATAATAACACAGCTGAAGAGGAGATGGGCACCACTAGCTAAACCTTTTGCCCACTGAAATACTACAATGGATAATCACACACAGAGAATAAAAAAAAGATATTTCCACACTCATCTGCATCACTGAGGATAGAATTCGCTGGAGGACTCTGTGTGCTGAGGCATCCAATGTGGTACCCCTACGACCCTGACGGATTACCGGTTTATTGATTGATTGATAGTATATGTTCTATACCATTAGCTAGAATATATCACAGTTATAACATCAATTGCCAGTTAGATGATACAATTACAATCTGTAAAGAAATAACAAAAGAAATAAAAAGAAAACTGAAGCATCAAAATCCAGAGCCATGCATGAAGACACCCTTTACCATCGCAGAACTAAATGGTGTCATAGAATAACTAAAAACCAAAAAGGCTCTAGGAAAGAATGGCATAATCAACAATATGATCGCCTGTGTGTTGCCGGGGCCCGAAAGGGGAGCAAAGAATAGCAACACTGTTTACCTTCCATGCGTGTCGTAAAAGGCGACTAAGGAGGTTATGGGATGTAGTTGGCTGTCCCATCCCATATAGGGTCAGTGACCCAAAGCCATGCTGGTCAGATGTGTCAGGCCGAAAGGTGCAGATATCACAGCAGTGCTGTAAATCATGACACAACGCATTCTGTTCTCCGGACTACATCCTGATAATCTGCAGGAGTTTGAGAACGAACGCAAAGAAGGAGAGAACAATATGATCAGGAACTTTGCGGAATCAGATGATTACCATCTTCAACAAATCACGGAGAACTGGTAAAATTCCAGACTTATGGCATGAAGCTGTCATCCCAATCGTTAAGAAAAAAAAAGAAGAAAAAAGCCAGCAAGTCAGGCTACTGACCAGACAGCCTCTTGAGTTGTTTAGGAAAAGCAATGGAGCAAATAGTAAACTCTAGACTTGTAAAATACATAGGAAAATCTCACCAAGACACAGTCGGCCTATAGGAAAAATTGAAGCACGGAAGATTAGCTCATATACCTAGCACAAGAAATCGAAAATGCTTTCCAAAAGATGGATAAAGTGCTGGCAATTGTTATGGACATGAGCAAGGCCTTTGATAAGGTGTGGAAATATGGACTCCTCTTCAAGCTTCTCCAAAGCAAAATTGAAGGCAGAATGTTCAGCTGGATAAAAGATTTCCTCTGCTATCGCACAGCAAGAGTGAAAGTGGATGGTAAACTAAGCAAACATGTTACTCTCCAACAAGGAGTGCTTCCAAAAGGAGTGATCTCTCCTACAATCTTCCTGGTATTCATCAATGATATTGGAGAGAAACTGTCACATCATATTTCAAAGATATATTTTGAGACGCTTTGGTTATTATTTAAGTGTTTAAAATTGAGACAAGAAACAAATATTTATAGTATTACTTGAAGATATCTCTTAATCACTACATCATTAACCTTTAGCAAGCCAGATTTAAAAAATACGAAACGTCTCCCTGCCACCGGATTCTTTTTTGAAAATTTACATTATTGATGGTGACTGTTTTGAAAATGTGATAATTTTTTGGTTGTTAGAGATATTTAAATAATATTTGCACATATAAATAAAGAATTGAATTATGCATATATTGGTGTAATTTATGTACGTGTGTGTGTGATACCAGACATATGAGAAAGTGGGAAAGATGTTTTTCACAAAAAACATATATTTTATAACAAATAAAGAGGAAAAAAATAAGTAAAAAAAATAACTTACCTTACATATCGAATTCCTTGGCAACACTGTAAACTACATCACGCAAATCTGTTGTATTTATGTTCTTTCACTGTGAAATTATCAAAATATAGCCGGGGGAACTGTATAAAACATGTAGATTTGCAGTAAAATCGTTCTTTGAGCTTAGGCCTAGAGTTATTTTTTCTGCCACTTCAAAATATTCGATATCAAACGTACAAGTCTAAAAACCAACATGGCATTCTGTATATTCACTGCTGTGAAACTAAATAACCTAATAATTCATGATTCAAGCCACGATTCAATGTTATTTTATTCGAAATATGATGAAATAAAGGTCTATAAAACCGATCCACCATCATGGCATCGTACCGGTGTGCAGATGTGGTCAGATTAATTGCTCTTAAACGTTTACGAATAGCTAGCCATTCTCAACAACGATCATTTCGGAAGTGGGGGATGTACCGGCTTCGATTGCGCATGTCCCCAGCTATGTGCACGGACTGTGGTACATGTAAATCTCACGATATTCTCGTTGGATGGGGCGGGTCGCCAACGGCGCGCGCCGACATTTTGTTTTTCGCGGCCGGGGTTGATATAGGATTGGTGAAGGTTAATCCAAGCTTTTCGGAAGCCACGGTTCTTGGTCATTCAGTCTGGAATGGTCAGATCAGTGCGGGTATTAACAGTTTTGAGCAGAATAGAACACTACACGCGTTTTGAAAGAGACAAGACAAAAATGATGTTGTAAAGTGTTGTCTTTTTTTCAAGTGATTGATGGTTGATAATATCTACACTTGCCATTAAGCATAGGGGTGAGAGTCTCAGTTGTCATTCCAAAGTCAGATGTGTTGCGTTGGTTGTGTTGAGTACATGTCTGTTCAAGGTTATGTTATTGTGTTCTATCCACCATTTTCTTGGTCTACCGTTGGCTTTATGTCTGGATATTCTTTTATTATATGCTTCTAGCGGTATTTGGTTTAGGTTCATTCTCATAAGGTGACACAATCATTTTACTTGCTGTCTTTCGATATGTTCAATACATAATATTATGCCAGCTCTTTTCCAAATTTCTTCATGTTTTATTTGATCTAGTTTAGTAAAGTGCATCTTTATTAATGTTACTTGTAACTTTTTGCTAATTACTATTTCACTCAGGAATTGTTTTTTGTTGTTTGGATTAAGTTAATAATAAGAATAATGAAACTCATAATGCGTCAGGATCGTAGGGATGTCACATTGAGACATTTGATGCAGAAAGATCTCCATGAATCTATCCTCTATTATCCTGATGAGTTTGGAAACTTCATGACCTGTCCAGTGCTTGGTATTATCCAGTCATGTCTTCTTCTGACCAGACATAGCTGGATTGTTATGATTCTTTGAATGTGATCTCCCAAGTTATCAAGAAGTTGAACCTCACAATTTTGTGTATAAAATTAAATGTATTATATTGTGTGTAAAATTAAATTTATTATATTGTGTATAAAATTAAATTTATTATATTGTGTATAAATATAAATGTATTATATTGTGTATAAAATTAAATGTATTATAGTGTGTATAAAATTAAATGTATTATATTGTGTATAAAATTGAAGTGAAGGTATTGCACATGAACACAATTATTAGAGTAAATCATATTGTGGGATTATAGAAATATGTATGCCATATAGTAACTCTATATGTAATAGTACAAGAAAGTATTTATGATTCTATCACTGGCAGTGCTGTTTATTCTAGGGCAGGGATTCCCAATCTTTTTAAAGCCATAGCGCCCTTAACGTTCAGATTATTTCCAGTGGTGCCCTTAATATGAAGCAAAACTAGAGACCAGATAATTGTAAGTATATTTTCAATTTTTTTCGTTTTGGCGAGGCTGCCTTGGCGCCCCTGGAGATTCTTTGCTGAGGGGGGGGGGCACACTTTGGGAACATCTGTTCTAGGGTAGTTATCTGGAAATTATTTGTCCTCTTATTCTTTCATATCCACAGTGGCATATATCAGTGTTGTAAATTCCAAATCACACCTGAAGACGGATGTATCCGGCTAATGGCACAAATGGAACGAACACAGTGCATTTCCATTCTCTGAACTGCATCCTGCTGGAGGTCTAGTAGGACTATTGCCCTGCTATTGGAGGGATCCTATATAGCTTTTATCTGTATGCTCTGTATAAAGTTTTCTATTTCTTGGTAAGGGTTTTAGTGTCCAAGAGGCGACATGGACTGAATGGGATATATTTTTTGAAGGGATATATCTGTTAACTCTAACTTTGCTCTAATTATATGTGTTTTATTTACAAAGCTAAGTGTTCATATACTCATATCCTAACATTTTTTCTGTGCACATTCAAGCAATTTGCTTGATAATCATGACCACAGTAGTTCTAACCATGTTACAAACTGGATCTTTTATTTTTGAGGTAAAATAAAAATCCATTCTTTGCGCACCATAATGACAGCTTGGACAAAGGGGGGGGGGGTGGCTTCAATAGCCATCCATTCTTTAACAGGAAAACATGCAATGTCTCAGCAAACAATTTGTTGGTCTATTGTTTTGAAATATTTATAATTATATGCATTTTATATTTCTGCAGGAAGCACTGAACATAATTCCAAAGTTTGCTTATCCTTGCCCAACTGATGCGTAAGTTTTTTCTGTATGTGCAGACATTAAATTTTGATTTATACAGGATATTTGAAATAAAAGTATGCCTGGAAACTTACGAGATGCTTTTATGATCTGATAGAGCTCTAAACATGAGCAAAGAATAACAACAATGTGACCTGCCATGCATGTTGTAAGTGGTGATTAAGGATGGAGTTAGTTGTGCCATCCATTGGTCAAAATAACTGAAAAGCTATGCTAAAGTTGTGTGTCAGGCCAAAAGATGCAGATATTTCAGCCAAGCAATAAACTACAAGGGATGGACAAAAGTTAATGTCTACTAATTTTTATCAAAGTAAATACTGTAACAGTGTGCAATTTGTTCATTTTACAAGAGCCCCCAAACACTCTTCTGCACTTTATAGCATAATCAACGTTTCATTAATAGATTGCAACACAGTAACTGTTTAAAAATGGCTGCCAAGGAAGTACGGTTAAAACAACGATATGTCAGAGAATTTCTCAGTTTTGAAGGCGAGACCCCATTCACATCCACGAACATTTGAAGAATGTTTATGGAGATTCAACAGTGTTTTACTGTCCAACGTTGGGTGCATCATTGTGATGAAACTGGAGTAGGTCAATCCTCAATACATGACGTGAAGCGGACTAGTTGTCCGTCTACTGCAGTGACACCACACAACATTCATCGAGTTGATGACATCATTCATGGTGATCATCGGGTAACGCTGGATGAACTGCATGCCATGTTGTCCAGAATATTGAAGATCTCGGTTATTCAATCGTTTGTGCACATTGGGTGCCCAGAATGTTGACAGGCAGACATAAATAAACAAGGAAAACCATAGCTTTAACCTTCTACACCATTGCAAAACTAAAAGAGGTGATTTTTATAAAATATTGTGACAGGCGATGAGACATGAGTTCATTTTTTGAACCAGAATCCAAGATGCAGTCAATGGAATGGCATCACACAACATCGCAGAAAAGAAAAAAGTTCACCATCCGTAGGGAAAGTTATGTCCTCCGTGTTTTGGAATGAGAAGGGTGTAATTCTTCTCGAATTGTTTGAATGCAGTGAATGCAGACTGTTATGTTGACACTTTGAAGAAGCTTAGAGGTCATCTTCGGCAACTTTACCCATTAAAAGATCAGAAAACTACACTACTGTTGGACGATAATGCCATGCCATTCTTCTGATCAAGAAATCACTCATTCCATCACTTAGGTTCCCATAGCTCACCAGTTAAATACATTCCTCATTCCATCACTCAGATTCCCATAGCTCACCAGTTTAATACATTCCTCATTCCATCACCCAGGTTCCTATAGCTCACTGGTTAAATATATTCCTCATTCCATCACTCAGGTTTCCATAACTCACCAGTTCTCATTCCATCACTCAAGTTCCCATAACTCACCAGTTCTCATTCCATTACTCAAGTTCCCATAACTCAGGTTCCCATAACTCACCAGTTCTCATTCCATCACTCAGGTTCCCATAACTCACCAGCTCTCATTCCATCACTCAGGTTCCCATAACTCACCAGTTCTCATTCCTTCCCAGTGTTCACTTCCAGGTGCTCTCCACGTAATTTTAGTATCCTCCTTATCCATCTTCAACTCACAGACTATGTATGCATTTGATGCAAGTCTATCTACTCTTTCATTTCCTATAACGCCAGCATATCCAGGACAGTAAGTCCAGGTGGTACGCTGAGGTTGGATGAAGCTGTAAATTCCATCTTCTCATACCGAAACCAACTGTTTCAAACTTTTCACAGCATGTACTAATATTTAGAAATGATAACTTTCCTAGTAAATTGAGTCTTATAGAGCCATTATAGAGCAATAATGGTCTCAACCTCTATTCTGACTATTAATTTCTTGTTTTTTTGTCAGGATGAAGACATTTTGGTCGAAACGTTCGTTTATGTTGATGTCATTAGTGTGTTTTGTATTTTTCTGCAACACTATTTACATATCTCTGTCTTTTTCCCCCACATTACTCTGTGTTGCTCCAGCTCTCACATCTTTAGTATGCTAGGCTGTTTCCTAACACTGAAGAGATATTATTTATTCTGACTCTGAAAGTAGTTGTTTTACACACTGTGATTTGATCACTCAGACCATGAAAGCCAGAATAGGAATTGAGTAGATAAACCATTTGTTCACTTTATACTAGTGTGTTGCTGGGGCTCTAAAGGGGGAAAAAGAATAGCAACACCATGATCCACCATGCATGTTGTAAGAGATGACTAAGGAGGTTTAGGAATGGAGTTGACTGTCCTGGCAGTATTTCGATCCCAAAGAACTATGAACGATACAGCAATACTATCCTTCTGTGTGATGGGAATTGTCTCCAGAGCTTTATTTCATACTCAGAAGAACTCCAACTCTCAGATGAGTGCCATGCTTTGAGAAGCCTCCTGCTCAGAGGGGTTATGCTGCTGTCCGTTCATATTTCAGAGGTCAAATTGACCAAATAACAATGCTGAAATTGGATGTATCCTACCAAATAGTGTAGATATTGCAGTCAAGCTATAAACCATGACAATACACTATGTTCTCTTGAGTACATTCTGCTAACCAGCAGGAGTTTGAGAATGAATGCAAAAGTTCACCTTATTTTTGTTTCCATTGGGAGTATATTTTCTCTCAGCAAATAGATAAACTTGCAGGCTATCAAGAACCACTTTTGGCAGTGGTGCAACAACATAATCTTGTTTAGTTTGGACATGGTAACGAGACATGAATCGCTTTTCAATAATTATGTTGCAAGGAACAGTCAAGGGTGGAATGAGCAGAGAGTTTAGAGAAAATTCTGGATTGATAACATCAAGGAATGTGATGGGAATATTTTTCTGCATTCTTTCGAATAGCTGAATATAGAGATATTTGAAAAGTTGTTGAAAAGGGGGACTCCCGACGAAACTGATGGATTATGGGTCTTATTATTATTATATTTTCGCAGGTCAAAAGTGGACCACTTCACATTTGTGCTGACAGACATGGACAGTATGTTTAGGTTTGGTTTCTGCAGACATACAACTGGACATCAGACATGTCTATGTATTGTTAGGTAAGATATTATTATTTTGCTTTGGCTAACCTCGTAATTATTTGTGACCTTGTATGGATGATTAGATACATATGTTAACTATTAATGTCTGGAGGATTAGATACATATGTTAACTATTAATGTTGCAGACACTAGGATATATCTAAACTCCAAATTTGTAGAAACAGATTGTATGTCTTAACTCATAAGATCCTATACCACTGAAAAATACCCCCAGCTAGTTTCATATAATGTTATACCACTGAAAAATACTAGTGTCATATAATGTTATACCACTGAAAAACAATAGTGTCATATAATGTTATACCACTGAAAAATACTAGTGTCATATAATGTTATACCACTGAAAAACAATAGTGTCATATAATGTTATACCACTGAAAAATACTAGTGTCATATAATGTTATACCACTGAAAAACAATAGTGTCATATAATGTTATACCACTGAAAAATACTAGTGTCATATAATGTTATACCACTGAAAAACAATAGTTTCATATAATGTTATACCACTGAAAAATACTAGTGTCATATAATGTTATACCACTGAAAAACAATAGTGTCATATAATGTTATACCACTGAAAAATACTAGTGTCATATAATGTTATACCACTGAAAAACAATAGTGTCATATAATGTTATACCACTGAAAAATACTAGTGTCATATAATGTTATACCACTGAAAAACAATAGTGTCATATAATGTTATACCACTGAAAAACACTAGTGCCATATAATGTTATACCACTGAAAAACAGTAGTGTCATATAATGTTATACCACTGAAAAACAGTAGTGTCATATAATGTTATACCACTGAAAAACAGTAGTGTCATATAATGTTATACCATTTAAAAATGCTAGTGTCTTATAGTGTTATACCATTGAAAAGCGCATGTTTAAACTGTTGTGAATTATTATTAAGCATATTTGGCTCCCCTTTTGAATTCTGACAGAAGGAGAAAGCATCAGTGCACAATATTTACAATTATGATGTTCAAACAAGCATTTTCTTCCAGAAATTGTGTGAATAGTGAAGCTGGGAGTGTCCTAGAGTATATGCTCTGATATCTTATAGCTTTATCTGATCAAGAAGAGAGAATGTGCACAACGAATGGCACAACTCTTCCACATTTTAAATAAAATTCAACGCTAGTCATAACTCAACTATCAACTATAGCTTTGTATTTTATAATAATGAATATATTCCATTTAAAAAAGTATCCATATTTCCAAACATCAGTTGGTTGCCATGGTTTGAGATATTCTACAAGCTGTTGGACTTCGTGGCTGAGATCATAAACCGGTCAAAGAAGAACAACCTGGCCAACTTACTACGAGTGGCCTTTAACCATGTGGTTCCGTTACCTCGCACTTCAGTGACAATTGTTGCTGATGAAAATGTGAGTAGTAATTTTGTCTTAATAATAGTTTTGCTTATTTTAATCTCTAGGTATTGATAGCAAAAGAGCTTGAATCCTTCAGTGCAATGGGGAGTTTCTTCGAAACATTTCATACCCAGAACACTCCAACTTCAGCGGTCTGATCTCCCTGGTGTAGTTATTAAGCCGTTTGATTTGTACTCTAGACGTCTCAATATCGAAGCACACTCACGATGTATTGTTTACTTCTATGCAATTGTAACTCTTCTCTGTTGTAGGTCCCACAACACTTCTATACAATTGTATTTTGTAACCTCGCTATGTATAACATAATTAATATATTAGCGGGTCATCAAGAATCACTGTTAACAATCAAGAAACTTCTGTAAATTCTGGTGGAACTGGCAAGTGATGAGACATTCATCGATGGCAAAAGATGTTCTTCAAGGTTGGTGGAAAAAGATGAAGAGGTCAGAAGAAGATATGACTGGATAATATCAAGGACTGGACAAGGTGTGAATTTTTCAAGTGATCTTTCTGCACTGAGTGTCTCAATATGACACTCCTATGACCCTGACAGGTTATGGGTTTTATTATTTATTATTATTATATTTGGAACCTAGCCAATAGCTCATCATTTTTTGGTTGTAGTGATTTTTTTATGCAGTTTTTATGTTAATTAGTTTGGCATTGCTTTCTGAATAGTCCAGATGTAAAACAATTGCCTGTGGTGAGTTTTTAACCTCATACCTTGACTGTCACAGATGAAATCTGTAAACTTGCAACACAGAGCTGGCAGAGAATTTTATTCATCTGTAGTTCACTAATTTTATCCATCATTATTCACTAATCTAATTACTGGTTTTATCCTCCATAAAAACCGTTCCGGTAATTAGTAATATTATTGATCAGTTATCAGTAAGTAATCTACCACTACTTCAAATTATTATCTGCCACTAATTGCTAACTTTCTCCACAGATGTTCAACTTCACAGCCCCAGATATGAATGTGTTACCCAGCATTCCTAGCAGTGTAAGTTGTACACATTCATTGGTAATTTTTCTTTTGTTTCTAGTTAATAGATGTAGCCAAGAGTTCTTTAGTAAAATGCAATCTTAACACTAGGAAACAGACTCAGATATCTTTTGTATTTATTGAGAATCTCAGTGATGTGCTAGTTTATTTATCACTTTTGTATTCTGTGCCAGGTTTGTGAAGGTATAATTTTGGTTGTTGATCAGAGAACATAGAACATATTTTGCAGTACTGCCCACAGTACCACACCACAAGATTAAAGCTATGGCCATCAGAAACAGCTGTTAGGGCAAGCTCAACAGCTGTACAGTCTACACTGTGTAAGGCACATTGCCATAAGCTGAGCAGTCTTCTGTGCCTTAAAGACACAGTGTAGAAGACTGTCTTGCTTATGGCAATGTGCCTTAAAGACACAGTGTAGAAGACTGCCCAGCTTATGGCAATGTGCCTTAAAGACACAGTGCAGAAGACTGCCCAGCTTATGGCATTGTGCCTTAAAGACACAGTGCAGAAGACTGCCCAGCTTATGGCATTGTGCCTTAAAGACACAGAGCAGAAGACTGCCCAGCTTATGCTTACAAGTAAATTCATGAAGGAAGCACGAGGATAAATGAAAATAATTCTTACAACTGACGGGAATTGAACCAGGTCTGTTCTAACAGCACTGAATCTCTTTGCAACACAAGTAAACAGGTTTTCCGTATTTGACCAACCACATCCCTTTATTCCTTACAGACACATTGTAGAAGATTGCCCAACTTATTCCTTACAGACACATTGTAGAAGATTGCCCAGCATATGGCATTGTGCCTTACAGACACATTGTAGAAGATTGCCCAACTTATTCCTTACAGACACATTGTAGAAGATTGCCCAACTTATTCCTTACAGACACATTGTAGAAGATTGCCCAACTTATTCCTTACAGACACATTGTAGAAGATTGCCCAACTTATTCCTTACAGACACATTGTAGAAGATTGCCCAACTTATTCCATACAGACACATGTAGAAGACAATATATATGCAGGCATGGAGATGAGTTTTACTAACAGGTGCAGGCATGGAGATGAGTTGTACTAACAGGTGCAGGCATGGAGATGAGTTGTACTAACAGGCGCAGGTATGAAGATGAGTTTTACTAACAGGTGCAGGCATGGAGATGAGTTTTACTAACAGGTGCAGGCATGGAGATGAGTTGTACTAACAGGTGCAGGCATGGAGATGAGTTTTACTAACAGGTGCAGGCATGGAGATGAGTTTTACTAACAGGCGCAGGTATGAAGATGAGTTTTACTAACAGGTGCAGGCATGGAGATGAGTTTTACTAACAGGTGCAGGCATGGAGATGAGTTGTACTAACAGGCGCAGGTATGGAGATGAGTTGTACCAACAGGTGCAGGCATGGAGATGAGTTGTACCAACAGGTGCAGGCATGGAGATGAGTTGTACCAACAGGTGCAGGCATGGAGATGAGTTATCCCAACAAGTACAGGTGTTACCACATCATTATAAACTGTAACACAATATAACTTTTATTTTGAAGTTGAAGGAAATGAGAAACTAATTAAAATGTATGAAATTTGATAATATCCTTACAGAGAAATTTGACGGAGTACTACAGCGCTGTGGACCCATACAACATGATGCTGATATTTGCCAGGTAATTGTTAAGATCTCATGCTTCTTTCATATGTTCCATGTTATCAACAAAAAATGTATCTGTTATTTTCATGCTTTCAACAAGGGTGAATTTATGTTTTACTTCCACCACCGTAACTATGACAAAAGTGACTCCATATTTGTGAAGTCAGCGTGATGATAATTTTCGATCATGTGGTTTTCGCGACATGAAATTGTATCCACCTAGAGTGTGATCATGAGCAAAGCAGACAGTAAAATGGTGACAATCTTGGAGCTTTAAGGAGGTTCTCAAATTATGAAGGACTAACATGTTAGCCTGATTCTGGGCTCTCCTTGGGAACTGTCACATCCTGCACTGTTATTTTTCATCACACGTCATAAGCCACCTGTTGATAGTTGTAACACAATGTATACATTGGCATCGTGCACATATCCAGTAGTCTCGATTCGTCTTGCCAAAGGTTCCAAATGAGGTCCGACAAGAAAGTGAGGTCAACACTTTGCACAACTCCTCTCCACTTTAATCAAAATCCCCAGTGCAAGTCATTTTCACATCCATGAAAAAGAGCGCATCATCTTGTGAAAAGAGGAGAAATGCAGCAGCTCAACAGAGGAGAGTAGCTAGAAAGTCACGGATAGACCAAGTTCCGTCTACAGTCGTCATTTCATGTCCGAACTGTCCAAGGACATTTACAGCTCGAACAGGGCTCATTAGCCATCTGCAAACTATTATGTATGATCATAATTCTAACTGTATTTTCAAAAGTGAATGTAAAAAATGGTCATCATCACTTGTGATGAACGAACACACACACACACACACACACACACACACACACATTGGCAGCTAGGACCATGGTCGGGGATTGCGCTCATCTGGCAACTAGGACCATGGTCAGGGATGGAGCTCAATCTGGTTCCCCCAGTGTAATGTACAGTGCTAGGTTCTCTGAATGTTGCACCACAAAGGGAAACTTAATTTTAAATATAAAATATTTTGTAGCTTCTAAAGAAGAAAGTCTCATTATATTAGCATGTTATCTATTGATTATCTATTGAGGCCAGTTTCTAATCAAGAATCTATTGATTGTTTACTGTTACATAATAGTCAGATCTTTCATATGTTATCTGCTGAGAGTTTAATGTTACATAATGGTTGGTCTGATAGGCCAAAAGTGAGATCTTCAGACTTTCTGCATGAGGATACTATATATGTCTACTCACAATTGCTAAAGTTAGATGTGGTAGGTCAAAATTCTGAGTTGTTGCAGTCACACTGTAAACCATAAAAACACACTCTGTTCTGTGGACTACATCCTGCTAACCTGCAGAAGTTTGAGAATGAATGCAGAAAAAGAAGAAATTCCTATTCAAAAGCTTTATTTGTTAGATTCTTGTATATCTCAGAAAACTAGCATGGTTCGGACATGTATGCAGGTACGATTCCTTGTAAAAAAAAATACTGCAGGGAACTGTCGAGGGTGGAAGAAACAGAGGAGGGCAAATAAAGGCATAGACAGACAAAATCAAGGAATGTACAGGGCAAGAAATTTCCGCACTCATCCACATTGCTGAGGATAGAATTCGCTGGAGGACTCTGTGTGCTGAGGCATCTAATGTGGTACCCCTACGACCCTGAAGGGTTATGGGTTTATTGATGTATATATATATATATTATACTGATATATCTCAGGTCTAGCATGTAACACATATGTATCAATGTCTGTTTCCAGTATGCTCCATGAACGCCGAATTTACATGACCTCCAGAAAGTTGAGCAGATTGACAGCCTGTATCCATGCTGCTGAAATGCTGCTATACCCAATGCATTGGTAAGATGTTTTGTTGCTGAGTTACTGTAACAACAATGAAAGAGACAATCATATTTCTTACCTTTCAGTACTTAGAAAGAATAAAGAAACAGTTTCATTGTTTTTGTCCCAAATGGGCTGCCGTAGATAAAATGATGGGTATTCCTGAGAGGATGTCACAGTGTGAAGAATATATCTGCCTCTCTGAGAATGAATTGTGAAGATCCTTTGTGACATGTTCAAGATAGGAAAGCATATGTATAATTTCTACACAAACATGGTGTTTTACAGAATCATCATCAAGTGCAGTTTCTGCAACAAAGGGTGGCAGCAATCTACCTCAAACATCCTGTCCTTTGCCTTAGTGATGAACTGAAGTCTGTGTCCATTTCATGTTTCCCTCCTATTTGTAATACTGCCTACCTCTTGTTCACTGCCCCTCAAATCTACCCTCAAGTAAGGTCTGCAATATGGTGTCATGTCTTTTAATATGTCATAAATATTTGATTTGTTTGACTTTTATTTCCTTTAATAATTCTTTCTTCATACTGTGTTCTCTTTGTTTTCTTCTCTTCCCATGATGTTCTCCCTATTCTTCAATATATCCACATCTCAAAGGCATCAATTTTGTCTTTTAGTTTATTCATTATTTATCCATATTTATGAGTCATACATTAACTAATGTTGAGTAGTTGTTGCACTTTGTAATTATAATATTTAGTTTGTGCTTTGTTTAGATGTCAATATTTTTCTCATGTCAAGTACTTTGAGCTATTCCTATTCTCTGTTTAACTTCTATTTCACATCCATCATCATTTGTAATTATGGGTATTTTAGGCACATCTATTTTCGCAAAGAGATTTCATGTTATTGTCATTGGCAAATAAATGTGATAGATGAAGGGGATATCGCTGTAAGCAGGACATCTTGATTCATGTTGGTACGTCCAGCAGGACATCTTGATTCATGTTGGTACTTCCAGCAGGACATCTTGATTCATGTTGGTATGTCCAGCAGGACATTTTGATTATGTTGGTACATGGCTGCAGAACTGTAATGTAAATCCTAACCCTAACAAAAATTCTGACCCCAATATTAGCCCAAATCCTAACACTAAACCTACTGTAATTAACAATTACAATTTCACAGAATACAAAGCATGAGGAAGACCAAGAACTAGATTGATGGAGGCATCAAAGAAACCTTAAAGAGACAGAGTGATCATGGCCAATGCGACGTGAATGGCCAAAGACAGACAACTCCAACTTCTCTCACAGTGCTTATGACACAAGTGAAAATGACAGATAGATAGAATTTCAGTAGCTTTGTACCATACACACCCACAGAGAAGTCACGTTTAGAAGCCATGCCTTATGCTTGACCAATCTAAAAGATTTTGTAAGCAGTCAGTCATCTACGGAAACATTTGAATAAAAGCAACAAAATTTTATTCTTAACAGGGGAATTCTTTCTAAGAGTTTCACTTTCATTAATGGATGCTGCATGGAATAGATGGTTTGAAATGATATGTTAAGATTACCAATGATGAACTTCTGGAAAAACAAAGCACAGAATAGTAGAAAGGAAGCTCAGAAAATGATGCTAGAGATGGATAAGACATACATTATGAAGATCAGTTGGGAGGATTTTTAAGACAGGCGTTGTTTTGGAATGCATAGAGAATGAGGAAAAGAGGGGGACCAAGAAACACCGGAAGTTACATACAGATACAAGAGAGATGGGTGAAATTGAATAAAATGGCATGCTGAAGACGGATGTGTCGGACCATTGCCACAAATAAAACGGCGACACAACGCATTTCCATTCTCTGGACTACATCCTGCTGGAAATCTAATAGGACCATGGTCCTGCTACAAGAGAAATTCAGCAGGAGTTTGAGAATGTACGCTGAATAAGAATGAAGAAGAAGAAGAAAAAAATGGAAGATGTACATTGATGACCTATGTCCCCACAGGGAGTTGAAAAGTGTATAGATAGACTCTTTGCTTTGAAGTCAATGACTTCATCTCTTTTTTAAAAACTTGCATGGTTTGAACATGTATGCCGACATGCTTCCTCATAAAAAACAATACTGCAGGGAACCGTCGAAAGTGAAAGAAGCAGAGGAGGACACAAAAACATGGAGACAACATCAAGGACTGGACAAAACAGGGTTTTTCCTCATTCGTCTACATAGTAGAGGATATAAATCGATGAACTCTATATGTTGATGCATCCAATATGGTACTCATACGACCCTGATGGGTTACGGGCTTATAGATGGATAGACTATTTGTTTAAATTCATAGGAATTATGAGTGATGAAGCTCTCTTATGTGCAATATGAATGACATGTTGCTCAGAAAATCAAGCTATAAACCAATATGCAAGTCAGTCCATTCTCCAGACTACAGCAACTCAGTCCATTCTCCAGACTAGAGCAACTCTATCCATTCTCCAGACTTCAGCAACTCTATCCATTCTTCAGACTACAGCAACTCAGTCCATTCTCCAGACTACAGCAACTCTATCCATTCTCCAGACTACAGCAACTCTGTCCATTCTCCAGACTACAGGTTATTCATATTTATTATTAAACTCCTGAAGATTTTGCTAACCTGCATGAGTTTATAAGCAATAGCTTCTTCAGAGCTGTCTTTCATACCGGAAAAACTCTCAGCTGTATGCGATTCTTCGAGAATAATTCTCGAAGTGGGGTTATATGTGTAAATTGTAGACCCCAAAATCCACTATTTGGTATTCATACATTCAATTACACAAAAGCATGCAACCACTTGGTGGTATAAACGTTGCCACTTTTTGAAGATATTGTTGTGTTCTCTTGTTCGTGTGTTTATTATTAGTTTCTGAAGATACATTATGTTAATTAGCAAATGTTTTATACAAACCTACAGTTTGTAATAACATGTCAACTTGGTATATAACTGACTTAATTATATTTTCAGGCAACACCTGTACATTCCAGTGTTACCTGCACACCTGATTGATTATATCAGGTATATATTTTATTTGTAAATTTGGATTGAAAGTGAATTATTTTCTCTTTAGAATGTAGGGCTGTATCTGTCACCTCTGTGGGTTGATAGTTGCAGGTTTTTGTTACATTACAGTAGCTGGTGAGTGCAGTATAACTATGATCCAGTAGATAAAAATGTGTATATAAGAAGAACGATACTCAAGCTATCCAGAGAATTACATAGATATTCGGCCCTGGTAAGGCAGAAGTTAGAGGCAGCGAACGATCAGACTCATTGGTGGCTAATACTGTGTTGATGATGCTGTCCTAGAATCCTAGGAATATCGCTAAGGGACAGAGTGAGGAATGAGGACATTAGACAAAGAACTGGCACCACCCCAATTTTGGAATATATTAAGAGACAACAGATAAAATGGTTTGCACACATCAGCAGACTACCATCAAACAGCATACCACATCAAGCTATGCTACACAGATACACTGAAGGCAGACCTAGAGGTCGACTTCGAAAACGATGGACCACTAAAATTAAAGAGGCGACAAATTCTACAATATACTCAGCACACACGAGGGTCATCTCCAGAAAACTCTTCTACTCCTGAAGCTGAAAGGCAACAATGGGTTAAGTGAATAGATAAGATGAATGGGATGGGATGATCCAGAACAAGACCGACTGGTGGAAGTGTTGTTCATGCTCGAGAACACATAGAAGCCCACATGCCCCATCACAACTGACCCCCATTAAAAGTAGGAGTCATGACTCAGATATTGGATACTTGAATATGTACTCCTGGGTTTGGAAGAAAGCTTTGAATACAGTTCCCCATTGCACACAGGACAAGCATTGAACAAATGTCAGGGAGGGCATTATTCAAATATCTGACAGAAGCAGTATTGAGACTCGGACTCTGGACACTGCGGGCAACGTAGAGGGGGGGGGGGGGCGTAAGTCACTAATGACACTGCAAACATAGCCAAACTTGACTGTCAGCCATTGCCCAACATGGCTCATACAGAGAGAATTAGGTTCAGTACCCATGGGCCCACTACGAAGCTCCTCGTAAGAGACTTGTATTTGACCTACATCATTGGGTAATATACGCAATGGCGAAGAGTAAAAATACACAGACCTTGCCTGGTGATGGATTGGAAAGCCATCTCAAGCAAACGAGATGGTTGGTTGGTTGCTGATCCAGCGGTCCATGGGCTCATGCCCTTTGACCTAATGCCATTAGATGGCATTATATTGCTGGGAAGTCTGTGGATTTTCAGCCCACCCCGGGACAGAGCCAGAGAATAACTATCACACCTCCAGGAAGGTAGGTTTAAACCTATGCACTGCTCCTAGCCACTGTAGCCAAGATAGGGTTCACTGTGCTAATTCCGCGCCACCAGTTGACTACTGGTTATGCCGAACTTCTCTATTGCTCCAGGCATGCAACCAAATGTTCAAGTCAAAAGGATTGTCACGTCCTGAGTCACTGTGCCTCTATGATGGGCCTCAGAAATAGGAAAAACAGTGATGTCAGTTTCCTCCTCCTCAGTGCTGCACAGTACATCTCTGGCTCCCTCCCAACCACAGAGGGTGCATACATATATATTCAGGCAAACATGTAAAACATTTCAACAACAAAACAAAATCATAATTGTATAGGTGACGTGCCATGAAGCTTCTATAAGAAGATAACCTCAATATAACGGCATGTCATCCACTAAGGTTTTCTGTTGCATGGATGGTATGTCTAGTGGGCCATTGGTGAGACCCACAGACGCAACCACATGTGTAAGCAAACGAGATGAGTGCATGAGAAATGCACAGGTCAAACCCCAGATCACTGATGTGTTTGGCAAAGCAGCACTTCATCTAGGAAGGTGTATCAACACTGAATTTAGTTCGGCTGTCGCAGCTACTCAATACAGCTCATACAGAAGAAATTAGGTCTAGGACCTAGGGACTCAAAGTTGGTAATGGAGTAGTCTTCCTACATGAGGAACAGCTCACTGGGTGAAAAGCGTCTCGTCAGGGGATAGACAAACAGTGCTGACCCAAGCAAACTATCAGCTTGTCTCATTAAATGTAGAAGACTCCTCCAATAGGCATTGCATCAAGCTGAAAAGGGGTCCTGGGTATGAAAGAAAACTCAGAAACATCTCTATTGAACATAGAAGTAAGAACTAATCGATCATAATTCCTGGGGTTCTCAAACCAAACATTCCATGCATGTCATAAGAGATAACTAAAAAGGTTATGAGTGGAATTTTCTGTCCCATTTCATATATGGTCAAAGTGACCCAAAGTCAATTGAATGTATCAGGCCAAAAGGTCCAGATATCATAGCATAGTTGTAAACCATGACACAACGCATTTCATTCTCCACACTACATCCTGCTAATTTTCAAGATTTGAGAAAGAACGCAGAAGAAGAAGAATCTTTCCAGCTCATTGTGTCTTTTTATATTTCCAAAATATATTAATTTGCACTTACATATACATTTAATTTTCTTATTTTCCCCTGTTTCAATGACATAATCTTTTCTTTGTTTCAGCGCACCGATGCCATATTTGATAGGAGTCCATAGTAACTTGCTTGAGGTAAGATTTTTATTGTGATTATTATTTGTCTGTTGTTTATGTTCTTTGTCGTTGACAATGACTTCTGTTACCATTGACCATGTCCTCCATTATTAGTCTTTCCATGCCATTATGTCCCTTTATATGTCTAAAGAATCTCAACTTTCTTATTATAATGTTGTTAATGCTATTTGACGTTTACCCTACTTCTCAATTCTTGGTTTGATTTTTTTCCATCCTTATTATTATGAACATTTTCTTTAGTATCTCATCTCTAAGGCAGCTATTTTCTTTGCAGTTGACTTGTTTTGTGGCACTTGTTTAGTGTCCAAGGCTCTTTGACAATGGTTTTAATTTAGTTTGGAAGTCACTATTGTGATTCTTGTCCAGATTTCACACACAAATATCTAACAGAAAAGCAAATAATACCAGAAGTCTCCAGCTCTTGTGGTGTGCAACTCTAAGAAAATGCATCTTAGAGTTGGTAAAATGTAATTGTAAAGAGAAGTGTTGTATTAATTTCACCAGAGAAAAGCCTCACTATATATGGATGTCACTTACTAGGGGGTTTCCTGTTGTATGATTGTTGATCTGGTAGTTTCATAGTTTACTGTTGTATGATTGTTGGTCTGGTAGGTCTCATAGTTTACTGTTGTATGATTGTTGTTCTGTAGGTTTAATAGTTTACTGTTGTATGATTGTTGTTCTGTAGGTTTAATAGTTTACTGTTGTATGATTGTTGGTCTGTAGGTTTAATAGTTTACTGTTGTATGATTGATGGTCTGGTAGGTCTCATAGTTTACTGTTGTATGATTGTTGGTCTGTAGATTTAATAGTTTACGGTTGTATGATTGTTGTTCTGTAGGTTTAATAGTTTACTGGTGTATGATTGTTCTGTAGGTTTAATAGTTTACTGTTGTATGATTGTTGTTCTATAGGTTTAATAGTTTACTGTTGTATGATTGTTGGTCTGATAGGTCTCATCGTTTACTGTTGTATGATTGTTGGTCTGATAGGTCTCATCGTTTACTGTTGTATGATTGTTGATCTGGTAGTTTCATAGTTTACTGTTGTATGATTGTTGATCTGGTAGTTTCATAGTTTACTGTTGTATGATTGTTGATCTGGTAGTTTCATAGTTTACTGTTGTATGATTGTTGGTCTGTAGGTTTAATAGTTTACTGTTGTATGATTGATGGTCTGGTAGGTTTAATAGTTTACTGTTGTATGATTGTTGTTCTGTAGATTTAATAGTTTACGGTTGTATGATTGTTGTTCTGTAGGTTTAATAGTTTACTGGTGTATGATTGTTCTGTAGGTTTAATAGTTTACTGTTGTATGATTGTTGTTCTATAGGTTTAATAGTTTACTGTTGTATGATTGTTGGTCTGATAGGTCTCATCGTTTACTATAATATGATTTTTGATCTGGTAGGTCTCATAGTTTACTGTTGTATGATTGTTGTTCTGGTAGGTCTCATAGTTTACTGTTGTATGATTGTTGGTCTGGTAGGTCTCATAGTTTACTGTTGTATGATTGTTGGTCTAATAGGTCTCATCGTTTACTATAATATGATTGTTGATCTGGTAGATCTCATAGTTTACTGTTGTATGATTGTTGTTCTGGTAGGTCTCACAGTATCACATAATGCAAGTAGCTAACAAATAAATCTTGTATGAATATTCCAATTTATTTTAGTCGGTGCTGTTAGTGTGACAATTATTTATTGTGTCTCTTCCAGAAACTTAAAAACCGCGTAGATGCTGCAGATGCTGTTGTCGTAGACCTGGATGCTAATACAGTCACCACTGAATATGATGATCTGGGGGATTTACCAGAAGATGTGGTATGTTGTTTTTATCTCTAGCAATAACGAGTGATAGAGCTTCTGTTCAATGGAGGAAAAGGGGTGGTTTCTCCAGAATTGTATATTATACCCAGAAGACTACAACTATTAGTGGTGTAGGTTCATTACAGGGAGACGTGGCCGGATGTCAACTTTTTAATATTATGCATAGTTTTATTCATATTTCGTGACTTCGCTGAACTCAGATTAAAAAGTAGATTGGTTGCATCCATATGTGCTTTATGCACTGAGAACCCCCCAACCCAAGGGTCATTCAAGGGAGTGCGGGCTTTCAGTGTGTAGTGGGCGGTTCGCTGAATCCACCAGTAGTTGTATGTACTGTGAAATGCGTCTTCATCGATATTTTGTTTTGTTAAACAATGTACATATTTGTTTTGTTAAAAAGTACCTACAGCTGCCACTGAAGTACCATGGTGCGCAATGCTTTGAGAAGAAGCCTCCAATTCAAAGGGGATGTAGAAGATATAGGATAAAATTTGTTTATTGAGTGTTGCAGTTTTAGTTTATACACTTTTCATCTAAATGTTGTTGAATTTAATTTGTATTTTGTGTGGGAGAATCTTCTTCTCATTCATAGTTTAATGTCAACAAAGTAAGTTTTATCGTGCAGACATGCTAAATAGACGGGTTGCATGATACCATGGTTGCTGGTGCGCCTCTCTGCCTGGTATCTTTGACTTCAGTACCTGTGCTTGCTTGGGCAGGATTGTGGTCCTACTTGATATTGGAGATGGCCCGACCAATCTTAGTTTCCAGCTTCCATTGGCTGGGCGGCCTTTGCCCATTTTGCTTTCTATCGTCCCCTCCATTAACACTCTCTCCATGCTGTTGTGTCTCTTAATGTGACAGAAAATATTAGCTTCTTCTTTAATATGGTTTTCAGAAGCCAGCCTTCCTGGATGTTAATTGTTATTA
This sequence comes from Meghimatium bilineatum, assembly GCA_034231615.1. NCBI lineage: Eukaryota > Metazoa > Mollusca > Gastropoda > Stylommatophora > Philomycidae > Meghimatium > Meghimatium bilineatum. The sequence continues at coordinate 8,158,810 of CM067321.1, forward strand.
ACACCTCCTGGTTTGTTTTCCTTGCTGACCATGGTATTCTCAGAACTATTCTATAGCACTTTAATTCAAATGATGTTATTCTCTTGGCTGCTGTTTTATTTAGTGTCCATGCTTCACATTATATTTTGTTCTTCATATTTAAGAACACGTTTTACTGTTTGCTGAACTTTAGGGTTTGACTTAATTATGTTCAGTAGGTCACGTTCGTTTGTTGTTAATAACTCTGTGTCTGCATATCTAATTTCTGGTATCTACAGCCCTCCTATATTTATGGGTCTGAAATCAGGCTTCATTGTTTCTTGTCTCATGCTTCTCATTATATTTTCCGCATAGATTTTGATCAAGTATGGAGACAAGGTACAGCCTTGTCTTACTCCCTTCTTTGCATTGAGCCACTCCGATCTTGCACCCTCCACTTTTCTGCTGTTTCTTGATTTTTATACAGCTCTGCTATTAGTCGTGTAATGTGTTTTGAGAAACCCATGTCGTTCATTATTTCCCATAATTGATAGTGATTGACACAGTCGAATGCTTTGGTGTAGTCTATGAAGCATGCATGCAGTTCGATGTTATACTCTCAACATTTCTCTATGATCATCCTCATGTTAAATATATGATCTCTCGTGCCTCTGCCAGTTCTGAAACCTGCTTGCGCTTCATGTTAAATATATGATCTCTCGTGCCTCTGCCAGTTCTGAAACCTGCTTGCACTTCGTGGATCTCCTCCTCCCTCTTGTTATGTATTCTTTTCATTATAACGTGCAGTAGTATTTTACTGGCTTGGCTGATCAAGGCGATTGTTCTATAATTTGAACATATTTGCATATCACCGCTTTTGGGTATTGGTATATTATCTGCGAGAAACGTTTTTCATTTTTTTGTACAGGTCCTCTATGTTTTTGCAGGAGTCCTTGATAAATTGTTGTTTATCCTTTCTTATTTGTATTTTTATTTCCATTTGAGTTATTTGTATAATGTATGGCTGTTGTTATTGTTGTTGTGCTTGACTTTCCTTCTTTCTTCCACTAGCTTCATGATAGCGTCTGTTATATACCGGTATGTTTGTCTTTTCTTTGTTTTCTTGGGTATATATTTTTGTGCACCCTGTATGTAAATCTCTAATTCTGTTGGTTAACTCTACCACTGGAAATCCCTCTTGTTCCTCTAATAAGGCTTCGAATCTGTAATTTTGTGTGTGTATTCTGTTGGAATTTTGAAGCAGTTGAAGTTGATTGTAGCGTTACCTCTGACATTTTAAAGTTTTTGTTTGAATTTAGTTACTAATAGTTCATGGTCAGAGTTGGAGTCTGCCCCTGGGTATGTGTTAAATGCTGAGATGTTGGATGTCCATCTTTGCTGAATCATTATATAGTCGATTTGATTTTTCGTTATATCATATGGGGACCTCCAGGTACATTGAGTATGCATACACTTCGATATTTACTAGTGGAGACTAAGTACCTATAGGTTTGCCCAGAGTGCAGCCAGCTCATAATCATTAATCAATCTGCCTGTGTATTGCTGGGATCCACAAGGGGAGTAAAGAATAGCAGCAGTTTTTATCTTCCATACAATTCGTAAAAGACATTGCAAATATTTCAATTCGATGTCCCATCCTGTATAAGGTCAAAGTGACCTAGAAGCCATGCTGTAAGTCAGATGTGTCAGATCGAAAGCTGCAAATATCGCAGAAAATCTGAAAACCATGATACGACACATTATGTTCTCTGGACAAGATCCTGCTAATCTGCAGGAGTTTGAGAATGATCACAGAGGAAGAAAAAGAATTGATCAATATTTTTCATTCCATGTAACGTATAGATCAAATAGCACAGTGTGTAGTATTTGACTGAAACACTGACTTGTATTTACTGTCATCCCTGCCGAATCAGTCACCAAGTGACACTGTATTCATGAACAAGAGAAACTACCAATTCTGGCTGTCTGTATGAGTTCCTGTCTGCCTGACCTCCTTTTAAGATGACAAAAGTCATCTAATTCTGTTTAAATGTCATACATCACCCATCTCTCATTCTTCTGGACTGTTATGACATGTCATATATTTCTCACTTTCAGTCCAGTTACCTCAAGAGGAATCTCAAGACAGATGTTGTTAAAAACTCTATGAAAACTGGAGATGCAATATCTAAAGCCTTCCTACATTCTCTAGTTCGACTGATTGGTAAGTACTGGCATTAACCTTTACCTTACAGGACACAACAGATTAAACAGCCACTTAAATAGATTAAGACTAGTCCCATCATTTCTGTGCCCTTGTGGGCAGGCAGTACAGACCACTGAAAGACTGTAATACACTAAACCAGTTAAAGCAGGGGTGGGCAAACTTTTTGTGCAGAGGGCCGCATTGAAAATTGTAAAGCTTTTGGAGGGCCGCATATAATATGTATATTTGGCAATATATATATATATATATATATATATATATATATATATATATATATATATATATATATATATATATATATATATATATAAATATTTAAATGATGTCAAATTGGGAAAAAAATATGTATATATAATATATAAGAAAGTCGAATTAAAATTCCAATGGATTTCTGTGTAATATTAATGGGAAAAAATAATTTTTGACGATCGTCCGTTTATTTAAAAATGTGTTTGAGGGCTGCAAAATATCCAATGGTGGGCCGCATGCAGCCCGCGGGCCGTAGTTTGCCCACCCCTGAGTTAAGGGAAGAACACTGGTCTACAGAAACGGATATCCACAGAAAGATGTATGGGAGCACTGAGGAGGTTTCAAATGCAGCAGCATTTATTCAGAAAACCTGACTGGCTGTGTAGACATGTCAAATTGTGAATGAGAAGAAGAAGACCTTTACCTTGCTCAATATAAATTATGTAACTGCCAGATTGTTTTAAAAAAATTGCGTAGTGATGAAAAAAATTCATAGAAAAATATTATTAAAATGACAGACTCACATGTTCTTGCCGACTAATTTATTATTTAAATAAATTCCTATACCTGTCTTATTTCTAATTAAATTCATAAAGTTATTTCCTAACCAAACAAACCAAAATAAAACGCTTCAATATCACTAACCTTCGATCCAATCTTGTGTAGATCTAAGAATATTTCTCTACTTGCTTCACAAACAACATGATATAAATTCAATGCATGGATGTCCTTACCTAATATTGCATTGTCATGTCATAATGAAACTAACATGTTCCATAATGTCTTCTTTGAATGTAAACATAATTCCCAACAATTCCTTATTTTTAGAAAAACAACCCACAAGAATTTTTTCAAAAAAAAGGCTTCATTTCAACGTGATTCGTTTTGTTTGTTCAACTTTCAAATTTCCATAATTTTCAGACCTTATTTTTGCTTAGGAGAATGTCTGAAAGGAAGTTAGGTTTGCTCACAGTGTTGCCACTCTTTTTTTTTCCAAAAGAAAAAGTCAAATTTAAACTTTTTATTGTAGTTACAAAATTACTTAGCGATGGTCGCAATTCTGCTACCATGCCATTTAGCAGAGTACAACCGGAAGTGGGTTTATATTTGCACTAATGGCATAGAGATATTTATGCATAAATGGCATAGTTAATTATTTCTCAAGGTCAATCTCTATAGCCTTCCTACATTCTCTAGTTCAACTGATTGTTAAGTACTGACATCAACTATTTCTCAGGAGTATGTTACTGTTTCCTCATCAACTATTTCTCAGGAGTATGTTACTGTTTCCTCATCCTCTGCTATTCATTTCTCTCTCTTTGTTATCCTTCTGTGTATGTTCTCAAACTCATACAGATTAACAGGATGTTGTACAGAGAACGGAATGCATTGTGTCATGGTTTAACCTTTAGAGCCCTGGCTTAAAATTACAAAACTTCCCCCAGGGCCTGACTTATTTTTTGGAAAATTTTCGTTATTGATGGTGGGTGTTTTGAAAACGGCATAACTTTTTTGTTTTAAAAGATATCAAAAAAATTTTTGCACATCTAAATAAAAGAGTGAATAGTGAATATTATCGTGTTTTTTTTGTTGTTGTATGTGTGATATGACAGTTGTGAGCACGTTTTGAAGTTGAAAATTCTGGCGAAAAACGCAAAACGTCATTTTCAAAATCGCAAATATATCTTCGTGACGATCCTAATACATGAGCAATGTGTGGCAACATTGATAAAATCCTCATAAATACCTATACTTATTGTATATGTATTGTTTTATATCAAAACTAATATAATATGAACTAAAAAGACTAATAAAACGTGAAGAAATTGCATATAACGTCCGTCCGGTCAACACTAGGTCTATGCCGACACGCAGCGTAATTATTGTCCATGCACACATGTGTCACCCCTGATACATATTATTTTTGTGCTTTTTAATGAATACACACACATTCTTATCAAATAACAACATATTAAACACAAAAAACAACAATTAGAACATGTAGTCACGATCACTTACCCATGCCACGCGGTACTCAATTTGATAGTAAAATACGGCCGAAAATGGCTAAAGTCGCTCTAGAAATGCGTTGACAAATTCAACCGGCTTTCTCTCTCTTACAATCGTAATGAGTAAAGGAATTTGACCTTTAAACTGTGACGTATTCCTAGCTTCGTGTTGCGGGAATTCTATGTTATATAAGCTTTAACTTCGTGAAGTTCCGTGCTCGGGAATGGAGCGATATCGTATGTTGCGTGATTGCGACCACAGGCACTACGGGATGCACACGCAAGGCGCAATGTTGCGACCGTAGGGGCCTAAAGGTTAAAGCTTATCTATGATACCTGCCTTTCAGCCTGACATCCAATTTCAGCATGGCTTCTGGATCACTATGACCCTATATGGAATGTGACGGCTAACTCCATCCTGAAACCTCCTTAGTCCCCCTGTATGACATACATGGAAGGTAAACAGTGTTCCTATTCTTTGCTCCCCTTTTGGGCACTGGCATTATTATTTATTCACCATCTGTGTGTTACAGGACCTAGAAGGGGAACTAAGAAAATAACACTGTCCTCTGCTATCATAAGAGGCTTCTAAGGAGGTTAGGCATAGTGTTGACCACCCAACCCATGATCTCTGCTGTGGTAAATCTGCTGAAGATCCATACTTGGACTGCTGGAAGGGAATTAACCCTTTATCTACTGCATGCATTGATTGCAGGAAAGTCACAGCAGTGTTCCCTCTAAATTAGAAGACTGCCCAGCTTGTGGCATTGCACAGTACAACCACATTAAGCAGAACATTCATATGGGACAATAGCTCAGGTAAACATCCCATCAAAAATAATCCCATAGAAACATCAATATGTAAACTGAAAATACAAATCTGTTGCCTGGCATAGGGAACAAGAGTGGCATACTTGTACTCTTCATGAGATGTTCTTGTTGACTTTCAATAGTATTTATTTTGTGTCTCACGGTTATTTTGTTTTTATTTTCTGCATAATGGATGCACAATATTCATTTGTAACATGTTTCCAAAAGTCTGTATTCTCTATTTCCGCTGTAATTGCCCAACTCATAAAAAAATATTATTAGAGATTCATATTGTTTTATCTCACTGCTGTAATTATTCTGCTCTTCCATATGGTATTTAATCTGGACATTGCAGCCGAGACTATTTCAAGTCTAATCTTTATTTCTTTGTTAGTGCTTCTATCGCTGCGCATATAAGGTCCTTATATATCCTTGAGACTAACGGAAATTGAACCAGATCCGGGGTGCAAAGGGAACGCATTGCTCTAGGCGGACCCAGGGTTAGCAGATAACCAAGATCCCAAATGTACCTCCTCGCGGTGCACCCTGGTAACAGATAACTGCAGCTTGAGCTGATTCTGGACAAATAATTTGAGGATCGTGTCCGAGAATGTGGAGGAAGCAGATGGAAAGAGATTTGACTGAAAAAGAGACAGACAATATCTCCGGCACAATTTGTATCACCACATACAGCGACACTGTCGACATACAGTGACGCCTGTAAGTCCAGTCAGAACATTGGATGGGCGGCCAATGTAAAAGGCACGTAAAGGTGGATGCATGGAAAGAAACAAATATATGTCACAATGAGTACAATGACATAATGAAAGGGCAGAATAGCGCCAGAGGGCAGCGCAAACTGCAAATGAAAAGTGAAAAGTTTCTAGGAAAGGGTAACTATAAGCTCTGTTAGCTCAGACGAGCTTCTAGTTACCTGTTTTCCTTATATGCTGAGACCCAGACCCAATTGTGGGCGTTCAGAAAAGCAAGAAGACCTAAACCATCTCTAATGTCGAGCCGCAAGTTGTGCAAACCGCAAGTTGCACGGATGTCGGTCACCAATTTGAATTGCTGTTTGATGATTCTGTAGTGTCTCTTGCAAGATATGTTTCAAGAATATATATTGAATAACACTGGTTATAATATGCATCCTTCATACCTGTCAACTTTATGAGTTGAAAATCTGTACGAAATACAACTCAAAACCTGTAAAACTTAGCTGTAAGCTAGCAAGCAAAAAAAAAACCCTAAAAAAACCAAAAGGTCATTTGTGCACATTCGTGCACATTCGTGCATATATACATATATGTCATATTTGATGGTCATTGCCATTTTGAGACCAGATGGGTGGGGAGTTACTAGCCCTTGGTGACGTTTCAAATACTACGTCATGTTGTGATTGCTAATGGGGAAGGGTTACCCCCTTTCCCCCTACTTATCTATGCTGTTGCGACCACCCCAAGAAAATAAAATACTGGATCATTCTTATATCAGGACAATGGTCCTACAATATTTCCAGCAGGATGTAATCCAGAAAATGGAAATATATTGTTTCCATTTTTATTTGCGCCAATATCCTGACACATACGACTTGGGCATTATGGCTGATATTAAATATTATAGCTTTATTTTCGTTCCTGCTTTTGTTTCATGTGATCTCTGCAATTTTTTCTCTTTTTAAATATTTTTTAAGGAGGCTACAGGGATGCTTTAAAGTTTAGAGCAGGCGAACCAATCACTTTTGACCCTGAAGCTTTTGTACGGTCACGATCGTCACAATCAACTCAGGCTTTCTTGGAGAGTATGTTGGCATTGCAAATATTTCAGCAGGTAAGATATTGACTATGTAGGACATATTGACTATGTAGGACATATTGACTATGTAGGACATATTAACTATGTAGGACATATTGACTATGTAGGACATATTGACTATGTAGAACATATTGACTATGTAGAATAGGAGAATAGGACACTGGGAGCCCTATGTGATGTCATAGCTAAAGACGAAGCAGTAAGTGATGTCTGGTGACATGTCATAGTTAAATACACTGGGAGCCATAATTGATGTCTGATGACATGTTATAGCTAAAGACACTTGAAGCAGTAAGTGATGTCTGGTGACATGTCATAGTTAAATACACTGGGAGCTATAAGTGATGTCTGATGACATGTTATAGCTAAAGACACATGAAGCAGTAAGTGATGTCTGATGACATGTCATAGCTAAAGACACTTGAAGCAGTAAGTGATGTCTGATGTCATGTCATAGTTAAATACACTGGGAGCCATAAGTGATGTCTGATGACATGTCGTAGTTAAATACACTGGGAGCCATAAGTGATGTCTGATGTTGTTTCAATTCGCAGAAATTACGAACTATTAGCTCTTACTTCCTGTGTGCAATAAGGTACTTTCTCAGATCATTATGTCATACCCAGAAGACGAACTCTGAGTAGTTTGCAATGCTTTGAGAAGCCTCTTAATCATATCTACATGATACCAAGGAGATTTGGATGCATCCATAACGATGTATGTATACCAGGGAGATTTGGATACACCCAATAACAATGTATGTATACCAAGGAGATTTGGATACACCCAGTAACCCTGTATGTATACCAAGGAGGTTTGGATACTCCCAATAATGATGTATGTATACCAAGGAGGCTTGGATACACCCAATAAAGATATATATATATATATATACACCAAGAAGGTTTGGATACACCGAACAATGATGTATGTATACCAAGGAGGTTTGGATACATCCAGTAACGATGTATGGATACCACTTACACAGTTATATTCTGTTTTCAGTTTATTTATGGTCGATTGGAAATCCTGAATGCTGGTGCAGGATTCCGGGACATCTTTGAGCAGCAGGCTATCCTGTATGCAGATAAGCTCAACTCTCAGTCCAGATATAAGGAATGGCTCAAGTCTGTGAAGGTATGCTTTGTAAGCTAATTACGTATATGTGTTTAAACACAAAGATAATTCTTGATTAGGAACCAGCATCACAACACTGAAGGCACTCTTATAAGTTCTCTGATTACCATTCCGTCAGTCATCTGTTCTCTACTTACCATTCCATCAGTCATCTGTTCTTTACTTACCATTCCGTCAGTCATCTGTTCTCTACTTACCATTCCATCAGTCATCTGTTCTCTACTTACCATTCCATCAGTCATCTGTTCTCTACTTACCATTCCATCAGTCATCTGTTCTCTACTTACCATTCCATCAGTCATCTGTTCTCTACTTACCATTCCATCAGTCATCTGTTCTCTACTTACCATTCCGTCAGTCATCTGTTCTCTACTTACCATTCCATCAGTCATCTGTTCTCTACTTACCATTCCGTCAGTCATCTGTTCTCTACTTACCATTCCATCAGTCATCTGTTCTTTACTTACCATTCCGTCAGTCATCTGTTCTCTACTTACCATTCCATCAGTCATCTGTTCTCTACTTACCATTCCATCAGTCATCTGTTCTCTACTTACCATTCCATCAGTCATCTGTTCTCTACTTACCATTCCATCAGTCATCTGTTCTCTACTTACCATTCCGTCAGTCATCTGTTCTCTACTTACCATTCCGTCAGTCATCTGTTCTCTACTTACCATTCCATCAGTCATCTGTTCTCTACTTACCATTCCGTCAGTCATCTGTTCTCTACTTACCATTCCATCAGTCATCTGTTCTCTACTTACCATTCCATCAGTCATCTGTTCTTTACTTACCATTCCATCAGTCATCTGTTCTTTACTTACCATTCCATCAGTCATCTGTTCTCTACTTACCATTCCATCAGTCATCTGTTCTTTACTTACCATTCCATCAGTCATCTGTTCTCTACTTACCATTCCATCAGTCATCAAAGATTATATAAGCTCAATGTACCAATAAGTTTTTCTTTGTGTGTTCTTCTAATACTTCAAGAGAAGACAAGCTTTCTCCCCTCTCCTCTGGCCATTTTGTGAACATGTGCACCTTCTCATTGTCATTTAGTTGTGTATTCTTGACCGTCCTAATTTATCCGGGAAGAGAAAATTGGTATGTGTGTGTGTGTTTTCAAGTGTATTAGTACCACCGAAGTCAGATGTGTCGGTCATTGGCACAAACAAAATGGTGACGCAATGCATATATTCTCTAGGCTACATCCTGCTTAAACTCTGTTGCTGTAAGATTGTTCCATGTTCTCTAGGCTACATCCTTCTTAAACTCTGTTGCTGTAAGATTGTTCCATGTTCTCTAGGCTACATTCTGCTTAAACTCTGTTGCTTTAAGATTGTTCCATGTTCTCTAGGCTACATCCTGCTTAAACTCTATTGCTGCAAGATTGTTCCATGTTCTCTAGGCTACATCCTGCTTAAACTCTGTTGCTTTAAGATTGTTCCATGTTCTCTAGGCTACATCCTGCTTAAACTCTATTGCTGTAAGATTGTTCCATGTTCTCTAGGCTACATTCTGCTTAAACTCTGTTGCTTTAAGATTGTTCCATGTTCTCTAGGCTACATCCTGCTTAAACTCTGTTGCTGTAAGATTGTTCCATGTTCTCTAGGCTACATCCTGCTTAAACTCTGTTGCTGTAAGATTGTTCCATGTTCTCTAGGCTACATTCTGCTTAAACTCTGTTGCTTTAAGATTGTTCCATGTTCTCTAGGCTACATCCTGCTTAAACTCTATTGCTGTAAGATTGTTCCATGTTCTCTAGGCTACATCCTGCTTAAACTCTGTTGCTGTAAGATTGTTCCATGTTCTCTAGGCTACATTCTGCTTAAACTCTGTTGCTGTAAGATTGTTCCATGTTCTCTAGGCTACATGGTGCTTAAACTCTGTTGCTGTAAGATTGTTCCATGTTCTCTAGGCTACATGGTGCTTAAACTCTGTTGCTGTAAGATTGTTCCTTGTTCTCTGGGCTACATTCTGCTTAAACTCTGTTGCTGTAAGATTGTACCATGTTCTCTAGGCTACATCCTGCTTAAACTCTGTTGTTGTAAGATTGTTCCATGTTCTCTAGGCTACATCCTGCTTAAACTCTGTTGCTGTAAGATTGTTCCATGTTCTCTAGGCTACATTCTGCTTAAACTCTGTTGCTGTAAGATTGTTCCATGTTCTCTAGGCTACATCCTGCTTAAACTCTGTTGCTGTAAGATTGTTCTAGCAGGAGGTTGAGAATGAACACTTAAATGTACTAGAGTGTGTCATGCGTATGTGTATACTTGCTTACTTAAAACATCATGCAACAAATGGTAATTGAAACAGAAATTTGCGATGTCAAATAGTGTATTGTGTCCATGCTGTGTCAGTCAGTGAATGCGATCTGGAGGTTGGTAGTCATTGTAGCTTACCGGTTAGTACACTGACTTCCTAGTCAAGTTGTCTAGATTATTTTTCTAGTTCAGCTGGAAAAACGTTTTGATTGCATATTTTTTCTGGGTGGATCAATTCTCTGGAAATTTACAGCAAATATGATCATGTATTACTGTCACTGATTACTAATATATAACTGTAATATAATAACACTCAATAGAGAATGCAGGGAATGGTGTCTGACAGTGGTGGAGTCGGACGTGCTCGCTCTGATTGGTGAGAATTCCAAGGAAGGTGATATGATTATATATACAGATGGGTCGGTTGAGAGACACATGAGGAGTGCCTGGGTATTCACGGCTCAAAGGTGGGGGGAGACCATCAGTGGTGAATTCAAGACAAGCAGCAAGACAATGGAGATTTTGGCAGTAACCAAAGCTTTGAAATGGGTGTGCTCGCAGACTATCTGCGATCATGTCTGTATACTCAGTGACTCGATGATCATGATTGTGAAAGTTCAGGCATGGTACATTCGGGAATAGTGGCTGGATGCAGTGAAGAATTCCTGTATGGATAAAGTGACTTTTATTTTTGTGCCGGGAATGCAGGAGTCCGGGGTAATGAGAGAGCAGATAGGTTGGCCGCAAACACTGCTACTACGGATGTTGGTGGATCGATGGATTGAGCAGGCATTTTGAATGCCTTATGGGAAAACGCATTAACAAATGACTGTATAAGTGATGATGACTCTTGTTCCATGACTAGAATAAGGGAATTTGGTTTGAAATGTGGTGTAGCTAGAAAGGAGCAATTTCGTGGGCAAGAAAGAATGATGGTCAATCAACGGCGTACTGGGACCATCAGTCAATGTGTAATGGTGGCTACACTCAAGGAGAGATCTGAGCAACTATGGACTTGTCCAGAGTGCAGTGACGATGATCCAACGACTAACTAACTAATATATAACTAATAAATAGCAAAATAATGTAAATGAAATAACAAATAACAAAGGAACTTTTTCTATAAAATTGTCCAATAGGGACAAACAAGAAACAACAAACGTACTTGAAATAAACATGCAAACATGCATGAGAAGATTGGATATCTGACCAGGTGGAGAGATATCCTTGGACAGTACAGAGAGATATCTGAGAGTACAGTGAAATGACTGGATATTCAACCAAGTAGAGAGATATCCTCTGACAGTACAATGAGATGACTGGATATCCGACCAGGTAGAGAATATCCTCTGACAGTACAATGAGATGACTGGATATCTGACCAGGTAGAGAGAGATATCCTCTGACAGTACAATGAGATGACTGGATATCCGACCAGGTAGAGAATATCCTCTGACAGTACAATGAGATGGCTGGATATCCGACCAGGTAGAGAGATATATCCTCTGACAGTACAATGAGATGACTGGATATCTGACCAGGTAGAGAGAGATATCCTCTGACAGTACAATGAGATGACTGGATATCCGACCAGGTAGAGAGAGATATATCCTCTGACAGTACAATGAGATGACTGGATATCCGACCAGGTAGAGAGATATATCCCCTGACAGTACAATGAGATGACTGGATATCCGACCAGATAGAGAAATATATCCTCTGACAGTACAATGAGATGACTGGATATCCGACCAGGTAGAGAGAGATATATCCTCTGACAGTACAATGAGATGACTGGATATCCGACCAGGTAGAGAGAGATATATCCTCTGACAGTACAATGAGATGACTGGATATCCGACCAGATAGAGAGATATATCCTCTGACATCATTGTTATTATTTATACTTCTCTGAAATTTTGTGTCATATCTGTAGAGAAATAAAGGTGATGAGTGTGATGCTGACCTCTTCATCTCTAAGTATATTGTTCAATTAATCAAATGCCATTCCTAGTGGCATAGATGATCATGTTTCTCCTCAACTCGCTTTCTCTTGGCGGTATTAACCTTTAGCAGCCCAGCTAAAAATAGTGCAGATTTCACCAGACACCCGACCATTTTTTATGACTTATGGTTTTTCTGCACGTGTTTGCCTTTTTGGCAGCCAAGGGGTTAAATATTAGTTGTTCTGGAATACATTTGTTTATTATTATCATTACACTAATCAATAGCAGCATATAATCATATTATTTATGTAAATATTTACAACTTATTTTGTAAACATAATTTTTTAGAAAAGTGGCAAGAAAGGTTGGAATGGATTCAAAATTAAGGTGAGCTATACATACTTATTAACACTATTTCAATTTGTACTTATTCTGTTACTTTTATGCTTCACTTGTAATTTTTTATTATTGATAAGTTGGTACGCTGTCTCTTAATCTTTGTTTCGGGGGTAAATTAAAACAGCTTGGGTCTGCTGTCTCTGTTCTTCAATGTAGTCTTAACTGAACCAAATAATTCTAAACTTTTATACATTTTATTATAAAAATGTTTGAATTGTTTAATATACTTTTTCGAGCCAGTTTAAATGGTTTTTTTTCCCATGATCTTGTTCATAATGCTCTACTTGTTTCTATTTTGTAGAAATGTTAGACTATTGTTTATTCTCTTGCCTCAGATGGTTGGAGATGCTACTGGTCTCTACTTGTCAGTAGGTCTTGGAGAGGGAGCTTTAATCTTTTGTTCTAAAGGCAGATATGTCACCTCTGTTGTACTATATCTATGTTTGTTCAAAATATCTTTGATGTTATCTATCCATTTCTTTCTTGGTCTTGTTCTGTAACCTGATCATGTTTTATTTAGAAATGTTTGTAGGGAACTGGGTATATTCCATTCTCGTAAGATGTTAAACCATTTTATTTGCTATCTCTGGGGATATATAGTCGGTTGGTTGCTGATCCAGTGGTCCATGGGCTCATGCCCTTTGACCCAGGATATATAGTCAATCCATGATATATTTAACATGCAGCAAAATCCTGGACTGTATATGCGAGGCAGCGGCATAATTCTTTTCACTTGCTATGCCCGAGAAAGCTTCTTGGTGTATTTTAGCAGGATCACATCCCAGACACTGAGATTCTAGAAAAAATTAAGATGGAAAGCATCTACAGCTTGTTGACCAAGTCTCAACTTTGTTGGTCACATCATACGTACGCCAGACAAACGTCTTCAACAGAAATTGTTTAACAGTGAACTTTAATGTTGTTTTATTGCTTTTAATGTTTTGTTTTAAAGATCTTATGCTAAAAATATTCAGTCACAAACTTAAAGAAGTTACTACTATTAAATATTTTGGATTTCAAATATAAGATGACGGCAACTCAGAAAGTCAGATTAAGCTAAGATTCAAAATGGCGATGACTGTCATGGCAAGGTTGAATATATTTGGAAAAGTAAGATCAGTATTACAGTAAAGATCAATCTATTCAGATCGCTAGTGCTAAGTATACTTTTATACAAATGTGAAAGTTTGACACTCAATCCAGACACAGAAAGAAGGATTCAGCCTTTTGCACAAAAGTGCTACAGCTGTTTGTTAAGTATTAGTTATATAGAACACAAGACAAATATATCTATCTTGCAGGAAATAGATAAATGTGCAGGCTATCAAGAACCACTTATATCTATCTTGCAGGAAATAGATAAATGTGCAGGCTATCAAGAACCACTTTTGGCGATGATGAAATGGCGCGAGCTTGTTTGATTTGGTCATTTAATGAGACATTACTCACTTTATAAAATTATTTTTCAAGGAACAGTCAAGGGTGGAATGAGAAGTGGTGGTTAAAGAAAATCCTGGATTGATAACATCAAGTTATGATCTGGGCATGATTTTTCTACACTCCTCCGAATGAGAAGTGGTGGTTAAAGAAAATCCTGGATTGATAACATCAAGTTATGGTCTGAGCATGATTTTTCTACACTCCTCCGAATGACTGAGGATAGCTTTTTGTGTGCTGATGTCTCCAGTGTGTCACCAATATGACTCTGACTGGTTCTGGATCTGATTATATCAAAAGACAGAAAGTAAAATGGTTTGGTCATCTTACGGGAATGAATCCAAACCAAGTATCAATCTGAGCATATAACAGAAGAATATCAGGATATAAAGCCAAAAGTAGATCAAGAAAACATCAAGATAACCATGAACACACGATGGACTCGGTGCAACCAAGCAACACATCGAAGCTTGGAATGACAACTGAAACTTCTATGATTTACGGCAAGTGTGGATATGGCCACTCATCATTCACCTGAGAAAGACAATTTACCATTTGTCTAAAGTGCTGTAAACAATAAATAAATATACGAAACAACAACTGTTGAACTGCAATGTAATATCTGCTGTATTAACGTAATAGTGGCACAAGCTGCCTTCGAACACTTAGAAAATATTGATAGTGAAGAATTCAAATCAAACAAACAAACAGACAGATAAGAGAAAATACTGAACAACAATGTGTTTTAAGAATAATAATAAGAAAACAAAGGACTGTTGGAGAACAAACACAAGCTTGAATACCAACTGTTGGACAACAAACACAAGATTGAATACCAACTGTTGGACAACAAACACAAGCTTGAATATCAACTGTTGGAGAACAAACACAAGCTTGAATACCAACTGTTGGACAACAAACACAAGCTTGAATGCCAACTGTTGGACAACAAACACAAGCTTGAATACCAACTGTTGGACAACAAACACAAGCTTGAATATCAACTGTTGGAGAACAAACACAAGCTTGAATACCAACTGTTGGACAACAAACACAAGCTTGAATGCCAACTGTTGGACAACAAACACAAGCTTGAATACCAACTGTTGGACAACAAACACAAGCTTGAATACCAACTGTTGGATAACAAACACAAGCTTGAATACCAACTGTTGGACAACAAACACAAGCTTGAATACCATCTGTTGGACAACAAACACAAGCTTGAATACCAACTGTTGGATAACAAACACAAGCTTGAATACCAACTGTTGGACAACAAACACAAGCTTGAATGCCAACTATTGGACAACAAACACAAGCTTGAATACCAACTGTTGGACAACAAACACAAGCTTGAATATCAACTGTTGGAGAACAAACACAAGCTTGAATACCAACTGTTGGACAACAAACACAAGCTTGAATGCCAACTGTTGGACAACAAACACAAGCTTGAATACCAACTGTTGGACAACAAACACAAGCTTGAATACCAACTGTTGGATAACAAACACAAGCTTGAATACCAACTGTTGGACAACAAACACAAGCTTGAATGCCAACTGTTGGACAACAAACACAAGCTTGAATACCAACTGTTGGACAACAAACACAAGCTTGAATATCAACTGTTGGAGAACAAACACAAGCTTGAATACCAACTGTTGGACAACAAACACAAGCTTGAATGCCAACTGTTGGACAACAAACACAAGCTTGAATACCAACTGTTGGACAACAAACACAAGCTTGAATACCAACTGTTGGATAACAAACACAAGCTTGAATACCAACTGTTGGACAACAAACACAAGCTTGAATACCATCTGTTGGACAACAAACACAAGCTTGAATACCAACTGTTGGATAACAAACACAAGCTTGAATACCAACTGTTGGACAACAAACACAAGCTTGAATACCAACTGTTGGACAACAAACACAAGCTTGAATACCAACTGTTGGACAACAAACACAAGCTTGAATACCAACTGTTGGACAACAAACACAAGCTTGAATACCAACTGTTGGATAACAAACACAAGCTTGAATACCAACTGTTGGACAACAAACACAAGCTTGAATACCAACTGTTGGACAACAAACACAAGCTTGAATACCAACTGTTGGACAACAAACACAAGCTTGAATATCAACTGTTGGAGAACAAACACAAGCTTGAATACCAACTGTTGGACAACAAACACAAGCTTGAATGCCAACTGTTGGACAACAAACACAAGCTTGAATACCAACTGTTGGACAACAAACACAAGCTTGAATACCAACTGTTGGATAACAAACACAAGCTTGAATACCAACTGTTGGACAACAAACACAAGCTTGAATACCATCTGTTGGACAACAAACACAAGCTTGAATACCAACTGTTGGATAACAAACACAAGCTTGAATACCAACTGTTGGACAACAAACACAAGCTTGAATACCAACTGTTGGACAACAAACACAAGCTTGAATACCAACTGTTGGACAACAAACACAAGCTTGAATACCAACTGTTGGACAACAAACACAAGCTTGAATACCATCTGTTGGACAACAAACACAAGCTTGAATATCAACTGTTGGAGAACAAACACAAGCTTGAATACCAACTGTTGGACAACAAACACAAGCTTGAATGCCAACTGTTGGACAACAAACACAAGCTTGAATACCAACTGTTGGACAACAAACACAAGCTTGAATATCAACTGTTGGAGAACAAACACAAGCTTGAATACCAACTGTTGGACAACAAACACAAGCTTGAATGCCAACTGTTGGACAACAAACACAAGCTTGAATACCAACTGTTGGACAACAAACACAAGCTTGAATACCAACTGTTGGATAACAAACACAAGCTTGAATACCAACTGTTGGACAACAAACACAAGCTTGAATACCATCTGTTGCACAACAAACACAAGCTTGAATACCAACTGTTGGATAACAAACACAAGCTTGAATACCAACTGTTGGACAACAAACACAAGCTTGAATACCAACTGTTGGACAACAAACACAAGCTTGAATACCAACTGTTGGACAACAAACACAAGCTTGAATACCAACTGTTGGACAACAAACACAAGCTTGAATACCATCTGTTGGACAACAAACACAAGCTTGAATACCAACTGTTGGACAACAAACACAAGCTTGAATACCAACTGTTGGACAACAAACACAAGCTTGAATACCATCTGTTGGACAACAAACACAAGCTTGAATACCAACTGTTGGACAACAAACACAAGCTTGAATACCATCTGTTGGACAACAAACACAAGCTTGAATACCAACTGTTGGACAACAAACACAAGCTTGAATACCATCTGTTGGACAACAAACACAAGCTTGAATACCAACTGTTGGACAACAAACACAAGCTTGAATACCAACTGTTGGACAACAAACACAAGCTTGAATACCAACTGTTGGACAACAAACACAAGCTTGAATACCAACTGTTGGACAACAAACACAAGCTTGAATACCAACTGTTGGACAACAAACACAAGCTTGAATACCAACTGTTGGACAACAAACACAAGCTTGAATACCATCTGTTGGACAACAAACACAAGCTTGAATACCAACTGTTGGACAACAAACACAAGCTTGAATACCAACTGTTGGACAACAAACACAAGCTTGAATACCAACTGTTGGACAACAAACACAAGCTTGAATACCAACTGTTGGACAACAAACACAAGCTTGAATACCAACTGTTGGACAACAAACACAAGCTTGAATACCAACTGTTGGACAACAAACACAAGCTTGAATACCAACTGATCTGGCAAATAAATAGTTATGTTTGGTTCATTTTAGTTTTACAACACACCTGTGTGTTGCGAGGCCAGAAAGGGAGCAAAGAATAACAACACTGTTTATCTTCCATGAATGTCATAAGTAGTGAATAGGAGATTTTTGAGGTGGAGTTGGCTGTCCTATACAAAATAAGGTCAAAATCACCCAGAAAACATGCTAAAGTTGGATGTGTCTGGCTGAAAGGTGCAGATATAGCAGCTAGGCTGTAAACCATGACACGGTGCATTCTGCTCTCCGACTACATCCTGCTAGTCTGCAGGAGTTTGAGAATGGATGCAGAAGCATACAAATCTTACATTCGTTATTTGTTGGTTTCATACGTTGAGCTATTTTTGTCAGCAAATCATCATCATCAGGAGCTGTCTCATTTTGACTAAATATGCAATTTTATGTACAAATATGGACATATGGAAGGCATTATGGTTAATCATTAAAAACATTGGTAGGTATGACATGTTTCACAGCCATACATTGCTACTGGGAATCTTCGTAATTGTGTTTCAGTATGTTGTGGTCATGTTTTAATTATGTTCTTATAAGTTGCGCACATTTTTTGAGTATGTTATTGGTATTATTATGTTTTAATCTTTAAATCTTCCTTTTAAATACATACTGATATATTCAGTATTTTAGCTAATGGTCTTCAGCTTATAGAAATCAGAATTATCACTTTCTCTCTTACTACTGGCTGTAACCTTGACATTCCTCTTTTCCAATTAACATTCACCAATAGGCTGCTCCAATGATGTCAACAGCAATGCACTCTGTAAGTTTAGCTTGGCATAAACTAATAATAGATGGCTGTTATGCACTGTTGCATTCCTGCTTTACTACTAGTTTTGTTAACAATGTATTTCAGTATAGTGGTTTTGTTATACTGTTCATTCCAATAAGTTTTTATTTGCTGAAATACATTAACACATTGACTACTGACTTGAAAAACAGTAAATTACACTGTGGCGTAATTAATTTGTGTTTCATTTTCTTCACCGATGATCAATTCAGAAAATGAACAGAATTTTTCTTAATTTAAAATATATTTTAAAGAATGATAGCTGCAAAAATCACATAAAAACAGACATTGAAAGCTGCCTCAATCACAACATGAAGATCAATACAGACAAAAAACAGAAGTAATGTCTATAGGCAGAAAACACAATACAATAAACATAAAGATAAATTATCAATTACTGAAACAAGTGCAGGAATTTAAATATTTTGGGAGAATTTTTACAGATGACAGATGAATGGACAGAGAGATTTAGACAATTCAAAAAAATCCAACTACTTAAATTATGAACTTACACCAATTTTTAAACACAAATCTATCCCTGTGGAAACCAAAAGGCAAATCATAAATTCAACCAACGTGTTATTAGTGTCAGACATGGACACTAACTAAAGAACAAGAAAGAAAGGTTACTACATGTGAAATAAGATGTTTAAAGGAAAAGCAGAAAACAGAACAATAAGGGGTCATGTGAAGAATGAAGAGATGACAAGAACTATTGTAAAAAAAAATATGTGATCAAATATATTGAAAAACAGAATGAAATGGTTCTGCCACTTAATGAAAATGAAACCATATTGTCTAGCAGTAAGAACATATATCATGAGAATGGAAACAGCCAGAGCAAGATCATGAAGAAGATGGATTGAAGGAGTTACGAACATTCTGAGAAGTAAAATATGACTGCATATCAAGCGACTAATCGTGTCATAGCCCAAAAATCTGACTGTGATTCAATTCTGCAACATCTGACAGCAAAAACAGAGAAATGATAATAGACAGTTATGTCGTTATGAAGATATATTCTTATCAGCCAATAGACAGTTATGTCGTTATGAAGATATATTCTTATCAGCCAATATACAGTTATGTCGTTATGAAGATAAATTCCTATCAGGAAATAGAAACATTTGAATGATTTTAAAAATTATAAAATAAATAAAAACGACCTGCAAAAATATGACTTAGAAATAGGCACAAAATGTTAACTGAGAATAAGAATTCTAAACATGATGTGCGTGTTCTTCTTCTACATTTGTTCTCAAACTCCTGCAGATTAGCAGGATGTAGTCCAGAGAATGGAATACATTGTGCCATAGTTTACAGCTTGCTCGCAATATCTTGTGCATTTTGGACCTGACACATCTGACTTCAGCATGTCTTCTGTGTCTCTTTGACCTTCTATGGGATGGGACAGCCAACTACATCCCCATAACCTCCCTAGCTGTCTCTTAGACATGCATGGCAAGTAGTGTGTGAAACAAGTGGTGCGCATTTATGTACATTAATTTGGTGATTTTCAAATAGCATGTCTAATTGTGAATAAATGAAAACCCCCAAAGACGGATCCATTAGGCCGCTGGCTCAAATAAAATGATGATGATGCATTTCCATTCTCTGGATTACATCCTGCTGGAAACATTATCTAGTGTGACCATTGTTGTCCTGCTTCAAGAAAGATCCAGCTTGAGTTTGAAAATAAACGCTGAAGAAGAAGAATAAATGAAGCAGACAAACAAAAATTAATAAATGTTTCTGCTGTCAGTGAACAAACGTTTATGTTGTCAGTAAACAAATGTTTATGCTGTCAGTAATATATATAACTATGCTTTAACCATTCCTAACAAACCTATCAACGATTTGAATACAAATAATAATTTCCCCAGTATGTGAAGCTTATTTAGAAACACTAAACTGAGAATGTCACTAGGCTAAACCTGATAGATAATGTGTATGAAACTGATATAATGTGTATGAAACTGATAGATAATGTGTATGAAACTGATAGATAATGTGTATGAAACTGATAGATAATGTGTATGAAACTGATAGATAATGTGTATGAAACTGATATAATGTGTATGAAACTGATAGATAATGTGTATGAAACTGATAGATAATGTGTATGAAACTGATATAATGTGTACGGGACTTCTGTATATTTACATTCGGTTCATGTTTGAATAACGTGCCTACCTTTTTTTAGGAAAGCGAAATGAAATAAATAATAGTTGTTTCTGCAATTATTTCCCTTGGTTATAATTACTTATGAGTGTCTGAAGTTGGAGATATTTATTTAGGAGGGTTGTATGGGCTCTCAGTATGTGGCGCTAACATCTGTGAATTGGGCAGTAGTCCTCGCAACTGTAACAGATATACTACTTGTTTATCGGTTGCTCAACAAACTTATGATTATGTTAGTCATTTTGTATCAGCTGGCAGTCAGTTATGCCACAGAATTATACAAAATATGTGATCAGCGCAGATTTTTTTAAAAGTTGGATGGTAGGCCCATTAATCAAACATGAACCTTACATCCTCCCAATGATCCAGGGGTTGGTAAATTTCATAATCACTGCTTATATCGCTAAGGTCAAAATTACTATTAACAAATTATATTCCCAATTTGTTTTTAATATTTCCTCATCACTGGATTAGATGAATTTTAACAAAATATAGCTTATTCAACATTATTCAAGCTGTAAATAACCTTATTGTAACAATTGCTGGTTTCCTTTATAAACACATTTCTATTATTTGGAAACATTCTTAAAAAGTGGAAAATTTTTTTATAGTTTATTTATCAATGTTTAAGACGTGGCATATTTTCTAAAGACTTCTGGTGATTACATAAAATTTTTACTTATTTTTAAAATGTGATTCATTTAGTATACATTCATAATTATCAGTACTACTTCAGATGCTATCCTTTCTTTTCTTTTTGCTTTATAATCCCTTTTTGCCTTGCAGTGTCAGGGGTAGAAAAGTTCTCTTGAGACAGCCTTTATGTGTGCTTCATATATGTTTATTTTCGTGGACTCTTTTATTATGTAATCCAATTTTTGCATGGTCTGCTCCTGACTTTGTATCCATCGTGCCTGTATAGCAATGCTTTTCAAGGGGCACTATCTGATGGTAGTATGGAAGCATGTGAAAACCACTTACTATGTTGTCTTCTGTTGTATTCCAGGATTGGCATTGTGTTTGTTTATCTTCTGATATTTTCATTTCTGATTCTGCCTCTTATTGTTACTTTGATAATTCTAAATAGGTAAGTCACTTCTGTTGTAACAAGTATTCTTTTGGCTTTTGTTGTTAGTGTCTACATTTAACATTGATAGCATAGTGATTGAATGATGATTGCTTTGTATAGTGCAGTTTTGTTCATTTTTAAAAACAGGAATTTGCCCTAAGATTTGGTACGCTATGTTGCATCTATGTTAGATTTCAGATGCTGTAAGCAGCTTAATTCTATATTTGATGAAACCTCATGCCTCTCAGGTCAGCTTTCAATAGACAATGTGTTAATGTCCCCTTAAGTTCTACCTGGCATGGACTAATAAGAGATGGATATTGTGCACTATTTCATTCCTGTTTTACTACTAGTTTTGTGTTATGTATTTCAGTATCATGGATTTGTTTTATATTATAGTACTCATATACTGGTCTGTGTGGCAGAGAGGTTAGTTGGATGTTAAAGTAGATAGGGGTTTCAAAATCTGCAGTGGATCAATCCATTTCCCACAGCACTGACAAGGGTACAATTGATTTTACAAATAAGATGAATACAAAATTCAATGTTTTGACCACAAGGCCTTCATTAAGATAAGGACAAACACAAAGTCTGGAATTAGAATAGACAAAAAGTACATTAAAGGAAGTGATGTGGGCATCTATGTTACCAAATGGAAGATAAGGTTGAAGTACAGTAGAATATAACATCACTGTAAACCTATTTCTTCAATCTCTCCTTTGGTAACATAGATGCCTATATACTTTTCATTAATGTAATTTTTGTCTATTATAATTCCTGTTTTTGTGTTTGTCATTATCATGATAAAGACTTTGTGTTTATTTGTTGGATCTAGGTATTCAACCTATTTGTAAAACAGAGTTTGAGCTATTTTTTCCTGTTTTTTTTTTTACATTTCTTCATTTACCATGTGATAGTTTTACCACAGTTTTTCATTCATTTTCAGCTCTAACAAGGTCATGGAAGTGTATAAATAGTACCTAGAAATTTAACAAAAGTCGAAAAGCAATTTCTTACACAGGATATGCTTCCGTTATTGTTTCTTATATAGACCTATTGCTCAATTTAATTTCGGTACATGTTCCTAAAAAGCACCAGACTTTGAAAATGTGTCTACACATGTTTATGTAGAGTAAGTTGTTGTGATTTCATGGTTAGAGAGAAATATGAATATTCATAATATGTATACTGAAATATGAGTATTCATAATATGTATATTGAAATATGAGTATTCATAATATGTATACTGAAATATGAATATTCATAATATGTATACATCATTGTTTTCTATGTCAGTTCTGATGCAATTTGTAAATACATCTCTGCTAATTGTAATTATAACCAATCATTGTGAATTACGATTGACAAAATGTCTGCAGGAACGTGGTGTCTTGCACACTCATTGGTTGTGTGGTATGTCACGTGATGAGATTTACTATTTACAAGCACATTTGAGAAATTTTCACTCTGTACAAATCAAAATTAAATTACCAGAGAAAAAAATTTTTCAATCATCTTCGCATTGCATAATTGTGCTACGAAAACCTATGTACATTTTTCAAAGTCAGGTGTAATATTAGGAACACATACACTAATTTCCTATTTACCGAAACACATGAATGCATTCTGTATAGTTTTGCTTGGTCATTTAACATTAATATATTTGATTTTATGTACTATATTGTTTTTTTAGTATTTCCTTTACCAGTGGGCTTTAACAAATTTGTTAGTGGAGACAGTCTGATCTTTAATTATTTAACACTGCAGAAGTAGAACTGTAAACTGCAAGACTTGATAATGAGTATATGCAATTTGCAAGTCATAGAATCATCATTCATTCAGATGACATATTTGATAATATATTGAACCTGCATTATTGTCAGTTGTCCAGCTAGTTCTATTTTCAGCAATAGGTAGAACTGTTGAAAAACTATGATACAACAGGCAAAAATTTAAAGCACATAGTAATGAAGTTTTGTGTATCACTTGGAGCATACAGAAAAACCATACACAAACTGATGTTTCAATCACAAAAACTTTGTCAAGAACATAGTATAGCTTGCGATAAGTAAATGACTTAAATTACCTAGTTTGATCGAGTTGAGATTGTGTGACTCAATCAAACTCCTTTGTCAGAGAAACCGGCAGTAACCATGATGTATCTTTTTTTTTTTTAAAATGATTTAGTGGCTTTGTGTCAATAATGACAGCAGGAAAAAAGGGTCAAACAATTGTGACTGTGGCTAAGATGGAGGTTGGTGACTAGTGTGCAGTATGGACAACAGGTTGCAACATATGGTTGGCTTGCTAGTTATTTGACTATGACTGCATGTCATTTGGGGGAAGTGTTACCGGAACATACTAGTTGCTGTCACTAAAATCAGATGTGTTTGGCCATTGGTACAAATAAAATAACAGCACAGCACATTTCTATTTTCTGGACTACATACTGCTAGAAATCTGGTCGGACCATCCTGCTACAAGAGAGATCCAGTGGAAGTTTGAGAATGCAAGAAAAATAAAGTGAATAAACATTTTTTTTGCATTTCAAGTTGTATTACTTTTTGATGTTACTTTCACAGAGCATCACTGTCTTTACTTGCAGTGCATTTGTGTGTGTTTTTTTGCTTTATTGTTGCCCGTGCATGCTATTTCTATTTAATTGCATGTGTGGTTGTAAAAACTTTAATTCACTTAGAGAATAATAATAAACAAAACAAATGAGATACATTTAAAAAGGCATGTTGTGATCTTCATGAATTATGACCAGTAGAATTCTTGTATCTTTTAGTGAAATGAGGAAGTGTCTACATAGCTCTGTCTCCTACTCGGGTACTATGTCTGAGTGGTGCACAATGCTTTGAGAAGAAGCTTCTTATTCAGATAGGATAAAAACATAATTGTTAATAGAAAATATGTTTTCTATATATCCCCAAAATCTCAATCTTCGAAAAATCAAATTTAGCAATTTATATTATAAATAACATTTGGAATAACACACTATCTCAGGCAAGCTATTTTTAGTAACATAGCTATGGTTGCTGTATTTCTAAGGTATCATAACGGTTTTGACAATCGTCAAAGTTGGTCATCAAGGATTTGTAATGGATATTCAGTGACTGTCGAATTTGGTCAATAAATTGTTATAAATTACTGAAAACAAGGATAAAATATATGTTTCTGAAGCAATAAATGTGAAAGAGATAGTGGCAGGTAGGGGATTACAGACGGTGAAACATGCTGCAGATGTGTTGTCTGGGCATAAAACAGAGCAAAGACTAGCAACACTTTAACCTGCCATATATGTCATATAAGGCAATGAAAGAGGTTTGTGGGTAGAGTTGTCTATTCCATCCCATAGGTCAACATGACCCAAAACCCATGCTGAAATAAAATGGCTGAAAGACACAGATATCGCAGCCAAGTTGTAAACTACGACACAATGCCTCTGTTCATCATTCTGCTAATTAGCAGGAGTTTGAGAATCAATGTAGAAGAAGGCAACAATTCATCTGCATCTCGAGGGTAGAAATGGAGTTATTAACTCAGTATGTGCAGACTGAAATCTCGCTTTTACACAGGACTGCTTTATCAGAGTTCACTATTTCAGGACACTAGGGTGGCGTCTACTAAACATGGGAATAATAAACACTCAGTTAAATAATGATTTCATAGTAATTTTTTTTGGTTAATATTTTTCATATTTGCAGATGAAGGAACAGGGAAAGAGAGCAATGGCTGATTTCAAGACAAAATTTTCTGGGGTTAGTAGTTACTCAAAATAGCAAGTGACAGTTGGGACTATCTTGTGTTTAGGGAAATAACAAGAGTGGTGTGTTTGAGTGTAGATTTAGGTAGTTAGTTTGTGTGCTGTTAGTTCAGAGAAGATAATAAGGTAGTTAGTTCAAGAGTAGATAGTTATATAGTAGTTCAAGGGTAATTAGTTATGGGGTAGTTAGTTCAATAGTAGTTATTTATGTGATAATTTAAAGGGTAGTTAGTTATGTAGTAGTTAGTTGAAGTTCAATAGTAGTTGGTTAAATAGATAGTCCAGTGGTAGTTAGCTATATGATAGTTAGTTGAAGGGTAGATAGTTATGTGGTAGTTAGTTCAATGGTAATTAGTTATGTGGTAGTTAGTTTAAAGGGTAGTTAGCAATGTGATAATTAGCTCAATAGTAGTTATGTGGTAGTTAGTTCAAAGGTAGATAATTATATAGTAGTTAGTTCAAGGGTAGATAGTTATAAGGCAGTTCAAGAGTCCACAGAAAAAAAATTCTTGAGACTAACAGGATTGTACTTGAATTTACTTGTATAAGCTATTATTTGATACAACATTTTACTGTCTCTATGTTATTTATGTTTACAAGAAGGCCTATTGGCCCTTGTAGTATATGAATGTTCTATGTTTGTATTACTGAGGATACTTCAATACTTGTACAGGATGTTTGTTGTAATAGTCTTTGTCTCGATTGGTCCATTCTCAGTGACTTGAGTACATAGTTTGAATGTCTTGGCAAAACTACATCTTTTTAGGGGCTGTGGTTAGTCTAGAATGGAAAAACTCATTTACTTGAGTTGCTAGGCAATTCAGTGCTGCTAGAACGGACTTGGCGTAATTCCAGTTGGGCTCAAGAATTTTTAGTTTATCCTCACACAGGAAATTGCTCAAATACAAATGATTAGCAATGGCTCTACAAAACACATCACAGATGAAACATCAATGACTCTTGGACTGTGACATCTGCAATGGAAAAGACAATATCATTTGAAATTCAATACTATAGACATGTCTTAAGACTGGTCCACATCAGAAGACATCCACTAAACCTATTTTACTACAATTTTGTCATTCTCAAACTCCTGAAGATTAGCAGGATGTAGTCCTTGACTAATATTCAGACTCATAACTTGATCAATTGTGTTATAAAAAAATATCATTCTTGGCTTATTCTAGGTATTATATTGTATTTCGTTTTCAATCGATTTTTTTTCTCAGAATCAGACGACAGATAACGAAGACAAGAAAGGCAGTATCCAGCAGGATCCAAGACCAGTTTCTCATTCAAAGCCTCCAAAGAAAAGACCAGTTACAGCTCCTGTTGAAAATAAGAGACATACTCAGGTAAGAATTTAGTGAGTACAGAACAGGCTCAGTTAGTTTCGCATCAGATGACACATTATCATCATGACACATACATAAGTACTCTAATCTCTTTTTCAATATATTCTGATTCTGTGTTGGTTGAGAGCTCTTCTTTCCATTCTTATATAGAGAGATAAAACTTCCAGTATCTGCAACAACCTTACCCGAAGCGATCCCAGAAATATGAAAGTTGAAATAATATGGTAGAAATATAGAGATAACTGGAAATAAGTATAATGTATTCTATCTATCTACCTTTCAATCTATGTTCCTTCAGTGCTAACACGGTGCACAGGGCAGAAATCAGAGCTCTCCAGTTCAAGCGATGTGATGCTACTGTGTATAATTCCTGTATGTTGTTGAGACCCATAGTCATACCCTCTGATGATTGTTCTGTGATGAGTCTCTTGGTCTTCCTCTTTTGCCATCTGGTATCCATTTTAATGTTTGTAGTGACAGTCTGTTCTCATTCATTCTAAGTACATGTCCAATATAAGTCCACTGTTTTCTTCTTATTGTTGAAGAAACATGTTACTGTTTAGTGTCTTCTCTTACTTGCGTGTTTGACTTTAATTCTTCACAACCAATATTTAAGAACTTTTCTAAGACATTATTCACAAATGAATTCAATTTCTTCTCCAGTGCCTTTGTCACTTTGCAACCATATGTCAACAGGGATATCACATTGGGGCTGTACTGTTGTAGTTTGCAATGTTTACCTTTTGTTTTTAATTTCCAGATGTTTGTTAGGTGGTGGAACGCACTTGATGCCATTGCAATTCTGGTAGAGATCTATTTTGTTGTATCGCCATCTTGTGTCATTTTACTTCTTAGATTAGTTAAGAAAAGTTATCGAGTGAATTGAATATAAGTATTACAATAATAATAATAATAATAATAATAATAATAATGAAAAGACCTGTCAGGGTCATAGGGGTTCCACATCATGGATACATCAGCACAAAAGCTCTCCAAACAACTCTATCCTCAGCCATTCGGAGAAGTGTAGAAAAATCATGCTAGGACCATTCCCTGATGTTATCAATCCAGGATTTTCTCTAGGCTTCCTTTCCTCCTTCCACCCTCGCTTGTCCCTTGCAAAATAATTTTATAAATCAAGACATGTCCAAATCAAACAAGTTTACTCTATTTCACCACTGTCAAAACTGGTTCTTGATAACTTGCAAGTTTGTTTATTTGCTACCAGACAAATACATTTGTCTTGTGTAAATATGTAGATAAATGGAATTAACTATAAGTGTTACCAAGATGGATAAGATCTGACAAGTGAAGGGTATAAAAGTAAGCTAGTATGAAGACGAAGCCTGATAGGTATATGGCCTAATAGATAGACAAAGAATAGGAAATACAGAACCAACAGCAAGTCATAAAAAACAAAATGGACGACTAAGGAGGAGGTAAGAAAGAATGCACATGAAAGGGGAGGGGAGAGAGGGATGGACCATAGATGTTGAAAAGTAAAACATAGACACACAAAAAAGACTGTCCCATCACATTGAGGGGGGGGGGGGGGGGTGGGGAATAGAGGAGACAGATACCTGATTGTAAGTGGGATAAGTCTGTCCAAAAGACACAGATTGTGATCCAACTAAACACTCATGATTCAACGAGGATCCATCAAAGGATCAACCTTGTGATAACTAAGTAAAGGAAAAAAAAGAGATAGATTAGAAGAATTGGAAAGGAGCGGTAGATTTGGTACCCAAAGAAAGGAAAGCAAAAGGAGACCTTAATAGGAGTATGATTGAAATAAAGCAAAAGGGGGGAGATCAAGTAGATGAAAGATAATGGCCTCATAGAAATAGTCTTATAGTTATAGAGATAAATATAATCGACCCAATTCCAAATTCACTGTCTGAGGTTCCTATCCTCGAACTGACACTCATGGACATATCAATCTGTCAAACAGAAAGGTACAGTGAGTGATAAACCATCATCGCAGAGAATTCCCAGACTATGTATTTCAACAGATTTAAAGGTCATCATAGACTAGGGAAGCCTTCCTGAACTAAAGATATGCCGAAAATGGATTTCTAGGTCTATATGACTCAACTAAAACCACAGCACAACATATGCACTCTCCACCTCAAATCATATAGGAAGTCATTCTGGTTCATTGAGAGTAATCATAAATAATAAGCAAACATTAATTATATCATAAATCAATTTGTTTACTTATTGTAATAATATTTTGTAAATTTGATAACACTTTTCATTGTGTTAAGCAGCCACCACGACCACCTCCACCTACCAGGGTCACACAAAAGGAGAATGACAAAAGGTAATGAAACAATCAATATACATTTTAAAAAAATGATTCAATATTACAATTTGTGGGAAGAAAGATCATTGATGGAAGAAGAAGAATAGAAATCAAAATAGAATAGGTCAGGCAATGTTCCAGAAAATTAACTCTTTGCTTAGCATGTGTGTTGACAGGGGCTCGTATGAGGAGCGAAGAATAGGAACATTGTGGCCTACGTACGTAGGATGTAGTAGGAGGACTCCACGTGATGTAGGAGGTGACTAAGGAGGTTTTTGAGGTGGAGTTGGCTGGCCAATCCTACAGATGGTCAAATTGACACAGAAGTCGGATGTGTCAGTTCAATAGGCACAGATAAGCTATGATATGGACTACATCCTGCTAATCTGTAGGAGTTTGTGAATGCAAGAAGAAGTAGACTATGGACCAGCCGAGTGTACATATCTTCACTTAATATAATTAAGAAGCATTTAGGATTTATTTATATAAAAAGAAACCGTAAGGCAGCAGAAATAATTTGCACCAGGTCTGTTCAGATGGCACTTATATGCTGCGCAATTAAAAAATGTGCGATGCCATTAGTAGTTGTGAAGGGAATAGGTGCCATCTAAACAGACCTAGTTCAAATCCCTTTTGCTGCTGTATGATTTTATTTTTGATTACCAAAGTATTTTGTAAATTTGTGAAAAAATTGCATGCTATTTTTAAACATTTGTATAAAATTGAACTCACAACATATAGCTTTCAAATTTTCGTCCTGCCATATTTAATGTTTGTCTTTTCTGAATGATTTGAAAACCCGAGTTATTTCAAAAGCTAAATCATATTTATTATAATACTGAGCACCATTTTAGTTAATAATAATAAATAATAATAACAGTAATAATAATAATAATAATAACAGTAATAATAATAATAATAATAATAATAATAATAATAATAATAATAATACAGATTACTTGTCGTATTACATTCAATGTATTGCACAAACTCACCTGCGATAACTTCTGAATTATTAAAGAATTCATTGCTAACAATGTCGAAAGACAATATTTTGTGGGCGCAGTCATTTTTGAATGACGTACTATCCTGGATGAGCTATTTTTGAATGACGTACTATCCTGGATGAGCTATTTTTTAGTAATATTTTCACTTTGGTTGCTGTATTACTGAAGTATCATAGCACATTTTAATTTTGTGGAAAGTTAGTTACCAATGGTATATACAGGAAATTAAAAAGTTATTTTAGATAAAACTCAGGAGAGAGAGTGTGGTTGACGATTAGCGCAACTCTCCCACACTATAAACCAACTTCAGCGCTAGTCATTTCTCAACCCAAAATTAACAACAGACTGGCAAAAGCTAGTGCTGTATTTGGCAGATTACGCAAAAATGTATGGGACAAATGTTGAGTTTTTGGTCATCGTCGATCACGACGGACGAACATCATCATACAGGAAATTCCACTATCTTTGAACTTGGTCAACATAATGTTAACAGCACGCTGTGTAATGTATTTCAGTTATTGGAGATTAGGAGGGAGTTCTTTATTGATGTGTAATGTGTTTCAGTTATTGGAGATTAGGAGGGAGTTCTTTATTGATGTGTAATATGTGTTTCAGTTATTGGAGATTAGGAGGGAGTTCTTTATTGATGTGTAATGTGTTTCAGTTATTGGAGATTAGGAGGGAGTTCTTTATTGATGTGTAATGTGTTTCAGTTATTGGAGATTAGGAGGGAGTTCTTTATTGATGTGTAATGTGTTTCAGTTATGAGAGATTAGGAGGGAGTTCTTTATTGATGTGTAATGTGTTTCAGTTATGAGAGATTAGGAGGGAGTTCTTTGTGTAATGTTGTTATGAGAAATGAGGGGGAAGGAGTGCTTTATTGCTGAATGACACCATATTCTGTTAAGTGAGTAAATCTGACATCAATTTTACTTTATTCTTAAGCAGGATCAAGTCTTCTTTACATGTGCAATCTTCACAAGATGAAGGCCATCTTCATCTGAGCTATCAAAGAATGGATATGAATTTAATGACAGACAGTGATATACAGGCAGCCATGCTCAGATCAACCAGTGTTGACGAGATGACCCATGGTCAATCAAAGGTAGGTTTTTGTAACATTTTCATAACTTCACAGTTTATAAAAGTTATTTTCTACTTTAAGACTCAACCACTCCGTGTCACCATTTCCTATTCATCCATACTTATTGCATTCTTTATTAAAGTTTAATTTTCAATCTATGCTTAGTAAGCATATGAAAAGCACTTACAACACCAATGCAATCTATTGCATACATTTATTGATTCCACCAAAGCTTTGGACCTTATTTGGCATACAGGTCTGTAGAATACTATGAGAGAGTTTATTAATGTCACCAAAACTTTTGATCGTGTTTGGCATACAGGTCTGTAGAATACTATGAGAGAATTTATTGATGTCACCAAAACTTTTGATCGTGTTTGGCATACAGGTCTGTAGAATACTATGGGAGGGTTTATTGATGTCACTAAAACTTTTGATTGTGTTTGGCATACAGGTCTGTGGGAGAGTTGAATTTTGACAACATTATGGCTGTTATAGAGGCACTATATGAAGAAACAAAAAGTGCTGTATTCATGGACAATGAAGACAGTGAAGTATTCAGAATGAATATTGACATTTGACAAGGATGCTTACTTTCACCAACAGCATTTAACATCTGCCTAGAAACAATCTTGAGATAAATTAGAGATCTTGAGAGGAATTCCATTCAACAACACTGATCGGAGGGTGCCAAATTTCTAATCTCCGCTTCGCTGATGACATTGATCTGATTGTTACTACAGAAGCAGAACTATAAGAGTTAACAACAAGACTGGAAATGTCTAGTAAAAACAAACTTGTCAGGGAGATCACTGCAGATAAGAGTAGCATTTTGATGAATAGGAGTACTCATCTAGTTTCAACCAATATAAAGAGTGACAATCAAAAGCTTGAAGACGTTTCTACGTTTACTTATTTGGAAGCCCAGATTAATGGTGATGGTGAATCAACAGCTGAGGATAAGAAAGACTGACGATGGCCATGGTTGCCATGACAAGATTAACCAGCATTTGGAAAAGTAGGATCACAACCTGTGTTAAGATTAACTTATATAAATCTTTGGTTTTGTCAATATTTCTATATGGTTATGAAACCTGGACTCTAACTGTGAACTTATAAAGAAGAATCCAGACATTAACATATACAAGTTAAATATGTACATTACTACATAAAACCTGAGTATGTTCTGTAGAAAATATAAAACATATGCAGCATATAAAAGTTAAGGTTCTTTCCCAGTAGATGCCAATACATTGTTTAGGTTTTTAATCCAACGTTTTAGATAGTCACTGCGCATGACAATTTGCTGGTATGTGTTGCTACATACAATAACAAACATGATGGTTTTGAGTCTCCTCAGAAATAAAAAGGAAGCAGTTGTGTTTCTACAAAGCAAAAAAAAAGTACTACCTGTTGATAATATCCGTACTCTACATTTCTTCTGAGTGTTACACACTAGGGTGGGGGGGGGGCTCTCGCAGTGTGTACCGCACATAAATAATGAGCACAGTACAAATTATTGCCGTTTTACTATCTGTGCATTACAGAAGCACAATGAAAATAATGGCGCCACGAGTGTGGGGTAGGTTGGAATTTAGAAAAATACACACTGTGTCAAATCACTATAGCATCTTAAAAGTTATCATGCAGAATTTATGTGGACATCAAGAACAATATCCACAGAAATCAAACATTTTCCTTCTCCTCTCGTTCCTATGCAAGATTACTTGTCCCAAAAAACTTGTTGCATTATTTCTAATTGTGTGCATTGTATATGTTTTTATGTCCTTTGTACGCTAGTTATGGGTAAACTTCGTTTTACTAAAGCTTGTTCCGTTTAATATGTGTTGGTCTCTACTAGGACAATACCAAAATTGATATGTGCATTGCTACATAAAACCTGAGTATGTTCTGTAGAAAATATGACAGATTTGTATGAGTTTATAAGTTATGCTGATGGAATATTGTCTTCTTTTTGTCAGCAGCAGAACTCAAGCGATGATAGCGGTAGCGAATCAAGTGATTCCGATGTGGAAGCTGATAATAGTTTCAGACCTTCTGATATTCTTAATAGCTCAAGTGAAGGTAGAATTCTTGTTTGTTTATTCTATTGTTATCGCTAATTAGTTGTCATTTAACTCTTCCTTCGTCATTGTTCATTGTCAAACTCCTGTTAGTTGTCAGTTAATTCATTCATTCTTTTTTGTCATTGTCAAACTCCTGCTGTTAGTTGTCAGTTAATTCATTCATTCTTTTTTGTTCATTGTCAAACTCCTGCTGTTAGTTGTCAGTTAATTCATTCATTCTTTTTTGTTCATTGTCAAACTCCTGCTGTTAGTTGTCAGTTAATTCATTCATTCTTTTTTGTTCATTGTCAAACTCCTGCTGTTAGTTGTCAGTTAATTCATTCATTCTTTTTTGTCATTGTCAAACTCCTGCTGTTAGTTGTCAGTTAATTCATTCATTCTTTTTTGTTCATTGTCAAACTCCTGCTGTTAGTTGTCAGTTAATTCATTCATTCTTTTTTGTTCATTGTCAAACTCCTGCTGTTAGTTGCCGGAATGTAGTTCAGAGTATTGAATGTATTGTGTCATGGTTTAAAAGGTTTGGCTGAGATGTCTGCGTCTCTCAGCTTGGCACATTTGACATAGCAAAGCTTTTCGGTCACTTTGTGTATTTTTTTAGTAGGGAGGTGTCCCAGACTTGTCCAAGTCCCATATGTTTTAGCAGAAGACCAGAGAAAAAATCCCATGTTTTAACAGAACTCCAGACAAAAGTTCCATATGTTTTAACAGAACTTCAGACAAAAGTCCCATATGTTTTAACAGAAGTCAAGACAAAAGTCGCATATGTTTTAACAGAAGTCAAGACAAAAGTCCCATATGTTTTAACAGAAGTCAAGACAAAAGTCGCATATGTTTTAACAGAACTCCAGGCAAAAGTTCCATATGTTTTAACAGAACTCCAGACAAAAGTCCCATATGTTTTAACAGAACTCCAGACAAAAGTCCCATATGTTTAAACAGAACTCCAGACAAAAGTCCCATATGTTTTAACAGAACTCCAGACTAAAGTCCCATATGTTTTAACAGAACTCCAGACAAAAGTTCCATATGTTTTAACAGAACTCCAGACAAAAGTCCCATATGTTTTAACAGAAGTCAAGACAAAAGTCGCATATGTTTTAACAGAACTCCAGGCAAAAGTTCCATATGTTTTAACAGAACTCCAGACAAAAGTCCCATATGTTTTAACAGAACTCCAGACTAAAGTCCCATATGTTTTAACAGAACTCCAGATAAAAGTCCCATATGTTTTAACAGAACAGACAAAAGTCCCATATGTTTTAACAGAACTCCAGACAAAAGTCCCATATGTTTTAACAGAACTCCAGACAAAAGTCCCATATGTTTTAACAGAACTCCAGACAAAAGTCCCATATGTTTTAACAGAACTCCAGACAAAAGTCCCATATGTTTTAACAGAACTCCAGACAAAAGTCCCATATGTTTTAACAGAACTCCAGACAAAAGTCCCATATGTTTTAACAGAACTCCAGACAAAAGTCCCATATGTTTTAACAGAAGTCCAGACAAAAGTCCCATATGTTTTAACAGAAGTCAAGACAAAAGTCCCATATGTTTTAACAGAACTCCAGACAAAAGTCCCATATGTTTTAATAGAACTCCAGACAAAAGTTCCATATGTTTTAACAGAACTCCAGACAAAAATCCCATATGTTTTAACAGAACTCCAGACAAAAGTCCCATATGTTTTAACAGAAGTCAAGACAAAAGTCCCATATGTTTTAACAGAAGTCAAGACAAAAGTCCCATATGTTTTAACAGAAGTCAAGACAAAAGTCCCATATGTTTTAACAGAACTCCAGACAAAAGTCCCATATGTTTTAACAGAAGTCAAGACAAAAGTTTCTTTGGTAGACTTCATCACACCTGAGATCATTGTGTGTATTAGTGAACACTTCATGAACTATGTTAAAATGTGGTATGTTCCCTATTGTTTTTGACCAGACAGATATAATTGTGCTGTAATGAGATTCTGTAGTCTTATAGAACTTTTATATAGGAAGTTATGTATGATTACCAGTTGAACATATGCAAGTTTGACAGTAATAGAGCAGAAGAGTGGAGCGGAATAGAACAGAATGTCCGTGGCTATATTGATAGCCATGCATGATTGTCTATTGTCTTTCCCCAGGTGGTTTGTTATCCACTCTTGCAGTTAAGCATAGAGGTGATTGGAGTTCGAGCTTGTGTTCCAAGACCAGATGTGTGGCCTCGGCTGTGCTATGATCGTGTTTGTTCAGGATATCCCTGATGTTTTCTATCCATCTTTTTCGTGGTCTTCCTCCGGCTTTGTATCCTGATCTCATTTGGTTATATGCTTTTAAGGGCAACTTGTCGCAGTGCATTCTCATAATGCGGCCAAACCACTTGATCTGCTGCCTTTCTATGTTTCTGGGCAAGGTGTTATACCTATTCTTTCCCTGATATCTTCATTTCATAATGCATCAAGCCTGATGACCACAGCATCTTTCCTCAAGCATTTCATCTCACATGTCACTATCTTTCTGTAATGCGAAGATGAGAGAGATCAGGTTTGGTACTGATAACACAGTGTTCGTAGGAATATACTGTAATTAATTTGTCATTTAACTTCCATCTTGATCTTTGTATGAAGAAGTAGCGGTGACAGCTATTCACTATAGTGGTAAAAAGAGCAAGCATACATGGCCATGCTTAGCTGTGATCTTGTTAACCAATGTGTAAGCACATGACCGTGCTTAGCTGTGATCTTGGTAACCAATGTGTAAGCACATGACCGTGCTTAGCTGTGATCTAGGTAACCAATGTGTAAGCACAAGAACCATTACTCTTGTACCACTGGCTTGCTATACTAGCGATATCAATACAAATGTCTACTGATCAGTGAAAGTGGTTAAAAACAGTAAATGTATTCGTTACCAGCTTCAAAATCAGACATGCTGGGCCGTCGGTGAATTTAAAACAATGACACAATGGATTTTAATTTTCTGAACTACATACTGCTGGAAACCTAGTAGGATCATTATCCTGCTTCAAGAGAGATCCAGTGGGTGTTTGAGAACATTGTCCTGCTACAAGAGAGATCCAGTGGGAGTTTGAGAACATTGTCCTGCTACAAGAGAGATCCAGTGGGAGTTTGAGAACATTGTCCTGCTACAAGAGAGATCCAGTGGGAGTTTGAGAACATTGTCCTGCTACAAGAGAGATCCAGTGGGAGTTTGAGAAAAAATGGAAAAAAACAGCAACAGAATAACAAGCTTAATTTAAGTTTTGTCTGGATTAAATAGGCTATAAATGTGACATCAGTTGTGTCTAGATATCAGTTGTGTCTAGATGTCAGTTGTGTCTAGATGTCAGTTGTGGCTAGATGTCAGTTGTGTCTAGATATCAGTTGTGTCTAGACGTCAGTTGTGTCTAGACGTCAGTTGTGTCTAGACGTCAGTTGTGTCTAGACGTCAGTTGTGTCTAGACGTCAGTTGTGTCTAGACGTCAGTTGTGTCTAGACGTCAGTTGTGTCTAGATGTCAGTTGTGTCTAGATGTCAGTTGTGTCTAGATATCAGTGGTGTATTGTTTATTTCAATCCTCAAGAATTAGATCTCTAGTATTCTTTTGTGCAATGAGAAAAAAGGGGGTGGGGGGAGAAGAACTGAGAATGAATAGTATCCAATGGGAAACATCTTGATATCGATGTAACATATAATTAATTTATAATGCTGTACATATTTACAAAATTATAGGAATTCACAATTTTAAACAATCCTGTCACCAAAGATGGATGTTTGCTATTGGAGCTAATAAAACAAGAACACAACGCATTTCTATTCTGTGGACTACATCCTGCTGAAAATCGAGTAAGACCATTGTCCTGCTACAAGAGAGATCCTGCGGCAGTTTGAGAATGAATGCAGAAGAAGAAGAAACAATCCAAGTTGCCTGTGAACTTCTGGACCTCATTTTTGTTAGGTCATTGGTAATCTAACACTATCTATCTATACGCTGTGGCCCTTATTTGCCTTGCGGTGTCAGGGGTGGAAGAGTTCTCCGGAGATGCCTTCTTTTGTGTTGTTTGTAAGCTTATTCCTGTGGCTTCTTTGAATTCTGTGATCCATCTTTTACATGGTCTGCCTCTCGCTTTATAGCCATTATGTCTATGTGTCATGGCCATTTGTGGCAAGACTACATGCAAATATTCTGTAGGTTCAACACTTTTAAGAAAATTTCAAGAGTCCTAGGAAAAAATTTTGAAAAAAAAACTGTAGTAGTAGTTTTATGAATGCATGATGTTGTGCACCTATGAATTCAATGTGAATGTTTATTTTGTTATGATTTTTAAGCAACTTTATTAACCAAATATATTTGTTCTATTTAATAATGCAGGTGACAAACTTACTCTTACAAATTCAACAAGAGCACATTCAGTTCATCCCATTGCAGCTCAGAGAATGAAGATAGCGACATCCCACAATTTACACCGTAGTCCCAGTTCATCATCTCAAAAGAGAGTCTATCCTAGTCCAACAGCTCAAAACAGAACCAACATTTCCAGTTCATCAAAGTCAGAGCTACCTAAATTGAGACTTAAAGATGAAAGGGCATTAACCTTACCAACAACAAAATCTATGCAAAATAAATCTCTCAGCAGTTATGTTTCTTTAGAATCGGGTTCAAATGACAAATATGATGAACACAGCAAGTCATCCAATGTGACAAATCATGAAGTGGTTTCTACGAGGTCTGACATGCTGGAAGGTGGAAATGAAGTTGATATGAAATCTCTGGACAGGAATGGCAGCTCTAGAGTTTCATTAACAAGATCAAAAGCTTTCAGACGAGATGCACCTGCAGTTCCACTACGGCCTTATTATCTTCATGACAACGACGATGTCGATGGATCTATGAATGATTTAACTGAAGACGTATCTGATCCTCTACCAGACACAAGTAGTTTAACACTATCAAACAATGAATCTGTATCCATTGTGTCTTCAGGAAACGCATTGTATCCTGATATCAATCATTCATTGTCCAGCTTGAGCCGTCAACAATATAGAGATAGCTCTGACCTTCTCTCTCACGAGTGGTCACTTGCTTCTTTAGCTAAAGGCCCAAGTATTAAAATGCCATTAATTGCACAGCCATTGAATGCTAGATCCACTGTTACCCATTCCTCTCTTGGAAAATCACAGAACACACTTTCAGCTCACCAATTTCTACCTGTGTCTGCAAAGTCTTCTATGCCTTTGAATGGAACCATGCAAAGTCAAGGTAGTAATATACACCCAGGTCCAAAGCGGGTCCTGAATCAAGGGTTTTCTTTAGATAGAAAGATATCAGATTCCAGCCAATCAAATGTACCAAAACCTCAACAGCCAATCAAGTCATCAAGCTCAAAACCTTTTCAGATTTCTGCCATGAATCACACAACAGCTTCCAATCGACACTCTTCTATTTCACCACAGTCTCCTGGAACTCAGAAATCCATAACACCCAGGAATCCTGGAATGCTGAACAATATATTTCCTCAAAGTCCTAGAACATTAAACCTCATCTCCCCTACCCCCTCTTTATCTACACCCATGATACATGATAGAAATAAAAATATAAAGAATCTTAGATCTAGTGAGGTTCACTCAAGCTTGTCTGCTTCTTCATCAGAAGCAAGTGTACAGGTACAAGAAGATCCTGAGGATGTCAACTTTGAAAGTTTGTCCTTGAACCAGTCTAAGAATCTGCAACAGAATAATGTTTCATTATCTTGACCTTTGTAACAAAGATTAGAAACGCTTCATTGAGGATAGCATGTTTACCTCTGAACCAGACTAAGAATCTGCAACAGAATATTGCTCTATTAACTGAACCTCCTCTACCAAGTTTAGAAACACTTAACTGAGGATGACATGTTTGTCTTTGTTATAATGAGCTGTTGATTGGCTACTTTAGAGCAGTGGTTTTCTACCTTTTTTTCTGGTGACCCCATTTTTGGGACAAATTTTCTTCATTGTTTAGAAGAAAAAGGTAATTGACTTCTTTACAAGTCACCGTGGTGTTTTAAGTTTATTTCTATAATTTGTGATATTTATCGTGCATGTATGATGCGAATTACCTTCTTGTGGTCCTCCTGGATGGAACTGTGGGCCCCCCCCCCAAATTACAAAATTGTTGTTTTTGGTCCCTCTATAAGTCTCTTTGGTCCCAGGGGTAAATAGGACCCAATTTGAAATT
Organism: Meghimatium bilineatum; assembly: GCA_034231615.1. Taxonomy (NCBI): domain Eukaryota; kingdom Metazoa; phylum Mollusca; class Gastropoda; order Stylommatophora; family Philomycidae; genus Meghimatium; species Meghimatium bilineatum. Next base: position 8,198,768 of record CM067321.1, read on the forward strand.
TGAGAACCATTAATTAGAGTATTTTGTGTGTGGAGGGGGGTGCATAGAAATAATGTCTGATGTTCTAAGTGTCTGGTATCAGATGCTATACAACATCATCAGTGCCATTCTGTTAGATTGTGCTAAATCATTCTGTTAGATTGTGCTAAATCATTCTGTTAGATTGTGCTAAATAATTCTGTTAGATTGTGCTAAATAATTCTGTTAGATTGTGCTAAATCATTCTGTTAGATTGTGCTAAATCATTCTGTTAGATTGTGCTAAATCATTCTGTTAGATTGTGCTAAATCATTCTGTTAGATTGTGCTAAATCATTCTGTTAGATTGTGCTAAATCATTCTGTTAGATTGTGCTAAATCATTCTGTTAGATTGTGCTAAATCATTCTGTTAGATTGTGCTAAATCATTGTTAGATTGTGCTAAATCATTCTGTTAGATTGTGCTAAATCATTCTGTTAGATTGTGCTAAATCATTCTGTTAGATTGTGCTAAATAATTCTGTTAGATTGTGCTAAATAATTCTGTTAGATTGTGCTAAATAATTCTGTTAGATTGTGCTAAATCATTCTGTTAGATTGTGCTAAATCATTGTTAGATTGTGCTAAATCATTCTGTTAGATTGTGCTAAATCATTCTGTTAGATTGTGCTAAATCATTCTGTTAGATTGTGCTAAATCATTCTGTTAGATTGTGCTAAATCATTGTTAGATTGTGCTAAATCATTCTGTTAGATTGTGCTAAATAATTCTGTTAGATTGTGCTAAATCATTCTGTTAGATTGTGCTAAATAATTCTGTTAGATTGTGCTAAATAATTCTGTTAGATTGTGCTAAATCATTGTTAGATTGTGCTAAATCATTCTGTTAGATTGTGCTAAATCATTGTTAGATTGTGCTAAATCATTCTGTTAGATTGTGCTAAATCATTCTGTTAGATTGTGCTAAATCATTCTGTTAGATTGTGCTAAATAATTCTGTTAGATTGTGCTAAATAATTCTGTTAGATTGTGCTAAATAATTCTGTTAGATTGTGCTAAATAATTCTGTTAGATTGTGCTAAATAATTCTGTTAGATTGTGCTAAATCATTCTGTTAGATTGTGCTAAATAATTCTGTTAGATTGTGCTAAATCATTCTGTTAGATTGTGCTAAATCATTCTGTTAGATTGTGCTAAATCATTCTGTTAGATTGTGCTAAATCATTCTGTTAGATTGTGCTAAATCATTCTGATCATATTTCAGGATGTTGAATATGTTACATATAGAAACTAGTGTTGAATATGTTACGTATAGAAACTAGTGTTGAATATTTTACATATAGAAACTAGTGTTGAATATGTTACGTATAGAAACTAGTGTTGAATATGTTACGTATAGAAACTAGTGTTGAATATGTTACGTATAGAAACTAGTGTTGAATATGTTACATATAGAAACTAGTGTTGAATATGTTACATATAGAAACTAGTGTTGAATATGTTACATATAGAAACTATTGTTGAATATGTTACATATAGAAACTAGTGTTGAATATGTTACATATAGAAACTAGTGTTGAAGATGTTACATATAGAAACTAGTGTTGAATATGTTACATATAGAAACTAATGTTGAATATGTTACATATAGAAACTAATGTTGAATATGTTACATATAGAAACTAGTGTTGAATATGTTACATATAGAAACTAGTGTTGAATATGTTACGTATAGAAACTAGTGTTGAATATGTTACGTATAGAAACTAGTGTTGAATATGTTACATATAGAAAATAGTGTTGATTCAAGTACTATATACTCTAAAATGGATACCTTATTGTAAGCCTGCCTAAGTATAGAAGACATACAACCACAAACTTCTGCGTACACTTCTACGTATCTATTCCACCGATGACTCATTACCATGCTGTGATGTCAAACTATCCAGTAAATTCTATCTCTGTTATCCTCATTCTCTTTTTTATATCAATCTTGCCTGTTGTCACTTTGTCCCACACATCTTCATGTTATGATGTTGTTATTGAAAATGGACTTTTGTTTTAGTAGTTTAGTAATTTCATTTTCTAAATTTTTGTGTTGATGTTACCCAAATGACACCCCTGCAACACTTAAGGATTATGGGTTTGATCATGAATTTCTTTTGGTATTACCTCATTAATTCATAATTATTGTTGGTGTATGTTTGGTTAACGGACCTACCTTTTTTTGCAGAAAGCGAAATTAAATAAATGACAAGATTTTCATTGCTTATTTCCCTTGGCTATAATTACCCATCCATAGATGAAGGTGGAGATATTTATTTAGGGGGTTTGTGTGGGTGGTGCTCTCAGTGTGGGGCACGCAGATCTGTGCATCCGGCAGCAGTCCTTACGACTAACGTACTACATGTTTATTAGTCGCGGATAAGCTAAAACAACTTACGATTACGTGTCATTTTGTATCAGCTGGCAGACAGTGACATCACAGAATTACACAAAATTTGTGATCCATACAGATTTGATAAAATGTTGGAAGGTAGCCCATCATCCTCAAATGAACCTAATTTTATTTTCTGTTTATATGATTCTCATAATTCTGTAGAACTAGACGTAGCTATGTTCATGGACCAGAGTGTTTTGTGCGATCTAATTCCATAATTTTTTTTGTAGAATTAGAGATAGCTGGTATTCACAGTAATGAGAGAGCAGACAAACTTCTGCTAGGCACCAATTGATAAAGAGGATGTGCTGAAATTACTTCATGAGCTTCAGATTGATGAAACATCGAGGCTGAAATTTGAAGAACTTGGTGTCTGCAAGCAGGAATGAGAAAAATGTTTAACCAACGGGAACTTTCAGTATGCACACCCTTCGTCATTTGCTAGGAGAAACTGAGCACCACTAGTCTTTCCGAAGTACAATGATGTTGGTTCATAATCAATAGAAATGGCTGTGTTCATGGTACATACCAAATTGTTATGTGCTACCCATTTCACATAATTCTTCTGTAGAACCACAATTATATCTTTGGTACACATCAGTGTTCTGTACTACCTATTTCACATAATTCTTCTGTATAACTAGAGCTATCTTTAACATTTGTATTCAAAGGCCTCTATTTGTTTTTCATGTCTGCATTTAGTATACTTCTTCTTCAGCATTCATTCTCAAACTCCCAATGGATCTCTTTTGTAGCAGGACAATAGTCCTACTATATTTCTAGCAGAATGTAGTCCAGAAAATGGAAATGCATTGTGTCGCCGTTTTATTTACGGTATGCCAATGGCCAGACACATCCATCTTCGGCAGGCATTGAGTATACAGAATCCATAATAACAACTATATTTACTTGTGTAAGAACTATGTCGATTTGTGTTATGCTAGAAGGCATGGATGTCGCAGCTGTATTTCTCCTGTATGTTTCCAAAGCCAGATAAGGGAACATTGAATAGCACCATGTCATAGATGTCATATGCTATCCACACCAACATAACACAGTTAAATCTCATTTTAACACATTCAACACAGTTAAATCTCATTATAACACATTCAACACAGTTAAATCTCATTATAACACAGTTAAATCTCATTATAACACATTCAACACAGTTAAATCTCATTTTAACACATTCAACACAGTTAAATCTCATTTTAACACATTCAACACAGTTAAATCTCATTATAACACATTCAACACAGTTAAATCTCATTTTAACACATTCAACACAGTTAAATCTCATTATAACACATTCAACACAGTTAAATCTCATTTTAACACATTCAACACAGTTAAATCTCATTATAACACATTCAACACAGTTAAATCTCATTATAACACAGTTAAATCTCATTATAACACATTCAACACAGTTAAATCTCATTATAACACATTCAACACAGTTAAATCTCATTATAACACATTCAACACAGTTAAATCTCATTATAACACATTCAACACAGTTAAATCTCATTATAACACATTCTACACAGTTAAATCTCATTATAACACATTCAACACAGTTAAATCTCATTATAAAACATTCAACACAGTTAAATCTCATTATAACACATTCAACACAGTTAAATCTCATTATAACACATTCAACACAGTTAAATCTCATTATAACAGTTTGGTCCGGACATGAAATATATATGAAATAACATTAAATTTGCTATATGCAGTAGAAACTCAATCACATCTGGCCTTGGATCACAAGCTCGCGATCCAATCACCCCTCATCTTAATGGCAAGAGTGGATAACAAACCACCTGGAGAAAGACAGACAATAGACTCAATCAGTCATGTGACATATTCTTTCCAAAACATGGTCTTCTTTGTGGATTCTCTGAAGACTGTGTGATTCTGGGCGAGTTGACCTGCCACAGCTAGAGACATGTTTAAACAATCTGATATATCATACTGTAGAAACATTAAGAATAAATACAATTAGTGATTTCAACAAGTGTTTTTAATAAATATTAAACAGGACATTTTTTATAAAAACATACAATATAGAGGGATTCCACTTTATATCTATATATATATTTGTGTGTGTATGTGTGTGCATGTGGGGGGTTTCTCTTTTCTGGATAGATTCCCTCCAGAAATGTGTCTCTTTATATGTCCGAAATATGTTAGCTTGCGTGTTATGATAGTTTTGGGGAGCCAGTCTTTTTCTATGTTCAGGTCTTTGCAGACGTCTGCGTTGGTTCATCTTTCTGTCCATGGTGCTCTTAAGATCTTTCTGTAAAATTTAATTTCAAATGTCGATATTTTTTTTTCCAATTAGCTTCTTGATAGTTGTGACTTTGTTTTTCTATTTGCCCTGTGCCATAGATTTTTCATCTGTGATTTTTGTGTGTGGAGCCATTCATAATCTCTTTCTGATCTCTGCAGAGCAATCTCCTATGGTGTTGATGGTTGGCCAGAGATATTCAAAGTTGCTGACATCTTTGAGTTGTTCTTTGTCAATGACTACTGTATGTGTAAGCTCATCCCTGCTGATGTGCATTATTTTTGTCTTTTTTTTACACTGAGGAAAAGATTTTGTGTCTTGCTATGATGTTTGACATAATCATTAGTCCTAAACCTGTGGTATATATTTGTATATATATATATATATTCAATTGAAGCATTACTTGCATAATACATTGAATCACAAGCCAGTTCAACTTAGTCATGTTGAGAGACAGACCCACTCACCACTAAAATGCTATGTTATTCTCAAATGAGAAAAAGAAATTTAAGTCTTTGTATGTAAATTCCGCCAAAGACGGATGTGTCGGGCCATTGGCGCAAATAAAACGGCGACACAGCGCATTTCCATTCTCTGGACTGCATCCTGCTGGAGATCTAGTAGTACTGTTACAGGTGAGACCCAGCAGGAGTTTGAGAATGAACGCTGAAGAAGAAGAAGTATGTAAATGAAAGCAGAAGAAGAAAACTGCGAAAAGAAGAAATGGAGAAGTTTCCTGACTAAAACTTCACATCCTATACTTTTTTCGTTAATAATAATAATAAGACCCATAACCCGTTAGAATTGTAAGGGTGCCACACTGGAGACATCAGCACAAAAAGCCCTCCAAACACTTCTCCTCAGACATTCGGGTGAGTATAGAAGAATCATGCCCAGAGCATTGCTTGGTGTTGTAAATCCAGATTTGATTACTCTGCCTCTTGTTCTTCCACCCTCAACTGTCTCTTGCAATCTAGTTTTAGAAAGTTTGCCTTGTCTTGTTACATAACCAAACAAGTTTACATCCTTTAATTACTATTTATCACATTATAGTTCACATTATAAACATCATTAGGTGATGATGGCATGCACTATTACACTATCATTGTACTAATACTATCTATACATCGTTCAGCTCCCTGTGGAGCATACATCCTCAACAAACCTCTTTCATCGTATCCTATCTTTAGTTTGTTTGTTTGTTAAATGGGGGATTAAAGCCTCTTAGCTGAGGCACGACCCTTTCAACCTAAGACAGTAGTCTATTTTGGTTATATCAGGCCGTATTAGCTTTTATCTAAATGTGACCTAATGGTCTGGGTAATGGTCTGGGTGTTTAGAAAGCCGTGCATGCTATTGCTATGTATTATCTATATTGCTAGGTGGAGTTGATGTTTATTTGTGGCCAAGATGCCTTTTATCTAAGTGTTACAAGGCGCATAACGGTGGCACAACGTTATCACGCTCCCGGCGGAAATCGCACGGATATCCATGATGGTTACAATGGAGCGAACGAAAAACAAACAAACATCTAAGTGTGACCTATGGTCTGGGCGAATTGAGAACCGTGCGCGCTATTATTGCAAAAGAATGTTATGTTGCTAGTTGTATTAAACTGTTTATTTCCGGTGGTATTGCTTTTTTATTTAAGAGTGACACTAATGCCTGGGGGAGTTTGAAACCGTGCGTGCGATTATGCAAAAAATTGTCCATATTGCCAGTCTTATCCTGTGGTGAGCGTTCCTCGGTTGTTATTTGTTGAAAGCTGTGGAGAGAGACCTGTAGAAAGACTGATGACAAACAATGACTTATTTTGTTTTTGACTTGCTTAGATTTTTAAATTAGGGCTTTAGTCCTGGTTATAAATTGTTTAATTAGTTTTACCCTATCTAGTGGTACATCATGGCCCAGAACCTTTTCTAATTTATATGGTATTTTATTGTTTAGGTAGTAATATTGTTTAGGTTTTGATTACATATTAAATCTCTAAGCTCTGGTATTTGGTCAAGCTCTGCATTTGATCGCCAACCTGCTGGTGTTCGGTAGCTTTCAATTTAGTATGTCAGGACTAAGCTATGCAATACTTAAAAAAGTACCTACTAATATATTAATGATAATAACTCACCTATTCAATATCATATGGGAATCTGGTACCATACCAAAGGCATGGAAGTCTGCCACCATAATACCAATACTAAAGCCAGATAAAGAAGCTAAAGAAGTAAGCTCATATAGACCAATATCACTAACTTCTCACCTAGGTAAAATATTAGAGACAATAATAAATAAAAGAGTAGTATTTCACCTAAATAAACATAATCAGCCATTTATACATTCAAACTAGCCTTTGTGTCTGCAACTAGTTCTTTCATTTAGGTAATTCTTGGTTTTCCTCTTTCCCTATGGATTCCAGAAAAATCATTATCAAGTGCCGTTTCTGCGACAAAGTTGCAAAAGACCTCCAACATCTGCTGTCTCTTATTTTTCTGGTGCACTCTGCTAGACTGTAACCTGTTCATCTTGTGATGTTACTTTCCCACAAGTATCTCTGTCTACCTATTGATCGCCTTCCCTCGCCTTCATTCAAGTAAAGTCTTCAACAAGGTAGGTCTAAAATACTTTATCTGTTTGATCTTTATTTCATTTAATAGTTTTTTTTCCATATGAAGTGTTGTTAGAACCTCTTTGTTTGTTTTCTTCTCTTTCCACAAAGTTCTCTCTATTCTTCTATATAGCCACATTTCAAAGGCATCAATTCTATATTCTAGTTATTTGTTCATTGACCATGTTTGAAAGCCATTACATGTTTTGTTCATGTCATTGAAAGTTCCTTTTAGCTATTCCCATTCTCATTTTGACTTCTGTTTCACATCCAGAATAATAGTTTGTTAGTCAGTTAGTCAGATCATCATCACTGCAAACTGGACACATTCATAGTTGCTCCGATCTCTCCTTGAGTGTATCCGCCATTACACTTCTGCTGACAGTACCAGTCTTATGCTGGTTGACCATCATTCTTCTGCGCCCTCCAAATGTTCACTTCTAGCAACACCGCATTTCAATCCCTGATCTTTAATCCTAGCCATTGAAATGGAATCGCCATCCAGAATTATTCACGTCTGAAATGACTCTTCAAGCCATATGTATATATGTGAAAATGACAATCTAATTAGATTGCACTTTACAATATATCTTTGTGCAATTATTAAAGTTTATATATATATATATCTTGTCTCTCGTGGGTGGAAGTTGAGTGATAGGCATCCACACTTGCCGTTAAGCATAGGGGTGGGAGCTGTAAGTTCCTGTTAAGGCCAAATGTGACACTTGAGTCGTGCTGAGTCTGTTTGTGGAAGGTTGTTGTGATGTCATCTGTGTCCATGTCTTTCTTGGTCTACCCTTGGCTCTGTGTATATATATATATAATATATCATCTAACATTGTATACAAATATTAATATGTGTTAACTACGCAAAACTGTAATCCAACAGGTAAATTTTGGAACAGGGTAAAGAGGTTGCGCTAATCATTGGAAACATGCATAACACACACAAATCAACGTTGTAGCCAAAAGGCCTCAGTTAGCTCTGCCATGTGAACCTCAATAGTGCTGTTCTTACTCACCTTTTATTGTTGTGTATGTAGTCTTAATAATGATCTTTCAGTCGAAAAGTCGATTTGTGTGTGTTATTATGTGTTATATGTCCCATTATCAAGAATTGGGATAACCGTGATCAGGAAAACATCATTATCATGTTCCAAGCTGTGCCACAAGACAAATATGTAATTTCCACAGCATATTTTTAATTATCTTACAATTGTGAAGGTTGTATGTGCATTTAATAGTCTTGTTAACTCCTTGTATGTGATATTTATCATTCACTTGAAGTGGCCAATGTAGTTGGATGGTTGCTGATCCATCGGTCCATGGACTCATGCCCTTTGACCCAATGCCATTAGATGACATTATATTGCTGGTAAGTCTGTCGATTTTCGGCCCAACCCGGGACAGAGCCAGAGAACTATCACACCTCCAGGAAGGTAGGTTTCAACCTATGCACTGCTCCTAGCCACTGTAGCCAAGATAGGGTTCACTGTGCTCATTCCCCGCCACCATTTGACTACTGGTTATGCCGAACTTCTCTAGTGCTCCAGGCATGCAACCAAATGTTCAAGTCAAAATGATTGTCACGTCCTGAGTCACTGTGCCTCTATGATGGGCCTCAGTGATAGGAAAAACAGTGATGTCAGTTTCCTCCTCCTCAGTGCTGCACAGTACATCTCTGGCTCCCTCCCAACCACAGAGAGTGCATACATATATATATATTCAGGCAAACATGAAAAACATTTCAACAACAAAACAAAATCATAACTGTATAGATGACATGCCATGAAGCTTCTATAAGAAGATAACCTCAATATAACGGCATGTTATCCACTAAGGTTTTCTGTTGCATGGATGGTATGTCTAGTGGGCCATTGGTGAGACCCACAGACGCAACCACATGCGTGGCCAATGTGGTAAAGTAAAGTAAAGTAACCCATAGCATTTATTAATTCCGTAAGGGTGTGAGATGTTAGCGATCTCACATTTCAGTGGCTCTGCAAATGTTGGCAGTAGCCATCTCCTCTCCCTTGCAGTCTTTACTTCCCGGATTAATCTGGTACCCATTTAAGGCTGAGTCGACCCAGGAGTCATTGCGATCTGAAAAACATTTCTGCCTCAACTGGGGAATGAACCCAGGACCACTCATATACGAAGCCAGTGCGCTAACCACTGTGCTACGTTGCTCCCTAATGTGGTGCCTGGGCCCGAAAGGAGAGCAAAGAAAAGCAACACTGTTTACCTTCCATGCTTTTCATAAGAGGTGACTTAGAAGGTTATGGGGCGAAGTTGATTTCCATACCATATAGGGAGGGGCAAAGTGAGCCACACCCTATGCTGAAGTTGGATGTGCCATGCCAAAAGGCACATATGTTACAAAAAAAGCTGTAAACCATGATATCGTGTAACCTGTTCTCCGAACTACATCTTGCTAATCTGCAGGAATTTGAGAGCAAATGCAGAAAAAAATTCACTTGGAGTATAGTTTTATGCATTGTAATTTCAGAAAGTATATTTTTCAACAATGTCATGTCATAACTTTTAGTGGACCTGGGACAAAAATCAATAAATAGGGAAAAATTACAAATAGATTGTCAATGGTCCACTACAAGTTAAAGTATATTTTTTAAGTGCCATGTCTAGAAGTATAGTTTTTAACAGTGTCATGTCTTGAGGTATAGTTTTTTAACAGTTTCATGTATGAAAGTTTAGTTTTGAGCAATGTAGTGTCTGGAAGTATATTATTCAATAGTGTCATGCCTGGAAGTAGAGTTTTCAAAGTGTCATGTCTGAAGTATAATTTTTTACAATTTTATTATGTAAATATAATTGTAAACAGTGTTATGTCTAGAAGTATAGTTTTCAATAGTCTCATGGCAGGTTATGTTTTGTTGATTACTGTTTGTGCACACTGGTCATAGATAACCATAACTATTCCTCAGCAAATGCATGAAACGGCTGATGGTTGAAATTTTGTGATGATTAACTATTCATTTTGAAATATTGTTAGTATATTCTTACTGGGTCATACTAATTCGCACATTCTTGACACTGCTGCAGGTTTATTAACCTCAACATTTTCCTTGTATCTCGACTAGAACTTACAATAGTATAGTTTCTACTCGACTAGAACTTACAATAGTATAGTTTCTACAATTTTCAACCAATTTTAATGTTTAAAAATATTTTGTCCATATTTAACCCAGTAAATGTTTCTCTTGTCATCCTTATTTTGTCAATATCTTTTCCATTTAAGTTTCCATAAAATTTCATTTGACTGAATTTAGAAAATTAGTGACTGATCAGAATATATAACTGAATAGATCAGATTCTTCTTCTTTTTTTGACAATGATCACAGAACAGATTAGATTCAAATCTCATCAACTGTACAAATAACATTCAAATATTATCTACTTAGCTTCTGATTTTTCTATAAAATTCATCCAACTTCTCTTAATCTGCACTAGAATATATAAAGACATGTTAAAATACGATTTGCTCATATTGTTGTCACAACATTACTTACAAATGTCTTGCAACTTCATTGATTGATAATATTTCCAGAATTGTTACATGTTATTAAATTGTGATAATGTATTTTGTTGTGAAATTGGCTTTCATGTCTAGCAAAATCTGGCCATGCCCATTATGGTTTTTAAATGAGGTTTTTCTTTTCAATAAGATTCAAGAAATGAGGTTTTTATTTTCAATAAGAATCAGGAAATTAAGTTTTTCTTTTCAGTAAGAATCTTCATCTTCAGCATTCATTCTCAAACTCCCGTTGGATCTCTCTTGTAACAGGACAATGGTCCTACTTCAGTAAGAATCTTCATCTTCAGCATTCATTCTCAAACTCCCGTTGGATCTCTCTTGTAACAGGACAATGGTCCTACTAGATTTCCAGCAGGATGTAGTCCAGGGAATGGAAATACACTGTTTTGCCATTTTATTTGTGGCAATGACCTGGTACATCCGTCTTTGATGGAGTAAGCTTTATGAAATTAGGTTTTTCTATTCAATAAGAATCAAGTCATGAAGTTTTTATTTTCAATAACAATCAAATAATGAAGGTTTTGTTTCAATAAGAATCAAGAAATGGTTTTGTTTCAATAAGAATCAAGAAATGAAGGTTAAGTAAAAGAACGTTTACAGAAAAATGTGAACTAACAATGTGTTATTTTTTGTGTAACCAGTAAAGGGAAAAAACTACAGTAAAGTTATATACCGGGTACATATGCTCAAAAAAGGCTCAAAGATGTAGAGGATTGACTTTATTGCACTTGGATTACACTATATGTTTTCCGTCACTATCATCAAGGCGGCATGTCATCTGCCAAGAATACAACACATAGTGCGTAACTCTGTAGTTTCAAATGACAATCCCCAGTTATAAACAATATTAAAATATGTTTTATAAACAAGATGTTGCCAACAGGATTCGAACCCTTGAGCACAAAGCAAATGGCTTAACCACTTCACCAGGGAGTTTGCATTTCCTTTGTATGTGTCTTTTGGATGAGGACACTGTGATAGGTGAGACTGTTATTAACACTTTCTGTTATAAAGACCTCGCTGAAAGCGTTTGAAATAGACTAAGACACATGCGAAGAACTTGCAAAAAATAGATCTACATGGCATAGGCCAAAGTCACGGATAGACCAAATTCCGCCTACAGTCGTCATTCCATGTACAAACTGTCCAAGGACATTTACAGCTTGAATAAGGCTTCTTAGCCATCTACGAACTATTAGGCATGGTCATAATTCTAACTGAATTTTCAAAAATGGATGTAAAAGTAAAAATGGTCATCATCACTTGTGATGGACGAACACTCACACATCAACACTTTACTGAACAGCAATCCAGAGCATACATATTATCAATGATGTTGCAAGAGAAAATGCACATAATTCTCCCATTACCAAGGATGTTGCAAGAGAAAATGTATATAATTCTCCCATTACCAAGAATGCGGCAAGAGAAAATGTACTTAATTCTCCCATTACCAAGGATATTGCAAGAGAAAGCACATAATTCAGAGCTGCTGACCTAATAAATAAAAATCCCATGGCCACCTTGAGGGTGATTTGCAAATGTAGTTTTGCACCTCCCCAAACCACTTTCTTATCTGCAGGGAAATTAAGAGAGGGAGTATAGAACAAGTAAATATACCAAATTTAGAGGGAGTATAGAACTAGTCAATATATCAAATTTAGAGGGAGTATAGAACAAGTAAATATACAAAATTATGATTCATTAACTCTAATGTAGTATCCTCATTAATGTATTATCACAAGAGATAAAAAATAACAAAAACACTTCAGAAGAAATTAAATTAATTTGAAAATAAAAGCTTTAAAAAAACTTTTAAATATTTGTTGGGAAGAATTCAAGTCAAGCAAGCAAGAGAAGACACCAAACAAAAATATGTTTCTACAATAATAAAAAATATAGACCACAGAGTATTTTACAAAATACACCATATGAAGTATTACATTTCCTGTCCACACCATTGACACATATTGATTAATACAATGTTTGGTCCATATTTTTCTGTGAAGACGATACTCTATGAGTGATGTAACTTAACATTATGTCTGCTGTATTGATTTCCCAGATTCTATCTGTCACTTATTTTTGGAGGTTGCTTTGTCCTAGGAATATCTGGCACTTATTTCTGGAGGCTGTTTTGTTCTAGGAATATCTGGCACTTATTTCTGGAGGATGTTTTGTTCTAGGAATATCTGGTACTTATTCCTGAAGGCTGTTTTGACTTGAGAGTCATTTGTTGCAGAACAAGAAGTTCTGTACCACCTTACTTAGAAGCAAGTGTGCTAACAGATGTAATATATATTTAGAGTAAAAAACTGTGCAATCATAACAAAACAGAAAACGCTTGTGGAACACATGGTTGAATGGTTAGAATGTCAGTCTCATTTTCTGAGTTCAAATTATGAGAACACTACAGTACTTCTTGTGTGTTCAATTGGAAACTCTTGCTGGTTGACAGGATAAGACTACTTCTTGTGTGTTCAATTGTAAACTCTTGCTGGTAACAGGATAAGACTACTTCCTGTGTGTTCAATTGCTCTTGCTGGTGACAGGATAAGACTACTTCTTGTGTGTTCAATTGGAAACTCTTGCTGGTGACAGGATAAGACTACTTCTTGTGTGTTCAATTGGAAACTCTTGCTGGTGACAGGATAAGACTACTTTTTGTGTATTCAAAATTATGTCTTGTGGTTTTGAGTGTAGTTGGGCAAGAAGTACACTGTATCTGAGCATTGACGTCCGTCCATGTTTGACACACTTTATCTAGTTGTATTATTACTTTAGCCAGGGATTTCTTCTCTGTGTCTACCTCCACCCATTCACTGCCCTGTCCTATTTCTTCTAATTCACATACTCTTCTCAGTGTATCTTAGCCTGTGCCATCCATGATCTGCCACCCGTGATTCATTTTCCCTTTGACTCATCTAGACGTTGGTGTAATGGGTGGTGGTTCAATTTTTAAAATTTTAATGACAAATTTTAAAACTGTTATTTACCTTTCTGATGTAAAATTTTGAAATCCAACCTGTATAAGTTGTACATTAACCCCTTGGCAGCTCTGGGTAAAAATGTCAAATCGTAATTGCAGTACGAAGAAATTTTAACAGTTGAATTTTGTTCTCCCTAAGAAATTTGCCAACCGCATTCTAGAGTTCAACAATTTGAGTGTATTATTACTGTAAACTCTAATTTATGAATTTACAAGCATAATGCTTCTTTATATTATGGAGGAGAAGTAAAAACCTTTATATACATTCATCTCGCAAAAGGAATTATTATTTCAAATAAATAATCATATTAATCTGTGTTATTTCGGATAAAAAGTTTTTCCTATCAGTAATTTGCTTGTCAGCATATTTATTTATCTCATCACAAATATGTTGTATAACAGTATCGTGTGATACACATTCAACGATTCTGAAAATATGTGCATGATCAGTGTTTTGAATTAATACACAATTATTGCCAGAAAACGAAAATGTGAACTTTACTATATCCCATGTCTGACCACAAATTTGAAACACTTGCGCTGCATATGTGATCTGAATAATCTATATCTTCAGATCAGTACTAACATCACAGTGCAAATTAACACTTTCTAAATCACTTCCTGAATCAGATAAATGAATGCTAGAATTATCAGAGAAACTTTCTTTGAACACGTATAAATTTTTCGATTCATTGAGTCTGAACTTTGCCATATTTGTAGGTCAAGGCAAAATTTCTACACAAGAAAAGATCAGCTGTGTCAGCAAACATAAGTAGAAATTATGCTTACAAATATGTATAATTACATAATCTCAATTGTTAGATGACCTCAATTGTTAAATGACCTTTAGACAGCTTGAACTAGCTAATCAGAATATTTGAAAATTTGCAGGTGCTTCTAGAGATAAATTATACGAATACATGGACATTGCTCCTTACAGAGATGACAGCAAATTGGAAGTACCTTTTCATCATATCCTTAAGGATGCCTCTGCAACAAGGGGTTAAAATGCAACCTGTACAAGGGCAATGCAACCTTTATTCCTACAGCCTATTGAACCCTCAATGCAGTTCTTAACAGAAAAATGCAACAAAAGAAAACAATTTATAAAGATAGTTTTAAATGCCAACCTTTCACATTGTTTTTCACAGAACTTACACATTTTCACATTAAATACAGGAAGTGAGATGTTACTGTAATTAATTATTCTCTTTAGAAAAATATAGTTTTTAGTGTTGTATGTATTGATTTTAAATGTGGGAGATTATATCATTTTTGCACATGCTTTTTGGTGGTGGTGTCTGAGAGTGTATCACACTCTGAGTTGATTTATGCAGAAGGGATGAGTGCCTGTAGTAAAAATTTAGTGGCGATATGGACAGTGAAGATTGTTGTTGTCTTACTCTGAGAGAGTACAAGTTTATCTCTCTTGTTCCCTATACTAGATAATGATGATGTTTTCATTCACACATAAAAAACAAGACACTCAACAGTAGAAGACCTCTGCACAGAATTAATTAGGACTTTATTTCTTACATTTATGATTATTATCATAATTTTCATTGTCACTATTTATTTTCTTGGAGCCGCAGTGGCTATTTTAGGCATGTAACTCTAAGTATATAAATAGTGACCAACACAAATCATGACAATAATAAAAAATGTAACGAATAAAGTCCTAATTAATTGTGTGAAGAGGTCTTCTACTGCTTCGTTTTGATAAAAACCCATGACGTGAAAGTCGTAGATGTACATGCTGCATTAGATTCATTAAACAAACAGTTCTCCAGCTATTTCTATTGTCTGCAAATGCTAATGAGTGTAGTAAAAACCAGTCAGTTCTTTGTTGTAGTAAAAACCAGTCAGTTCTTTGTTGTAGTAAAAACCAGTCAGTTCTTTGTTGTAGTAAAAACCAGTCAGTTCTTTGTTGTAGTAAAAACCAGTCAGTTCTTTGTTGTAGTAAAAACCAGTCAGTTCTTTGTTGTTATCTATCCCGGATTTTCATTATCTTCTACACTTTCCACCTTTGTTCCCAGCAAGATCATTTGTTCCCACCTTTGACTGTTCCCAGCAAGATCATTTATTCCCACCTTTGACTGTTCCCAGCAAGATCATTTGTTCCCACCTTTGACTGTTCCCAGCAAGATCATTTTTAAAAATAGGGAATTGCATCGGCTTACATGTATAAACAATGCAAGTTTTCATCATTTTAATATTGATTGTAGTGATTCTTGTGCACATTTATGCATCTTTATTTTATTTCTTACATACCTATTTGTCTTATTCTCTCTATAGGAAATGTATTTTAGGCTGTAGTGATTTTCGTGGCAGTATTTATATTCATTAGTTTGTCATTACTTTCTGAACAGTTTTGATGCACAAATTGCCTGAGGTAGGTTTTGATTTCTGTACCTTGGCCATCACAGGCATGCTCTGTACCTCACTGCCACAGAACTGGACAGCCTCTCTGCTGGTAAACAAAATCTTGCACTTTTTGGTGTTGATTTTCATTCCATGCTTGTTGGTAACATTTTCTAACATTGATGTTAATTCCGGTCGTTCTTCTGCATTCTTTTTCAGCATCATCATCAAAGCCCATAACTACTCAGGGTCAAGGGAGTACCACTTTATAAACATCAATGCATGCCTCCGTTTTCAGAATTTTGTAGGAGTGCGGAAATGTTAATCATGACCAGTCCTTAATATTATCAATTCATAGTATCATTTTTCTACCTCTACTCCCTGCTTCAACTACCCCTAACTTGAACCCTACAGGATAGTCTTGGACAGACACTCATGCCTCACTATGTTCTAAACCACACGTTGTTCGTCCGTTGTAATAGACGATGACCATTCAGCTCAACTGGGATGATGATGAAGATGATATTGTTTACAATATGATATCTGTATAGTTTATGGGTCACTTTGACCCTGTATTAGATGGGACAACCCAGTTACTTCTTATGACTTTCATGGCAAGTTAAAGTGTTGCTATTAATTGTGCCTTGAGGACGCATACATCCCCACTAACTAATATCCTGTAACTAATTGAATCTCTGATTATATATTTGTGTGTTTATTGCGTCAAGACTTATACAATGAATACAGGTGTTAAGCATACAGGTGTTAGATGTTGCTCAGGTGTGTTCAAAGTGAGTACATGGAGTGCATGTATGAGAGAAATATCTTTTGTCATAATCAAGATGTTTGGTTCAAACTAAAAGGATTTGTTTGCTTTGTCACATTTGTTGTTTGTTGAGTGTTACGCATGGCTGAGAGGTTAGAGCATTGGTCTCAAAACAGTTAGGTCCTGGGTTTAACTCTTGTATAGACTGGATTTTTGTCTATCGGAGGATACATTAAAAACACCACACTGAACATAACGTGGTGACAGTAAAGGCATGTGATCTGTCTCACACTTGCAAACTCCCTCTAATGAGGAAAACTTCCTGCAACCCTCTAATGTGGAAAACTCCCTGCAACCCTCAAATGGGGAAAACTTCCTGCAACCCTTTAATGGAAAAAACTTCCTGCAACCCTCAAATGGGGAAAACACCCTGCAACCCTTTAATGGGAAAAACTTCCTGCAACCCTTTAATGGGAAAAACTTACTGCAACCCTCAAATGGGGAAAACTCCCTGCAACCCTCAAATGGGGAAAACTCCCAGCAACCCTCAAATGGGGAAAACTCCCTGCAACCCTCTAATGAGGAGAAATACAGTAATTGCAGTTTTGACAGACAGTTATTTGTTAAAGAATGGTAAAAAAAGGTATTCAAATTTTGTAGAGAATTGACATCATTATATTTGGGTTTACCCATACGTACTTCATCCCCCCCCCCCCAAACATGCTGTCTGCCAAGAGTACAAGTTATAGCATGTAACTCCATAGCTTCAAGCTGTAATTCTATTGGGACAAGGACGCTCAGCTCGAGAACGTCTTGCTCTCAAACGCGTGGTGTGAGACTCGAACTTGGACAAGGGGTACACGATGTTGGTGAACGACACCTCGGCTAAGAGGGCGAAAGAGCCAGGGTCCAACTCCTCTGTTGAGTTCTTCCCCTTAAGGAACCAGGCTCACGGATGAGAAACGGTTCAGTACCCAATGGGCACAGGCACAGCACGTCCAATTACACGAGGCGAGTTCATAGACAGTGGAACACCTCGTGCGAGTCAGATGAGAGCAAAAATCGTCTGGATGAAGAGTCACCACTACGCGTGCCTGGAGACAGATATAGAGGCTGTCACAGGCTAAGGGTAGCCTACCCGAATTGTCAAGGCATGTCGAAATCGGATGTGCTAGGCCTATAAGGCGCATAACGGTGGCACAACGTAATCACGCTCCCGGCGGAAATCGCACGGATATCCGTGATGGTTACAATGGAGCGAACGCAAAACAAACAAACAAACATCATCATCTCAGTTTAGCATAATCGAACACAAAATAGATAACCATATTATTCCATATATAAGATGAATTGAGAAAGAAGCAGCGAGCATTGTATCTGACAGAACTGCTGATACAGTGTACAGATGTCTATAGACATGTAAAGCTAACGAAATGAAGAATATTCATTGTATTCATAGAACTGTGCCTAGGAGACTACAAGGGGAGGGTGTGAATTTATAATAATAATAATAATCAAACATCAATCAATAAACCCGTAACCCTTCAGGATCATAGGATTACCACATTGGATGCTTCAGCACAAAGACTCCTCCAGCGAATTCTATCCTCAGCGATGCGGATGAATGTGGAAATATCTTGCCCTGTCCATTCCTTGATGTTGTTTGTCCATGCCTTTATTTGACCTTCTCTGCTTCTACAACCTCGACAGTTCCCTGCAGTATTGTTTTTGACAAGGAATCATGCCTGCATACATGTCAGAAGCATGCTAGTTTTAGTCGTTTCACTATTGAAAGCAATGGCTCCTGAACACCTGCACACATCTCTACTTTATTTCTTACGTACACATTGGTCTTATGTTCCCTATAGGAAATTCGTAGAATTCGTCTTATCATTTGTACTCGAAAGCCTGTAATCTTCTCTCTATGTCCGCAGTGAGTGTCCAACTCTCACAACCTTACAGCACAACAGAAAGCACTAGTGACTTATACAGTTTGATAATAATAATGCCAACAGCAAAAGACAACAGATCAAGTAATTTTCACACGCTTCCAGACTACCAACAGATAGCATGCCACAGATGGCCATGACACATAGACATAATGGTTATAAAGCCAGAGGCAGACCATGTAAAAGATGGATCACAGAAATCAAATAAACCACAGGAACAAGTTTACAAACAGCACACAGGAAGGCCATCTCCAGAGAACTTTTCTACCCCTGACGCCGCAAGGCTAATAATGGCCACAGCGTATAGATGGATAGAATAATAATGCCAAATGTATTTACATATTATCACAACAAAGGAAAATCATTATACGTGAAATCCTTACATCAATCATTACATCTTAATTAAATTACATGAAGTGTTTGAGAAAATCTGCAATGGTTACTAAACTAGACAAAATAAGAAATGAAGAAATTAAAGAAAAGAGTACCGGTAGGTATAATGTCATGTATTTAACATATTGAAAGCAAGTAAGTAAAATGATTTGGTTACTGTATGAGAATGAATCAGAATCCAAAAACCAAATACCAATAAAAGCATATAACAAAAGAATATCAGGACATAAAACCAAATGTAGACCAAGAAAATAGTGGATAGAAAACATCAAGATAACTTTGAACAAACATGGACTCAAAGCACCCTTACGCTTAACTCAAAACTCTTCTATAACACTTTAATTCACATGATGTTATTCTCTTGGCCACTGTTTTATTTAGTGTCTACGCTTAACTCAAAACTCTTCTATAACACTTTAATTCACATGATGTTATTCTCTTGGCCACTGTTTTATTTAGTGTCTACGCTTCACGGCGAGTCTGAATAGTATAACATCTATCATTAACCTTGGAAAAGGCAATAGGCAAAAGACAGTAATAATAAAATGATATACCGGTGTCTCTTCTCCTTTATCCCTCAGCTGTTCCCTGTAGGACAATCTGAATTAGGTCTCGTTACATGTCCAGATCACGAAAGCTTATGCTACTTTACCACAGCCAATAGTAATAATCCCATATTGCGATTGAATAAATTTTGAACATCACTTCAGGTCATTGCTACACGTTGACTGAACATCTTCAGAACAGAATAAGGATTATATTATAGGTTTATGCTTAATCAGCAAATCACAAGAACTATAAATATGACATGATCTTATATATTAGATTGTCTACTGGTAGGGACAGCCTACATGAATTTGCAGGTACTTGAGTGATGATGTTCCTTCTTCGCAAACGAAGATGAGTATGGCATGAAAAACAAAATGTGGTGAACAAGTAGAAAAAACAAAACATTTGTAAGTGTCTAATTTGGTTGGGGTTTGTGAGTTCGTGAAGCACAATTCGTACCAGGAAAGTTATATTGCAGCACATGCAGGAGTGCACAGGATCCAGAGTAGGAGAGTTTTCAGATTTGTCCTTCCACTTCTGTCGCTTGCATATTGCCCACAGTGTTCTCTCTGTTTAAAATTTAATTTAGTGATGCCAGGAGTGATCTGGACGTGCCATTCCAAGCTGAATGATTAAGTGCTGTAGTCTCCCTGGAGCTAGGATCGATGCTGCAGTGCTTGAGAGTTGTTTGTAGGTGAACCTTGAAAGACTTTTTCTGCTCTCCACTTGAACGTTTTCCATTGCACAGCTCCCCATAGAATAATCTCATCATCGCAAAGCTCCCAATATAATACTCATTTTTGGAAGACGCTTGTCTGATATGGTCTGTCCAGCGGAGTTATGACATAGTCAGCAGGGCATGGATGCTTTGCATACGGGACTTTTAAAGGATTTCCATGTCTGGTACTCGATCCTGCCAACTTGCTCCCATGAGGTTTCTTAGGCACTGAAGGTGGAAAGAGTTAAGCTGTCGAGCGTGTCTCGCAAAGACAGTCCAGGATGACGCAGCATAAAGCTATGTTGGTAGAACAACTTCAAAGTGGTACTTAAGTATGACATTGCTAAGGAAAGGGAAGAGATAGTGTTAGGCTATTTTATTTACTTGCTTCTAAGCACTATAGACCATATCCTTTTTTCCAGAAGGGGAAAGGATTGCAAGTTTTTTTGAATTCATACACCTTGCATCATATGCCACCAGGTGGGTCTATGCCATTGTATGCCACCAGGTGGGTCTATGCCATTGTATGCCACCAGGTGGGTCTGTGCCATTGTATGCCACGATGCATCATATGGTATCTCACCATGTATCTCTGATTTAGCCAGTTCAGGGCTGTAGACAAAGGAGTAATGTTAAAAGGGGGGGGGGGTGTATTACTACTTAAAACAGTTAATAATTTCATTTGATGAAGTTCTATTTGAACTTTTTTGGGAAAAACCCTCTAAAGGACATGGTGTCTTTTGGGAAATCCTCTAAAGGACATGGGGGTTTTGGGAAATCCTCTAAAGGACATGGGGGTTTTGGGAAATCCTTTAAAGGACATGGGGGTTTTGGGAAAAAGCATCTAAAGGACATGGAGGTTTACTATCTTCCTTTCTTGTTTAAAAAATACTAAATATAATATTCTATTTTTATTTAATAGTCGGGAAGGGGGTAAAATTTCTCAAACACTCATTCTTTCCGTTATCCCGTCCTTTATTTACAGACTTTGCCCATGTGGTAACTGGGGTCTGGTGTTCAAGTTCAGCGTGCACAGAGTAGTTCCACTGTCGTCTTTCTATGCATGTCATAGGATTTGCCTAAGGAAAGTTGGGAATGGGCATCTGTGAAAAAATTATTGTCACCGCATGTCTTGCTCTCTTACTTTTGTCTTCTGTCAAATGGTCCCCATGGATGATGGAGAAATGTAGGTCAGTGAACATTGCACCTTTGTGACAGACTCCTAGGTCGCAGAGAATGCTAGGCGTGCCTTTCTGCAGACTGGTCAACAGATCTAATGGAAGAATGATGAACTAGTTGATCCAGATGTAGACCTATATGCTACCCTCCTGCCAGGACGTGATCATCCTGTGATACTGCTACACTAGAAGTTTAGTGCACCCTTTGTGGACTAAATATGCATCCATAAACTCCTCTTGACACAACCATACCTTTCAGACAGTATGCGTATGTCAACTCGGGTAACTAATGAGTGCCTATGCTTTTGTGAAAAAGGCTGTGGGCTGTTAGACTAGCTAGAGCGAACAGAGGGCGAAGCACTTATGGGAATGCCCCGCATGCTGTGAAGCCAGTTTCTAATCAAGAATATTTCCTGACCATTATCATTTACCACTCAGAAGAACAACACTTAGAGAAGGTAAAACAACCAATATTCATACTATTCAAGAACTGCACAGAATAGCTTTGAACAGACAGAATTGGAGATATCTGACCTCTGCGCTAACTTCAGAGCAAAAGGAAAATGAAATTATCATTTACAGACCCAAGTCAATTTATAGAATGTCATCGCTAAGCAATGAAGTTGATATCCGTCATATTAATTTATTTTGTCAGTGATTAGATTTTTCACTAGGTGGAACTAAATTTCTTTTATTATAATTGTTTTCCCCCAACTGAAATATACAATTAAATTGGTCAGTTACTTTTGCGAACGATAATTGAAACGAAATAAAAATTCGAAAATATTGATTCGAAACTGTAATTCGTAATTGTGCTCAACTTTTGAAACAGCTGACACTTTTGTTTTATATGAGTTATCGCTCAAAAATAGCATTTATTGCCTGTCCAAACTATGCGCTTTGTAATTAGCATTTTTGAACTTAGCGCTGGATTAGTATCTTCGAAAGTTGTGTGCTCAAAAGCTGTAAGCGGTTCGTGATGTCACGCATGATTATTTGAGACTTATAGTTCTGTGTTGTTATCGATCGGATAAGTCAGATTCTGTCAAGATGGCGGGCAATGTTGGGATGGAGCATCTTATACCAATAGTCAACAAGTTGCAGGATGTATTCGCGTCACTTGGTGTTCCTTTATCGTTGGATCTCCCACAGATTGCGGTCGTTGGAAGTCAGAGTGCTGGAAAGAGTAGTGTTCTAGAAAATTTTGTTGGAAGGTACTACGACTTTTGTTTCGTTCTTTTTGCTTTCAAAGTTTGACCCACTTAACATTAAAATTAAATTACAATTCTATGATGTACAGTCACATAGTTTTCGCATAAAATAAAGCAGTGAATCTTAGTAAAAATAAAGATGATATGTTTGTATTGTAGTAAGTTAAACAAAGCTATTTTTACTGATTTATGATGTGGCAGTTGCAGTACTAACAATAAGGGGGGCGTTACCCATTGTTGTTTCCTCCCTCGCATATCGATTTTCCATCAGTCATCGTAGAACGATATTGCCCCTAATAATTTCAGTGTCGTAGGGCATTCGATATATGATAATTTACACGTAACATATAATATTTACATTTGATATTGTTTGGTAACAATAATAATCTAATGATAAGGGCAATTAAAATAGTATATATTGTAACATTATGTAGGCCCTATGTATCAGATTCATTGCTGGCCTAATTATAATAAAATAAACCCAAATTAAACAATTGGAATTAAGATAAAAAAGATTACCTAATTTTAGTTTTAATACCTAATTTTAGTTTTAAAACAAACATACTACTTTGAATCAATAAAAAATGTGATGTACATTTACATATAAACCAAAAAACATTTCCACTAGTTAAATAATGGTATTCACAAATATAAAGTGGGAAAGATGATAATTAGAACAGTTTTGATCACTGAAAAAGAAACAATATTAAATCAAATGATAAGTAGAATATAAAAGAAAGTTAGAACAAATGGTTTATTTGGAGTAGTATAAGAACAGAAGTAATGATAATAAAGAAACAATTTTCCCCAGAATACACCATAAAGTAGATAAGGTTAGCTGCAGCACAACATCAAATTTAATAAATCTAAGCCTTGCAATATGGACAACATATTTTTTAGTTGTTGGCGACAACTGTTATGATATTTGTACAAAGACTAAAGAAAAGCTGTGTTGGCCCATCCCACACAAAGAATGCTGAACCCAAAATAGTTGTCTACAACTGTGTATATAGTGGATTTCTTCTATGTGACATCTATGCACAACATTGTCCTCACTGCCACTTTGTAAGTCTCCTGTTTCTATGCAAGTTGTCCTGCTTCTTCTAGTGATATTCGGAAGGTCTTTGTTATTTTGTATCCATCGTAGTTTTGGTCTACCTGTTTTATTCTTCCCTGGAATCTTACCCTCCTTGATCAATCTTTCCAACCCATAGTGGATCATCATCAGGTGCCATGCCGGCTTAGGCAATCATGGCTCTCCACAGCTCTCTATCTCCAGCGTTATGTATCAAGATTGTTGTTGTTTCTCTGACGTGCCAGGTTGTAAAACTATCTAATAGTTTCTCACGTTGTTGTCCTCTGTCTCTGTTGCCTTCAATCTTGCCTGTTGTGACTATGTTCTATAAACTTCCCTGTCTCATGAAATGACCAGAAAAGGAAGATTTTATTTTTCTTATATTATTGATTAAGGTCTGTTTTGCATTTGACTCTTTCAACACCTCCACATTAGTTTTTCTGCAGCCCATGGTATTCTCAGAATTATTCTGTAGAACCATATTTCTATTACCTCTTCATCTTCTGCGTTCGTTCTCAAACTCCTGCAGATTAGCAGGATGTAGTCCGGAGAACGGAATGCGTTGTATCATGGTTTACAGCATTGCTGCGATATCTGTGCCTTTCAGCCTGACATATCCGACTTCAGCATGGATTTGGGTCACTGACCCTATATGGGATGGGACAGCCAACTCCATCCCATAACCTCCTTAGTCGCCTTTTATGACATGCGTGGAAGGTAAACAGTGTTGCTATTCTTTGCTCCCCTTTTCGGGCCCTGGCAACACACAGGCGTCTATTACCTCTAATTTCCAACTTTCCTGTTTGTTTATTGTTCAAGGCTCGCATCCATATTCTAGTATAGGAGTTATATAGCACTGTAGAACTCTCTTTCTCACCTCCAATGATAAGGTCATATTACACAATATATTTTTCATTATTCTGAATGTTGTTTTTGCCTGTCCTATTCTGCTTCTTATTTCTGTTGAACTTCTTCCATCTGTTGTAATCACTGTACATAAATATTTGAATTGGTGGACCTGTTTTAATACTGTATCATTGACTTTGATCTTGCAAACTGTGGTATTTTGTTTCTTTGAAATAACCATTACTTCTGTTTCTTGATATTTAGGAAGAGGCCTTTTTCTTTACTTTCTGTGACTACTAAATTAATTAAATCTTGAAGGTCTTCCTCACATTTAGCAATGAGAACAGTGTCATCTGCATATCTCAAATTATTTATGTTATGTCCTTCCACTGATATTCCTGGGATATCAACTTATTGCACGCATTATACATGTAGTAGATATGTACTGAAAAAAAACTGTCACTACTACAGGTTTCCCATTAGGGAGGTGGTATTTGTGACTGTGTGATAAGGCTGCATGCTTTTGCTGTCACCACGTCATGTACAGGGTAGGGAGGTGGTACTTGTGGATGTGTGATACAAACTGCATGTTGATGTTACCACATGTACATGATAAGTTAGTTAGTCATCAAATCATCATGACTGCAAACTGGACACATCCATAGTTGCCCCTATCTCTCCCTGAGTGTATCCACCATTACACCCCTACTGACAGTACCGGTACTATGCTGGTTGACCATCATTCTTCTCTTCCCTACAAAATGTTCACTTCTAGCAACACCGCATTTCAAATCCTGATCTTTAATCCTGGCCATTGAAAAGGAATCATCATCATCCACACTAGTCTCACTCTCACGTGCTATATCTCTTAAGGAGTTCAAATGTACATGATTAGTTATGATTAGTCATCCTCCAACAGAAAAAATCCCAGTCCTTCCCCGGAGACAAACTCTGGACCTCACAGATGTGAGCTTTTGCTGTATAGACATGTCAAACTGCAAACAAGAAGATGGCAGATGTGAGACCAACCTCTTGTACACATGTACCTAAAATAAAGGAATATAGACTGCCAATCTTTTCCAGATGATATTCGTTTAGGAATATCGTTTCGATACTTGGTCGGAAAGCAACATCATGTCTCAAGTGATATTCCTATAAATACCACAAATTCCATTCCATTGCACTCAATCAAAAGTGTTCACACTAAAAGTTTTTGACATTCCCAAAGCTGAGTCCTGGTAACCAATTCCTATTGGCTGAGTGAACCAAGGGAGTTGTTTTCTGGTCGGTGAGTGAATGACTTACAGTGTGCTGCTGTATCTGTGAGGACATATGTGTAGCCAGCAGGTCACAGAAACAGTGTTTACCCTTCGTCATTCTGCTTGCAGAAGGTCTGACAAATGGCCCCTGAGACCACAGGCCATGCAACAGTAAACCCCTATTAGATGACATGTATTTATAGTGAGGATTTTACCTTGTGGAAGCGCCAAAACATTTCATCTGTACAATTATGCCCACCCCCATGACCTTGATGAGTGCCTCAGTTGCACAAATGACCTTGGTGGGTACCTCAGTTGCGAGCATCAAAAGTATTCCCCAGGGGTACTGGAACCAAAATTAATTTAATTTATGTAATAACTGGGGGTGGAGAGGGTCAACATAGCAGGAGATTGCGCAGAACACCAAAATACCAAGTTTCTGTTCTGCTTCAGTGTATGAAATAAATTAAACCTCCCTATTTCACAAAAGGATACAAGAGATATATTGATCATAAATCCCATGGATTGAAACACACAAACAAATCCTTCATCATTTCTTGAGAGACTGGTCACCGACTAGTCTTCTCGAAGTTCAATGAAGTCGGTTGTGTTCACCATTAAGACCGTATAATAATGTTACGTGAACATGAGACCAGCTGTTGCGGAACATATGTGAGGGAAAACCGGTTCATACTGTTATGTATCATTGCTTCCTCACCCTCTCTCATCAATTAATTCTGGGAGGAGGCAGATTACTTGTTCTGTAACATATGTTACCTGTTTATGGTCGATATGTGTTTGAATTTTACCGAAGTGTTTTATTAGCCATGTTTATCTTGCAGAGCTTGGTAGCTTAGTTGATAGTGAGCTTGCTTACTATTACAAGGTTGCAGTGTGCCAAGTTTGAAACCACGAAAGGGCAAAAACAAATATTTAAACATCATAATTTCTCACCTGACACAACCGTTCCTCTAATCAACCCAGCTGTAAATGGATACTTGACATATGGGTTGGAGAAGGTGTACACGGCAAGGAAGGAAACTGGCCACCTTATAGGTGCTATATATTAGTACATGAAGAGTTATCTTCATTCTTGACGGCAGGTTGCTTCTATGGGACCTACCTTTACCTACCTTATTTCAATACTGCTGAAAGGTATAATCCTGTGCTCAGTTTTATTTTGTAGGTCATAACTTTCTTATGATATCTGTTAGCATGGTCCCTTTAGACAGCAGCTACAAAAACTAATCCTAAGAAGTAGAAATTCAGGGTGGAATACGAACTAGATATTAACATTAAAAGAAAACTGATAATCAGATTCTGTTTCTGCATGGTATAGTTAGATAGTTTGTTCCTTTCATGCCGCAGGTGGCACATAGGACAGAAGTTTTGATTCTTCATGTGTTGCGGTTCACTGCTTGCAGTTTTAGTTCTTGCATGGCCTTGCAGCCTGTTATCTCCCCTTCTTTAAGTATGGTGTTTTTTAGAGTTGCTTTCATCATCATCAAGTGCCGTCTCTGCAATGAAGGTTGGCTGCAATGTATCTCCAACATCCCCGGTCTCTTGTCTTGGTGGTGCACTCTGCTAGACTGTAACCTGTCCATCGTGTGATATTACTCTCCCACTTGTATCTCTGCCTACCTCTTGCTCGTTTCTCTTTGACTTTACCCTCAAGTAAGGTCTTCAATAAGGTGTCATGTCTTTTAATGTGTCCAAAATATTTTATTTGCTTGATCTTTATTTCTCTTAGTAGTTCTTTCTTCATATTAAGTGTTTTTAGTTCCCCTTATTTGTTTTCTTCTCCTTCCATGACATTCTCCCTATTCTTCTATATACCCACATCTCAAAGGCATCAATTCTGTCTTCTAGTTGTTTATTTAGTGTCCATGTTTCTGAGCCATACATTAATATAGAATGGATGTAGCATTTTATAATTTTCATTTTAAACTTGTTTGTAATTTGTTTAGATATTAATATTTTCCTCATGTCATTGAAGGTACTTTTAGCCACTTCTATTCTCCTTTTAACTTTTGTGTCACATCTGCCATCATTTGTGACAATGTGTGCAAGATATTGATGTTTTACTTGTTGTAGTTTCTCTCCATGTATGTTTATGTTTCGCTCTTGTTCTTCTGTGTCTTTGCTCTTTGCTGATTACACTGGTCAACATCAAATTTGCTATGTTTTTTTAAAAACAGATTTAGCATAATTTTATTGTGCTGAATCCAAAAATCACATTAGTTTTGCTCAATCATATGAGGTTTTTTTTTATCTAGCACCACATGATGTTTTCTTTATAGGTGGGTCCTATTCTATGTCAAATCAATCAGTAAAATGACAATTGATTTCCACACATTTGATCAAAAGTGTTTTTTTTTTCTATTTAAAAGGACAAATAATATATAAAGCAAGTATTTTATTGTCACATGTATGGATATTTTCACGCCATATGTTTTTTCTTTGATGTCGCCGCGGGGAAAAGTTACTACTTTGGTAACATAATGCAACATAAATATGGTTTTTAAAAATCTTCTAATTGGTGTTTTAATTTGAGTACATGTAGCAGGTTTGGTTTCACCATCAACACACAGAAATCAGTGGTCATGTATCAACCTGTACCAAATAATATTTCAATTCTCATGAAAATTGATTAACTTTAGTCAATAGTTTCACCTACCTGGGCAGCACTCTCACATGCTATAAACATTGACATTGAGGTAAACAAAAGAATATGAAAGCTAGTGCCACATGTGGAGAACTAAGCAAAAATGTATGGGACTGAGGAGGAATAATGACTAGCACCACACTCATAGTTTATCAAGCAGCAATAATATCATTACTTCTTATTCCTGTGAAACATGGACAGCATACTCCAGATATGCTAGGCAACCACTTCCACCTAAGCTGCCTTCGTAAGATATTCAACATGCATTGGTGGGATAAAATACCAAACAATGAGGTAATGATGGAATCCAAGTCTGTAAGCATACATACAATGTTGATGAAGGCACAGACACGCTGGGCAGGACACATGGTCTACATGAAAGATCATCATCTGCCAAAAAAGCTGTTATGGGACATGATTGAATTGATTTTTGCCTTGAAATCTCCTTTAAGATCATATTAGAGCCACAACTTTGCAAAATTGTATGCAGAAACTGTCTTAGAATATACTTACATTGACAAGAAAGGTTCTGATCCGAAATTTATGAAAAATATTACATCAATAATGTAAGGGTTAACATTGTCAAATATGGCTGAAAAATCTACATTTCTTGATTGTAAGGGTAAGCCCTACAGGTTGACAGGTATGTAAAACAGAATCCAGATATGAGGGTATTGAAAGAGGAATGGTTATTGAGAAAAATTTAGATATGAAGCTATAGAAAGAGAAATATTTAATAAGCAAAATTTGGATATGAGGATATTGAAGAGTCAATTATGGTGGTTGGGTGAGATTGATAACCCCACACCAAGATCTCTGCTGTGATGATTTTTGCTAGGAGAGAATCAACCACTTTATCTACGTCTTGAGATTGCAAGGAAGTCACGGTAAAAGTCTCTCTCTGGAGCAGACTGTTCAAATCACTGCATTGCACCCTACAGCCACTTTGAATGAAATAATCATCTGGGACTTGTAAATGTTCTGGAAAATTTCTCCATTAAAAAAGAATGCCAGAGAAACACTAATCTGCAGCTGAAAGTAAAAATCTACTGCCTGGAATAGAGAACCTCACTGAAGGTGAATGTGTCTGGTCATTGGTGCAAATTTCTATTCTCTGGATGGAATCCTACTGGAAATCTAATAGGACCATTGTCCTGTTACAGGAGAGATTCAGCGAGAGTGTGAGAATGAAAGCTGATGAAGAATAGGAAACTAAAGTGATAAACTCATACTCCTCGGGGGTCTATTATCATAAATCGGTGTCATTATTTTTGTTGTTGTCGTCAGACATTGGCGTTGATCAATTCTGTGTATCATTTCTTATCTTGCTATATTTTCAGGGACTTTTTGCCCAGAGGTTCTGGTATTGTCACAAGAAGACCCCTGGTACTACAGCTTATGTACAGTAAAACAGGTAAACTTTTGAAAGGGTGTAGGAGTTTTATTGATTTTAACAAAATTAGGATTTGAAATGATAGAGACTTCACATCACTCCCTTTGGGGTTTAAAATGATAGAGAACTTAGCACCCCTATGCTCAACAGCAAGTCTGGAAGCTACGGCAACACCACCACCACCTGGGAATAGACAATAGACCTAACTCTGAGTAGAAGACTTCTTCTCAAAGTATTGCATGCCATACATGAGTGTGAAAACTTCTGAGTATGGAGATATTCCCCCATCCCAAATTGTACATAAGAAACTGGATTTATTGATCGTAATTCTCAAAAATGGAAAGAAACATCACCTTCCACTGCTAACTCTGACTACATAATCATTTTTTCTTCTTCTTCTGTGTGTTTGTTCTCAAATTCCTTCATTGCCTTTTATGACATGCTTGGCACATCACAGTGTTACTATTCTTTTCTCTCAGGTTTTTAAAAAAAAACAAATGTGTGCTACTGGTATTGATATATAAACATTTCTCTGTCCCTCCATAAGCAAACAGATTCATGACTAGAACTAACCAGGTTGAGATGATTGAGGTTGAGAGGATTAAAATGCAGCTGTGAAACATCCAAAATTTGATTGGCTGATTGGTTGGGTTTTCTCTGACCTCAACTGACCTCATTGGTTTCTGGAAGATCCATGTATATCAGTCAGCCACAGCACATATAAAAAAGGATGAAAGAATATAAAGTTGATTGTTAATTATCATATTATTTCATGTAATTCTTGTTCAGAATATAAAGTTGATTGTGCTGCCGAAGACCAACCAGATATACCAATCACCTACCATCAGAAAAACAAGATCAAGTCAATAAGAAAGCCACAAACACCAACAGAAGATGACTATCACATTATGAACAGATCAGAACAAGTTATAATTCTACGCCTCAGAACAGGACACAACCAACTCTGCAGTCACATGTATACAAAGTTCAATATTGGCAACACGGCCATGTGTACATGTGGACAGGCAGCACAGAGTGCCAAACATATACTTCAAGAGTGTTCTGAGCATGAAACGCTGAGGCAGACATATTTACCAGAGGAAACAACACTGGAATCAAAGCTCTATGGGACACTGTATGAACTACAAAAGACAGTGAGTTTTATTCAGGAGACAGAATTACAGATATAGACATGTTTCAAGTGAACGAAAGAAGAAGAAGAATAAAGTTGATTGTTAATTATCATATTATTTCATGTAATTCTTGTTCAGAATATAAAGTTGAGAGTTAATGATAGTATTATTTTGTGTGATTCTTCAGAATATGCAGAGTTTATTCATACAAAGGGCAAGAAGTTCACAGATTTCAGCCTTGTCCGCAAAGAAATTGAAGATGAAACTGACAGGGTGACTGGCGGTAACAAAGGCATATCTAACATACCCATTAATTTGCGAGTCTATTCACCGAATGGTAGGTTTAAAAATAGGATTAAGAAGGTATTATAGTATTCTTCCTGTGTGTTTATTCTGAAACTCCTGCTGGCTGACTGGATGTAGTCCAGAAAATGGAAAGTTGTGTCATAGTTTATATGTGGGTTGTGATATCTGCGCTTTTCGGCCTCATACCTCAATTTCAGCATGACGTTGGGGTCACTATGATCTATAGGATGGGATAACCAACTGTATCTCAGTAGTTGCTTTTTAAAACATGCATGTCAGGCCAGTGATACTTTTCATTGTTTCCCCTTCAGACTCAATGCAACACACATATGATGAATCAACCAATGTTTCCTTTAACACTTTCGCTGTCAGATATAGCATAAGTCTTTGAAGCAAATCTTCTATAGTATTCAAATAATTTAAGGCCTAGACCCCTTAGGGTGTTTACGTATTCTTGTGAGCAGTGGATATGTTTGTCATATCGTGAGCAGTGGATATGTTTACATATCCTTGTGAGCAGTGGATATGTTTACATATCCTTGTGAGCAGTGGATATTTTTATATATCCTTGTGAGCAGTGGATATATTTACATATCCACGGACAAGTATTTTCCATTTGTTTGTTTCTTTCTGTGTTCTTGTTTTGAGGAATATGTATGAGCGTCTGATTACTTCATGGCACAAGAGCTAATGTCTTGGACTGCTTTATGTTTGGGCGTCCTACCTATAGCCTTACTGTGCTAGAGTGTTCTATCTACACTTGACTTCCACCACATGAACCATCTGCCATGCAAGTATTACCTGTTTGCAGTTTTGATCCCTGTATTCATACTGTGGACCACTGGCAGGCAATCCCTGCCACCTGTTGACTAGCTGTGGATGGTGTGTGTGACAGAGCTGTTTCATGAACCCTGTTGCCGACTTTATCATGATTGTCACATCATGTAAACCTGTGCTACCACAGTGATGGGCATTATGGTAGATCTATGTCAGATGCAGGCTGGTCAGAGTAGTTGTGATATTTGCAGTTACAGGGTGGAGAACTAATTCTTGATTAGAAACTAGGCATTCCCATAAGTGCTCTTCCCTCCGTTCCAGCAGCCATCCCAGTGTATGTATAGTTCCGGTCAGATATTGATTGTGTGATATTCAGGGCCTTCCAAAAAATTACTTTTTCTTCCCTCACCTCTAGATACTCCAATTTCTAACATTCTCTGAATGTGTTTGTTCTCAGCCTCATTAACATCATCTTCATCCTGAAATGAATTTATTTCCATCGCTGCACTGCCTGCGAATAAGTTGGCTCTCTCGTTTCTTCTGACCCCAGCATGACCAGGGCCATATATCCATGTAATTCTGTGGACAATTAAGTTGTTCAATAAGTGGAGAACCAATTCCACACCCAACCACCTCCTTAGTTATCTTTTACAACATGCATGGAAGGTGGCAGTTACTATTCTTTACACTTCTTTGAGGCCTTAGTAACACCTGGTGAATTAATTGGTGAGGTGTAACCAAGTCTCAGACAAAACTATACACACACACTCGTGATGGTTTGCAAAAGGCTTTTATCAAAGAAAGAATACTATATAACATGTGAAAGTGTTTTATTTTATCCTTTGTGTCTTTTTTTTTCTCTGCATGATTAAGTCCTTTTGGTCAAAATGTTTCACCAGTCTGTTTTTGTCTTTTGTAGAATTATATTAGAAAAGATTATAGAAAAGACCATAATGGAGGGGAATGATGCCAAGGAAATGAAACAAGAGGTAGACCATGAAGAAGATGGACGCAAGATATCAAAGTTCACCTGAAAATAACTCACAGAAGCAGGAAGATTGGTTCAAAATCGGCTGGAGATTTTATAGGCTGCAGTGACTGCTACATCCTGTCTGGGAAATTCTACCTGATGATGCTGAGAATTATATAATTTTGTCCTGTCAAAGACGGATGTTTCGGGCCATTGACGCAAATAAAATAATGACAAAAGGCATTCTAATTCTCTGGACTACATCCTGCTGGAAATCTAGTAGGACCAATGTACTGCCATTAAAGAGACCCAGCGGGAGTTTGAGAATGAAAACAGAAGAAGAAGCTATAATTCTGTGTTTTCACTATTTTGTCTGGTGATACCTGTCTGTCTTAGGTCAATTAATTTTGTCTGGGGATACCTGTCTGTCTTACGTCAACTAATTTTGTCTGGGGATACCTGTCTGTCTTACGTCAACTAATTTTGTCTGGTGATACCTGCCTGTCTTAGGTCAACTAATTTTGTCTGGGGATACCTGTCTGTCTTACGTCAACTAATTTTGTCTGGTGATACCTGTCTGTCTTACGTCAACTAATTTTGTCTGGGGATACCTGTCTCGTCAACTAAATTTGTCTGTGGATACCTGTCTGTCTTACGTCAACTAATTTTGAGTTGTCATTATTTGTAGTTCTCAACCTGACCTTGATTGACCTGCCTGGAATGACAAAAGTACCAGTAGGTGACCAGCCAGCAGATATTGAACAACAGATCAGGAGCATGCTTCTAGAGTTCATCAGTAAGGAGTCATGTCTCATCCTGGCTGTCAGTCCAGCAAATTCTGATCTGGCCAACTCAGATGCCCTTAAAATTGCAAAAGAAGTCGACCCTCAAGGTAAATGTGTACAGGTTATGTGGGCATGCTTAGTTGTTATTGTGAATGAAGAAGCTGAACAGAAGGACAATAGAGTTGTATATACACACAAAAATGTGTCTTTATGTACTGTGTTGTGATGTGTTTCTCATTGTGAAACATCTGCTGGTTAGTAGATTGTTCTCAGTCTCATTCCATGTGATTCTCTGTCAAGTCCTTCAATATCTCTTCTCCATGTGATTCTTATCTCTGTCAAGTCCTTCATTCTCTCTTCTCCATGTGATTCTTATCTCTGTCAAGTCCTTCATTCTCTCTTCTCCATGTGATTCTTATCTCTGTCAAGTCCTTCATTCTCTCTTCTCCATGTGATTCTTATCTCTGTCAAGTCCTTCATTCTCTCTTCTCCATGTGATTCTTATCTCTGTCAAGTCCTTCATTCTCTCTTCTCCATGTCATCTTATCTCTGTCAAGTCCTTCAATCTCTTCTCCATGTGATTCTTATCTCTGTCAAGACCTTCAATCTCTCTTCTCCATGTCATCTTATCTCTGTCATGTCCTTCAATCTCTTCTCCATGTGATTTCTATCTCTGTCAAGTCCTTCAGTCTCTCTTCTCCATGTGATTTCTATCTCTGTCAAGTCCTTCATTATCTCTTCTCCATGTGATTCTTATCTCTGTTAAGTCCCTCAGTCTCTCTTCTCCATGTGCTCCTAAGTCTTCCCTGTTTTCTTTATTTTCCTCTGTAAATGAGATTTAGCGAAGACTTGAGATAGTGATGGTTGTCATGGCAAGGTTGCATATGATATGGGAAATTAAGATCAGTATTATAGTAAAGAACAATCAGATTGCTAGTGTTAAGAATACTTTTATATATCTGGATGTGAAAGCTGGACACTCAATACAGACACTGAAAGAAGGATTCAGGCTTTTGAATATAAGTGCTACAGATGTTTTTTTATATTCAAGACAAATATATTTGTCCAGTAGCCAATATATAAACTTGCAGGTTATCAAGAACTATTTTTGGCAGTGGTGAAACATCATAAATTTGTTTGGTTTGAAATGTAAGACATGTAATGAGACAGAAATCATTTTCTAAAATTATTTTACAAGTAACAGTCAAGGGCGGAAGGAGAATAGGCAGACAAAAAATCCTGGAGTGACAACTCTATGTTCTGGGTGTGATTTTTCTACACTCATCCGAATGACTGAGAACAGATGTGTTTGAAGAGCTTTTTGTGCTGATGTGTACAGCATAGCACCCTTATGACCCTGACAGATTATGAGTCTTATTATTATTGTTTCCTATGTTTTCCATGTCATTGATCTTAAAGCTATATATTTTACTGGTTTTATGAATGTATTCCAATTCCATTTGATATCCTTTTAATTTCCATCAGATCTTGATCTGTTCATCTCCAGATCTCTTCATTTCTTTTCTTGTCCTACCACGTAACATTGTTTAGTGTTCTTCTTCAGCAATTTATTCATTTGGTATTCATTTCTACTGTAGTGTGTTTGTCATTTTTCAGACTCCATTATCATTCTAGCAGTATATGTTAAAATTTTCTTTCACTTTCACATATTTTCTATTCTTTTCTAGGAATTCGAACAATTGGTGTGATAACTAAGTTGGATTTGATGGACGATGGTACAGATGCTCGAGAAATATTAGAAAATAGATTGCTACCTTTGAGGAGAGGTAATTCTGATTAGAAACATTACTTTATTCTGTTAACATCGACTAATGTCCCTTTTTAACACTGTTGAATTGTATTGGGGATATTAGATTCCATATTTCCTGCCATCAGCAGCACACCTAGGGATGATATGACTAGCATTACATCCACCGACTTTATTTTACTAGAAGATCTAGTACCCATTTCATTTTGCTGTTTGAACTTTGGAATCAGTTTTTGTTATAAGTCCGCCTGTGTGTTGTCGGGGCCCGAAAGGGGAGCGAAGAATAGCAACACTGTTTACCTTCCATGCATATCGTACAAGGCAACTAAGGAGGTTATGGGATGGAGTTGGCTGTCCCATCCCATATAGGGTCAGTGACCTAAAGCCATGCTGAAGTCGGATGTGTCAGGCAGAAAGGCGCAGATATCGCATCAATGCTGTAAACCATGACACAACGCATTCCGTTCTCCGGACTGCATCCTGCTGATCTGCAGGAGTTTGAGAACGAACGCAGAAGAAGAAGAAAGTTATAAGTCATTCACATAATGTGTTGTATATGTCATATATGTGTTATAGAAGAGTATTCTGAGAATACCATGGACAGCAAGGAAGACAAACCAGGAGGTATTAAGAATAATTAATCTCCAGGAAGACTGGTTTCTGAACACTATATTAAAGAAAAAGCTAGGTTTTTTTCGGTCACATTAAGAGACACGGCGGCATGGAGAAAGTGGTATTGGAGGTGATAATAGAAGGCAACAGGGGCAAAGACCGCTCAAGACGACATGGGACAAAAGACATTCAAGAAGGCCTGTGCATAACACTAAAAGAGGTCTGGGCGAAGAGTCGCCACTACGCGTGCCTGGAGACAGATATAGAGGCTGTCATAGGCTAAGGGTAGCCCACCCGAATTGTCAAGGCATGCCGATATCAGATGTGCTAGACCTATAAGGCGTATAATGGTGGCACAATGTAATCATTGTTCTTCCCATGCGGAGAGCAGCTAGAAAGTCACAGATAGACCAAGATCCGTCTACAATCGTCATTTCATGTCCAAACTGTCCAAGGAAATTTACAGCTCGAATAGGGCTCATTAGCCATCTATGAACTCATAATCAAGGACATAACTCTAATTGAATTTTCAAAAGTGGATGTAACAAATGGTCATCATCATCATGTGATGGACAAACAACATCTCATAATAGTTTACCTGCATTTAAAACATGAATATAGGTGGGTGTATGTGTGAGATATATTAACTTAGTTGTGTATATTATATTAGTGTATGTGTGTGTAGAGTTAGTTGATGTACATGTGTATGTAAAATGTATTACCATAGGTGTGTGTGAGTTGGGTTTGTTAATTTAAGTGTGTGTGTGTGTTTGGTATATGAACATACATGTGTTTGTGTGTTGGTTATATTAGCGTGTGTGTGTGTGTTGGGTATATTAACATAAGTGTGTGTGTGTTACATAGGTGTTGGTTATATTAACATACCGGTAGGTGTGTGTGATGGGTATATTGACATAGGTGTGTGTGTGTATTGGTTATGCTAACATAGGTGTGTTAGTTGGGTGTATAAACATAGTTGTGTCTGTGTGTGTGTTGGTTATGTTAAAATACAGGCAGGTGTGGGAGTTGGGTATGTAAACATAGTTGTGTGTTGTGTATATTAACATAGGTGTGAATGTGTGTATGTTAACATAGGTGTGTATGTTGTGTTTATTTCATAGGTGTGTATATTGTTTGTTACGTGTGTGTGTGCGTGCGGGAGGGAGGGAGAGAGAGAGAGAGAGAGTAACAAATGGTTGTCTAGCATCTCCATGATTGTTAAATATATCTATTGGACAGGTTACATTGGTGTTGTCAACAGAAGTCAAAGAGATATTGAAGGGCGCAAGGACATCCGAACAGCAATGGCAGCAGAAAGAAAGTTTTTCTTATCTCATCCTTCATACAGGTAACACTCACTCTCTGTTTAATCAGTGATACTGGAAGAATCAGCATTTATGCTCTTTGCTACATGTTAGATAGACTTAACACAAACCATTTATGTGAACTAAAAAGCAACCTCTTTTTGAAAATAACAATGAATTAACAAATCTTGTATCGATCATCATTATCATGTTGATTCTAATATTGTTCATTGTCATCTCCCATTCATTAAATGCCTTTTTTATGGAAACTTCGATTCTTTGTACATGTTCAACATCAAACTACTGGTTATTATATATTTTTTATATTTGTTTTGGTAGCTTTCTATTCAGGACGTAGCCATCAACCCAACACTGTTTGGCTTCAGTGATTTTTTTAAGGCAATATAAATACATTCACTAGTTTACCATTTTATTCTGAATGGTCCGGATGCACAATTGCCTGTGGTGGGATTTGAACCTGGTACATTGGCCATCACAGATGCACTCTTTATATCGCTGGCACAGAGCCAGACATACAGTCCTTTTTTCTGTTCCTATTGTTATTTGAACTTTATAAATGTAAGGGGAAAAATTATCGACTTTTTAAAAATAGTTTAAAGAATTTCTACATATGTTATTTAGTTAGTTAGTCATTGGCTCATTGTCACTGCTCTCTGAACAAGTCCATATGTGCTCAGATCTCTCCTTGAGTATATCCGCCATAACATGTTTACTGACTGACTGTTCCAATACGCCGTTGATTGACCATCGTTCTTCCTTGCCCACGAAACTGCTCCTTTCTATCGACACCACATTCCAAACCAAGCTCCCTTATTCTAGTCATGGAACAAGATTCATCGTCACTTATACAATCATTTGTTCATGCGTTTTCCTGTAGGTCGTGCAAAATGCTGTTGATCCATCGCTCTACCAACAACCGTAGTAGCCGCATGTGCGAGCAAACTATCTGCTCTCTCATTACCCCGTACTCCTGCATGTCCTGGCACACAAAAAAAATCACTTTCCACACACAGGAATTCTTCACCACATGCAATCCTGTTCCCAAATGCACCCTCTTGCTCTTTCACAATCATGCTCATTGAGTCACTGAGTATACAGGCATGCTCGCAGATAGTCTGTGAGCACACCCATTTCAAAGCATTGGTTACTGCCAAATCTCCATTGTCATGTTGAGTTAAAGCACCACATTTCTCTGATGATCTTCCCCCACCTTTGAGCTGTGAAGGCCCAGACACTCCTGATGTGTCTTACAATTGACCCATTTGTATATATAATCATATCACCTTTCATGGAATTCTTGCAGATCAGAGCCTGCACCTCCCACTCCATGACTGTCTGACATCTTTGAAGGCTGTCAGACACTACAGGTACCCGACTCCATTCCACACCAGGTAGCACATTCTCCTACGTACATACACTTTGTATAATGTCCTCTGCTTGCCCCATCCATGACTTTCCTTTCCTAAGTCGACTGCCTATCACTTTGAGAATTTCAGGGTGTAGAAGGTGCTCTGTATCAGCGTGATTTTTAGGTAGGCCTGCGCCCTGCACAATTGTATTCTTTGCTCTGCAGTGGACAATCAAGTAGTATCGCATCGCCCATGCCAACATATCTCTCATACGCAGTATGAGTACTCTCTCGGAACCAGTATGATTTGCATTGCTTCATTCTGGATTCTGTTCAATCATTCTGTTTGAGTCTGACTCAGTGTCAGAATCACCAGTGCATACTCTACCACCGCCACCACCAATCTCTGATACAGCAGAAATAGCAGCCTCTGTTCATATTGAGCAGCAGCCATAACTTTCATCACCGCAAGACCTTTGTAAGCCTTTACAATGATGTGGTCAACGTAATCTTTGAAACTCAGACATCGGTCCAACATACCCGTAACTTGTACACATGATTCACCCAAACTGTTTTTATGTTTCTCAGAACAAATCAAACTTCTTTTATACGTAAAATATTAATGGAAAACACAAATTAATAAGTTTTATAGTTCGCAAAACGACAAGCTAAATCACAGGAAAAATATATCAATTAGTTACAAGTTTGTGAAACAGAATTGAGGTTTTGACAAAATTTGTCTTTATCAAGAAAAAATACTGGAAAAACAAAACAGAATAATTAATACAAATAATAAAACAATGTGGGCATCTGTGGCTATGTTGAGAGCGACCTCGGCAGTAGCAAAAGGGTTAAGCAAGTTTGACTGGTTGATGACCAGCATGTTGAGCAGGAACCAGTTCTTTCATTGTTATCATTCTGTTGTTGTTATTGTCGATATCCAAATGCTGCTGAGTTATCATTCTGTTGTTGTTATTGTCGATATCCAAATGCTGCTGAGTTATCATTCTGTTGTTGTTATTGTCGATATCCAAATGCTGCTGAGTTATCATTTCTGTTGTTGTTATTGTCGATATCCAAATGCTGCTGAGTTATCATTTCTGTTGTTGTTATTGTCGATATCCAAATGCTGTTGAGTTATCATTTCTGTTGTTGTTATTGTCGATATCCAAATGCTGTTGAGTTATCATTTCTGTTGTTGTTATTGTCAATATCCAAATGCTGCTGAGTTATCATTTCTGTTGTTGTTATTGTCGATATCCAAATGCTGTTGAGTTATCATTTCTGTTGTTGTTATTGTCGATATCCAAATGCTGCTGAGTTATCATTTCTGTTGTTGTTATTGTCGATATCCAAATGCTGCTGAGTTATCATTTCTGTTGTTGTTATTGTCGATATCCAAATGCTGCTGAGTTATCATTTCTGTTGTTGTTATTGTCGATATCCAAATGCTGCTGAGTTATCATTTCTGTTGTTGTTATTGTCGATATCCAAATGCTGCTGAGTTATCATTTCTGTTGTTGTTATTGTTATATCCAAATGCTGTTGAGTTATCATTTCTGTTGTTGTTATTGTCGATATCCAAATGCTGCTGAGTTATCATTCTGTTGTTGTTATTGTCGATATCCAAATGCTGCTGAGTTATCATTTCTGTTGTTGTTATTGTCGATATCCAAATGCTGCTGAGTTATCATTTCTGTTGTTGTTATTGTCGATATCCAAATGCTGTTGAGTTATCATTTCTGTTGTTGTTATTGTCGATATCCAAATGCTGTTGAGTTATCATTTCTGTTGTTGTTATTGTCAATATCCAAATGCTGCTGAGTTATCATTTCTGTTGTTGTTATTGTCGATATCCAAATGCTGTTGAGTTATCATTTCTGTTGTTGTTATTGTCGATATCCAAATGCTGCTGAGTTATCATTTCTGTTGTTGTTATTGTCGATATCCAAATGCTGCTGAGTTATCATTTCTGTTGTTGTTATTGTCGATATCCAAATGCTGCTGAGTTATCATTTCTGTTGTTGTTATTGTCGATATCCAAATGCTGCTGAGTTATCATTTCTGTTGTTGTTATTGTCGATATCCAAATGCTGCTGAGTTATCATTTCTGTTGTTGTTATTGTTATATCCAAATGCTGTTGAGTTATCATTTCTGTTGTTGTTATTGTCGATATCCAAATGCTGTTGAGTTATCATTTCTGTTGTTGTTATTGTCAATATCCAAATGCTGCTGAGTTATCATTTCTGTTGTTGTTATTGTCGATATCCAAATGCTGTTGAGTTATCATTTCTGTTGTTGTTATTGTCGATATCCAAATGCTGTTGAGTTATCATTTCTGTTGTTGTTATTGTCGATATCCAAATGCTGCTGAGTTATCATTTCTGTTGTTGTTATTGTCGATATCCAAATGCTGTTGAGTAGTTCTACTCTTTACAGCACAATGCCATTCTTAAAAAAGTGTAGGTCTTCTGAAGTTGACTTAGTGATTCATAAAGTTAGTGACTGTTAAGGGTGTCTAAAAGTTTTTTACCTGGAAGTTGAAAGGTAAGGGCAGTCAATAAGGAGAGTTCTCTCGTACAACTGACCTACTAGCAATATGGTTACAGTCATCCATTATTCAGTGGAAGTGGTAAAAACACTGAACATATTAACTATTACTGCTAAAGTTGGATGTGTCAGGCCATTATTGCACATAAAACAGTGACACAACGCATTTCTATTTTCTATACTACATCCTGCTAGAAATCTAGTAGGACCATTGTCCTGCTACAAGAGAGATCCAGTGGCAGCTAGAGAGCAAACAAAAAAAATTATTATAAATTGACTAGACTGTAGACATTAAGCAGCAAAAAAGAAATAATGAGATTTTCATAAAACTAAAAAGTGCATAAAATGTTTCTATTCAACAGACATATGGCAGACCGACTTGGTACGCCATATTTGCAGAAAGTTCTCAACCAACAGTTGACCAATCATATTCGAGATACACTTCCATCATTACGAAACAAACTACAGTCACAGATGCTGGCTATGGAAAAGGATGTTGAAGAGTATAAGAACTTCAAACCAGATGATCCTGCCAGAAAAACTAAAGCAATGATGCAGTGAGTTGTATTGTTGATTCATTTCTCTAAGTGAGCTGTATTGTTGATTCATTTCTCTAAGTTAGTGGATCATCATTATTTCACATGGGAAAAGTATATAGATATTCTGATATTTTCTTCACCCATTTGTTGTCAGACCCAATAGGGGAGCAAATAATAGCAAGTTTCCTTCCATTCATGTCATAAGAGACAACTAAGAAGGTGTGGAAGTAATCGAGGTAACTGTTCCTTTCTAATGTAAAATTTTTCCAAAAACAAAATCATGCTGAAGTCAGATGTGTTGGGTCAAAAGATGTAGATATCTCAGCCAAGCTATAAACCATAAAACACGGCTTCTTGTTCTCTGGACTACATCCTACTAACTAACAAGAGCTTGAGAACAAAATCAGAAGATCACATCTTGAGAGTATCTATCATGATACTGGACTTACTTATCATAGACCAAAAATAATTGACACTTCTCAAAATGGAAATCTGTAACATTGAAGGTTTCTGTTTCAATTATTAGTTGGGATAAAAACATGGTCACCTTGACAAAGACACTAGCAAAAAAGATCTGAATTATCTACAGTACAGTACTACAGTATCTGAAGTTTTAGGAAATCTATACCGGTAATTGTCATGAGAAGAGACCTACGGAGAAATGAAGATATCAGGAGATAAATAAAAACTATATTAAGTCATGACTATATTGAAAAACAAAAACAAGGTGTTGTGTAGTCACATCATGAGAATGAAACTAACACAACCAGCCATTCATGAATACAATAGCAGAAGATTGGGCTACAAGACAAGAGGAAGACCAAGAACTAGATGGGTGGAGACAATCAAAGAAATCTTAAAGAGCGCAATATAACCCAAATGGCCTAAGACAGACAACTCCAACTTTCCCCCATTACCTGTAACAGCACATGTGGAAATGACAATAGATAGATAGAAAAAAAAAGGGTTTTATATCATGGTCTAATGTTTTGAATGTGCAAGGTCTGAAGATCTCATCATTCAACAGCAAACCACTAGCAAATAACATCACATATATGGTGAGCCTTTCTTCTTATTCCCCCGCAGCACCGTATCTATACAATTATGTTTTTACCCTTTCTGAGTAGAAGATGTTTGAGTAGAAGATGTTTCTCAAAGCATATTACGATGCTGAGTTGTCAGGTCAAGAATCTGTAATTCTTACTTGTTGCAACATTGAACTGACATAACCGTTATTTATTTGTGCATATGGTGAGAAACCGTTCACTTTCTAAACTGATTTTGCAGAGAACAGTTGTGTGTGAAAGAAGAAGAGGTAGAAACAAGAAAATCTTGGGCTGACATCAAGGAATGGCCCAGGCATAAGTTTTGAACACTCATTTGAATGGTGTCTGAGGCCAGATGTGTCAGGAGATCTTTTTGTGCTGATGCTCCAATGTAATATCCCTACAACCCTGATAGACTCTGAACTTATGTGTATATATGTATGTATGTATATATATATATATATATATATATATATATATATATATATAATTCTTATAACACAACATTAATGTTGCCTGGAAAGACGGAAAACAAATGAGTATATATATATATATCTTCTGCGTTTGTTTTCAAACTCCTGCAGATCAGCAGGATGTAGTCCGGAGAACGGAATGCGTTGTGTCATAGTTTACAGCGTTGCTGCGATATCTGCGCCTTTCGGCCTGAGACATCCAACTTCAGCACAGCTTTGGGTCACTGACCCCTATATGGGATGGGACAGCCAACTCCATCCCATAACCTCCTTAGTCGCCTTGTACGACATGCATGGAAGGTAAACAGTGTTGCTATTTTTTTGCTCCCCTTTTGGGCCCCACAACACACGGGCGATATATATATATATATATATATATATATATATATATATATATATATATATATATATATATATATATATATATGATTCATGTTTGGCAAATGGGTCTACATTTTTGTGTGGAAAGAAAAACAAAATAAATGACAAGTTTTTCAGTGATTGTTTCCCTTGACTATAACCACCCACAAATTGAGAGACGGAGAAGATAGAGATATTTCTGTAGGAGCGTTGTATGCATGGGGCTCTCTGTGGGTGGTGCGCAGATCTTAGCATCTGGCAGCAGTTCTCACGATTTTAGAAGTACTACATGTTTATCGGTCTCTGGTAAGCTCAACAAACTTGCGATTGCACGCACATATAAACTCTGTCAGATATATATATTTATATATATATAAATTAAAAGTTGCCATAAAATGTACAAATTATAATTATCGTCTCTAGAATGATCTCACAGTTCAGCACTGACTTTGAAAGAGACATCGAAGGATTTGGTGCACATGTCTCCACAGAAGACTTGTCTGGAGGTGCCAAGATCAACAGAGTATTTCATGAGAGGTTTCCCTTTGAACTGGTCAAGGTTAGTTGACATCAGGAAATAGTGTGATACTAGTTTGTAGTATGTTGTGATACTAGTTTGTAGTATGGTGTAAAGATCGTATAGTGTTATTCTTAGCTTGTAAATAAACAACCTACTTCTACTACAACCAATAACATTATAATAATGATCGTCACTGTCATAGTAGTGACTTTGAGATCTATTAATAAATTACTTAGTTGTAATTTGAAATCC
This sequence comes from Meghimatium bilineatum, assembly GCA_034231615.1. NCBI lineage: Eukaryota > Metazoa > Mollusca > Gastropoda > Stylommatophora > Philomycidae > Meghimatium > Meghimatium bilineatum. The sequence goes on from CM067321.1 coordinate 8,243,756, forward strand.
CTTTGATAAATTTCTAAGAAGTTTAACTTGTTCACTCCAGATGGAATTTGATGAGAGGGAACTGCGTCGAGAGATTGCAATCACAATTACAAACATCCACGGTATAAGGTAACCCATGAATGTCTCTTTGTTCGTTTTTGTTCCGTGTATGTATGTATTTGTTAAAGTGAATTATGGGATGTTAAATAATGAGTTTAATATTTGTTTCTTTCGAAAAACACTTTTTGTGGACTATTTTTCTTCTTCTTCATCATTCGCTGTCATACTCCCGCTATATCTCTCTTGTAGCAGGACAATAGTCAGACTAGATTTCCATCAGGATGTAGTCCAGAGAACAGAAATGAATTGTCGTTGTTTTATTTGCTTCAATGGCCCGGCACATTCATCTTCTGCGGAAGTCAACTATTGAAATTATGGGATAGAAAACTGTAAGAGTTTTAGAACCGTTACTTTGCACAATATTTTTAGCCTTTTTAAAAATTAAAATTATGAGGAAAAGGAAAAGAGTTTTGTAAGCATTCTTGACTCTAATCTGTAAATTGTTATGCTTTTTCTGTGTAGACTTTCAGATATCAGGATAAAATGTATTTTAAATTTTTTTTAAAGTAGGTGGTTGAAACTTAAGTAGATATTTTAACAGAGTTTATTCCAGATTGCTACAGATAGCTGTTGTTTATTCTTAATATGTTTCATGAATTTTATCAGTGTTTAATTTTGAAAATTTTTACCACTATCTAGTCCAACAGGGGCATGTCACTATACTTTGCCTGAGGATAGAACACAACAGACAGAATAAACACATGCACACAGGATGTGACCTGCTACATCAGTGGTATACTTGTGGAACAGATTAACAGATCTCTGAGCATATCCTACAGAACTGTCCCTGATATAACAATCGCAAGAGACATTGGCAGAATGGCTCAACCTTGCAATCAGAGATTTAAAGAACCAAAGAACATCTCTAGACAGCGTTAGAGCTCATTCAGAAGTTTTGTCAGACAGTGTGGACATCAAGCAGTGAACACGAGAGTGAAAAACAGTTTGAAGCAAACGTTCTACTTTTTTTTTAACTAGACTAACTTTTCTTCTGAAATGTCAAGAAACTAAATTTGAATTGGCAGAATGGCTCAACCTTGCAATCAGAGATTTAAAGAACCAAAGAACATCTCTAGACAGCGTTAGAGCTCATTCAGAAGTTTTGTCAGACAGTGTGGACATCAAGCAGTGAACACGAGAGTGAAAAACAGTTTGAAGCAAACGTTCTACTTTTTTTTTAACTAGACTAACTTTTCTTCTGAAATGTCAAGAAACTAAATTTGAAATGAAATGTTATAGAAAAGTCCTAATAATATAATGGACAGAAAGACAAACCAACACAGACATCTGGAAAGATCTGAACATGAAAGAATATTGGCTCATCAAAGTTATTAAAATACACAAGCTAATATATTTCGTACATATAAAGAGACACAATAGTTTAGAGATAATTATGGAAGAAGAATTTCCAGGAAATAAAACAGGAGGCAGACCAATACTATGACGGACAAAAGATATTGAAGACCTGAGCATTACATTTGAAGAGACTGGACAGCTTGCACAGAACTGAGAGGCTTACGGAGCGGCAGTGAGGACAACGTTCTGTAAAGGACACATCACATTGATAGATAGCTTTTGTCATGTTTAATTTTCTTTTTCTGTTTTAGTTTTCTTTGTCACTGAAAAGTCTCATCTAGAGTAAAAAATTATCCAGTTCGTAGTATTTCACTGTAGTCACATTGAGTAGAAAACTATCCAGCTCGTAGTATTTCACCGTAGTCACACTGAGTAAAACAGTAATCTGATACATGTAAAAACTATGGAGAAAAATCATCATGCAATAAATGGGATTTGAACCATGTCCGCTCAGATGACACCTACTCTCCTCAAAACCTCATGTTGCGAAGTGAGTAGTGTCATCTGAACAGACCACGTTCAAATCATATTTTCTGCATTATGATTTAAAAAAAATATAATTAATCCTTGATGCTTCTATATTATATTATTAATAAAAGCTATGGAAAAACTTATTAAACATTTTTAGAGAATCACTAATCTGGAGCTAAAAGTAAAACTCAACTGCTTGACTGAAGGAGTCAGAGTGATAACTCATACCCTCTCTCTATGGGATCTATCATCACCAACATTGAATCTTGTATATGTGCTCAATTTTCTTGACTTTTCTTCTTTGCATACATAGAACACAAGTTTTGTTGTAGTTTTGCGATAACCAACAGACCATCGGGCTATGTGCTATATGTACGAAAGTATACAAATAACGATTAGTCTTAATGAGTCTTAATTTTGTTTCTTCTTTGCTGTTCTTTAACAGAACTGGTCTGTTCACTCCTGACATGGCATTTGAGAATATTGTTAAGAAGCAGATCAATCGTCTGAAAGAGCCATCCTTACATTGTGTTGACATGGTGATCACAGAGCTGTCTACAGTTGTCCGCAAGTGTACAGAAAAGGTAGCTTTTTTTTGGTTGTATTGCAGAAGTAGGGCAACCCTTTTGAGTTAGTGGGTCAAAGTCAAGAAGGTTGACTAGGGGCTGGGACCAAGCCTGCATATTGAACAATATGAAAAGAGTTGAAGAATATATTTTGCAATTTTGTAAGTTTCCAAATTCTGTGTTTTTTTACACTCACTTTTGAAAATGAATGTGAAGTCAAAGCTTTTGTCACCTTCAATGGTGAACATCAATAATTAGTGGTGGGCACTGTCTCCAGAAGTATATTCAGCAATCTGTTGTGAATAGTTATTTGAATATTTGCACTATCATTTTTCACCCACCTGAAAAATGAAATTAACTCTGTCCTTTATTTTGAGTAGTATAGCTAAATGCTGGTGACTGCGCAATTGAGATTAAGAGAAGAGCAGAAATGGCGCTGTCAAAATTAAAATAACAAAAGAAACTATGGCAAGGTACTAACATAAGAACCAAGCTGTGCTTACTACGAACATGTGTGTTTCAGTGGTGACATGGATGCAAAGTATGGACACTAAATAAAACAGTGGCCAAGAGAATAACTTCATTTGAATTAATGTGGTATAGAAGAGTTCTGAGAATACCATGGACAGCAACAAAAAACAACAAACCAGTAAGTGCTAAGAACAATCAATATTCAGGAATGTTGCCTTCTGAACACCATATTTAGGAAAAAGCTAGGTATTTTTCGGTCACATAAAAAGGCACGACAGCATAGAGAGAGTGTTATTGGAGGAGATGATAGAAGGTAACAGGGGTAAAGGCCGCCCAAGACTGTTGGACAACGGATATTCAGGAATTCCTGCGCATATCCATACAAGAGGCAAGTCAGCTTGCTCAAAACCACAGAGAATTCAAGAGATCCATAGGGAAGACTACGTCCTCGTAAGAATATGTCACTTGATGATGATAGCTAAATCTAAGTATAAATAACTAGTGTCAGAGGATATCTGACAAGGTGGAGAGTGCCACAGTAACCAAACTATGCGAATATTCCCTGCCATTGAATATAGAGGAGTCACTATCACTGCAAGTCACACACAGATTAAGAGGCTGGAGAGAATTCAAAATGAAACGATGTGGGTCATCCTTGGTTGCACAAGGGACACGCCCTGTGTGGCTATTAGATTTCTCCTTTATTTTTAGAGCATATCTCACAGAATTGATATGTGGCTTGCCCGTGCATGCCTCAGAGTTCTGACATAGACCACCAACTACACAGTGAGCTCCCTCGTGTGAAGGAAGCAGACTCAAGAGAGGTAAATCGTGGATGGGTCATGCCAAGGATACTTCTGCACACCAAAAGGCATAATTCCTGGCGAATAATGGATACCTATTTCTATGGTCTTTCAAGAGGCAGTCAAGACGTCATTACACTAAATAGAGAGTGCAGGGAATGCAGTCCTGTGATCCCGTGAGCGTGGATGCTGAAGTCAAGGCACTCATCTGCGAGCATGCCGATGACATTTGTTGTGATTTAGATGTATGGACCTTTACTTCCAAATCAAAAGGAAGAACAGTACACGAAACTAGTGGTGCCTTTTACCACAACAATAAGCACAATGATAACAACTAGGAAGCAATAGCGATTATGATAATGTATTATTGTATCTGACAGGATGGAGAGTGCCATAGTAACCAAACTAAGGCAGCGATAACAACTAGGAAGCGATAACGACTATGATAATGTATTATTGTATCTGACAGGATGGAGAGTGCCACAGTAACCAAACTAAGGCAGCGATAACAACTAGAAAGCGATAACAACTATGATAATGTATTATTATATCTGACAGGATGGAGAGTGCCACAGTAACCAAACTAAGGCAGCGATAACAACTAGAAAGCGATAACAACTATGATAATGTATTATTATATCTGACAGGATGGAGAGTGCCACAGTAACCAAACTAAGGCAGCGATAACAACTAGGAAGCGATAACGACTATGATAATGTATTATTATATCTGACAGGATAGAGAGTGCCACAGTAACCAAACTAAGGCAGTGATAACAACTAGGAAGCGATAACGACTGTGATAATGTATTATTGTATCTGACAGGATGGAGAGTGCCACAGTAACCAAACTAAGGCAGTGATAACAACTAGGAAGCGATAACGACTATGATAATGTATTATTGTATCTGACAGGATGGAGAGTGCCACAGTAACCAAACTAAGGCAGTGATAACAACTAGGAAGCGATAACAACTATGATAATGTATTATTATATCTGACAGGATGGAGAGTGCCACAGTAACCAAACTAAGGCAGTGATAACAACTAGGAAGCGATAACGACTGTGATAATGTATTATTGTATCTGACAGGATGGAGAGTGCCACAGTAACCAAACTAAGGCAGCGATAACGACTGTGATAATGTATTATTGTATCTGACAGGATGGAGAGTGCCACAGTAACCAAACTAAGGCAGCGATAACAACTAGGAAGCGATAACGACTATGATAATGTATTATTGTATCTGACAGGATGGAGAGTGCCACAGTAACCAAACTAAGGCAGCGATAACAACTAGAAAGCGATAACAACTATGATAATGTATTATTATATCTGACAGGATGGAGAGTGCCACAGTAACCAAACTAAGGCAGTGATAACAACTAGGAAGCGATAACGACTGTGATAATGTATTATTGTATCTGACAGGATGGAGATTGCCACAGTAACCAAACTAAGGCAGCGATAACGACTGTGATAATGTATTATAGTCAACATTGATCACATATTACTTTGTTGTATTTTTACTAGTGATTATTTATATTAGTTGCATCCAACCTTTGTTGCAGCGATGGCACATGATGATGATGAGTTACTAGTGACAAAAATGCATTATCATAACTTCTGTCACTAACTAAATCTCAGTTCAACAATTCTTTTCATTTATAATTTGAATAGATGAGTCGATATCCTCGACTGAGAGAAGAAACTGAGCGTGTTGTGAATACAAGAGTCAGAGAGCAAGAGCAGGTTGCGAAGGAACAGATTCTACAGTTAATTGACATACAGCTCTCGTACATGAACACCAACCATGAGGATTTCATCGGGTTTGCTAAGTAAGACTTAACTTCTTACACAATTTTATATTTCAGTTTTGCTTATATACTAATAACCGTAAACTCATAATCTGAGTTGTGGGGGTACCACATTAGATGCACCAACACACAGTCCACCACCGATTTATATTTTCAGCGATCTGAGTGAGTAAGGAAAAATCCTGAGATTTCCTGTCCTTGTCTATCCATGATTTTCTTTGACCTCTGCTTCTTCCACCTTTGACTGTTCCCTGTAGTATAATTTTTTTAATGGAATTTTGTTAGCATACATGTCCAAACCATGCAAGCTTTTATCATTTCACTATTGAAAGAAATAGTTCTTATGGTGGGCCTGTATGATTTATTTCTTATGTTAAAAATTTGTCTTATGTGCTGTATATGAGATATATGATATGTGCTGTATATGAGATAATGATATGTGCTGTATATGAGATATATGATATGTGCTCTATATGAGATATATGATATGTGCTGTATATGAGATATATGATATGTGCTCTATATGAGATATATGATATGTGCTCTATATGAGATATATGATATGTGCTCTATATGAGATATATGATATGTGCTCTATATGAGATATATGATATGTGCTCTATATGAGATATATGATATGTGCTGTATATGAGATATATGATATGTGCTCTATATGAGATATATGATATGTGCTCTATATGAGATATATGATATGTGCTCTATATGAGATATATGATATGTGCTCTATATGATATATATATATAATTTAGGCATTACAACCAAAAGGGACTGTTATCAAATTCCTGACTGGGTACATCATTGTACAAATTAATTCAATAAATTGTAAACAAATTGCTAAAATTATTTTGATTTTAATTGTTATGAATAACAGTTATACATAACTGCCTAGATATCTTCCTGTTATTTTTTGTTTTGTTTCATCTCTTTTCCTTCAGTGTTTGTATTCCCGTTTAGTAACATTTGTTCTTTCACTAAGTATTGTCATTTGATCATAAACAGAGCTATCATTTACCCTTAATGTGATATGCATGCTCTTTATGAAGGTATTTTTGCTGAAACATCGATTTGTGAGTGTTTTCGTGTGTGCTCCAAGTGATGTGCAACACTTTATTACCCTATGTTTTCAACTTTTGCCTGCCGGTTCATAGTTTTGCTGAATTTCTATCTATTTCTGATCTGTGATGAAAGTTTTAACAAAGATACTGAAATGCAACCAGCTTCAAGGTAAACCTTTTTTATATTTCTGTTCAATATTAACTTACCATTTCTCATTGCAGCAGTGGTTGAGCGAGAGAGAGAGAGAGACAATAATTGTATAGATTGCATAGATTGTGAGAGGTGTTATTTTAGGAACTATTGTATAAATATTCCTTTATTTCTTCATCTTTTTATCATTTCAGTGCTCAGCAGAAGTCAGAGAATACCAACAAACGGAAAGTTGGAAACCAAGTAAGTTTTGTAGTCTGTATTCAGTGAAAATTAACATTTTATGTTATTGTTGACGTTTTTTTTTGGTGTTCTTAACCTTCACCAAGTCTATATCAACCCCGGCCGCTGAAAAACAAAATGGTGGCGCGCCTGTTGTTGGCGGCCCGTCCCACCCAACGAGAATATCGTGAGATTTACACGTACCACAGTCCGTGCACATAGCTGGGGACATGCGCAATCGAAGCCGGTACATCCCCCGCTTCCGAAATGATCGTTTTTGAGAATGGCTAGCTATTCGTAAAAGTTTAAGAGCAATTAATCTGACCACATCTGCGCACCGGTACGATGCAATGATGGTGGATCGGTTTTATAGACCTTTATTTCATCGTATTTCGAATAAAATAACATTGAATCGTGGCTTGAATCATGAATTATTAGGTTATTTAGTTTCACAGCAGTGAATATACAGAATGCCGTGTTGGTTTGGGGGACTTGTACGTTTGATATCGAATATTTTGAAGTGGCAGAAAAAATAACTCTAGGCCTAAGCTCAAAGAACTACTTTACTACAAATCTACAAGTTTTATCAGTTCCCCCCGGCTATATTTTGATAATTTCGCAATGAAAGAACATAAATACAACAGATTTGCGTGATTTAGTTTACAGTGTTGCCAAGGAATTCGATATGTAAGGTAAGTTATTTTTTTTACTTATTTTTTTCCTCTTTATTTGTTATAAAATATATGTTTTTTGTGAAAAACGTCTTTACCACTTTCTCATACGTCTGGTATCACACACACACGTACATAAATTACACCAATATATGCATAATTCAATTCTTTATTTATATGTGCAAATATTATTTAAATATCTCTAACAACCAAAAAATTATCAAATTTTCAAAACAGTTACCATCAATAACGCAAATTTTCAAAAAAGAATCCGGTGGCAGGGAGACGTTTCGTATTTTTTAATCTGGCTTGCTAAAGGTTAAATATCTAGTTGATATTACAATGTTATTTACTTGTTATTCCAGGCCACTCTCACTTAATAGTTGCTGCAACCTAGTACATGAAGAGTTATCTTCATTCCCGACGGCACATTGCTGCCATAGGATCTACCTTCACCTTCCTATCCTGTATTTTGTGTGCTAAAAACTGTTTTGCTGATTTAGTTTTTTGTGTGCATACTGTTAACAATATTGTTTTGTCTGTCTGTTTTGTTACTAGTTACTATGTGTTTTACTTCAATAATTATTGATAAACAGTTTTACTGTGGTCTTATCAATTATCATTTGGTCAACTCTAGACAATGAATCTGACACTTTCAGTTACTAAAGCTTTCAACCTGAAAATGGAAAGTAACAGATAGAGGACACAAAATTAAGGAGAAAATATTTTGAGAGAGTGTTTGACCATAACTGCACAACATCACTGTATACCAAGCAACAAAATATACAGTGTTCTGAGCGGCAATCATCACGTGAGGCTGACACACTGCAAGGCGCAAGTAACAATGAATAAAAGTAAATTAATTAAAGTATTCGCCTATTTGTTGTCAGGGCTCAGAAAGGGGAGCAAAGAATAGCAGCACTGATCTGCCATGAATGTTGTAATAGGAGATTAAGGAGGCTTTTGTGGTTGGAATGGCTGTCCCATCTAACAAGATCAGGGTGATACATAAGCTATGCTGAAATAAGATGTCTCAGACTAAAAGGTGCAGATATTGCAGTCATACTGAAGTCTGATGACTCAGGCTGTAAGGTGCAGATATTGCAGTCATACTGAAATCTGAAGTCTCAGGCTAAAAGGTGCAGATATTGCAGTCATACTGAAGTCTGATGTCTCAGGCTAAAAGGTGCAGATATTGCAGTCATACTGAAGTCTCAGGCTGAAAGGTGCAGATATTGCAGTCATACTGAAGTCTGATGTCTCATGCTGAAAGGTGCAGATATTGCAGTCATACTAAAGTCTGATGTCTCAGGCTGAAAGGTGCAGATATTGCAGTCATACTGAAGTCTGATGTCTCATGCTGTAAGGTGCAGATATTGCAGTCATACTGAAGTCTGATGTCTCAGGCTAAAAGGTAAAGGTACAGATATTGCAGTCATACTGATCTCATGCTGAAAGGTGCAGATATTGCAGTCATACTAAAGTCTGATGTCTCAGGCTGTAAGGTGCAGATATTGCAGTCATACTGAAGTCTGATGTCTCAGGCTGTAAGGTGCAGATATTGCAGTCATACTGAAGTCTGATGTCTCAGGCTGTAAGGTGCAGATATTGCAGTCATACTGATGTCTCAGGCTGTAAGGTGCAGATATTGCAGTCATACTAAAGTCTGATGTCTCAGGCTGAAAGGTGCAGATATTGCAGTCATACTGAAGTCTGATGTCTCAGGCTGTAAGGTGCAGATATTGCAGTCATACTGAAGTCTGATGTCTCAGGCTGTAAGGTGCAGATATTGCAGTCATACTGAAGTCTGATGTCTCAGGCTGAAAGGTGCAGATATTGCAGTCATACTGAAGTCTGATGTCTCAGGCTGTAAGGTGCAGATATTGCAGTCATACTGAAGTCTGATGTCTCAGGCTGAAAGGTGCAGATATTACAATCATGCTGTAAACCATGACAATACATTTGATTCACCAGATTGCATTCTTCCAACCTGCAGGAGTTTGATAATGAACACAGAAGAAGAAGTCAAGTATTTTTGTTAAAGGTGAATTATTGAATGTGTGATGTCCAATCATCTTTGTATCATCTTACAGGTAATACGTAAGGGATGGCTGTCCTTACACAATGTTAGCTTCATCAAGGGAGGCTCTAAGGATTTCTGGTTCGTGTTGACAGCCGAATCACTTTCTTGGTACAAAGATGAGGAGGTATGATTGGCTGATTTTGTTAAATAAAACATTGATTCTTCTTAAAAATTAGTTCCATCACATAAGGTGGGTTTCTTAATGGGCCACACATTAGTTCCTGTAAAGTTAGATGGGTTTATTAATGCGTCAGTTTATGCGTTAAGGAGGTTTGGGGATATGGTGGAAAGACAAGTGACTGAATAGCTATGCTGAAGTTGGGTGTGTTGGTTTGAAAAGCAAATATATTGCAGCCAAGCTGTAAGCTGTGACAATGCATTTCATTTTTCAGATTACATCCTGATTACATTCAGATTACAACTACTGAAGAAGAAGAAGAAGTGGCTCAGTTGATTCTTGTAGATTCAGTAGGTTCTCTATAGCTATTTGGTTCTATCAACGGTCAACTTTAGTTCTTTAGTTTCAGTTTACTTTGGGGGGAGGGGGGAAGGGAGTTGGTCCTTTTAAGTCCAGTTTACTCCAGGGGTCTGTTGGTCCCTTTAGGTCCAGTTTACTTTGGGGGTCAGTTGGTTCCTTTATGTTAAATTTACTTTGGGGGTCAGTTGGTTCCTACATATCAAGTTGTTTGCTTTAGGATGGTTGCTTCATTCAGATCAAGTTGGTTGCTTCAGGGCCAGTTGCTTCCTTTGAGTTCAAGTTCTTTTCTTTATGACTAGTTGACTCCTCAGAGCAAGTTGGCTTCTTCACAGAGCTTGATTCCTTCAGACTTCATTAGTTTCTGCAGGGCCAGTTGGTTCTTTAGATGAGTGCCAGTTGTTACTTCAGACAGGGTCAGTTGGTTCTGCAGGATTGGTCCTTGAGACAGACCAGTTAGTTTCTTTAGGTCTTTTAGCGCCAACTTTTTCCTTCAGACATGGTCTGTTGGTTTCTTCAATGTCATTTAGTTTCTTCAGGTAGTGTCTGTTGGTTCCTTCAGCGGAAGCTAGTTTCCTTGCTTGTTGGTTCCTTCAGCGGAAGCTAGTTTCCTTGCTTGTTGGTTCCTTCAACGGAAGCTAGTTTCCTTGCTTGTTGGTTCCTTCAGCGGAAGCTAGTTTCCTTGCTTGTTGGTTCCTTCAGCGGAAGCTAGTTTCCTTGCTTGTTGGTTCCTTCAGCGGAAGCTAGTTTCCTTGCTTGTTGGTTCCTTCAGCGGAAGCTAGTTTCCTTGCTTGTTGGTTCCTTCAGCGGAAGCTAGTTTCCTTGCTTGTTGGTTCCTTCAGCGGAAGCTAGTTTCCTTGCTTGTTGGTTCCTTCAGTGCCATTTTGTTTATTCAGTGTCATTTGTGTGCTTCAGTCATAAAATGTGATATTCAGAAGGGAACATAAAAATTGAAGACTACATAGAATAATTAAATGGAAACTAACATAAACTTTATAGTTTCTGTCTGCTCACATAACATTATAGACTTCTGACTAATTTGTTGTTCCCATCTGTGTTGTTCTATTCCACTCTACTCTGCAGAGATCAGTCAGAAAGAGATTAGCAATGGCCCTACAAAAAACATCACAGATGAAAAATCTATGGCAAGGGGCAAACAGAAAAATAGTTACAACTGTTAAGAAGCTATTTCTTTCCAGTGGCAACATATGGTTGTGAGATGTGGGCAATGACATTCTCAATTGGAAAGAAAATATCGGCATTTCTTCTTCTTCTTCAGCGTTCATTCTCAAACTCCCACTGAATCTCTCTTGTAGCAGGACCATGGTCCTATTAGATTTCCAGCAGGATGTAGTCCAGAGAATAGAAATGTGCTGTGTCGCCGTTTTATTTGCGCCAATGGCCCGGCACATCCGTCTCTGGTGGGACATCGGCATTTGAAAGATTCTAAGAGTATCACGTCAGTGAAAACCTGAACATAGAAGTAGACTTGTGCCTCAAAACAATAAAAAAACGCAAACAGACATATAAAGAGACAATGGTTTAAAAAGATTAATCATGGAGGGAAAAGTTCCAGGATAGAGAACAAGAGGCAGACCAAGTCTGCGATTGACATATGCTATTGAAGATCTTCTGAACATGACGCTAGAAGAAACTGAGCCGCTTGCACAGAACTGAGAGGCTTACAGAGTAGCAGTGAGGACAACATTCTGTAAAGGACACATCACATAGATAGATAGATTTATTTTTTTGTCCCTATCTTGAGAAAGACCATTTAGTCAAAACTTTGATTCTGTGTAGAACTGCTATTCATACAATTGTTGTAGTTTGTTACTTATATTTATTTACCTAATTAGATATTGGACAGGGTTGCATGAAAGGCACCTATAATTAGTGAATTGATAAAAGAGAAAGATATTTGATCGTTGCTTAATGAGCGCTCATTGGATGTGGGCACTTCTAATTGATTATGAATCTATTCAGTGATTGGAGAAATTAGGTATTAATACTCTACTGAACATCAATCCTGAGCGCACTTATCTCCCGTACCAAGGATTTGAGCACATCTTTAGGCACTAACATTACTGTCTTTAAAAATCTGTATAAAATATACCTCATGTGAGAGAGCTTTGAAACTTTCTGTGCCATGCATTTTCTGAATATATTTGAAATCCCCAGAGTTATTTTAAGAGCGAATATCCTACTTATCATAATGTTGGTCGTAGTTTTACATTACTTTCTATATATCTCAAAATATCGGTGTAAAAAAATTAGATTTATTTATGATTAATAATCATAAATGAACTCTAGACTGTATTTCATGGGTTTCCGCCATTTTGGAGTAACGTACTATCCTATAAAGCTATTTTTAGTAACACTATTGCAACGGTTGCCATATTTCTGAAGTGTCATAACAGTTTAGACAATTGTGGAAGTTGGCCACCAAGAATTTGTAACGGAAATTCAACAGTTTGGTCAGTAAAGTATTAAAAGTAGCGTAATTAAGACAGGGTGCATGCATGGTTGAGCATGTTTAACCACAGGTCACAGGAACTGTAAACATGTATACTATTTGACATGTGCTGGGGGAGACTGTGCACCTATAGGTTTCCACAGAGTGCAATGATGTCAGATCATTAACCAGTAACTAATATATAATTGTGATAACTTACAGTTAGTGTGGAGAGACAATGGATGTAACTTGTAAAAGTCACAGTGAAGTAATTTTACAGTACTTTTTGGGGGGATTCGTTCTCAAACTCCTGCTGGTTACTTATATGTAGTCTGGGCGAAATGTCTTGTGTCATGGATTACAGCTTAGCTACGATATGTGCCCTTTTAGGGCTGACACATCCAACTTCATGAAGATCAAAATGAAGATCAATATTGAAAAGACCGAAATAATGGCAATAGCAAAGAAATAAAGAAATATCACCATCTCCATCGATGATAAACATCTTAAACAAGTAAATGAGTTCACTTACTTAGGAAGCATTATATCGAGTGAAGGAAAAACCAGTAAAGAGATACAAAATAGATGCAACAAAACATACCAGATCCTAGGACAGATGGCATGCATTTTCAAGAACAAACATGTAAACATAGACACTAAAGTTGCATTATACAAGACTATTATTATTCCATCACTATGCTACCAGTGCCAAACCTGGACAATGACAGCACAAGACAAAAGAAAAATAGTGACAACAGAAATGACATGTCTACGAAGAATACTCGGAGTGTCATTAAGAGATAGAATTAGAAACGATAACATCAGACAGATAACCAAAACAATACCAGTATTGGAACACATCAAAAGACAGCAGATCAAGTGGTTTTCACACGCTTCCAGTCTACCGACATATAGCATGCCACAGATGGCCATGACACATAGACATAACGGTTATAAAGCCAGAGGCAGACCATGTAAAAGATGGATCACAGAAATCAAAGAAGCCACAGGAACAAGCTTACAAACAGCGCACAAGAAGGCCATCTCCAGAGAACTCTTCCACCCCTGACGCTGCAAGGCAAACAAGGGACACAGCGTATAGAAAGATAGACATCCAACTTCATCTTAGGGTTTGGGTCACTTTGACCGTCTATAAGATGGGACATCTAACTGCATCCCCAAACCGTCTTAGTCTCCTCTTACAACATATATGGCAGGTCGCAGTGTTGCTATTCTTTGCTCCCTTTTCGTGCAGAGATAATTTGTGGAATTTTTGTTAGAAGGGAACTGTTGTAGTGTAGTGACTAGAGCACTGATGTCATAGTTAGGTTATAATGGTTTCATTCCAGTAATTGCAGGAATATTTTCTGAGTTGATTCAACACTAGATAATAGATAATAGAACGAGTCTTGTAAAGTGAAGGTCCTGGTGAAATACTGACCATATCACCCCTTGATTTTTAATTCTTGATTAGCAACAAGCATCACAGCACTGGGGGCATTCCCATATATGCTCTGCTTGCCGTTCCATCAGTAATCTAAAAGTGTATAAACTCTGTGTCCCAGTCAGTTGCTGATTACTCGTTCTTCTGATCTTTCCGGAGAGGGAGCGCTTTCTCCCATTGCCTCTGGTCCCTCCCAATTCTACCATTCTCTGAATATGTACATGTCCATATCACCCCTATTTTATTGCAGGTTAAAGAGAAATACTTGGCTAACATATTTCCTATTTGTCTCATGGTAGTGGAAAGTGATGTTATACTTAGTTGCTTATTTAGCACTATCTGCCATCTCCTCACAGCTTAGACCCAAACAGAATAACATAGTCTATTTAAACATAGAATAACATACTGGAGCTAATATAGGAAGTAAATAATAGTAAGACTGACATGTGTGTCAATAAGGAAGTAAATGATTGCAGATCCCTACTGGAATCAATCCAGAGCAACAGAAACGAAAGCCTTCTGCACAACATCAGAAATGAGCTAAGACAGATCAAAAAATCATCAGCTATTGCCCTTCAGTGGATACCATCACACTGTGAAATAATGGGAAATGAGAAAGTGGATGCTCTGTCAAAAGCTGGAAGCAAAATGGAGCAACACAGACACCAACTGTCTTATGGAAAAGCAAAAACAATAATCCACAACACATATACAGCAAAGTGGAAGAAAGAAATGGAAGAGGAATACAAACATGATGCAATACATCTCCTCCAAAGATATCAATAGACCACAATATTTCGCCTTAGAACAGGCCACTGCAGACTGTTGGGTCACCTTTACCGATTGAGGATCTCATACACAGATGAATGTCCATGTGGATCCGGAACCCAGACCCCAGAACACATACTTTAGGACTGCCCAACATACAAAGAGCAGAGACAGCAGACCTGGCCAGAGGATACAGATTTGAGGCAAAAGCTAAGGGGCAGCCGCTCTGACCTGGAGAAGACAGTGGACTTCGTCTTGATGACAGGCCTGACAATATAGCATGACCACAGATGCTGAACGCAGAACAAGAAGGAAGTAAATAATAGTAAGATTGACACCTGTCAATAAGGAAGTACATAATAGTAAGATTGACACATGTGTCAATAAGGAAGTAAATAATAGTAAGTCAGTCAACTGGGACTCATACAAATTTTGTACAGTTTCCCTGTCAAAAAAATGTCAATAGAAACATCAATCTGGAGCTGAATAAAACTTCACATCATGACATAACAAGAGTGACATGCTCATACTCCCTGAGGCATCATCATCATTATCATCCTTACATTGACCATCTATTTAATCCAATATCTTATCTTCTTTTCTTTCATTCATTGTCTTGACCATCTATTTGATCCAACATCTTCTTTTTTGTCCTTGCATTCTCCAAATTTCTTTATCAGGAGAAAGACAAGAAGTACATGATTTCTCTCGAAGGCTTGAAATTACGAGACCTTGAGTCTGGGAAGTTTTCTCGGCATTCCCTCTTTGCTCTTTTCAATACTGAACATAGGTATCTCGCCAGGAAGTGTTTGTACACCAATGATTTTGTTGTGTTGGAATTTCTTTTATTGTAGTTTTTATCATTTTGAATGAGTATGGTAGTCTAGTAACTAATGGAAATGAGGTATTATTAAGTCTAGTAACTAATGGAAGTGTGGTAGTATTAAGTCTAGTAACTAATGGAAGTGTGGTAGTAGTATTAAGTCTAGGAACTAATGGAAATGCCAGACAAATTAAAAATAAATACATGAATACAGTTATTGGTTCTGAACTGGCAGTATTACACTCCAGAAAAACCCATAGGTGCTCAGTATCCCCCAGCAGATAGAGAGAGAGTGCATACTTTGGATGTCGTAGGTAAATTCACATCTTTTTTTTTTTTTACGGATGTGGATTGGCTGAATTAGGAAAACCTTTTTACTAATCTTGTGAGTGAACAAACCAGGTTTAAATCTTGTTTGTTACCCACTAATTTTACCAGCAAATGACAAGTGTAAGGATGCTAATAGTTCTCATTGCTTTCTGGTTGAGAACACTCTTTTCAAAGGTGTCTAGTCTTACTTGTGTATCATGTAATACTGTATTCTCGCAGGGTCATCGTCTAGGTTAATCATCTTGTACAGCAGCTACACCCTGTATGAGCTCTCCTTTATGTAAGCAACTTCACCATGTTCGTCTTATCTATCTTCAATTCACAGAGTATAAACATGTGGGATGCAAGTGTTGTCTTTCTTTCATTACAACAAATACCCGCTTGTCCATGTCGGTAGATGTATGTGATACCCAGAAGTTTGGAATTATCTATAGATTCCATATTATCACAACACCATTTTGACACTTGATAAACTAAGAATAAGTCTAAGAATTGAATTATCTTCTTTGTAAATATAGTCTCTGAGAAACATTGCAGGACTGTAATCTTCTTTGTAAATATGGTCTCTGAGAAACATTGGAGGACTGTAATCTTCTTTGTAAATACATACTCTGAGAAACATTGGAGGACTGTAATCTTCTTTGTAAATACATACTCTGAGAAACATTGGAGGACTGTAATCTTCTTTGTAAATACATACTCTGAGAAACATTGGAGGACTGTAATCTTCTTTGTAAATACATACTCTGAGAAACATTGGAGGACTGTAATCTTCTTTGTAAATACATACTCTGAGAAACATTGGAGGACTGTAATCTTCTTTGTAAATACATACTCTGAGAAACATTGGAGGACTGTAATCTTCTTTGTAAATATAGTCTCTGAGAAACATTGGAGGACTGTAATCTTATTTGTAAATACAGTCTCTGAGAAACATTGAAGGACTGTAATCTTATTTGTAAATACAGTCTCTGAGAAACATTGGAGGACTGTAATCTTATTTGTAAATACAGTCTCTGAGAAACATTGAAGGACTGTAATCTTATTTGTAAATACAGTCTCTGAGAAAGAAACATTGGAGGACTGTAATCTTCTTTGTAAATACAGTCTCTGAGAAACATTGAAGGACTGTAATCTTTTTTGTAAATATAGTCTCTGAGAAAGAAACATTGTTACAGCAACCATACCTTCCATTATTAATATTTTCCCATGCTGTTATGTCTCTTTATATAGCCAAAAAATGTCAGCTTTCTTATTATAATGTTCTTAAAGAACCAACCCTCTTCAACACTTAATGTTCTTATTACTTCTTGATTTGTCTATTTCGCTGTCCATGCTATTCTCAGAATCTTTCTGTAACATCTCATTAACAGGGATTGGACTGCACTCATAGTACCAACCGATTTTCAATAAATTAGTCCTCTAATATCATTTGAGCCCTTTTGGTACTGATACATCCCTAGTCCTCCAAGCTAAAAATGGGGAACTTAGTTTCCGAGAAAATTTGGAAAAATTCTAGTTAATACAGTGGAATTCATCTATAGCACATCCTTTTATAACATTTCCCCATGTGCAACAACACTTTTCAATATTCCCAATTATATATATCCTATATTGTTTGTACTGTAGGCCTATATACCAAATTTCTGCTATTACATACATGTTTCATTAGTCCGGACCACGTTGTTATAATGAAATTCCACTGTATTGTGTGTATTCTGCTGGCACTTTAAACAAGCTGAAAGGAACTTAGCACCTATGGTATAAAGTAAATATAGTCTCAACCATTAACAAGTTTTTATTTGAAAAAAATACAGAAAAAGCAAGTAGTTAACATTGGTTGTCAATGGAGATATATAATAGTTTTGTTGTAATTGATCACAAATAATGATCTGGCTTTTTCACATTATATCAGGATAAATTATGTACACAAAGTTATAGTAAAATTTAAAATGATAAGTTAAAAATTTAGATGCTCAATAAAATAAATTTTGTAGTAAATATTAACCTAGTTGCCAGATTTAACTACCAAAGTGGCTATACAATTTGAGTGCATTTAAGGTTATGCAAAAATTTGGATTCAAGTTCCTTTTGAGTTTAAACTGAAATATATCACAGTGGAAGGGGGTACTTTAATATACTTGTGCTATATTTTCTGTTGTTGAAGTTATTTTCGTCATACCTAATTATTTATGTTTATTTTGCTAAATTGTAGGATGTTTCTGTTGCATGTTCTGTTGAATGAAATTTCAAGCTGTCAAATCTTTTTTTAACTGCTGGAGCTGCACTACATTTAATGTTACATTCCAACATTTCGTGATTATATTTGATAGATTTTTTTTTTAAATTTGCACGTGTTGTGTATATTACAGACACCATATTGTGTTAATGTTTTACAAAAAAATGTCTTTTAAAAAAGTTTTTGCTTTTATGTTGTTTTACTCCATTTTGTGTTACTTTGTGAGGTTGATTTCTTTATGAGTTTTCTTCTTTCGTTGAAATCGGAATACAGTATCACTTCATTCTTGTTGACCTTGTTTTAAGTAGACTATGTCTAAGTATTTGTGCTTTGAAACTGGTAGTTTCTGCTGTAGTATCACATTGGAATCAGAGCATAGGATTACTTTTACTTGTTGACTTTCTTATAAGGAGACCACATTTAAATATGGAAATTGGTAGTTTCTGCTGTAGTGTCACTTCCATGACAAGTGTACTAGTCCCAAACAATTTTGAAGAAGCTTCCTGTTACAATTTGCTATGTAACCTCATCATCATCAGGTGCCATGCCGGTTGGCGTAGGCGGTCATGGCTCTCCACAGCTCTCTGTCCAGAGTATTATGTTTCAAAGTCGTTGTTGTTTCCTTGCCGTGCCAGGTTGTCAAACTGTCTAATATTTTCTCACGTTGTCGCCCTCTGTCTATGTGCCTTCAATTTTACCTGTTGTGACTAAGTTCTCTAAACCTGCCTGTCTCATGATGTTGCCAAAACAAAGAAGATTGCCTTTTTCTTATATTGTTGATTAAGGTCCGTTTCGCATTTGACTCTTTCAACACCTCTACATTGGTTTTTCTGGCAGTCCATGGTATTCTCAGCATTCTTCTGTAGAACCACATCTCTGTTGCCTCTAATTTCCCACTTTCCAGTTATGTAACCTACTTTCCTCAAATTAGAATTCTTAAATTCATATTAAAATTTGTTTGTGCATGAAGAGGAATTGTTTAGTTTTTAGATATTGGTTCTCAAGCTCCCATTGAGTCTCTCTTGTGTCAGGGCAGTAGTCCTACTAAATTTATTTGAAACAAACATACTATCTTCTTATTTGTACTATTAGGGTTCACAATTCAAATTATCTCGGATCTGCATTGGGGTTCACACATGTTTATCAAATTATCTCGGATCTGCATTGGGGTTCACACCTGTTTATCAAATTCTCTCGGATCTGCATTGGGGTTCACACATGTTTATCAAATTCTCTTGGATCTGCATTGGGGGTTCACACCTGTTTACCAAATTATCTTGGATATGCATTGGGGTTCACACCTGTTTGTCAAATTCTCTCAGATCTGCATTTGTACTTACATAAAACACAGGTTTTTATAATAGTTCCACTCAGACACGACGGTCTATCACAAAAACTAGTTGGTTTTTTACCTTTGTTGTTACGTTTCACGCAGTTACCTTATATTGATTGTCAGATATGATACATGTCTCAATAAATCCTCAATCAGAGTGTAGTTACTGACAGTGCCAGTTTGATATTGATTTATCAGTCTCTATGTATATGTATTCTATATCTCTTTATGGGCTGTTCCAATCTTTCTACCGATCTCGCGCAGTCTTGAAAGCGACCATGATTCACACTTTTAACTTTTTTTTTCTGTGCGAAGTTCCCTTAACACATTAACTATCTTTTATATATATGAAATTAGAAGAACATTGGCATTCGTTATCCATTACTGGCAATGAAGACTTTTAGTGCCATATATACCAAAACACCTTCAGTGCCATATATCTGAAATTAAATGTGACCTCACATTTGCCTAATGACCGAGTCCTATGTAACTTCTCTAGATGATAGTGTCTCCACTCTGCAGGAAAAAGACAAGAAATACATGCTCACCTTGGACAATATGAAGTTGAAAGATGCAGAACAAGGTTTTATGAGCAAGAAGGGTGGATTTGCTTTGTTTAATAGTGAAAGCAGGTAGTTCCCGTGTCAGTCCCTGGTTCCTTGTCCCAACATACAGCATTTGGCTTCTGACTAAAAGCTGATGTATCCTACCAATGGCTTCATCAGCATCATCATCATCATGTGGCTTAGCGTGCTAATGTACCTCATTTTCATTGTCATTTACAAATATCCCATCCTGTGTCTTAACCTTTTCTACACTCAATAAAAATATCCCATCCTATGTCTTAACCTTTACTACACTCAATACAAATATTACATAACTCCCCCCCCCCCCCCCCCGTCCCCCCGTCGGATTGTTTTTAAAATTGCATAATTATGAAAAAATGCGTCGCAGAATATTGTTAAAATGACAGATCATGTGTTCTTGTCCAGCTAATTTATTCTTACAATAAATTCCTATACCTATCTTATTTATATTTAAATTTATAAATTTATTTCATAACCAAACTAATCAAAATAAAACACTTTGATGTAACTAACCTTCGATCCGATCTTGACTAGATCTAAGAATATTTCTTGACTCATTTCACAAATAACGTGACATAAATTCAATGCATGATGTCCATGCCTAATGTTGCATTGTCATTTCATAACGAAACTAATGTGTTCCATATATCTTCTTTGAAATAAATGTAATTCCCATCAATTCTTAATTATTAGAAAAACAATCCACAAGAATTTCACTAGAAATGGCGTCATTTCAACAAAATTCACATAGATTGTTTAACTTAAAATATTCATAATTTTTCACTCTTTTTAAAATTGTTTCATTTGTGGAAAAGGAAACTAGATTTTCTCGCAGTGTTGCGGCTTTTTTTTCCCAGAAGAAAAAGCACAATATAAACTTTTATCGTAGTTACAAAATTGCTTAGCAACGGTTGGAATTCTGATACCATGGCATTCAGGGGAGTACAACTGGAAGGGGGTTATATTTGCGCTGATGGTGTGGAGAAGGTTAAAATAAGTCATCATGATCAATTGCCGTCTCCGCAACGAAGGTTGGCTGCAACAGATCTCCAACATCCCCTGTCTCTTGTAGTGGTGGTACACTCTGCCAGACTGTAACCTGTCCATCTTGTGATGTTACTCTCCTACTTGTATCTCTGTCTACCTCTGTGGTTGCTTCCCTTTGACTTTACCCTCAAGTAAGGTCTTCAGTAAGGTGTCATGTCTTTTAATGTGTCCAAAGTATTTTATTTGCCTGATCTTTATTTCTCTTAGTAATTCTTTCTTCATATTAAGTGTCTTTAGCACCTCTTTATTTGTTCTGTTTTCTGTCCATGATGTTCTCCCTATTCTCCTATATACCCACATCTCAAAGCCATCAATTCTGTCTTCTGATTGTTTATTTAGTGTCCATGTTTCTGATCCATACATTAATATAGAATAGATGTATTTACATTTGCATTTAAAGCAAATGTATATATAATAAATGTTGTTCAGTTGAAAATAGAGTATATTATACCGAATACTGCCTGAGTATCAGGGACCAGAAAGGTGAGAAAAGAATAGCAAATCTGTTATCTGCCATGCATGTCATGCGAGGCGAATAAGTTGATATTTTGGGGGTGGAGTTGACTATCCCATTTCATAGAGGGTCAATCCAATTATCCAAATATTATTTTATAATTGAGTATAACAACTTATATTTTACAGATCTGTTAGATTTAGCATAAATATACTTTAAAATTTGAGTATAACAATGTATTCTTCTTCTGCATTTGGTCTGTAATTCTTATATTTTAGCAGGATATAGTCTAGATAATGGATGCATTATGTCAGGATGTACAGTGTAGCTATGATATAATAACACCATTCAGCCTGACATAACCAATTTCAGTCTGGCGTCAGAGTTCTTTGATCCTCTAACTGTTGAGACAGCCAACCACAACCCCAAAACCTTGTTAGTTGCCTCTTACATCATGCTTGCACCACAGACTACTTACTGTTCTTTGCTCCCCTTTTGGGTCCATTGGCAACACATGGATCTTCTTCACTGATAGCTTTTGTAAGTTAAGATAGAAGTTTGATAGTTACAATTCAGTGTTAAGGATGTAAGTAGTGGTGACATGGAGGTGGTGTATATACACTTAGTCTTGGGGGTGACATGGTCTCTGACCTAATGTAATACATTCTTTATTTCTCTGACCTAATATCATACATTTTTTAAATTTTTTTCTCTGACCTTGTACAATACATTCTTTTTTAATTTCTCTGACCTTGTACAGTACATTAATTTGTCTATTTCTCGACCTATTACAGTACACTGTTTCTCTATTTCTCTGACCTATTACAATATATTGTTTCAATATTTTCCTGACTTGAATACAACTTCTCAAACTATTGTACATTAATGAGAGTTGGAGTCTTTTGGGTACAACTTCTCAAACTATTGTACATTAATGAGAGTTGGAGTCTTTTGGGTACAACTTCTGAAACTATTGTGCATTAATGAGAGTTGGAGTCTTCTGGGTACAACATCTGAAACTATTGTACATTAATGAGAGTTGGAGTCTTTTGGGTACAACTTCTCAAACTGTTGTGCATTAATGTGATATTGAGTCTTTTGGGTACAACTTCTGAAACTATTGTGCATTAATGAGAGTTGGAGTCTTCTGTGTACAACTTCTGAAACTATTGTACATTAATGAAAGTTGGAGTTCTGGGTACAAAATAAAACAATCTCCTAATTGCACAAAAGGATAAAAGAGCTATATTTGTCATAATTCCTTGGGATAAAAAAAACCCAACAAACATACTCTATACATCTCTCTCACAGCGATGAGACTGAATGAATGCTTGTTCCACATGATACTGCTTACATATCTGCGTATTGTCAGTCACTCTGTTGTCAGTGTGTTACCACCATCAGCTTTGCTTTCCCCTGATTTTATTTCTTGTCTTTTTGCTTATTTTAATTTTATTTGTGTGTGTGGCACTCCCTACCCTATGTTGGTTACATCTTTCTGTGCTTAGGAGCGAGAGAAACGCTACATGTTACCCCTAGAGGGCTTACAAGTTCGAGATGTTGAAGGTGGTCTATTCCAGTCTAAGAATTTGTTTGCACTGTATAATCCATCATCAAGGTAAGCATGTGTGCATGGCATGCAGATATTTAACAAATTTATGTTTTGTCAATTGATCAAATATTGACCCTTGCACATAAAAGTAGCATTTAGTGCCACATGAAAGTGATAACAGTTGCCAAGTTGGCTATTTTGAAAGTTTTTTTTTTAGAACAAGGACATGAGGACAAATCATTGTTTTTATGTACAGTCAAATACAATTATAACAGCTTGGTCTAAACCAACAAAATTATCTATGTAATAATAGAAATTCACTATAACAAACAATATAGAATAAATATAACTGAAGATTTTAAAAAGTGTTGTTAAAGAGGTAAATTTATTATAAAAAGATTTGCTATAGAGAGTTTTCACTGTATATTAAAACATGTGTATCTTGTTTAGACAGACAGTTTTAGTTAGAATTTTGATAAATTACATATAGCTGAGATTTCGTTTTATTTCATAGAAATTGATAATACCTCAGGTACTGATTTCAGAACATCTCTAGGGAGAGAAGCAGACCTCACTGAGCAATATGATATGATGGTATAGTAATATTTACCAGTGCACTTCCAGGGAGAAAAAGGGGAGTAAAGAATAGCAATGCTGTGATCTTCAATGTGTGGCATAGGAAACAACCACAGAAGTTTTAGGGACGGGGTTAGGTATTCTATCCAATAGAGTGTCGAAATGTGCACGAATCCATGCTGAAGTCAAGACATGTCGGGCAAAAAGTTATATACCATGACACAACTAATTTCATTTCCTGGATTACATTCTACATGCTGGAGGTTGAGATTCTACATGCAGGAGGTTGAGATTACATTCTACATGCAGGAGGTTGAGATTACATTCTGAAAACTTTGTGGAAAATTAAGTTTAATTGTCCATCGCTGGCAATGAGGATAACAATTTAGTTTCATATATCTGACATTATAAACATATATATTCTTTCTTTACAGCGAGAATATCTTTGAGATGAATTAAGAATATGCCAGGCATTAAAATAGGAGGACACAATATCAATAATCAACGATATGCAGATGATACTGTGTTGATAGCAGACAGTCAAGAACATCTCCAAGATCTGTTAAACAGGACGGTGATAGAAAGTGAACAAAAAGTTTTTAGTTTAAACATAAAAAAGACAGACAATGATAATATCAAGAGCTAATACCCACCAAATAGTAAAATAGTATTAAATGAAAAAAACTTAAAGCAGGTGAATAGTTTCAAATATTTAGGAACATTAATAACTTCAGATTGAAAATGCAAGACCGAAATTGTAAGCAGAATAGGACAAGCAAAAGCAGCATTCCATAAAATGAAAAATATCCTGTGCAAAGATTCCATATCGATGGATAATAGGAAACGGTATCCTCAAATGCTACATTGAACCAGTGCTACTATATGGAAGTGAAGCATGGACAATTAATAAGACACCACAATAATATTGGAGGCAGCAGAAATGTTGTTTATTCGAAGAATGTTACACATTCCTTGGACAACAAAGATTACTAATGAAGAATGTCTTAGAAGGATGGATGTGAAAAGATGCATTATTGATAATATAAGAAAAAGACAGTCAACATTTATTGGGCACATAATGAGAAGAGGAGGCATTGAGAATATAGTGACAACAGGAAAGATAGAAGGAAAAAAAAAGGAGAGACTCAGAGAAAAGATTTTGGACAGTTTGACTAAATGGCTTCGATTGACGACACCAACAAAGATGATGCAATATATATGAAAGATCGATGTACATGGAGAAATATGATCGCCAATGCCATTTGGCACAGCACTTGATGATGATGATGGTCATATATTTGAAGTCAAATGTGATGGCACGGAAAATGAAACAGACCGAAAAAATAAGTTGATCTCTAAGAGGCTATAAAGTATCAAAATGCTTGCTTATGGGAGAAGTTTAAGAAGGGAACAAAAATAATATTCAAAAACTGATTCACTGCTGTAATCGTGCAATCAGATATGCTGGGCCAAAAGACACAAGTATTGTAGCTATACTGTAAAACTAACAGCACCCCATATGTACTGTCTCTGATTCAAATCACACAACTGTTATATTATTTAATCAGGAGAAGAAGGGGGTCTTGAAGAAGAAGAAGAATGATGACGAGTACAAAGAACAAGAAAAAAAATTGAACATCATCAGCCTTGTAATGTGGATCTATATAATCTTTAACTGAATCACTTTATGAATCCAACCATCCAGTGAAATTAGACATTATCAAACTGTTGTGGTTCAACTGATTGGTAGAGTGAAATAAATAACAGCAAGATTCAGAGGTCAAATAGTGAGAATTAAATATTGTTTATATGTTAATGTTAAGATTTGTAAATTTATGGCACATGTTTTGTAAGTAAATGTTTTGGGTGTTTATTTTGACTGTATTTCCTATTAAAATTATTATTTATTTTCTTGGAACTAATATTTGTAACTTTTTCTGTTTGAATGATATCTGACTATATTTAATACATTCTTTATGATGATAATTTTATTCTGTTTGGATGATATCTAGCTATTTGTAAGTAATAAATTCTTTATGATGATCTTATGCTATCACCTACTTTGCAGCTAAATGCCATGTTGCATACACATTAATTATAAAATACACATGGGTTTTCTATAGACAGTAGAATCTCTTAAATCTAGATTTTTCTATCTTTTTAAATCACAATGTAGGTATTTTTCAAAATTTTTCAAGATGTACAATTATTGAAAATTATAAAGGGGAAAGGATAGAGGAAGATAAATTAAACAGTTACTCATTACCCTTCATGAATCCTCACGATCAGAGGATTTTGAGATGAATGAGCATGAGTCAATATCAAGAATGCACAAATTGGGAGTGAGGGTGGATGTGGCCCGTAGAGAACCCCTGACAAAGATTTCAAAAAGAGTAGTGAACCAACATAGAACCAGAACCATCACCCATTATACCCTGAGATGTTTACTGAAGCGGAGATCGGAGCACCTATGGACGTGTCCATAGATGATAATCAACATACCTAATACCTAAATTAAACAGTTGAATATAGAAAGAAATCACAAATTTTCAGAACGTGGAACCAAGTCTATATACTGCCATGAAAAATGTTATATATAAGCATCTCTTTATTTGGCGAAGGATCTTGATCTTTTCTAGGCAAGAAACTTGAAAAAGGAGATATTTTACACATAACCTTTATTGTTGTGATAGTTTGATCCAGGAAAAGGGTAATAAAGCTTTGCTGATACTAGATAACACACATAAGGATACACACAAATCGACGTTTCGACTAGGTTTCAACTAGGTTTCGACTAGGTTTCAACTAGGTTTCAACGTCAATTTGTGTGTGTCATTATGTGTGTTATCTAATATCAGCAAAACTTTATTACCCTTTTCCTGGATCTACCTGTTGGATTTCAGTTTTGCGCAGTAAGTACAATTTGTTGTGATAGTACTTGATGCTGATATTATCTAGACTAGATGTTGGGGATGTGTTTTATGCAGACATACATTCTGGAGAAGACTGAAATAATCAGCATACATTTTCATGTGATTTAACTCGAGTAATGTGAAGTATGTTGTGTCATGGTATTAGTTGTATCCTATAGACCTAGAACATCTGTTTTTGACACTATTTAATTTGGGAAGGCTTTCCTAGTCTGATAGTTTTAGTTACTCTTATTCATGCACACTTGGGCTATGGGAACAGACAAACTGTGACAGAAAATTCATAGATATTGTTTCCCTTATGTGCAATCAATTCTCATTCCATCTCTGTTTACACTTCCTGTACATGATCTCATTGGTGTTGGCCAGGGATTTCACACCAGATTTAAAACTTTTATCAGGATGCATCATTAGGAGCCTATATAGTTTTTTTGGTTATCTGCTAATCCTGGAAAGTGCACAACCAGTGTGTATCCCTATGCATCCCAAAAATGACATTATCTGATTTATATATGTGGTATAAAGATCATTTGTAGCTTTGTTTTAATGTGAAGGAAACAGTAGAAAAGTCAAGGTCTCTAGATATTGAGACCTGAAGACAAAATATTCCAAGCTTATGGATCAGATGTCCTTCACGAAGAAAGTTATTGTGGTCTCCAAACTTAGCAACCGAAATATCAGTTGGACCATTGGTGAACTGGCTGCTGAATAGACCACAATAAAGAATAACCCTTATTTCTGATGCCCCTTAGGTGCAGAAAAAACCCCAGCCATCCAAATGTCTACCATCTCACCAAGATACTTTATCTCGCAACATTTGATAACACATATGAGATTATGCAATTTGCAAGAGGCAACCACAGAAGAAAAATGAATATTTAAAGTTTAATATAGGGAACTAGTATGATATTGATATGTCTTGCATCCACAACAAGGGAAAATGTATGAAGGACAAGCTGGCCAACATTGAATAAATACAAATTGGGATTTGCTTATGAAGTCGTGGGTCTGTGGCACCAAGTTTACAAGTGCACTTTATTTTGAAGGTCAGGATTATCACTTGAAGCTAACAGAGTTCTGTACTCTGATACTCTCAGCTTGTTTCTCTGTTGAGAGTGCTACAGGAAAATAAACAGATTTATTAAATTGAAGTGAATGCTTACGTAACTCTACGTGGAATTCTTGAACAAACAAGAGACAGAATCAGAAATGAAAATATCAGAAAACTAACAAACACAATGCCAATCCTAGATTACATCAGAAAATGGATTTCACATGCTTCCAGACTACCATCAGATAGTGCCCCTCAAAAAGCATCGCTAGACAGACACGATGGATACACATGACCTTGCAAATGATGGATTACAGAAATAAAAGAGTCCATGAAAATAAACATATATGAAGCACACAAGAAGGTCACAGCCAGAGAACTCACCCCTGATGTTGCAAGGCATTAAGGGATATAAAGCGAAAAGGAAAAGAAAATTAAGAAGTGAATCTTCATTGTATTTTGATAATTTTTTTGAACAAATAAGTTTTCTGTGATTTGACAGAAGCAGTGAGTATGGAAAATACAGATTAGGTGATGGTGTCAACATGAAGAAAATACAGATTAGGTGATGGTGTCAACATGAAGAAAATACAGATTAGGTGATGGTGTCAACATGAAGAAAATACAGATTAGGTGATGGTGTCAACATGAAGAAAATGCAGATTAGGTGAACAGAGTGGGAGTGAGGACTACATTCTGTTAAGGCACATGCCACATAGATAGATAGGTAGAATCTAATGAAGCAGAAAGAATAGATGAGGGTAACTGTATGACTTTATAAAGATGTCATTGAATTGAAAGTTGAAGAGTATAGAGTACAATGGAAAAACGATTTAATCTTTGAAGTTTCTATCTTCCAAAGAAGACGTTAAAAGTTACAAGATTACAACCATCAAAATCGGATGTGTCTGGTCACTAAATAAAATGATGACACAACCTGCTCTCTGGACTACATCCTGCTTGAAATCTAGTGTGACTGTCCTGCTACAAGATTGATCAAGTGGGAGTTTGAGACTGAGTAAACAAAAAATATTAGAGAGTGAAAAGGAAAAAAAAAACATTGTGTACCATAGATTCCACATGACTATCTAACGTTATAAAATATTGAGAAAGTGGGATTTTGAGCTAGCACCCTTTGGGAAATAACAACATTCTGGAGTAATATTTTGAAAATTTGACATTGTGATTTCTTAGAAAAATTCTACCATGACATTGTGAGTTCTTAGAAAAATTCTACCATGACATTGTGATTTCTTTAAAAAAATACCAATCTGCTATATTTTATGTCACATTCTTAAGAAAAATGCTAACCTATCACAGTGATTTCTTGCAACTGTTATGAAAACATTGCATTTAAATAGTGAATATTTGCCTGTTTGAAAGTACCAACCAGTAATAGTATTTTGTACACCCTTGAGAAAAATACCACACTGTAGGTATTCCCTTGTAATTTGTTAACATATTCCACAAGTATTCCTTGTATTTTGTTAACATGTACCACACAACAAGCATTTCCTTGTACTTTCATAACATACCACACAATTTTCTTGTATTTTAACACACACCACCCAACAGGTACTTTCTTGTACTTTGTTAACATTTACCACACTGGGTACTTTTTTTGCACTTTATTAACATATACCACGCAACAGGTACTTTCTTGTACTGTGTTAACCACAGTGCAGGTATTTTCTTGTTTTCTATGAGGGTGAATTGAAAAGTTTTGCCTCATAAGTGATAATTTTATTAATATTCAAGATGCTGATATGAACTTGACATTTTCTGAAAGCTTTGATTGTCCTTATAAGTGAGGTGTCATTATTTTTCAACATGGTCCCCATTCTGGTCCACGCACAAATGCCAGTGTCGGAGTAGTTGTTGCATCCCATCGAGGAAGAAATCAGACGTTCCCCCGAAACCAGGTATGCACGGCTGCTTGCACCTCTTCGTCAGAAGCGTAATGGTGTCCCTTGAGGTGTTCCTTCAGCTTCGGGAAGAGAAAAAAGTCACCAGGTGATCAGGGCTGTATGACGGGTGCGATAACATGTCATCAAACTTAAGACACTCCAATGCAGCAACTGTTTGTCAACTCGTGTGTGGGTGAGCATTGTCGTGCTGAAGAACTGCCGATTTGCCCATACGAACATGCAGCAGTCGTGTTCAAAGTTTCATCAAGATTGTCACATAGAGATCAGAGTTGATGGTATTGCTGTGCTTCAAAATTTCCATGTTGGTTACACTCTCGAAGTCCCAAAAAGATGGCCATCAACACTTTTCTTGCTGAAGCGACAACCTTGAACTTTCTTGGTGATGGTGAGTTCTTATGCCTGTACTCCATGGACTGACACTTGTTTTTGGGATCATAATGAAGTGCCCGTGACTCGTCACCAGTGACAATTCTGCGGATAATGGCATCATCACCTTTTTGTTCATATCGCTTCATAAGTTCCTGACATGCCTGCTGTCACCACTTTCTCATTTCTGGTGTCAGCATGTGAAAGACATATCACACACACACACACTTTCCTATACCCAAGCAAAGCATGGATAATGTGATGAACTTACTCAGTCAAAATCCTAAGTATTGTGGCAATATCTTTCTGCTTGACACATGGCAATTGGCACAGATGAGTTTGTACACGCGAGCTTTGTGCTGTTCATCAAAAGCTGTGATTGGATGTCCGCTGCGTGCTTGGTCGTTGGATTGACATATTTTACAGTCCTTGCCCACCTCCTGACAGTGCTTACATTCACACAGGAATCACCATATACCACAGTCATTTTTCGATGCATGTTGATGGACGCATAAGATTCTGCCACCAGGAATTCAATCACAGCACGTTTCTTCAACCGTATTTCCATACACGTCGCCATTTTATGTCTGCTGTGCGCATATGACATGTTTCAGGCATATGACATTACATGCCCTGGTGGTCACTTTCTTAGAGATTATTTTCACATTGGTGTCATGTGGTTTGGAGCGCTGTTGTCAAAGTTATTGCTTTGGAGGTAAAATTTTTCAATTTGCCCTCGTATGTTAACAGTAACGGTAATATTTATTAATCTTGAATATAAATTTTTAATTATCAGCACGAATCAATATGTTTATATTATTATAAATTGCTAAAAAAAAAAAGTTAAAGTTGCTGCCTGCTGGTTTGAAGTTTTGTTGCACTAAACTCTTGTTGATTTAAGTTTAGTTGCATTGAAGTTTGGTTGCACTAAATTCTTGTTGATTTGATGATTGGTTGCACTAAATTCCGGTTGGTTTGAAGCTTTGTTGCACTAAACTCTTGTTAATTTTAAGTTTGTTTGCATTAAACTATGATTGATTTGAAGTTTGGTTGCACTAAACTCTGGTTGATTTAAAGTGTGGTTGCACTAAACTCTAGTTTTTTTGTGCATTTAGCCATGGTTTATTTGAAGTTTGGTTGCACTAAACTTGAGTTTGTTTGCATTAAACCATGGTTGATTTGAAGTTTGGTTGCACTAAACTCTGGTTGATTTGAAGTTTTTTTGCACTAAACTCTGGTTGATTTAAAGTATGGTTGCACTAAACTCTGGTTGATTTGAAGCGTGATTGCACTAAACTCTGGTTAACTTTAAGTTTGGTTACACTTAGCTAAATATAGTACACTATTATTTTTAATCAATACATAGTTTAGCAAAAAATTGTTTTGTTATTATAAAAAAGGAATTTAGTTTCACTGGATTCATTTATTCTCAATAATCAAAGAATTAATATTGCGCTTATATCAACCATAAAGGTTCTTAACATGGCATTAATAGACCCTTCGGCTGTGTTTGTTCATAATAATTAAAGATTTAATATTATAGATATACATAATAGGTTCTAGCCTGAAATTTATGGTTTTGAGTCATGTTTTATTAGCTTAAAACTAATTAAAGTCTTGAAAGGTACACATGTTAAATGATGCATCTGAGAGATGCAAAGGTCATAATTATAAATCTGTCACAGATACTCTTTATTATGACGAAGGCATATCCTTTCTTCTCTTGACCAGGAATGTATACAAAGATTATAAACAACTGGAGTTATCTGCCGATTCCCAAGATGAAGTTGACAGCTGGAAGGCATCATTTCTCCGTGCAGGTGTTTACCCTGAGCGCACTAATGAGGAGGGAAGCAATGTAAGTATTTACAGTTTTGGAGATTAGAGAATGAGATAAATGTAGCATATAATGGCAAAGGGGTGTGGAATGTTAGATACCTTGCTTCACTTTCCCTTTAACGTTTTGGAAGTAAGGTGTTAGTTTGGGCTATAAAAGTGTGTAGCGTTAAAAAGTTTAAAGTGTACATAAGTTATCTGTAAATTAAATTGAAATCCCTCTATGGTACAACATTTTATAAAGTAGTTACCACTTTAGCAACATTTAAAAACATGACAGATATAGACATGTTTCAAGTGAATGAAAGAAGAAGAAGAATTTACAAACAGTCCCAATTATATTTATTCTGTTTTATTTTTATATATATATATATATATATATATATATATATATATATATATATATATATATATATATATATATATATATATATATATATATAAATAACAAATATAGCAAATATATATAGCAAATTTCTGTTATTACACACATATTTTCTGACCAAGTTGTTATAATGGGATTTGATTGTATATTTTAACAAAGTACAAGAAAATACCAGCTGTGTGGTATTATGTTAACAAAGTACAAGAAAATACCAGCTGTGTGGTATTATGTTAACAAAGTACAAGAAAATACCAGCTGTGTGGTATTATGTTAACAAAGTACAAGAAAATACCAGCTGTGTGGTATAATGTTAACAAAGTACAAGAAAATACCAGCTGTGTGGTATAATGTTAACAAAGTACAATAAAATACCAGCTGTGTGGTATAATGTTAACAAAGTACAAGAAAATACCAGCTGTGTGGTATAATGTTAACAAAGTACAAGAGACTTTGTCTAGATTGGAATGGAAAAAGAAGCACAATAGATATATAAAGAGACAGATAAGTCAACACTGAAAGGGAATTGTTTATCTGCTACACACTGATTTCATGTTATGGAGATAAAGATGAGATTGTCATGGACTAGTCTGGTGTGTTCTGATGATAACCTGCACTGATAACTCAAAGACTGTATAGAACTAGTTTGTATTTTTGCACATCCATCTCAGGCAGAGTAGTAGAGAACACATCTATGATGGCAGAGGTGACAGGTTCAAATCCTGTCTCCGGCAATTGTGCATATGGACTGTTCAGAAAGCAATGGCAAACTATTGAATGTATTTATGTTGCCTAGAAAATAACTACAGCCAAAAAATGCTGGGTCCTGAATAAGTTTCTTGTAATTTAGAGATTCTAGCCACCTTTACCTTGCTCTGTAATTGCCCTAGTTGCCTCCATGATCTCCATAAATGCCCTGGTTGCCTCCATGATCTCCATAAATGCCCTGGTTGCCTCCATGATCTTCATTTAACATTTGTGATATCTTGCAATTCCTGGTTATCAATTATGACCTTATGTTGGGTATTGACTTTTATCTTTTGTCATCGGCATGTTACTAACAGAGCCTGGATGTCTAGTTCAAGGAGCAAAGAATAAGACTACTGTCTTTCTTCAGGCATGTCATAGAAGGAGACTAAGGGAAGTTGGGGAATAGGCTGACAACCTGTCCTTTCCCATCCATATAGGGTCAAAGTGACACAAAAGCCATGCTGACATCGATGTGTCAGGCTAAAAATTGCAGGAGGTGACTAAGGAAAGTTGGGAAATAGGCTGACAATCTGTCCTTTGTGGAAAAAAAATCATCGCTGCATGTCTTGTCTCAATTTCTAACTGTCAAATCTTCTATAAAATAATCCCCATGGGTGATGAAGAGATGCAGACCAGTGGACAATACACCTTTGTTATTTTTGTGGCAGACTCCTAGGTGACAGAGTATGCTTAAATGTGCATACGGATCAGTAAATTTGACAGAGACAAGAGATAGTTGGTCCAGAAATGTATGCTGCACTCCTGACTGGACAAGAGATAGTTGGTCCAGAAATGTATGCTGCACTCCTGACTGGACAAGAGATAGTTGGTCCAGAAATGTATGCTGCACTCCTGACTGGACAAGAGATAGTTGGTCCAGAAGTGTATGCTGCACTTCTGACTGGACATAAGATAGTTATCCAGGTGATATATCATGATATAGCAATCTATAATCTATGATATATCAATGATAGATTTTTGTGTTAATGAAATACATTTCAGAATAAAGATGATTATGCTTCCATGGACCCACAGTTAGAACGGCAAGTGGAAACAATTAGGAATCTAGTTGACTCCTACCTGAAAATTGTTAACAAGACACAGCGTGATCTTGTCCCAAAGACCATCATGTACCTGATCATTAGTAATGTAAGATAGTTGGTACAATATGTAATCTTATTCTAATCATTGGTACTGTAAGATAGTTGTTACAATCATATATTCTCAGAATTAGTAATATAGTGCATTTGTTACAATCATGTAATATGATAATTAGTAATGTAATACTGTTGCTACAATCATGTAATCTGATAATCAGTAATGTAAGTCAGTTGTTACAATCATGCAATCAAATCAAATCATTGGTAATATAAGCCAGTTGTTACAATCATGCAATCAAATCAAATCATTAGTAATGTAAGGCAGTTGTTACAATCATGCAATCAAATCAAATCATTAGTAATGTAAGGCAGTTGTTACAATCATGCAATCAAATCAAATCATTAGTAATGTAAGGCAGTTGTTACAATCATGTGATCTAATTATTAGTAATTTAAGGCAGTTGTTACAACCATATAATCAAATCAAATAATTGGTAATGTAAGCCAGTAATCATGTAATCTCATTATTATTAATGTAAGGTAGTTGTTAGAATCATGTAATCAAATCATTAGTAATATAAGTTACATGACATTTGTTACAATAATGTAATACAAACATTATATTTCTTGTCTATCTATATGTATATGTTCCTTCAGGGCTGAATACAGAGTATATAGCAGAAATCAGTGATCTCTAGTATCAGCAACATGATGCTTCTTTGTGTAGTTCTGGAAAGTTGTTCAGTCGGTAATACGAATCTTGGATGAGGAACTTCACAGTCAGCACTTGGGTACTAAACCCAATTCTCTTTGTATGAGCCGTGTTGGGCAATGGCTGACAGTCATGTTGGGCTAGGTTTGCAGTGCTTGCAGTCTCGTTAGAGACTTGCGCCCCCCCCTCTTTTTTGCCAGCAGTGTCCAGATTCTGAGTCTCAACACTTCTTCAGTCAGATATTTGAACAATGCGGTTCTCGACATTTGTTCAATGCTTGTATGTTAGGGACATTGACATTGGTGACCCCTCTAATGTTTCTGCTTTTTTAAGCCTGGTGAGACTGAATGCACAGATGTCTTGCAACACTATGTGCCGACAGTGATATTGAATGTAATGGTGTAGAGGTTTTGGAGATATTTTGTGTCTCTCTGCAGGCAATTCTCATTCCATCGACAGCATTCACATCCACGGATGCAAGCCTAAAAGTGTTAGCCAAAAATACAGCAAGAGCAGTTGTATTTCTGTTTCCAGGGTATACCACGAGGAGGTACTTTTAGGATCTTGGTTATCTCCTAACTCTGGGTCCGCATGAGAACAATGTGAGACCCTGTGCACCCCAGATCCTCTCTTGTAGTAAAGCATGAGTCCTACTGGATGTACAGCAGGAAGTTATCCAGAGAATGGAAATGTATTGTGTCAGTGTTTTATTTGTGGCAATGGCCCAACACATCCAAGTTTAGTGATGGCATCTAATGTGTGTGGATATGATAGTTGGACACTACGGAAGATCTGAGAGAAGATACAGACCTTCAAATATAAATGCTATAAACAGATACTATGGATTTGCTGTAGAGATCATTATATCAGGAAAAAAAAAAGCCAGAGTTGTGATCTCTCGTCCGACACGATCGCTCCTTCCAGCTGTAAATGGGTACCGACGCATGAGTTAAGGAAGGTAAATACAGCATGGAAGGGGACTGGCTACCCAACCTAATAGTTGCTGTGGTTTAGTATGTGAAGAGTTATCTTCATTCCTGGCAGAAGTTCGCTTCCATGGAACCTACCTTTACCTTTATAGAGACCATTTAACAAATTAATGTGCCAGAAATAGAATAAGCATGCAGCACAGATTACAAGAATCACTAATATCATTAGTTCAATGAAGAATTATGTGGTTTAGACATGCTGCTTAAAACAACTCTAAAACAATCTTGAAGGGAACAGTGTAGGGTAGAAGAAGCAGTATGGGGACAGAGTTCATGCAAGGAACAGTGGAAGATAGAAGCAGTATGGGGACAGAGTTCATGCAGGGAACAGTGGAAGATAGAAGCAGTAGGGGGACAGAGTTCTTGCAGGGAACAGTGGAAGATAGAGGCAGTAGGGGGACAGAGTTCTTGCAGGGAACAGTGGAAGATAGAAGCAGTAGGGGGACAGAGTTCTTGCAGGGAACAATGGAAGATAGAAGCAGTATGGGGACAGAGTTCTTGCAGGGAACAATGGAAGATAGAAGCAGTATGGGGACAGAGTTCTTGCAGGGAACAATGGAAGATAGAAGCAGTATGGGGACAGAGTTCATGCAGGGAACAATGGAAGATAGAAGCAGTATGGGGACAGAGTTCTTGCAGGGAACAGTGGAAGATAGAACAGTAGGGGGACAGAGTTCTTGCAGGGAACAATGGAAGATAGAAGCAGTATGGGGACAGAGTTCTTGCAGGGAACAGTGGAAGATAGAAGCAGTATGGGGACAGAGTTCTTGCAGGGAACAGTGGAAGATAGAAGCAGTAGGGGGACAGAGTTCTTGCAGGGAACAGTGGAAGATAGAAGCAGTATGGGGACAAAGTTACAGATTGAGAATATCAAGGAATGGACAGAACTTGAATTCTAAACACTCGTCTGTAATGCAGATTACAGGAGATAATGGAGGCCTCAATGTATTGACAGATCCTCCATAGCACCCCTGCGACCTTAAAGGGTTATGGTATATACTACTATCCAATGGGTTCAATGTTTGAACAATTTTACTGAACTGTGAATATCTGTATACATATTGCAACCAGTTCAGCTGTGCATTGCAACCCATTTATCAGCATTGCATGCACTGCACACTGGTCCCTTTCACAAATCTGAATGCAAAACATGTTCAATGTTGCTTGACATTTTACTACTATCTTAGTCACTATTTCTTATAATTTACTGAGCTTTGTATCGAAGAATGGTTTTCTATCCTTAGGCAATCTTTTATAATGTTTCCCCGCCTTGTTTCAGGTACGTCATTATATTGAAAGTGACCTACTGGCCCAAATATATTCCTCAGGTGACCAGGTAAAATTGTTGCACGCTACAGGTGTTTTAGAATAGCACCCGGCACGGCGCACCTGTTGCATGCTACAGATGTTGTACACTAGTATCTGGCATGGCACAACTTGATGTTTTCCGTTGTCATTATTTATTTTTAAGTGGCAATAGTTGTTGTTTTCACTTTTAACAGCAAGCAATCAGTTCGACTTTTGTGTTGCATGCTTTTGATTTCAGATCAAGCTGTACATTAAAGATGATTTGTTACCTGCATTGTACTCTGCTGGAGATCAGGTGGGCTACAAATATAATGTTGACCATTATGGTCATGTATGGTAATTTTGTTAATTTTTTGGTTTATTCTCTATTCCATAGGAATTGTGAGCAATAAATCTCATGTCCTTTTGCGCAATAGAGAGGTTTCTCCAGAGTTTTATTTCATACCCTGAAGACTTCAATTCTCAGCAGTGTGTGCATTGTGAAGCCTCTTACTCAGAAAAGATAAACCACAATTATACAAGATGAAGTGAAATGTGTCTTCCAGAAGAAGAAAGCCTGACTATGTATGTAGATCAGGATAAATCCTCACTGTTAGGAAACCAGCTCATGTACTAAAGTTGTGAGGGCTGGCGCAACACAGTAATGAGAGCAGAAAAACAGAAATATGTAGGGAGTGTTGCAGCACAATACAAAATACATTAACGACATCAACAGAAATAAACAATGTTTTGACTAAAAAGTCTTCATTAGGGCAAAAACACACAACAAGAAATGTATATTACAAACAGAACCATAATGTAAGAGAGGGGCAAAAGAAGATAAGGGAGATAAGATAGGAGAAAGAAAAAAAAAGGGAGAAAAAAGACAAATGCGGCAAGAATAGAAGAGAGAGTAAAAGGAAAAGCAACAAAGTGTAATAAAAGATGAAAAATCTAAATAATATCAAAGGATAAAAATGATTCTTGTTTGGAACCATGTCCCATTTGATTATTTCCTTTGGCTATGCTATGTTTATCAGTTTATATTTATCATTTATTAATTTAAATATACATTTTTTTAGGGTAAAACATAACTAACCCTAGCTCTAAAAAATAAATATTAAATTAATTATTGATATATATTTAGATTAATTAATCTAAAAATAAGCAAGGGGAATTGGATTCCAAACCAGAACCAAAAAAACTAATTTGAAATTCGGTGTAATAGAACAGAATTGTTGCAGTAAATGTCGTTAAAAGTAATAGTAAAATATGTGTATCATCAAATAAAGTTTTGCTGTTACAGGGTAGTTGGTCTTATGGGCCACTTCAGTCCTTTATCAAGCGGAACCACCATTGCTATGTTGTGTATACATATAGTGTGTCTATAAAGCCGCTGTGAACTGACGTCACACGGATCAGCACTAAATACATATAGTGTGTCTATGAAGTCGCTGTGAACTGACGTCACACAGATCAGCAAATACATATAGTATGTCTATGAAGTCGCTGTGCACTGACGTCACACGGATCAGCACTAAATACATATAGTGTGTCTATGAAGCCGCTGTGAACTGACGTCACACGGATCAACACTAAATGCAACGTATATCATATAATGTCACCATCAATGTAAATGGATGCACAGTGACTTTGCAGACACCATGCATACATATGTGTGTGTGTCTGCGTATATACCCCAGTCCCTCACTGCACGTCAAAGACCCATAAATGCTGAAATCACTTCAAATAAATCACTAAGAGTCTAGCGACTAACCACATTACCCTAACCCTGGTAACCTGCATAGCCACTCCTTTTTAGCTACACATTTCTTGACATGATATTTATACAATTTATTCAGCCACATATTTACAAATGTTAACTACATCAGTCAGTCTGTCATATCACTATAAGTGCATTAAAAAAATCAGCTTGGATCATTGCTGGTCCGGAATATATTATGAATATATAACTATGAAAGTATCATGAGATAATTTGTCAATAATAATCATAATCAATATAATATCTTCATCTGATTGAATGGATGAAAGTAATCAGCACAGCAAATATATAATTAAGTTGTAATTATGGCAGATCCCTTATAAACATCTCTGACTCTATTTAACCCAGTAAATAATAACAACAATCTTATCAACATCCTAGCTTCCCTAGTCTAAATTTATGTTTGTAAATGATATCAATATGACAGCTTCCCCTGTAGTCTAGATTTATGATTGTAAATGATATCATCATATCGACATCACACCTTCCTCTTGTAGTCTAGATTTATGATTTTAAATATCATCTTATCAACACAGTAGCTTCCCATGTAATCTAGATTTATGATTGTAAATGATATCATCATATCGACATCACACCTTCCTCTTGTAGTCTAGATTTATGATTTTAAATATCATCTTATCAACACAGTAGCTTCCCTTGTAGTCTAGATTTATGATTGTAAATGATATCTTATCAACATCGTAGCTTCCCCTGTAGTCTAAATTTATGATTGTAAATGCTCTCATCATATCAACATGACAGCTTCCCTTGTAGTCTAGATTTATGATTGTAAATATCATCTTATCAACATCACACCTTCCTCTTGTAGTCTAGATTTATGATTGTAAATATCATCTTATCAACATCACACCTTCCTCTTGTAATCTAGATTTATGATTGTAAATATCATTTTATGAATATCGTAGCTTCCCTTGTAGTCTAGATTTATGATTGTAAATGATATCAGCATGACAGCTTCCCTTGTAGTCTAGATTTATGATTGTAAATATCATTTTATGAATATCGTAGCTTCCCTTGTAGTCTAGATTTATGATTGTATATGATAGCAACTTTGTGAACACATTATCACTTAACACACTCATTCAACAAATATATCATGTAACCTGATATCCATTGTTCCTAACTGTCGTACTGTGTAGAAACAGAGTAAAATTTGCATGTTTGTGTAGCTGCATATGATGTTGCCATGTGGTTTTTTTTTCATCTCTGATCATAGAGTATAGTTCATTATTGTGATCATAATTGAGACAGCAGTAGAACTTTATATAACAAGTTACTTGTGTAAAACACAAGCAAGTGAATTGTTACTGAGAAAAAGACAGAATAACTGACGGGTATGAAAAATACAGATAACAGTATACAAGATAGAATAAATCAATAATATTACCGGTAATATAATTTTTTAATATATAAAAGTATGAAAATATCATTTAAATATGAAAGTAACAAGTAAAGTTGAAAGTATCAAAGTTAATATGAAAGTACCAGATATAATGTAAATATCAGGTGAATATGAAAGTATCAAATAAATATCAGGTAAATATGAAAGTATCATGCAAATATGAAAATATCAGGTAAATATGAAAGTGTCACATAAATATGAAAATATCAGGTAAATATGAAAGTATCACATAATATGAAATTATCAGGTAAATATGAAAGTATCATGTAAATATGAAATTATCAGGTAAATATGAAAGTGTCACATAAATATGAATATATCAGGTAAATATGAAAGTATCATGCAAATATGAAAATATCAGGTAAATATGAAAGTATCACATAAATATGAAAATATCAGGTAAATATGAAAGTATCACATAATATGAAATTATCAGGTAAATATGAAAGTGTCATGTAAATATGAAATTATCAGGTAAATATGAAAGTGTCACATAAATATGAATATATCAGGTAAATATGAAAGTGTCATGTAAATATGAATATATCAGATAAATATGAAAGTATCACATAAATATGAAATTATCAGGTAAATTTGAAAGTGTCACATAAATATTAAAATATCAGGTAAATATGAAAGTGTCACATAAATATGGAATATATCAGGTAAATATGAAAGTGTCACATAAATATAAAAATATCAGGTAAATATGAAAGTATCACATAAATATGGAATATATCAGGTAAATATGAAAGTGTCATGTAAATATGAATATATCAGGTAAATATGAAAGTATCACATAAATATGGAATATATCAGGTAAATATGAAAGTATCATGTAAATATGGAATATATCAGGTAAATATTAAAGTATCACATAAATATGAATATATCAGGTAAATATGAAAGTATCACATAAATATGAAAATATAAAACTGTTATAAACTGATCAATGTATGAATGATACAAACCAAAATGGCTTTATCAGAACTACTTTATATTGCAAAGCTTTCCTTGGTTGAACCTTGGGTAGAGTTCAATTAAAAAAAAATTCTTTAAAATGGAAATTTTGGCTAAATCTTGAAATTTCATTTCTGTTAGTTTAAATGAACGGAGCTCACTTAATTGATTGACAAAGCTTAGGAAACAATGTCCAGTTACAAATGTAAAATTTACTATGCTAATCTATTCTAACATGTAACTTAGGGTATCCCTGTTGTGTTCTACTTCCTGTTTTGTCTGATTCTCTTGCATGGTAACATATTCTTTTTCCTCTTCTTTCGTTCACTTGAAACATGTCTATATCTGTAATTCTGTCTCCTGGATAAAACTCACTGTCTTTTGTAGTTCATACAGTGGCCCATAGAGCTTTGATTCCAGTGTTGTTTCCTCTGGCCAATATGTCTGCCTCAGGGTTTCATACTCAGAACACTCTTGAAGTATATGTTTAGCACTCTGTGCTGCATGTACACATGGCCATGTTGCCAATCTTGAATTTTGTCTGCATTTGATAGTCATCTTGTGTTGGTGTTTGTAGCTTTTTTATTGATTTTATCATCTGTTTTGACATGATGATAGGTGATTGGTACATCTGGTTCGGTACATTCAGTAGCACCTTCCTTAGCTAGTTGGTCTGCTTTTTCTTCTTCTTGTTATTCTATAGTGAGACGGTATCCACTGCACATCATGGTAACATATCAGCCTACATTCCCCTCCATATATAGTTTTGTTAAATTCTCTTTCCCATTTCTTATGTTTGTCCTTATCTTGGTAAAAACCTTCTGGTCACAACCTATTTTGTGCATTTGTTTTATTTGTAGACCAGTATTTTAACCATTTTTTCTTCTTCCAATTTTCATTTACCATATGATACACAGCTTTAAGCAGTCTTCTTTCATTAGTTTTAATATCGAAAGTGTGTCTGTGTTATGTATATTCTTCTTCTTCAGCGTTCATTCTCAAACTCCCACTGGATTTCTCTTGTAGTAGGACAATGGTCCTACAAGATTTCTAGTT
Organism: Meghimatium bilineatum; assembly: GCA_034231615.1. Taxonomy (NCBI): domain Eukaryota; kingdom Metazoa; phylum Mollusca; class Gastropoda; order Stylommatophora; family Philomycidae; genus Meghimatium; species Meghimatium bilineatum. The sequence continues at coordinate 8,286,175 of CM067321.1, forward strand.
GAATGTAGTCCAGAGAATGGAAATGCGTTGTGTTGCCGTTTTATTTGCGCCAATGGCCCAACACATCCGTCTTCGGCGGATGTTATGTATATAAAAATTGTTGTGTTGGTTTTATACTATCTAATGAATGTTGTGTAGTTAGTTCCTGTATACTTTTTGTCTGTTTATCTAACTTTCTGTCTCTCTGTCTGTCTCTATCTATGTGCCTTTGTTGTTGAATACAATGCATAGAACAGAAACCAGTGCTCTCCAGTTTGAGGAATGTGATGCTATATTGTGTTTTTCTTTCAGGATTTTGAGATCCAGTCTTTGATGGTTCTTCTATAAAAGTTATGCTAGTTCTTGCTCTTTCCTTTGCCATCTGGTACCCATTTTAATGCTTGTAGTGGCTGTCTATTTTTATTCATTCGAAGTACATGTCTGATAAATGTTCACCATTTTTATTATTATTATTGTAGAAACATTAATATTTAGTGTCTATATAACGCTGATGTTTTTTTATGATAACAGCTTGTTAGTCAGTCTATCTTTCATATAGCGCAAGCAGAAAAATAACCTAACATAAACATTATGTCCACAGTCAACAATGATGGAGGAATCTGCTGAGGAAGCTCAACGACGTGAAGAAATTCTCAGGATGTACCATGCTACCAAAGAAGCTCTGAAAGTAATCGGAGAAGTGTCCACAACAACAGTAACTACTCCAACACCTCCACCAGTTAATGATGATTGGCTGGATATTGAAGCCAATGGAGGCTCTGCAGGAGTTATGACGCCATTCAACAAGTCAGTACTTTCTTCCCTTCTTGATTAGACAAACTTTTTCTGTCTACTTTGTTTTCGCTTTATTCTTTAATTATACGTTGTTATACTCTACCGATCTAAAGCCCCGAGTTTTATTGCTAGAATTTCCTATGTACACAAACTTTTAAAAGTGCAGAAATAAGTAAATTCTCTGTGAGAGCAGAACAGCAACGTCTGTCTGCATCAAGACAAACTTGTTTCTATTATAAAATAAGTAAATTATATTTATTATTATCATTATTATTATTAATATTATTATTATTGTTATTATTATTAATATTATTATTATTATTGTTATTATAATTAATATTATTATTATTATTATTAAGGAAAACCAAGATGCTGATTCATTACTCGACTACCTTGATCTGATTTCTGTTTATCTATTTATGTACGTGGTGAACTCCTTGGGATAGTGGTTAAACAATTCTCATTCTGCTGATGAAGCTGCAGGATCAATTTCTACTTTATGCAGAAGATGGATGTGTCTGATCATTGTCATAAATAAAACGGCGACACAATGCATTTCCATTCTCTGGTCAACATTCTCTTGGAAATCTGGTAATACCATTGTCCTGCTGCAAGAGAGATCCAGCGGGAGTTTGAGAATGAATGCTGAAGAAGAATAAATTCTGCTGCGACATTGTTTATTGAATTTGATTGTCGATCCCTGAAGATTATCACTTGAAGCTAAGGAATTATGTGCTATAAGTGGTACTCTTAGCATATACTGTGCTGTTATGTTGAGAGGGACAGGGTACATTTCAGGTAACCTGAGAACAGTCAAGTCAATCTGTTACAACTTTTCAACCTTTCTAATTATCTAATAATTTTTTAAAAAAAATTGTTTACAGCCGCCCAGCAAGCCCAAGACCTCGAGCAGCACCTCCTCTACCAAACAGACCAATGGACCAGCCATTACAGGCTCAGAGGCCTGCACCAGGCGTTCCAAACAGACCTGCGCCGGATAGACCAAATCCAAATTTACCGGCACCATTGTGAGTTAACTTTCGGCTTATGATCTCTCTATCTACATATCTCAGGTCTTCACAGACATAATGTTCTCTTCTGTTTACAAATATCTACAAGTGTACAGTTACAATAGCTTTCTCTTCCAAGTCAGCAGTTCCGCCATTTTCATTTTAAGTATGTGCAGGAGGAATTTTTGTGACATAAAGTGTGAAATATAAACTGGGAATTGTGACATAAAGTGTGAAATATAAACTGGGACTTGTGACATAAAGTGTAGAATATAAACTGGGAATTGTGATATAAAGTGTAGAATATAAAGTGGGAATTGTGACATAAAGTGTAGAATATAAAGTGGGAATTGTGACATAAAGTGTAGAATATAAACTGGGAATTGTGACATAAAGTGTAGAATATAAACTGGGACCTGTGACCTAAAGTGTAGAATATAAAGTGGGAATTGTGACATAAAGTGTAGAATATAAAGTGGGAATTGTGACATAAAGTGTAGAATATAAACTGGGAATTGTGACATAAAGTGTAGAATATAAACTGGGACCTGTGACCTAAAGTGTAGAATATAAACTGGGAATTGTGATATAAAGTGTAGAATATAAACTGGGACTTGTGACCTAAAGTGTAGAATATAAAGTGGGAATTGTGACATAAAGTGTAGAATATAAAGTGGGAATTGTGACATAAAGTGTAGAATATAAACTGGGACTTGTAGCCTACACGCAATGTGCATCATGATTTTGTTTGTTGTTTAAACGAAGTCATTGAGATTTGTGTTTGTTTAAATATTCTTCTACCAAAATCCAAAAGATAAGACACAATAAATCATCTGCCTATTTCAAAACCAACGGGATAATGCAGATAAATGTATTGATAGCATCACTCATTTGGTTGGTGAATGAAATACCAACTCACATGGTGATACAGACTTGCATGCATTCATTGGAAGATAGATTGGTGCGTGCTAAAAAAAAGTATGTCAGGCTTCTGAGCGACTCGGCTGTTTAGAGTATTACATGGGTATCATTTCCAGATCATGCAGACGTCGAAGACTGCAATAGAGTGGACTCATTAGTTGGAGAAGATACTGTGGTTGATGGCACAGTACTTAGAAGAAATGGAGCCAAGTTCATCCAAGCTGTTATAGATGTAAAGAGAGTAAAGTTAATTGATAGCATTTATTAACCTTTAGAGCTCTGACTTAAAATTACGCAATATCCCCCCTGGACCTGTCTTATTTTTTGGAAAATATGCGTTATTGATGGTGGGTGTTTTGAAAACGTGATAACTTTTTTGTTTTAAAAGATATCAAAATAATTTTTGCATATCTAAATAAAGGAGTGAATAGTGAATATAATCGGGTTTTTGTTGTTGTTGTATGTGTGATATGACAGTTGTGAGCAAGTTGTGAAGTTGAAAATTCGGGCGAAAAACGCTAAACGCCATATGCAAAATCGCAAATATATCATGACGACCCTAATACATGAGCAATGTGTGGCAACATTCATAAAATCCTCATAAATATGTATACTTAATGTATATATAATGTTTTATATCCAAACTAATATAATATGGACTAAAAAAACTAATAAAACGTGAAGAAATTGCATATAATGTCCGTCCAATGAACACTTGCCTAGGCAGACACACATCGTAATTATTGTCCATGCACACATGTGGCACCCCTGATACATATTATTTTTTTGTTTTTGAACAAATACACAAACATTCTTATCAAATAACAACATATTAAACACAAAAACAACAATTAGAACATGTAGTCAAGATCACTTACCCATGCCACGCTGTACTCAATTTGATAGTAAAATACGGCCCAAAAATGGCCAAAATTGCTCTAGAAATGCGCTGACAAAATCTGCCGGCTTTCCCGTTCTTACAATGCAAATGTGTAAAGGAATTTGACCTTTTAACTGTGACATATTCCTAGCTTCGTGTGGCAGGAATTTCTACGTCATATGAGCTTAACTTCGTGAAGTTCTGTAATCGTGAATCGAGCGATATTGTATGGTGCATGATTGCGACCACAGGCAAGGTGGGACGCACACTCAAGGCACAATGTTGCGCCCATAGGGTCCTAAAGGTTAATGCTGTATGAGTGTGAAATGTTAGCAATCTTACATTTCAGTGGCTCTGCTATTTGAAGTTGGTAACTATCTCCTCTCCCTCACAGTCTTTACTTCCAGACTAATCCGGTGCCCAATTAAGACAGAGTCGACCTGGGAGCTGTTGTGATCTGAAAAACAATTCCACCTTCACTGGGGACTAAATCCAGGACCACTCATGTGCGAAGTCAGTGCAATAACCACTGCACTATGCGGCTCCCCAATAATGTGTTACAGATGAATACTTTAGACTTCTGAATCATCCAGTGTGGAACAGCAACACCAGCATAGGTACTGCCATTTCTCAGAAGCATCAAATCTCAAAGGCACAGAAAATCATGCTTCCTGATAATACAAAACAACAAACACACAGATGTCCAATTCTGACCATACACATTCCAAATATGGCAGGAGATTCTAAGTCAAAATTTGACTATTCATTCATCTTCACACACAGCAAACAGATGAACAACATAAGTCTGAAACTGTTGTCTTCATTGCCTGCGATGTACAGCTATGTAAGAATGAATTACATAATGCTGTAGGTGCCTGCATATATGTACAACGAATAACAATTTGAAATGACCAGGATTAAAGGGGAGAAATTGTGTCCTCTCCATGAAAGATCTGAAGATCACAAAATCAGCATGTAGCTTGGACTTTCAGCTTACTGTTTTGGAGCACTTATATTTATGTCCTGCGTGTTATGATGTTGATTCTTATTCAAGAATCAAGTCACATGGAGGTTTTGTCATGGCATCAAAGATAATCAATTGAATGACCAGGGGAATAGTGAAACTATTCTCTGTGATGTAAGTAAATATTGAGACAAAAATATATAAAAAGGTGTTCAGGAGCCATTGCTTTCAATAGCATGGTTCGGACATGTATGCAGGCACGATTCCTTGTCAAAAACAATACTGCAGGGAACTGTCGAGGGTGGAAGAAGCAGAGGAGGGAAAAATAAAGGCATGGACAGGACAAGATATTTCCACACTCATTCGCATCGCTGAGGATAGAATTCGCCAGAGGACTCTGTGTGCTGAGGTATCCAATGTGGTACCCCTGCGACCCTGAACGGTTACGGGTTTATTGATTTATTGATATAAAAATGGTTAAAGTAACAGTTTTAAGTTGAACAATATGCACAATCAATGTTTTGACCATTACGCCTTTATCAAGATAGGGATGAACAAACACAGTATAGAACCACAAATCACATGGAGAAATAGTGGAAACTGACAGGTCTGGAAAACAACAAAATAATGAAGAGGCAATAATGACACAAATGTGATTACTTGACTGTAAAATCACATTTTCATAATTCTCGCCTCTCTTAATTTTTCTGTGATTGCATTGAGTAAAATGTCTGAGAAGAATCTGCCTGGAGCCGAAAGTCAAACTCTACCTGGCATTGTGAATAAGAGCGACAGACGGGGTACTATAGCGATATACTCCCTCGGGGGTCTATATCATCATCATCATCATTTTCATATATAACAGTTTCTTACAATGATGTCATTTTGTCCACAGGCGACCTGGCAATGCCACAACCACCAGACAGGTGCCACGAATCCCTGACAGGCCCTTAGTTCCACAAAGACCAAATTAAGTGTTCAAATCTGAGTAGCTTCTGTTTACATATATGAATGTAACTTTGCCTATTTGGTGTAGTCAAGTGGTTAGAACAGCGATGTTTGCAATAGTAATCTGGCTGATACAACTGAGGACTATACCTTATTACTGAGCTAGGCATGAGAGAATTAGAGAGTAAGAGAATTGGCGACAACATCTTCAAATACTGATACCTATACTGTGAGGTCTTTCTTCGTGGTTCTATAGCATTGCATTATGTGATACCTATACTGTGAGGTCTTTCTTCGTGGTTCTATAGCATTGCATTATGTGATACTTATACTGTGAGGTCTTTCTTCGTGGTTCTATAGCATTGCATTAGACTGTTAATATTTTTAACATGTGAGAGTAACATTTCTTTATATGTGTATGTATATATTTAGCAGTAGAATCGACTTCAGTACAAAAATATATGTAAGAGGGATATGTATTGGTATTATAAAATTCATTGGGGGATAGGTCTTGTAGTACACATGCCAGATGACAGTTTATCAAGAATACTTCTCTATAGTGAGATGAAGAAAGGCATGCAATCTGTTATAGATGTGTTACAGGGACAAAATAGTTATATAGCTGTAGAGATGAGGGTTTTTTCAGCTGAATGGTTTGACTATGATGATGTTCGTCCGTCGTGATCGACGATGACCAAAAACTCAACCATAATAATAATAACAATAAATAATAAAATAATAGAGTTAATAGTGCGTTTTTAAATGACTAGCAAGTCCAATGCGCGCACAAAATGTTCTTTAACAGAATTGACAACAATAGAAGGTATCTGTGTGACGTTGAGATGTTTTTTCTTTTCTACGTGTCCGCTTCTGTCTTGCAGTTTCTTGTCTGAATTCCTCTGCCGCTAGTGCTCCCGTTCTAATGCTGTAACGCCATGCTGTTCTATCCTGAGCGAGGCTCTCCCAAGCGCCTACGTCAATGTTAAGATGCTTCAAGGATGACTTGAGCGTGTCTTTGAAACGCTTTTTCTGTCCACAAGCTTTTCGAAATCCTGCCTTGAGTTCTCCATAATATATTTGTTTTGGCAAACGCGAGTTCTCCATACGCACAAGATGGCCTGCCCATGTACCTGACTATGATACACTAACATTCATATGCTGAGGCCAATGATCAATCATATGGTTATAGTTGTGAACTGACATCATTGTACTCTGGACAAATCCATGTGTGCTCAGTCTCCCTTAGCAGATGATAATGGGTATGCATGCTAATGGTTCCTGTGGCTCACTTGTTAAACATTTCTTTCTGCTCTGCAGTTTGGCTACCGTTTCTGTGTGTCAGTGTGTTTGTGTTTACTGACATAGATATGTATGTGTGTCAGTGTTTTTGTGTTTGCTACAGTGGATTTAAGAATGTTAATGAGCTAAGAAAATTAAAGATGTGAATATTCATTCATTGTTTATTGCTGAACTGTAATAGTCAGGTTCTTGGCACAGTAGAAATACATATATAGAGAGACTTGTAGTCAAATTCTATGTGGAAAAGTACAGAGTGCATCTTGGGTGGCCAAATTTCTATTTCATTTCCTACAGCAGGCAGTTGTGCATCCAGACTGTTCTGAAAGCAATGAAAGACTACTGAATGTAAATATTGCTTAGAAAAATCACTACAGCTAAAATCTGGATTGATCGTTACGTCCAAACTAATATATACTACCACCAATTTTAGTCAGTCGTAGTTTTCTTTCATTATTGTAAATTGCTGCTTGAAACAGTTTGCTCATTTGATTTTATTTGTAATTACCAATGTACCATTAACTGACAGCATATAGTTTGTGTTATGTTCAGTGTTTGTTTTCAAGATTTGTCACAGGAGTGGTGCATTTAGCTTATTGTATCATTCAGATGATTGATTTATCTATTGTTGTCATTACACTTATTGATTTGTCATTTTTTGCTATAGGGTGGGTGAATTTGACTTATTTTTATCAGTGCAATCATTGATTAGACTTATTTTATCATTGTAAAGTTCGATTAAACTTATTCTATTTATTGCAATGATGAATTAGAAATTGTGTATTTGAATTAACTAGTCCTCTGCGATTGCAAGGGTGGAGTAAAATTTTTGTTATTGTAATGATGAATTAGAATTAATTAGTCTTGTCATTGCAAGGGTGAATTTAACATTTTGTCATTGCTATCATGGATTTGACTTCAGTTATTGCAATGATAGGGCAGTGGAGGGGAAAAATATGCGTGGGGCAAAACTTTTCAGGTTTTTTCCCTTTCCCCCGCAAACTGTGTAACTATGTATGATGCTAACATTCCACTCTGACACACAACTAAGTTTGACAGTTCAACGACAGGTCTTGTTTGAACCATGAGGTAAATTCATTTTTTAATATTTTTTAGCAGTATAATCTACTTCACACCCTGTACTCTTGTAGTTTGCCATTGCTTTCAGGAGGAAAATCCGTTTATTGAATAACACTGAGAAAACATATAAATTTGCTACACTATTATTTACCATAAGTCCCATGGCAATATATGGCTGTGAGGCCTGGAATCTAAATAAAACAGTGGACAAGAAAATTGCCGCCTTCGAATTGAGACGCTATAGAAAATTTTGCATATACCATCGACAGCAAAAAAGACAAGGCAGATACAACTTTTTTGGTTATCTAAAGAGACATAAAAGCATAGTACGTCTAATAGCAGAAGGCAGAGTAAACGGCAGTAGAAGAAGAGGCTGCCCCAATATGACGATGGACAAATTATATTTCGGACTATTTAAACACGTCCCTAGAAGAAGCAGGTCAACTCGCCCAGGATCGCGAGGTATTCAGAAGGTCCATAAAGATGACTGTTTTGGAAAGAATATGCCACATGATGAATCTACTTCAGTACAAAGATGTGTGTAAGATGAATATACCACACCATGAATCTACTTCAGTACAAAGATGTGTGTAAGAGGGATATACCACACGATGAATCTACTTCAGTACAAAGATGTGTGTAAGAGGGATATGTATGGTATCTGTATTGGTATTAGAAAATTCATTGGGGGATAGGTCTTGTAGTACACATGCCAGATCACAGTCTACCAAGAATACTTCTCTTTAGTGAAGCGAAGAAGGGCATGCAATCTGTTATAGATGTGTTACAAGGACAAAATAAAGCGTTACAAGGACTCGTAAAAGCCTTTGATATAAACCAACATATGGGAAGATGATACATGTAACAGAGCTACATGACACTGCAATAAAAATCGGAAGTGTAACATTTTATGTAAAAAGGAGAAATGCAGCAGTTCAATAGCGGAGACTAACTAAAAATTAAGGGTAGATCAGACGCCATAGAAAGTTATATCATGCCCACAAACTGTTTGAGGATCTACCTTTTTTTTGTCAACTTCTAACTACTTGTCTGCTGTTATCATTACTGTCATGTTTTTTTACATGTTTAAACTGAAATATTTATTGTATTGTTGAGTTATTAAGCACGCTTACCGTGTCAAGCTACTGCGTTTTTTTAATGACATTTTATTAAAGTTGTGAGCAACATGATTTGGGGCAAAATTACACACTATTAGTGGAGCAAATATGCGAGCTGACTCAGCGTGTAGATTTGCTCCCTCATGTGGCAAAATATTTAAACAAATATTTTACTGTCACGTTATGTTTCTTTTTTAGGAATTTACAAACAGAATAATAAGTAAATGATACAGCTGACTGAAAATTAAGCTTCCGCTGCGATCACAGATGCACGATCTCTGCCCGTGATCGATGCACAATCTCTGCCTGTGATAGATGCACGATCTCTGCCTGTGATAGATGCACGATCTCTGCCCGTGATCGATGCACGATCTCTGCCCGTGATAGATGCACGATCTCTGCCCGTGATAGATGCACAATCTACACCAGTCATACATGCACACTGTCCGCTATTCATAGATCCACAATCTCCACCAGTCATGCATGCACGATCGTCATTCATAGATGCACGGAAGTCGAAATTATAGTCCAGCACTGCATAAAGCACACCAATGCGTTACAGTTTCAAAACGGATCTAAGCATCCATTTTTTATATTAATTTTGTTTTTCATATTTGCTTCTTTTTCATTTTTTCGTATTAAAGTTACACAAAGATACATATATCTAGTCTTTGTATTCTATTATTTCCACACAATGTGACTGACTATGTGAAGATAAGCTGTTGCACAGTTATTTTGCTGTTTTGGTAAATTCTCCCTTGATATCATAATTGTTTTTGCCCGTATATTTTTGCTCCCAAAAATGGGGCCCAGATGATGTTTTATAGATGTTCATAAATTCTTATTTTACCTTCTCCAAGTCATCGTATGTTTAAATACCATCACCAATGTCAGACGGATGAATAAGCTATTTACTTATCACAGTTTTGACTCTCATGTTCAGTCTAGTAGCCAGAAATGGCTAAAATGTGAAAAATATGTAGTTTTGCCCCCATTAATCCTATATGTGACTTATTTAGCCATTCATTTCAAGAATAGATTTGATATATTCTGACATTGCAAGGACTGAATTGACTTATTTTGTCATTAGAAAGACTGGATTGACTTATTTTGATACTGGTTTTTGATATATTTATTCTCACTATATTGAATTATTTTGCTCATTTTGTCACTGTATTAGTAAAGTTGTGTCATTTGTATCACTAACACCCATTTACTTGAGAGCCTGACTGATGATGTTTGTACATTACATCAATAAAATCTGAAACTGCTGTAGAATGTAATATTTGTATATCATTGTTAAAATCTAAAGTTACTTTTAGAATCTAAATGTGATGGTGTTTGTACATAAATGTTAAAACCTAAAGTTACTATTAGAATATGAATATGATAATGTTTGTAGTTATTTCTAAAATTATAATCTGATATTTAGACATTAACTTTCAAACCTGAAGTTACTGTTAGAATCTGAATGTGATGATGTTTGTATATCAACTTCATAATGTAAAATTACTTGTAGAATTGTAATCTGATATTTGAATATCAACTTTCAAACCTGAAGTTACTGTTAGAATCTGAATGTGATGATGTTTGTATATCAACTTTCAAACCTGAAGTTACTGTATAGTTGTGAATCTGTTATTTATACATCATCGTAGATGCTCTAATATAAACAGATTTCTGTTTATGATATGAGTATACAAGTAGGTTGTGCTGGCAACCGACTACATGCCCAACCTTCCTTAGATGAATCTTGCAGCCTGCATGACAGGTAATATGACTTTTAAAAAATATTTTCTCTCGTCAGGTGCTAGTAACAATAACAAATTTGTACATCAGATTTGAGAAATAAACGTTACTTTAGAATTGAAATTTGATGACATTCTTGCATGGTTTTCTTTGTTTGTTCATAAACACCTGGTTAGTAGGATGTTGTGCAGAGAACAGAATACAGTGTGTTGCAGTTTACAACTTGTCTGCAACATCTATGCCTTTCAACCTTGTACATCTGACTTTATCATGATTTTTTGATTACTTTGGTAAATGGGGCGAGGTGCAAATGCAACTAGGGACTTGCTTGCTATTAGAGCAGTTATGATTGTCTGTCCCCACTAAAATATTCAAATTGGTCAATACAGTGGTTGACATCTAATGCTTTTTCCAAACTCCCGGATACCACATGGATCTACTGCCCAGGACATGTAGCATCTCCAACAATTGAAAGACAAAGTCAAATGCGTCTATATTCATGGAATTGAAGAAAGATCATGCAGAAAACTGATGTACTGGATTGGAAGGCTCAAAATAACGCAGCTTCATTGTGAAATCAGCAGTACAATGTATAAGCTCCCTGGCAGAAATAACACAAACTTTCCGGTTGGTTATCAGGGAAGGAATGATGATGAAGGATAAGGAGACAGAACTTAAGTTTTATGAATGTGGATACTGACACATCTATGCTGCCTTTGTGGTAGTTTGGTATTAGTAGATAAACAGGTAGTCCTGGGCACCTGTAGGGCACAATGAGTATGTTCAAAAATCACAGCACAGACACCATCAGCATATGTTTCCTTCACCATTTACCTAAGAATACTGAGAACCTATTAATTTCTCCAAGACAGCAGTTATGTCATTTTGAAACCAGCAAGCACTTGCCAACAGTTACCTGGCCACGAGTCACTTCAAATTATTTGCAGAGTCACTAAGTAACACAACTCGGCGCTAATATTACAAGAAACCAGTGCCAAGCCTAGTTTCTAAGACCTGTTATCTTTGTGTGATTAGATAAGTTGTAGGTATCTTGTATACATTCATGTCTTTGATGTGCTGGTATGCTTTATTTATATTTCTCTGTGTAGATTTATGTCAACCATTATTCTATGTATAGATTTAATCACATTAGCAGTAGAAAATGTGCAATCCATGTTTTTATCATTACAGGTTTTTTTATATTTATTTATTATTATATACTGTTTTGAGATTAAGAAAGAATATGTGAGAATCCCATAGGGAAGATATGTCAGGAATACCTTAGAATACACATGGGTTGTACCAAGGGGAGTATATGGTAGAATAAAAGTGGATTGTACCAAGGGGAGTATATGGTAGAATACAAGTGAGTTATACCAAGGGGAGTATATGGTAGAATAAAAGTGGGTTGTACCAAGGGGAGAATATGGTAGAATAAAAGTGGGTTGTACCAAGGGGAGTATATGGTAGAATAAAAGTGGATTGTACCAAGGGGAGTATATGGTAGAATACAAGTGAGTTATACCAAGGGGAGTATATGGTAGAATAAAAGTGGGTTGTACCAAGGGGAGTATATGGTAGAATAAAAGTGGATTGTACCAAGGGGAGTATATGGTAGAATACAAGTGAGTTATACCAAGGGGAGTATATGGTAGAATAAAAGTGGGTTGTACCAAGGGGAGTATATGGTAGAATAAAAGTGGGTTGTACCAAGGGGAGTATATGGTAGAATACAAGTGAGTTATACCAAGGGGAGTATATGGTAGAATAAAAGTGGGTTGTACCAAGGGGAGTATATGGTAGAATAAAAGTGAGTTATACCAAGGGGAGTATATGGTAGAATACAAGTGAGTTATACCAAGGGGAGTATATGGTAGAATAAAAGTGGATTGTACCAAGGGGAGTATATGGTAGAATAAAAGTGGGTTGTACCAAGGGGAGTATATGGTAGAATACAAGTGAGTTAAACCAAGGGGAGTATATGGTAGAATAAAAGTGGGTTGTACCAAGGGGAGTATATGGTAGAATACAAGTGAGTTATACCAAGGGGAGTATATGGTAGAATACAAGTGAGTTATACCAAGAGGAGTATATGGTAGAATACAAGTGAGTTATACCAAGAGGAGTATATGGTAGAATAAAAGTGGGTTGTAGCAAGGATACCAAGGGAAGAATATATTAGAATATCAAATGTTATTTGTTTCATAACTCCAGATGTAAAACTAATAGGCGTTCTGTTTTGTTATTTCTCTTTGATATATATATATATATAGCTTTACTTCAGTTTATTGCATTATCAGTATAATAATAACATGTAATATCAGTTGGCTCAGTTGTAGAGGGGTTTGTATGCCAATCTCACATACATAATTCACTGAGAATTGCTTGTGGGTTGAAAGCAGTTCATCGATATTGTACGCGTGATATGATTGGATGTACTAGTAATGCCACATTGTACACATGATATGATTGGATGTACTAGTGGTGGCACATTGTACGCATGATATGATTGGATGTACTAGTGGTGGCACATTGTACGCGTGATATGATTGGATGTACTAGTGGTGCCACATTGTACACGTGATATGATTGGATGTACTAGTGGTGCCACATTGTACACGTGATATGATTGGATGTACTAGTGGTGCCACATTGTACACTTGATATGATTGGATGTACTAGTGGTGCCACATTGTACACTTGATATGATTGGATGTACTAGTAATGCCACATTGTACATGTGATATGATTGGATGTACTAGTGGTGCCACATTGTACACGTGATATGATTGGATGTACTAGTGGTGCCACATTGTACACTTGATATGATTGGATGTACTAGTGGTGCCACATTGTACACTTGATATGATTGGATGTACTAGTAATGCCACATTGTACACGTGATATGATTGGATGTACTAGTGGTGCCACATTGTACACATGATATGATTGGATGTACTAGTGGTGCCACATTGTACACGTGATATGATTGGATGTACTAGTGGTGCCACATTGTACACGTGATATGATTGGATGTACTAGTGGTGCCACATTGTACACGTGATATGATTGGATGTACTAGTGGTGCCTCAAAATTCAACAATAGTTGAATATCAATGTCCTATTACAGGACATGCTTGAATTTGTGTGAATAAGTTCTATATAAGTTTTAATATGTACTTTAATTTTGTTCTCTTATCTTCCATGTATGTTAGTATTCCCTTTAAAATTTTCTTTGTTAAATTGACTTTTGTAAAATCTGCGTAGTTTTTTTGTTATTATTTTTTCTTATTCTATTCAAGCTGTTCATCCATCAATAGTTTTGTTTTATTGGGGGAGGGAAGGGGGTAAGGAAAGGGGGTTTAATTTGTCTCATTATGTTGGATTCACATATTTCCATGTTAATTGTATCATAGGTTTTTAAAAAAAATAAAATAAAATATCCTAGCTATGTAGATTATACTCTGTGTTATTTGTTAATAATTTTTGTTAAATATCTTTCTGTGGTTGAGTTCATGTTTTTATGTGAGATTTTTGTTTCTTATATTTTCCACTGTAATTATTTCCATGTGTTTTTAGTTTATTTTGCAATATTTTTAAACATGGTTTTCCTCACAAATTTGGTTATACATTAGGTAAATGTAAGTTGATTTATGAAACAATATCCCATAGGTGTGAACTAGTACAGATTTTTCGTATTAATACGAATTTACCCCCCCCCCCCCTTTTTTTTCTCCCCCCCCCCAAATATATCCCAAATAAATTTTATTTAAAAAGGGTCACTTGGTGTTAAATCACTAGTAATTATTACTAATGCAGATGTTTTTATTTCACACAACTTATATTGATGGGCCTAAAAAAATAATTTAAAAAAACATTATGTGGGATATTCTTTTGGGTGCTAAGTACGGACATTTTTTAATTGAAATATGGAAATAAATTGTTAAAAATATGGATTTATGAAAAAATAAGATGACACCTATACCATGCCTTTGTGACACATGCAGGTATCAACTTTTTTTTCCATAAATCTGTATTTAGCACCAAAAAAACTCCCCCACTAAATGTTATGATTTAAAAAATAAATATTTTTCCCACCAATATATGCGTGTGGGATAAAAACTCAGCATTAGTAATAATTGCTAGGAAATTTAACACCAAGTGACCTTTTTTAAAAGAAATGTAAAAAAGATACAAATTTAGAATTTTTTTTTGGGGGGGGGGGGAGCCAGAAATCTGTATTAATACGGATAATCCGTACTAGTTGACATCTATGGCATCCTAACATACAGTTTGCTAGTTGACATCTATGGCATCCTAACATACAGTTTGCTAGTTTACACACCTATGGCATCCTAACATACAATTTGTAACCTATAAATGTTCAGTTTCCTAGCCAGGGGTTGACCAGAAATCTCTTGATTCGTCACTCCCTTGTGACGGTGCTGTACCTTGGCTTTCCGAGAGAATAAATCTGGATACCACTTTCTTGTTGGTCGGGTGACCACAAATTGTTGTTTACAAAATATGAATAACAAGTCATCTTGAATCCAGGTTGTCTATCTGGCAGACAGGTGTGACATAACTGCTACATTTCTGCAGCATCAAAATATTATGTATTGTTTTTAATTACTGCTAATGTGTTGCAAGGGGAGTTAAGAATAGCAGCATTGGCCTGCCATGCATATCATTTGAAGAGACTAAGGAGGCTTCATTTTATGTGGTACTATGTTTCTTCTTCAGCGTTTATTCTCAAACTCCTGCTGGATCTCTCTTATACCAGAAAAACAAGAGAGAATGCATACTACGTGTGAAATGGCTAAGGAAAGCAGCAAACAGAACAAGAAGAGATCATGTGAGGAATAAAGAGAGTACCAGAACTATTGGACCAACATTTGTGATCAAATATATTAGAAAACAGAGACTGAATTAGTTCTCCCACTTAATGAGAATGAACTTCAAGGATCCCTTATTGACCATCAGCAAGAGCAAACAATATGAGAATAGAAACAAGATGCAGAGGAAGACCAAAAAAAAGGTGGATTGAAGGAATTATCAACGTTCTGAGACATCACAATATTACTGCATATGATATGACCAAATGTGCCATAATCTAAACACTAATTGTCATTGAATCCTGCGAGGCTGCACAGCAAACGCAGAGAAGGGTGATAGATGGAATTTGCTATTTAACAATGTTAGCATTCTTCTTTACAAACATGCCTTGTTTACATACATGCATTGTTTACATACATGCCTTGTTTACAAACATATCTTATTTACAAACATGCCTTGTTTACAAACATGTCTTGTTTACATACATTTCTTATTTACAAACATGCCTTGTTTACAAACATGTCTTGTTTACAAACATGTCTTGTTTACATACATGCCTTGTTTACAAACATGCATTGTTTACAAACATGCCTTGTTTACAAACATGTTTTGTTTACAAACATGTCTTGTTTACAAACACGCCTTGTTTACAAACATGACTTCTTTACAAACATGCCTTGTTTACAAACATGTTTTGTTTACAAACATGTCTTGTTTACAAACACGCCTTGTTTACAAACATGACTTGTTTACAAACATGTCTTGAATACTAGTTTGTGATCTGAGATATTGTAAACTCAGGTGCCAGTGCATGTAGTCATATTAAATCATCATGGAGACCAGTAAACATTGCTTGTCTTTTGGATATAACCCATTGGTTGTATTTCAAGGACTTTGTCATCAGCCCGCACTCTAATAATACAGCAGATTGGGAGTAAAGATTTGTTTCATTTCTTTCTCTGAAATTTTTATATTACATTTTAGTATTCTTATTCTTCTGGCATGCATTTATATTGAGTATTGTGACTTGACTATAGGTAGTTCTGCTCTTTACTTGTCATGTGCTATGTTGCGTTTATTTCCTGCGTGGCAACCATGGCTTGGACATGCAAGGAATGGGACCACTCTCCTTTTCAGGAATTTTGTAGGAAGTGACTCAGAAAAGATGGGAGATAGGCTGACAATCTTCCACTTGTGATAAAATCATCGTCACATGTTGTCTCAATTTCTTACTTTTCTCTTCTATCTAGTAATTTCCATGTATGACGAAGAGATGCAGACCTGTGTACATTGCACCTTACTTTTGTGGCAGGGAGTGCTAGGTGTACCACCACTGTGGCAGACCCCTAAGTGACAGGGAGTGCTAGATGTACCATCACTGTGGCAAACCCCTAAATGACACGGAGTGCTAGATGTACCATCACTGTGGCAAACCCCTAAATGACACGGAGTGCTAGGTGTACCACCACTGTGGCAGACCCCTAAGTGACAGGGAGTGCTAGATGTACCATCACTGTGGCAAACCCCTAAATGACACGGAGTGCTAGATGTACCATCACTGTGGCAAACCCCTAAATGACACGGAGTGCTAGATGTACCATCACTGTGGCAGACCCCTAAGTGACAGGGAGTGCTAGATGTACCATCACTGTGGCAAACCCCTAAGTGACACGGAGTGCTAGATGTACCATCACTGTGGCAGACCCCTAAATGACACAGAGTGCTAGATGTACCATCACTGTGGCAGATCCCTAAATGACACGGAGTGCTAGATGTACCATCACTGTGGCAGACCCCTAAATGAGACGGAGTGCTAGATGTACCATCACTGTGGCAGACCCCTAAATGACACGGAGTGCTAGATGTACCATCACTGTGGCAGATCCCTAAATGACACGGAGTGCTAGATGTACCATCACTGTGGCAGACCCCTAAATGAGACGGAGTGCTAGATGTACCATCACTGTGGCAGACCCCTAAATGACACGGAGTGCTAGATGTACCATCACTGTGGCAGACCCCTAAATGACACAGAGTGCTAAATGTACCATCACTGTGGCAGACCCCTAAATGACATGGAGTGCTAGATGTACCATCACTGTGGCAGACTCCTAAATGACATGGAGTGGTAGATGTACCATCACTGTGGCAGACTCCTAAATGACATGGAGTGCTAGATATACCATCACTGTGGCAGACTCCTAAATGACACGGAGTGCTAGATGTACCATCACTGTGGCAGACCCCTAAGTGACAGGGGATGCATGATATACCATCACTGTGGCAGACTCCTAAATGACATGGAGTGCTAGATGTACCATCACTGTGGCAGACTCCTAAATGACATGGAGTGCTAGATGTACCATCACTGTGGCAGACCCCTAAATGACATGGAGTGCTAGATGTACCATCACTGTGGATGTGTCAACAAATCTGACAAAAGAATGATGATATCTTCTTCTCAAACTCCCTGAATTGTGAGCGATTAGCTCTTTCTTTCTACGTGCAGTGCAGTGGTTTCTCCAATCTTTCTTTCAAACCTATGGAGGCTTCAGCTTTCAGCTTAATGCAATGCCTATTGAAGGAGAATTCTACTCAGCGTACGAATGATGATATAGTAAGGCCTAGAAGTGTGCGCTCTACTCCTGGAAGAATGTGGTAATCCAAGAATAGTGGTGCACTAGAATGCCTCCCTTTGGGGACTAAACCTGCATCCATAACCCCCCCCCCCTGTACACAAACATGCCTGTGTGACAACCCTACATGAGTATGAGTAGCAACAACTCAGTCACACATCTGGAAAAAAAATCCTGTTCATTTTTCTGAAAGTCTGTGGGCTGCCAAGAGTTGCCTGTTCACGTCTAAAGGGATTATTTCAGCATCATGTTATGTTCATTCTAAGACTTTTGGGTGAAACATCAAATTCGTGTGTTTCCAGTGATTTGCAAAACTTGATCACCATGTATTTTCAATTGTGGTATGTTAGATCATAGTTTTTCTGCAGTTCTTCCTATTATCAATTTCATATACAACTGGAAATGTTTCATGGACAACAGAGATCATGTAAACTGGGAATATTTTCCTTGTAATAAAAATAAACACAAATAAGAAACAATATTAATGATTAAATATTGTGATCAGATAAAAATGCATAAACTGGAGTGAAAGGCAAAAAAATTAAACAAAATAATGTTGCAGGTATAGGCAAGTTAAAACTGTTATGTTGGGCATGATTCACTTAAACTTGCAAAGAAATAATAAACACTTATTCGACCACAATCTCCTTTGAGGTTTAGCAATCTAAGAACCAATGACCTCACGCGAGATTCTTCACATGTACATACTAGCTTGGTATTGCCACTAATGTCAAGGCTATATAATTTTGATAAAGATGATAAC
The DNA here is from genome assembly GCA_034231615.1 of Meghimatium bilineatum. Lineage (NCBI taxonomy): Eukaryota > Metazoa > Mollusca > Gastropoda > Stylommatophora > Philomycidae > Meghimatium > Meghimatium bilineatum. The sequence goes on from CM067321.1 coordinate 8,305,150, forward strand.
CCTACAGGCATTCTGGTTATTCTAGCATTTTGCATCTGTAATTGTTGCAAATTTGGAAGATTTTGAAAAGCTAACTCAGAAATAATTGCTATTGGATTATTGCTCAAAGTTAAATATTGAAGATCTGAATTTGGCGGGAAACTTGTGTCTGATAACTCTGATATCAAGTTGTATCCGAAATCGGCTTCTGTTACAGAAGGCGGGATGTATTCTCCATTAAGAGTTGTGATATAGTTCCAAGGAAGAGTAAGAGAGGACATTGCAGTTACATTAGCTAGTGCACGAGGTATAGCAGTGAGAAAATTGTAGGATAAATCAATTTGATTTAAGTTAGAGGGAAGAGATCCGAAGATAGGATCAGATATCTGGTTGTACGAAAGATCAATCATGGCTAAGTTCTTAAGAAACGATAAATCTGGAAGCTTCGTTAGTTTATTACCTTTCAATCGAGCTTGTGTTAACGATACCGCAAGAGGTCGCAATGCGTTGCTAAGGTGATCTGCGTCTGCTATGTTACCGTTTTCAATAGCTAATGTGGACAGTTTACCGGAAATGGGAAGCCAAGATAAATTTGAAATTTTCATATTTGAGAAATCTAAATCTTGTAAAACCACAAGTTTTGCTAAAGCTTTAGGCACAGCAGTGAGGCTATTGTTTGTAACAGTCAAGGTCATAAGACTGTTGGTAACATTATCAAATGCATTGTCTGAAATGGAAGAAATTGTACCATCATTTATAACTATTTCTGTGAGATGTAGAAAATTCTGAAGCCAACTTGGCCATGCTGTTAGGCCAACATTTTCAAGATAAAGAGATTGCATTGTGGAACCAATATGAACCATTACGTTAACATTCCAGTCTATAATTTGTGTATTGTCAATAATGAGGTATCTTAGCCCATTTAAAGTAAGAAAGGCATCGGGAATCCTTGTGAAACGAGCATTAGAAAATGATAAAGATTCCAAGGTGTTGGCTGACTTGATGAATGCAGCATCATCAAAAGTCATTATAGGGTTATTCCTCACAGAAATATCAATAAGTCCGGTTGGTAATCTGTCAGCTGGGATAGTGGTCAGGTAGTTCCCCTGTGGATAGTTAGCAGATGGTAATCTTATATAAAGTTGGACAAGTTCACAAATAAGTGTTAAAGAAGCAATAACAAAAAAGTGACATGATGTCAATGAGGAGTATTTGTGTTTGTTGTTATCTCCACGTTGTTATCTCCATGTTGTTAACCCCATGTTGTTATCTCCATGTATCCGTATTTAAAAAATGGATATTTTCGTAGTGGTTTGAGGATTATTGCTTGAAGCTACGGAGTTATGTGCTATGAATGGTACCCTTGATAGACAACATGCCGCTTTGATGAGACGGACGGAGTATATATGAGGAAATGCAGGTACAATGATATCAATCCTCTACACTTTCTAAAGACTTTTTATCGGCACACACTGCAAACAATAAAGCTGTTATATCATTTTGTGCAATTGAGGAAGGGGAATGGTTCTTCAGTATCTGTTCGGAGGGACTGAAGATCAGGCTGGGGGGGGGGCTTCTCTGCCATTCTAAGAGATAGAGTCATTTCTGAGAGCGTAGTACGACAACCTCCTGTTATGAGCATGGAGATTGACGCAGTTAAGGGGATGCTAAAATAGGTCTCTGAAACAGTAGCAGTAAAGGCTGTTGTGTCAAACTCGCAACTCATGATCAGAAAATGTATGATGAGTGTATGGAGTATCATCATCATCATCATCATGTGACACATTCTTTCCAGAACGTAGTCTTACATATGAATCTCTTGAATTCTCCGCGGTCTTGAGCAAGTTGCCCTGCCTCTTGGAGTGACATGCATAGGCATTCTTTAATGTCTTTTGTTCAACGGCGTCTTGGGGGGAGGGCCTTTGCCTCTGTTGCTTTCTATCATCCCCTCCAGTAACACTCCATGCCGTCGTGTCTCTTAATGTGACAGAAAAAAAACGAGCTTTTTCTTTAATATGGTGTTCAGAAGCCAGCCTTCCTGGTCGTTAATTATTCATAACACCTCCTGGTTTGTTTTCCTTGCTGTCCATGGTATTCTCAAAACTCTTCTATAACACTTTAATTCAAATAAGGCTATTCTCTTGGTCACTGTGTATGAATTATATCTATATAACAATGTATGATGATTCTTCTTCTTTTTGTCCTCATGTACCTTTCGGTGTTGAGGGGAGAGTGAGTGTACGGTCTTTTGCCCTTCTATTTGCCTCCTCTGCTGTTATATTTCCGAGTGTCTCTAATACACTATCTATCCACCTTTTACGAGGGCGTCCAATAGGTCTCCTGTTGTCGTATCGTTTGTTAAGTGTTTTTTGGATAATACTTTGCTCTTTCTGTCTGGTAATGTGGCCGTACCATTTAACTTGTTGTTTCTGTATGTATTCTATTGTTGGTTTGATCCCTAATTGTTTCCCTAGTGCTTCATTCCTGATTTTGTCTCTCAAGTTAACTCCAATCATACGTCTCAGCATTTCATTTCAGTGGTGTTAATCTTATGTATTGTTCTAGAATCTAATGTCCAAGTTTGACACTGATAACACAATGTTGGTAAGAAAATGGTGTTGAAAAGCGCTGTCTTTGTTTCTAGTGTAATATCTTTGTTTCTTAGTAAAGGTGTTAATTGACCAATGATCTGACAGGCCTTATTACATCTTGCGTTTATTTCTGCTTCTTGTTTGTTGTCATATCTCAATGTGCTGCCCAGATATTTGAATTCATCTACTTGTTTTAGTTGTTTATTATTTATCTGTATGTTGATGTTCTCCATGATGATTGAATGGAATATATCTATATAAAAATGTATGATGATTGGATGGAATATATCTATATAAAAATGTATGATGATTGGATGGAGTATGTTTAGGTTTTATAAGATTTACGTAGGTATTTTACTCTCAGTCTTTGCGGAATATCTGGGAAGTCAGAGCTGACAGAGTTGCTTCAAGGATAAACATCAGGATAAATGACAATGTTCAAGAGACTAACGGGAATTGTTTATCCATCTTTACAAGAAGACCTATCGGTCCTTGTATAACTAAATACGGATATTATGTTATATGTTTGTTGTTACTGAGGATATTTCAAAAACCTGTACGGGATGTTTGTTGTTGTTGTGATAGTCCTTGTCTCGATCGGTCCGTTCTGGTGACTTTGTGTGTACGGTTTGAATGGCTTGATGAAATCGCATATTTTTTTTTGGAGATGCGGTTAGTCAAGTACGGAAGAACGCGTGTTCAGTTACTAGGCGATTTGGTGCTGTTGAACGGACTGGTTCAATTCCCGTTAGACTCAAGAATTTAAAAAAAATTGTCCTCTGTCTTCCCACTTAAATTTAAATGTTCAAGAGGGGCATTTTGAATTCATTTTGTCTTTTGAATGAGAACACTGATGAATGCGACTGTTTGAAGAGATTAATATTTTGCACAAAATTGGAATTAATCAGGAAAAGGGTAGTGGTGTGTGATTGGTATGGGTACTATCTGTGTGTTCACCATTTGATAATAAGGAGAATGAGCTCCTGTGGGAATGTCCTTAGTTTTTATCTTATCTGTTTCTAATCACTAAAAATACCATGTCACCTGCATATTAATGATAATTTATTACTTTCTAATTTTTGCCTCTTTCAATTTCAATTTCTGTTCTTTCCTATAAGATATTATCTCAGTAAGATGTTATCTAAGTAAGATGTTATCTAGGTAAGATTGCATGACCAAACATATCTGTATCTCACCTTCTAACTAATTCATTATGGGAAAAACTGAGTACGATAAATGCGTTAATGTTTTGCGGGCACATTAAAGACACATTTGAGTAAAAGTCATCTGGGTCTTGTAAAACATCTGGAGTACCAGGAATCGAAATATCTGGAGTACCTAGCATCAAAACATCTGGAGTAACTTCATCAAACATCTGGAGTAACTTCATCACAACATCTGGAGTACCAGAATCAAAATATCTGGAGTACCTTCATCAAAACGTCTGGAGAACCTAGCGTCAAAACATCTGGAGTACCAGGAATCAAAATATCTGGAGTACCTAGCATCAAAACATCTGGAGTACCAGAATCAAAATATCTGGAGTACCTTCATCAAAACATCTGGAGTACCTAGCATCAAAACGTCTAGAATACCAGGAATCAAAATATCTGGAGTACCTGGCATCAAAACATATGGAGTACATAGCATCAAAATATCTGGAGTACCTAGCATCAAAACATCTAGAGTACCTAGCATAAAAATATCTGGAGTACCTAGCAGCACAATATATGGAGTACCTAGCATCACAATATCTAGAGTACCTAGCATCTAAACATCTGGAGTACCTAGCATCACAATATCTGGAGTACCAGGAATCAAAATATCTGGAGTACCTAGCATCAGAACATCTGGAGTACTAGGAATCAAAATATCTGGAGTACCTAGCATCAAAATATCTGGAGTACCTAGCATCACAATATCTAGAGTACCTAGCATCTAAACATCTGGAGTACCTAGCATCTAAACATCTGGAGTACCAGGAATCAAAATATCTGGAGTACCTAGCATCAAAACATCTGGACTACCTAGCATAAAAATATCTGGAGTACATAGCATCTAAATATCTTGAGTACCAGGAATTAAAATATCTGGAGTACCTAGCATCACAAAATCTGGAGCACTTATCATCAAAACATCTGGAGTACCTAGCATCAAAATATCTGGAGTACCTAGCATCAAAACGTCCAGAGTACCAGTAATCAAAATATCTGGAGTACCTAGCATCACAACATCTGGAGCACTTATCATCAAAACATCTGGAGTACCTAGCATCAAAATATCTGGAGTACCTAGCATCAAAACATCCGGAGTACCTAGCATCAAAACGTCTAGAGTACCAGGAATCAAAATATCTGGAGTACCTAGCATCACAACATCTGGAGCACTTATCATCAAAACATCTGTAGTACATAGCATCAAATTATCTGGTGTACCTAGCATCAAAACATCTGGAGTACCTAGCATCAAAACGTCTAGAATACTAGGAATCAAAATATCTGGAGTACCTAGCATCAAAACATATGGAGTACATAGCATCAAAATATCTGGAGTACCTAGCATAAAAACATCTGGAGTACTTATCATCAAAACATCTGGAGTACCTAGTATCAAAACATCTGGAGTCCAAACAAAAAGAGAAACCAGTATGGAGCTGAAAATAGAACTCAGTTCCTAGCATATGAAACGAGTGAAAAACACGTACTTCCAAGGTGACTGTAACATCACCATCCGTAATAAGAAACTACTGCAGCAAATCAGTGATCTGATAGGTGAAACTTGGAAATTGTAATTAAGTTACTGAAATGCACAGAATAAAACAATAGTACTTACATAGAACACAACAGACGGACTATCACTAAGACTAAAGGATTATGAGGTGCAAACACGAAACATAGAAATTACAATACGCAAGATATTTTCAACGTTTCAAACCGTTAGGTCTTTCTCAAGAATATATTAAAAAAAACAGAAAAAAAACAATGAAAACAGTAAAAACAATGTTACCTCCACATAGGCACTAGATGTTGTGTTCAAGTGAAACATCAGAAACCTGTGTTCTACGTAAGCACTATTGTTGTTCCATTTCACTGCAGTATTAACTTATATTGATTGTCTATTGTCTTTCCCCAGGTGGTTTGCTATCCACTCTTGTTTGTGTAGGAGTGATTGGAACTCGAGCTTGCATTCTAGAGCCATATGCGTGGCCTCAGCTGTGCTATGGCCGTGTTTTTTCAGGATGTTCTTGACGTTTTCTTTATATCTTTTCCGTGGTCTTCCTCTGGCTTTGTACCCTGATCTCATTTGGTTATATGCCTGTACGAGCAACTTGTCGTGATGCGTTCTCATAATCTGGCCAAACCACTTGATCTGCTGCCTTTCTATGTATTATGTGCAAGGTATTATACCTATTCTTTCTCTGATGTCTTCATTTCGTAATCTATCGAGCCTGCAGCTTTCTTCAAGCATTTCATTTCACATGTCACTATCTTTCTGTAATGTGAAGATGAGAGAGACCAAGTTTGGCACTGGTAACACAATGTTGATATGAATATACTGTAGATCATTTGTCTTTTAACTTCCATCTCGATCTTGGGATGAAGAAGAAGTGGTGACAGTTGGTATTTTTAATGAATTTGCCTTTTGACATCTCGTCTCTATCTTTCTATCGAGGCTTCCATTTTCTGTAAAAATACTACCGAGGTATTTTAACTCTGTTACTTGTTTTATTCCTATGTTGTCTAGGCCTATATGTATATTTAGTGGACTTGGTGTTCTTCATATTTTCATAGTTTCCGTCTTTTGTGTATTGATCTTCATGTTGTATTTTCTACATGTTGCAGATAGTGAGTTAACATGATTTTGTAGTTGTTCTTCTTTTCGTATATGAGGCTCTAGTCGTCTGCGAAAACCAGTTTATTTTGTTCATTGTTTAGTTGCCCTGAGTCATCTTTTTCTGAGTCAGTGATGCCCTCTGCATTTTTTGCCAATTTTATTATTCTGTCTATGTATATATTGAACAGCAGGGATGAGAGCACGCAACCTTGACGCACTCTCGTTTTTGTCTCAAATGCGTCTGTGATACCATTTGATGTTCTTACCACACATTGGCAGTCTTTATACAAAGCTCTTATACTTTCTAACAATTTGCATTTAATACTGATACAATACAATTCTAGCGTTTCCCATAGTACATCTCGGTTGACTATCAAACGCTTTCTCGTGATCTATAAATATTGCGTTTAGTTCGTAGTTTTATTCTATTGCTCTCTCTCTCTCGTTTGTCTTAGCGCGAACAAAACCTCTGTGCAGCTAACCCCTCTTCTAAAGCCAAATTGATTGTAGGATAAAACAACAAAAAATTGCATTTTGACCAACGTTCGGAGTCCCAGAATGATGGTTGATAAGGTGAAGATGTTGGCAAAATTGATATCCGAGCCTTACTTAGCGAATTGTCTTACCAGTATAGGGTAACCATGCAGTGGATACCCTCTCACTGTGGAATACCAGGAAATGAAAAAGCAGACCAACTGGCTAAAGAAGGTGCTGCCGAAGACCAACCAGATATACCAATCACCTACCATCAGAAAAAACAGATGATAAAGTCAATCAGAAAGCCACAAACACCAACACAAGATGACTATCACATTATGAACAGATCAGAACAAGTTATAATTCTACGTCTCAGAACAGGACACAACCGACTCCGCAGTCACATGTATACAAAGTTCAAGATTGGCAACACGGCCATGTGTACATGTGGACAGGCAGCACAGAGTGCCAAACATATACTTCAAGAGTGTTCTGAGCATGAAATGCTGAGGCAGACATATTGGCCAGAGGAAACAACACTGGAATCAAAGCTCTATGGGACACTGTATGAACTACAAAAGACAGTGAGTTTTATTAAGGAGACAGAATTACAGATATAGACATGTTTCAAGTGAACGAAAGAAGAAGAAGAAGAATATCCGAGCCTCCTCTCAATCTCCCCTATGTACATCATGGTACAATGTTTGCAAATGATGAAATAAAGGACATTACGGGACATATGTGTAAAACTTTCTTAAATAGTGAACGTGGCCTTAGGGAATGTGACGGAACACGTCTGTGTACCATATCATCATTTCTTGGAATGTGCACCGTGTGTTATTTATGTTGCATTATAATAAAACACTTCATTTTCATCCCAGTGGATGGTGTCATGTGACGTATTCCTTCCAGAACGTTGTCTTCCCAATGAACTCTCTGAACCTCTCTCTGTCTTGGGCGATGTGGCTTGCATTTTCTAGCGATGTAATCATATTATCTTTAATGTCGTCAGTCCTTGGTCTGCCCCTTATCCTCTGCCCAGGTACTCTTCCCTCCATTATTTGTCTTTCTAAACAGTTATGTCTCTTTATATGACCAAACAGGCGTAGTTTTGGTCTTCCGCCAAAATGGCCGACTAGAACGAATGTGTTCTCTTTACGGTGCTCGATTAACGGTTGTTTCTTCCCGAAAGTAATGGCAACCTACGGGAATATTGTGCCTAGAAATTTCCAATGGATTAACCCAGTGGATATATAAAAGAAAATAACTTACGTCTGCTGAAAGATAAGTATTAACTGTTGCTTCAGTTGTGGTCAGATGTGGCAACTCCTCTAAATCATGATCATCACACATGATTCGTGTCATGTAGCACTCACATTCCTGAAATCAAATCATCACACATGATTCGTGTCATGTAGCACTCACATTGCTGAAATCAAATCATCACACATGATTCGTGTCATGTAGCACTCACATTCCTGAAATCAAATCATCACACATGATTCGTGTCATGTAGCACTCACATTCCTGAAATAAAATCATCACACATGATTCGTGTCATGTAGCACTCACATTCCTGAAATCAAATCATCACACATGATTCGTGTCATGTAGCACTCACATTGCTGAAATCAAATCATCACACATGATTCGTGTCATGTAGCACTCGCATTCCTGAAATCAAATCAGCTGCTGTATATGTTCTTAATAAATTTACAACGTGCTTATTTCATTATTGTGTTAAAATCTGTCAATAATGCATGTTTCCAATTAGAGAGTTGCAGGTAGATGATATTTATGGCTGTGGGATACAGGCCGCATGCTCTTGCTATCACCACGTTATGTACCGGTGCGTTTTAAAATTTACTTTTAGAAAGGAAAAAGACAACTATTTTTACCGGTAGTCAAACACTGGACCTCATATCAGAGATGCACAAAATGGGGAGAACTCAAAGACTTGGCATATAAGAACAATTATCTTGTAGATTGTATTACTGATATCTTCTTCTTCTTTCCTTCCTCTTTTACCCTTTACGGGTGTCGAGGGAGATACAATGTTCTTGTTCTCGTTTTTCTGGCAGCTTCAGATAATGTTATTTGGTGTTCGTGTAATGTCTCTTTGATGTTGTCGATCCAGCGTACTCTAGGTTTACCCCTGGCTCTTCTTTCTGCTTTTCCTCTCTTCATATATGATTTATAAACTAATGAATCACAAGACATTCTTTCCAGATGACCAAGCCATTTATTTGTTGGTTTTGTATGTATTGTAGAATTGATATGACACCCACTCTTTCTCTTATGCCATCGTTTCTAATTATGTGTCTTCTGGTCACTCCTGTGGCTTTTCTCAGACATCTCATCTCTGTTGTAACCAGTTGTCTATTATGTTTTGTTGTTAAGGACTATGTTTGACATTGGTAGCACAGGGTTGGAATGAAGATACTTTGGATAAGATGTTTTTTTGTTGACATTGGTAGCATTTTGTGTTGCAATAAAGGGGATAATTGACCCAGTACTTGATTCGCTTTGCTACAACGAATGTCTATTTCGGTGTCCATCTTTCCATCTGAAGAGAATGTTACGCCTAAGTATTTGAAGGTGTTGGTTTGCTTAATAACTTGATTTTCCACTGATATATTTAGATTGTGTGTATCCCTTCCCATTGCCTTGGTTTCTGTTTTATCTATGCTTATCTTCATGTTGTTGTTCTTGCACTCGATGTCCATGGATGTTAGATGACGTTGAAGTTCAGTTTCTTAATTTGCTATTATAGCCTGATCGTCGGCAAAGAGTAGCTCTTTGGTATTTTTATTTTGCATCTTGGCTTTTCTCATAATTCCTTCGATATATGTGATGAACAGGAGTGGATATAATACTGATATAATAACACTTATCTTGTAGATTGTATTACTGACATAATAACACTTATCTTGTAGATTGTATTACTGACATAATAACACTTATCTTGTAGATTGTATTACTGATATAATAACACTTATCTTGTAGATTGTATTACTGATATAATAACACGTATCTTGTAGATTGTATTACTGACATAATAACACTTATCTTGTAGATTGTATTACTGATATAATAACACTTATCTTGTAGATTGTATTACTGATATAATAACACCTATCTTGTAGATTGTATTACTGATATAATAACATTTATGGATGAAATAGCTAAATTATACTAGCGTTAAATGTTTTATAACTTAACTAATGACATTTATTGTGCAGAGTTTATTACCCTATATGGACAAAGAAAACTGCTTGCAAGCACCTCCAGAGACTGGAGTAGAAGGGCGTATATCGTGTATGAAAGCGTTCTCATCTTGTCACAGTGTATATACACCTTCAACACAAATGTACTGTGTATTCAATGTTTAGGTTGAAACTAGAGATTGCAAATACACGAGTAATCTGTCAGAAAATTAAAGAAAGACTATGAAAACAAGTGGTCACGTACTACGTGTGAAATACAAGCGAGGGAAGTATAATGGTACAGAAATACAGACAATCAGGCCCGTAGGTAAGGGGATTTACCCCTGTCCTACTCCCCCCTACTAGCAAATCGGAACATGACTATCAATGATAGAAACTTGGCCAAAAGCTCAAATCCACCCTCACCCGTAGCACTTTTTAACCTGAAACACACGTACGCACGAATTACCTTTTTGTTTAGGTATTCCCCCGCTGCCGTGAAAAGAGCGTATCTACCTTTCAGACAATAAGTGCATAATTTACCTTGGATAAGTGGCGTGGATTGGGAAGAGATCACACGAAGTTCATCAATAGAAGAAATCGCCGAAGATACTGTAGTGAAGTGCATTTATTCTTGGCTAGACACCGTCATGTAGTGTGACGACGTAGGTGAGAACCTTGCTCAATAACTCAAGGTGCTAATACTGCTAATAAGGGATGAACATAAATTACACCATAATTGGGGGAGAAGGGGTGTGTCTTAAATTTAAAAAAATTGGGGGGACGGGAGAGGTCGGTTTTTTAATATTTCTTTTTTTACATATTTAAGCAGGAGCTCTCTGAATTATTGACTGTTGGCGGGGGGGGGGGGATGTCAAAATGATGATGAAGTTCCTCCTTCGCAAGCGAAGATGAGCATGACATTAAAAACATTAAATGCGATAGGAATTATAATAAAATAAAATAAAATAAAAAATAATTAAAATTGGTAATTAACTAATTTGGTTTGTGAGTTCGTAGATGCCCGATGAGTCCGATTCGTGTACGGAAAGTTCTATTGCAGTGCATGCAGGAGTGCTGAAGGTTCAGGGTAGAAGAATTTTCGGATTTGTCCTTCCGCTTCGTGCGCTTGTGGATTGCCTGCAGTGTTCTTTCTTTTTCAAATTTCGTGATGCCAGCAGTGATCTGGGTGTGTCAGGCTGAGCGATCAAGTGCTGTAGTCTCGCAGGAGCTAGGTTCGATGCTGTAGTGCTTGAGAGAGCTTTTTAGGTGATCCTACAAGCGCTTTTTCTGCCTTCCACTTGAAAGTTTACCTTCGCATAGCTCCCCATAGACATGATCTCTAAATTTAAATTGATGTCAAAATAGGAGAGAGCTGACTAAAATTGCCGTCATATATAGTTTTTTTTTGGCTCCAATTAAATTGTTCGAATGAAACCTTGTGGAAAAATGCGTGTATTACTTTTCTTGCAAGTAATTTTTTTTATAGATATAATTAAGCGGTAGCTATCTGACTTCTGGACAGTTGGGGGGGGGGGGGGGGCTCAAAAATTGTTGAGGTAATTTATGGACAGTCCCTAAGTTGAGTTAGCCATATTCGCCAACATCCTGGCTACAACTCACCACATAGAAGTCTCATCTCATGATTTTTGCTCGTGGTCTGTAAATCTAAACTTATTTGTTTTGGACATTAACTAGACACGACTCACTTTATACAACTATTTTATACAGCTCGCAAAGAGATTATATACCGGTAACTACAATTTACCTGTCATGTGTATCGTAAACGGCAACTAAGGAGGCTTTTTATCGTGGGGTTGGCTTTCCCATTCGATATAGGCTCAGATCAAGTTTCTCAATAATAAAGTATGTGGTCCCATAGGGAATCATCATATAAAGTGACACTAATCGACTTTTATTGGTGACTCTGTGTAGCCTATACGCTGTGTCGACAGCCAACATAAATTATGGGAAGAGTTAAATATCTTCACTTCATATGGATGATTTCTCGATGCCCACATGGCTGTTTTCTTGAGAGAAAGTTTCCTTAAAGTAACTATGCTGAAGGTATAGTTACAGAGCTATGCTGAAGGGAAATGTATTGTGCCGAAATGCGCAGACATTGCAGTCAAGTTGTAAAGTATGTTATATTACATTCCATTCTTCGGAGTACATCCTGTGACTCTGTACTAGTCTGAGAACGAACGCAGACGAGGATGCCCAAAGAGCATTCAGCTCATCTGTCAAGCAAGTGGTTAATAAAAAACCGTTTGACTATTACCGCATTCAGCCTAGGCCTATGCTGCATAAATATGGAGGCATTCCTCGACCTTCATAGAACATAAATCTTGGTGTCTAGTTTGCTTAGTAGAACCATTAACTTATCTCTACCTAGAATGCAGCCTATAAACAACCTTAGATATGCAGATGACACTGTTCTTTTAGCAGAAAGTAAACATGAACTACAAAGACTAATAGATCAAGTCAATAAATCAAGTAATGAATATGGACTGGACATAAATATCCAAAAAACAAAAACCATGATAATCAGCAAAGACACAGAAGAACAGGAGGTAAACATAAACATACAGGGAGAGAAACTACAACAAGTAAAACAGTATCAATATCTTGGACACATAGTCACAAATGATGGCAGATGTGAAACAGAAGTTAAAAGGAGAATAGGAATGGCTAAAAGTACCTTCAATGACATGAGGAAATTATTAATATCTAAACAAATTACAAACAAGTTAAAAATGTGAATTATAAAATGCTACATCTATTCCATATTAATGTATGGCTCAGAATCATGGACACTAAATAAACAATTAGAAGACAAAATTGATGCCTTTGAGATTTGGGTATATAGAAGAATAGGGAGAACATCATGGAAAGAGAAGAAAACAAATAAAGAGGTGCTAAAGACATTTAATAAGAAGAAAGAACTACTATTAGAAATAAATATCAGGCAAATAAAATACTTTGGACACATTAAAAGACATGACACCTTATTGAAGACCTTACTTGAGGGTAAAGTCAAAGGGAAGCGAGCAAGAGGTAGGCAGAGATACAAGTGGGAGAGTAACATCACACGATGGACAGGTTACAGTCTAGCAAAGTGCACCACCAAAACAAGAGACATGAGATGTTGGAGATACGTTGCAGCCAACCTTCGTTGCGGAGACGGCACTTGATGATGATGACCTAGAATGCAGTGGTCGACCATGATTTTCTTTTCCAAATTACACATTTTGATTAAACTCAAACCCCGATTAACAGCAATATGAAAACGAATGACCAAATCATACTACCTCAACTGCCAAATTCTGATGGTAGAACTGGAAGTAGAAATATATTAACAAAATACAAGCTTATTCCAGTACATACCAATGTGAAAGAAGTACGTTAACTAGGTAGAACTGTTCATTAGTACAGTTCAGTTTTCTGTATTGATAGCATTTGTCTATTCGCATGTATAATAGATAAGACGCACGACAATAGTGTTTACGTTCGTAATTGTGTGTGTGATTTAACAAAAATAAAATTGATCTGCTTCTTGTTCGTATTTGAACAAGTCTACACAGCAAGTCATTTTGTTGTGTAGACATGTTATCTAGTCGTGTTGTGTGTTACCATGGTTGCTGGTCCGCCTCTCGGCCTTGTATCTCAGACTTCAACATCAGTGATTGCTTGGACAGGAATATGTTCCTGCTCGAATTCAGGGATAACTCGACTAAGATCATTTCCCAGCCTCTATTGGCGGGACAAAGCCCCATCACCACTTCAAAAGTTGGGACCTCGTTGGGGTTTAAACTGATGAAGGCAGAGACGAGACAAAAAATAAAAGGATCAAAAGACGTACAAAATTGATCTCTTTGTTACTGGGATTACCCTAACATGTATTCCATCGCTTTCAAAGAAGCGCAAGCAACATGTTGATGTACCACTTATAGCACGTAACTCCGTAGCTTCAAGCGATAATCCAGAGGTATATCCGAAAAGTTACTTTGTAAATAAGTTGTTGCGAGACAGTTTTGAACTTACTACCTCTTGAGCACAATGTGAACAGCTTAACCAATAAATAAGTTATATTATTATTATTATTATTATCAGCAACATCATCGTTATTGCTGTTGTCATCGTATCACATCACCATCATCATCTTGATTGTTATCCTCAGTTTTATCATAATCATCTACATATTTTTCATTATCATTATTATTATCGTTGTCGTCATTTTAATCGTTACGTGATATAATTCGAATACTGGACGTGCGTCGTTCCACTTCGTTGATAGGGGTGGAGTACACATAAGCAAACCCGAGGAAAATGAAGGCAATCCTCGATGCTTTTTAGCTTTTGTCTTAAGCGTTAGTTTAGTCACGTGGCAATAGTTTGATTAGTCAATGTTTATCAGAGTCAACGTTATCGGCATCGTTGTCTTCACCATCATCATCATTATGTATCAGAAGGGCTGATAATCACAGTAACACTCACAGCACGTAACTCCGTAGCTTTAATCAGTAAGTAAAACTTATTTCTTGATTGGAAACCAGGATCAAGGGACATTCCCATAAGTGATCCGCTTTTCGTTCCACCAGCCATTCAAGAGTGAGCAGACTCAAAGTCCCAGTGACTCAAAGCCCCAGTGAGAGTCCTACTACTTGATCTTCGTAACTTTCTAGAGAGAATACAATTTCTCCTCTCATCCACGGTTTTCCTCCCATCTGTCATTCAATGTATGTACAACATAAACACCTCCCGAATCGTCATCTTCAGTAGGCCTACGTTGAATATCATCGTCAAACCGTGACCAATAGTCTTCTTCTTCTTATTTCATTCACTTGAAACATGTCTATATTTGTAATTCTGTCTCCAGAATTGTGTACTTTCACCAGACCTGTTCTGTTATACAGTGAAAACATAATGCACGCAATAGTTGATATCCCTGGAATATCAGTGGGAGGACACAACATAAATAATTTGAGATATGCGGTTGACATTGTTCTGATTGCAAAAAGTGAGGAAGACCTTCAAGAATTAATTAATGTAATAGTCACAGAAAGTAAAGAAAAAAAACCTCTTCCTAAATATAAAGAAGAGGTAATAGTTATTTCAAAGAAACAAAATACCACACCTTGCAAGATCAAAGTGAATGATATAGTATTAAAACAGGTCCACCAATTCAAATATTTAGACACAACGATCACAGCAGATGGAAGAAGTCCAACAGAAATAAGAACCAGAATAGGGCAGGCAAAAACAACATTCAGAAAAATGACAAATATATTATATAATATGACCCTGTCATTAGAGGTGAGAGAGTTCTGGAGTGCTATATAACTCCTATACTGACATCTGGGTGCGAGTCGTGGACAATAAATAAACTGGAATGAGGGAAATTAGAGGCAACAGAGATGTGGTTCTATAGAAGAATGCTGAGAATATCATGGACTGCCAGAAAAAGTAATGTGGAAGTGTTGAAACAGTAAAATGTGAAACGGAGATTAATCTATAATCTAAGAAAAAGACAATCTTCATTGTTTTGGCCACTTGCTCTTGCAAACATCCAATTCTACCCTTGCTCTTCTATTATACAGGTATGCTTTTACCCATTTGTACTCGTACATTCTACCAATCGTCTAATAAGACCTCACAGCGAAATCAAAACAATAATGAATCAGTCTCTTTACTTTGCGATTTTCGATTATTTCCGTGAACTTCATTGGTCTCCGTTGCCAGGCGACACAATTCATATAAATATTGATCAACGAAAATGGCGTCAATAATAATAAAACAAAATGTAGTTAAGAGGATTCTGCTGCGTGATTTGTTCCTGCTATTAGGTCATATTTGACAAATGGTATTTGACAATTGATGACCTGAAATTCTGATTTGGGATTACAATTCCTTTAAGATCTCAGGGGATCACCACTTGAAGTTTCGGAGTTTCATGAGTGGCACTCTTGGCACGTGACTTGCCACTTTCATGAGTGGTACTCTTGGCATGTGACTTGCCGCTTTCATGAGTGGTACTCTTGGCATGTGACATGCCGCTTTCATGAGTGGTACTCTTGGCATGTGACTTGCCGCTTTCATGAGTGGTACTCTTGGCATATGACTTGCCACTTTCATGAGTGGTATTCTTGGCATGTGACTTGCCGCTTTCATGAGTGGTACTCTTGGCATGTGACTTGCTGCTTTCATGAGTGGTACTCTTGGCATGTGACTTGCAGCTTTCATGAGTGGTACTCTTGGCATATGACTTGCCACTTTCATGAGTGGTATTCTTGGCATGTGACTTGCCGCTTTCATGAGTGGTACTCTTGGCATGTGACTTGCTGCTTTCATGAGTGGTACTCTTGGCATGTGACTTGCCGCTTTCATGAGTGGTACTCTTGGCATGTGACTTGCCGCTTTCATGAGTGGTATTCTTGGCATGTGACGTGCCACATTCATGAGTGATACTCTTAGCATGTGACATGCCGCTTTTAAAGGCTTAAAGGGTGTACAGGTGTGACTTAATTATTCTCGGGTTATTCCATGTACCTGAAACATGACTTAATTATACTCGGGTCGCTCCATATATACTGGCGCATAAGTTGCGGTGGGGGGGGCAGTAAGGAAGGGAACTGGCCACCCCACCTAATAGTTGCTGCGGCTTAGTACATCAAGAGTTATCTTCATCCCCGATGGCAAGTTGCTGCCAGGGGACCTACCTTTACCTTTATCCCATATGTACTCTACCGCTTTCAGCGAAGCTGTAAGCCACATGACTAGAGTACCACTCGTAGCACGTAACTCCGATATTTCAAGTAATAATTTCCAGGGATCTCCACTTTATAAACAAAACGTTGAGAGCGGGATCTGAACTCGCGAATTAGTGAACACAAAGAGAACGTCTTAAACACTACGTCAAGGATCTGCAACTTTCGATATGAAAGAATTGACCCCAGTTTGAATTTTTGGTCATTTTTACCTATGTGTTTGGACAACGACCAGCACCATGTATTCCCTTAGTGGTCTGTTGCTGCAAGTATGTCATTCACAGTATCCTTTCTTTTCGGTCTCTGATAGCTTAAATAGGAGTGATTTTAATGGTTATAGTGCATATTTCCCCTCAGGGCCGGTTTTAGGCCATTGCAACCTATGCGGCAGCATTGGGCCCGGCACTACATAGGCCCATAAATTAATATTATAATTTATTTTATTATCCTCTTCCCTACCGAGACTGGGCCCCGCGCAATCCGTTTCGCAATTGTTAGGGACGGCCCTGTTTGCCCTTACCAAACATTCCAAGCTATCCCAAGCGATCCCAACTCCGGGCGTAGTCAACAGAGACTGGGAACTAAGATTGGTCAGGCCATCCCTAAAGTCAAACAGGACCACAATTCTTCGCAATATATCTCTAGTGCTGAAGTAGGAGATATCAAGAGGAGACGCGCACCAGCAACCATGTCATCACTCAACTTGACTAGGTAACATGTCTTCACAACAACACAACAGCACAAATCTCACTGGTTTGTGCGGAGATGTTAGAAAAGTCCATTTCGACTTTATAATACTTTGCCACTAGTGGGACACGTATTTTCAGTTAAGCATCTGTGTATTTGCTGTCCTGTCTGCTTTTTTTTTCTGGCAGTAAGTTTTCTATGTGCGTCTCAGTGATGCTATGCGAGCTGGAGTTGCTCCTCCACATTGAGCGATTCTAAGGGAAGGATATCCAGAACGTGACATCAATACTGTAGCTCTGTAGAGATTCTTCAGTATCCTGTCCATGATTGTTCTCTTCAAGTCAGCGTTTATATATATATATATATATATATATATATATATATATATATATATATATATATATATATATATATATATATATATATATATATATATATATACAGTGTATGTACTATACAGTTTTTATACAGTGCAATACCTCTATAAAGCATTCTTTTATAACAAATCTCCCGATATAACAACACGTTTCAAAATCCCCAATTATATTTATTCTATATCGTTTGTACTGTATATAGTGAATTTCTGTTATTGCATACATATTTCGTCGGTACTAACCAAGTTGTTATAATGAGATTTGACTGTAACAAATTCAGCTAGACAATGACGTGTCTTTGATACGCTTTGGGATAAGTTACAATATACCCGGACATATAATAGATTTAAGGAACAAGTTACGATATACCCGGACATATCCTAGATTTAAGGAACAAGTTACGATATACCCGGACATAATCCTAAATATGTTAATACTGGCTTCTCTACAATCTATTTTATGGACAAGATGGACTGAGGGTCTCAAAGAAGGTGTAGATACTTGTTTGTCCACAGTCTCCCATGACATTCCCAGGTGCCAGTGAGAGCACCCAGGACTGCAAGCTCTTCTCCAGACATGTACAAACTAATCCGGCGGTGCCAGTAATATCAAAGACTGTGATAGATATTAAGGAAGAAAGAGCTAGCGGAAGGCGGGTAAGTTTGGTATATTGCAGGTCTAATTTATACAGATGTTGCAAGTTCTGAAAGGCCAGGTTGGAAATAATCGCCAAAGGGTTGTTATTTAAATATAAAAATATAATCTTAGAATTCTGTGGGAAGCTGGCATCAGTTAGCTCCGTTATAAGGTTAAAACTTAACTCGAGACCAGTGGTCGAGACGGAGATAGCTGTCCCTTGAACTGAATTAATAGAGTTCGAATTTAGAATGACGTTGTTTTCTGATTTAAAATCTAACACTGCGTGAGGAATGGATTGAAGGGAATTGAACGTTAAGTTTAGTTCGTGTAGAGCAGGTGGTAATGATCCGGAGCTGGCTTCTGATATCAAATTTCCTGTAAGATCTAATTGGACAATATGTGCCAGGAAATCTAAATCTGGAATAGCTGTTAGTTGATTTTGTTGAACGTGTAAGTCGTAAAGTGAGTCTCCGTAAAACGACAACGCAGAGCTTAATTGAGTTGAACTAGAAATATTATTATTCCTTAGAGATAAGAAAGATAAATTTCTTGATTGTGGTAGCCAGGCGACGTCAGAAATATGATTATTTTCTAAAGTTAACACAAAGAGATTGTTAAGTTTTGATAGAGTTCTAGGAACTGATGTTAAGGCGCTGTTTACAATAGACAGACTTTTCAATGTATAAGACATTGCGTCTAGAGCGTTGTCCGGAAGAAAAGAAATAAGACTTCCTGATAGATTGAGATCTGTTAAATGTGAGTAATTCTGCATCCACATTGGCCATGTTGTTAAACCCACATTTTCTAATGTGAGTTTCTCCACAGTTGATCCCAGGTGCCTCATAGCTTCCTCGTTCCAGTTCTGAATGGATGAATTGTAAATATGCAGATTTTTAAGGGTGTTTAAATGAAGAAAAGCGTCAGGAATTTGCACAAAACTTGCGTTTGATAAAGTTAATGACTCAAGTGTTTCTGTCATTTCATTGAACGCAGTGTAAACAATGGTTGTCAAGGAAGTGTCCACCAAAGATAACAACGTCAGATTGCCAGGTAAACTTCCTCCTGGGATCACAGTCAAAGGATTTCTCTGTGGATAGTTAGTACATATTTATACCGCAATTATTACGTTATAACGATAGTTAGTTCATATTTATACCGTAATTATTACGTTATAATGATAAATATAAGTAGGAAGCCAGAGGACAATTTTTAAAAATTCTTGAGACTAACGGGGATTGAACCAGCCCGTTCAACGGCACCAAATCGCCTAGCAACTATTGAACACGCGTTCTTCCGTACTTGACTAACCGCATCTCCAAAAAAAGATGCGATTTCATCAAGCCTTTCAAACCGTGCACACAAAGTCACCAGAACGGACCGATCGAGACAAGGACTATTACAACAACAACAAACATCCCGTACAGGTATTGAAATATCCTCAGTAACAACAAACATATAACATAATATCCGTATTAGTTATACAAGGGCCGAAAGGTCTTCTTGTAAACATGGATAACATATACAGACAATACAATTTTGATTCGAGTAATTGTTTATACAAGTAAATATAAGTAGGAAGCCAGAGGACAATTTTTAAAAAATCTTGAGACTAACGGGAAATAAAACAACCTTCTATTTTATGTGCTGTCAATCATTTCCGATACCATTGTCCTGGCATGCCACACTGCTAGATTGTCAAGCATCTTCTCTCTTCGCCTTCCCCTACAATTCTTGCTTTTCAACTTGTCTGTTGTCATGACATGTTCCATGTTTCTTCTTCTCATGATGTGTCCAAAAAATGTAGACTGCCTCTTACTTGTGCGGGTAAGCAGCTCTCTTGTTGAATTAACTTCTTTCAAAATATCTTCTTTGCTCTTTTTATCTGTCCATGATATTCTTAACATTCTTCTATAAAGACACGTCTCTACTGCCTCAATATAGTTTTTCACTATCTTGGTAATGGTCCATGATTCACTTCCATACAGCAATATTGATTCTATATAGCTTTCTTTTCTTCTTCTTCAGCGTTCATTCTCTAACTCCCGCTGGATCTCCCTTGAATCATGACCATGGTCCTACTAGATTTCCAGCAGGATGTAATCCAGAGTGAAAATTGTTGTGTCGCCGTTTTATTTGCGTCAGTCGTCCGACACATACGTCTTCGGTGTGTATATAACTTCTAAAAACTCTCTTTCTCACTTCTATTGACAAAGTATCCCAACACAGAAAATGTAAAATACAACAAATTTGGTGGAGATAACTTACGTCCAAAAAAAGTGTAGTGAAGAATGTATTGTCTTGTGTCAAGATTTGCGGCATCGATTGTAACTCTAAGTCGTGGCACATGATGTCAAAACTGAGGCATGTACATTCCTGAAATAGAAGGTTTCGTAGTGAATGTTTCTGTCTGTCAATTAATTTACCCACCATTCAGTGTGTCGATCTGTCTACTGAAGCAATGCTTTGACATTTACTTTTGGTCAAAAGTGGTAAACATGGTGGCAAATGGTTTATTTAATAAAGATGACACTATTCAGGAGGTCACTGTTTCTAATCAATCATTGACTAGACAACAGATGATAATTGATGGTGCTATAATGATAATTGATGGTGCTATAATGATAATTGACGGTGCTATAATGATAATTGACGGTGCTATAATGATAATTGATGGTACTATGATGATAATTGATGGTGCTATAGTGATACTTTATGGTGCTATGATGATAATTGATGGTGATATGATGATAATTGATGGTGATATGATGATAATTGATGGCGCTATGATGATAATTGATGGTGCTATGATGATAATTGATGGTGCTATGATGATAATTGATGGTGCTATGATGATAATTGATGGTGCTATGATGATAATTGATGGTGCTATGATGATAATTCACAACACAACTTACCTTTATGTTTTCTAGAGCTTGGCCAATACAACGTTGCAGTACACTGTTACATTTCATCTTAACAATACATCGTTATAGTACAAAGTTACAGTTCACCGTTACAATACATCGTCACATAACGACTTTATAATACATCGTTAATATACATAGTTACAATACATTATTACAGTACATCGCTACAATACATTATTACAATACATCGCTACAATACATTATTACAGTACATCGCTACAATACATTATTACAATACATCGCTACAATACATTATTACAGTACATCGCTACAATACATTATTACAGTACATCGCTACAATACATTATTACAGTACATCGCTACAATACATTATTACAGTACATCGTTACAATACATTATTACAATACATCGCTACAATACATTATTACAGTACATCGCTACAATACATTATTACAGTACATCGCTACAATACATTATTACAGTACATCGCTACAATACATTATTACAGTACATCGCTACAATACATTATTACAATACATCGCTACAATATATCATTACATCACACTCTGAACAACTTATATATGATTGGGTTTTTTTAGAAGCTACTGGAAACATAAAACTCTTACCCACATACATCACGTGAGCCACTGCCTATCAGAATGTAATGTATATATACAAATTAATATCATCATGAACCCGTAACCCTTCCGCCTTCAGGGTCGTAGGGGTACCATATTGGAGTCTTCCAGCAATTTCTATCATCAACGATGCGGAGGAGTAAGGAAAAATCTTGTCCTATCCACTTCTTGATATTGTCTGTTCCTGTCTTTATGTATTCCTCATCTGCTTCTTCCTCCTTCGACAATTCCCTGCAGTATTGTTTTTGACAGGGTGTCATCTCTGCATACATGTCCAAACTATGCTAGTTTTCAGCGTTTCACAAATGAAAGCAATGGTCCCTGAACACCTGCATACATTTCTATTTTATTTCTTACGTACAAGTTCATATTATACTGCCTATAGGAAATTCGTAGAATTCGTCTTGTATCATTTGTACTCGAAAGCCTGTAAACGTCTCTCCATGTCCGCAGTGAATGTCCAACTCTCACAACCATACAGCACAGAAGAAACCACCAGCGACTCGTATTCATGTATGAGTGTGCGAATATGTGTGTATGCATATGCACGTGTATGTATATATATAAAACGGAATACAACCTTGTATGGGCAATCTAGTGCATCAACCATAGTCGTCAAGAGTAGAAGACGAACGACAATGCACCAAATCGGGTACATTTTAAAGTGATATTGAACCTGTAAAAGTGAAAGTACATATATATATAATTCTAGTGGAATGCTAAACCTGGTTATGAGGAAAAACAGATACAATTTCTACAGATTATATTTGCTAGCATGAAAATGCCAGTAATATACTGACAACGAGTCACATGACAGGTAATTTTCATTTGCTGTCATATGTTCTAATAAAATATTTTAGCCGAAACGTGGTAATATGTGCTTGCGTTTTATTCTTGGTAAAACGTTTGAACTATTTGTTAACGTTGCACTTTTCCCATTTTTTTTCTTAAGTATGTGTCTCATATTACTACAGCCATAATCCAGTTTGTTGTATCTTTCCAGTTAGTTGAATCTTTCCAGTTTGTTGTATCTGTCCAGTTTGTTGTATCTTTCCAGTTTGTTGTATCTTTCCAGTTTGTTGTATCTTTCCAGTTTATTGTATCTTTCCATTTTGTTGTATCTTTCCAGTTTATTTTCCCAGTTTATTGTATCTTCTGAATTTATTGTATCTGTCCAGTTTGTTGTATCTTTCCCGTTTGTTGTATCTTTCCAGTTTGTTGTATCTTTCCCGTTTGTTGTATCTTTCCAGTTTGTTGTATCTTTCCAGTTTATTGTATCTTTCCAGTTTGTTGTTTCTTTCCCGTTTATTGTATCTTTCCAGTTTGTTTTATCTTTCCAGTTTATTTTCCCAGTTTATTTTATCGTCCCAGTTTATTGTATCTTCCCAGTTTATTGTATCTTTCCAGTTTGTTGTATTTTCCCAGAGATTCATTGACCTGATCTGGTCAATTAAACAAAGTAGCATGAGTACAACACGTCTGTTTCTTTAATCAAAAGTCCCCGTATCAACATCTAGAGATCACATCCTATCTTGTTTGGGACAATTAATTTCGTTCTCAAACTCCTGCTTAGTCCAGAATGTAGTCCAGAAAACGGAATCTAGGCTGTCATGGTTTGCAGTGTGAATGGTTTATCTTTACTTTTCGATCAGACACCTCCGACTTAAAAATGGCTTTTGTGTCACTTTGAACAAAAGAATAGGACATCGAACTTCACCCCCACATCTCCTTAGTCGCTTTTTACGACATTCTTGGCAGGTCCTAGGTTTTTAATTTTATAACTACAAACACCCATGCGCTGTCGGGGCCGGATTGTGTGACAGAAAATAGGTACACAGTTACCTGTCAGGCATTTTGTAAGAGGTTGCTATGGAAGTTTGGGACATGTATGCGGATGTGTACCTATGGTGACGCATCAAAATGATATGGGCTATTGTCACACAGAAAGACACAAGTATCGCAGGTAGCTTCAAAACATGACATAACGTATTCATAATCTGGACTACGTCCTGTTAATCTGCAGGAGTTTGAGACAACGCAGATGAAACAAAAGAAGAAATATTGAAAAGGAAATGTCGAAGACTGGGCTGTAGATACTGTATTTTAGTAAAGTGTGTGTCTGGTTGGGGAAGGGGAGGGTGTCTTTCGCCTATAAAACAACTAATCCATCTTCACGTGTGATTCCATTGTTTTTTCCATAAAGAACTTAATAAGAAGATGGATGCCAAATTGGATGAGAAAATTGCTGAGAAATTTATTCAGAAAATTTTCATGAGAAAATTGATGAATAAATTTTCATGAAAAAATAAATTAAAATTTCATGAGAATATTGATTTTCTGAATAATAATAATAATAATAATAATAATAATAATAATAATAATAATAATAATAATAATAAAAATAATAATAATTATAAATATAATAATAATAATAATAATAATAATAATAATAGTAGTAGTAGTAGTAGTAGTAGTAGTAGTAGTAATGATATTAATACGACCCATAACCCGCCAGGGTCGTAGTTGTGTCACACTGCAGACATCAGTACAAAAAGTTATCCAAACATCTCTATCTTCAGAAATTCGGAGAAGTGTAGAAAATCGTGAACAGAACATGCTTTGATGTTATGAATCCAGTATGTTCTGTGTGATACTCTTCTCCTCTACCCTCGACTGTTCCTTACAAAATATTTTTTTGCCAATAATCCAGTGTAGCATTTCCATAGTCAGAGTTTTATTCGGCGGCGCCCAAATCAACTTCCATATTTGGCTTATCGGCAAGCAGACGAAAACACAGCTGTTATTCAACGCCATTTTGGCTGGAAAATTTTCTTAAGGGGGTGTGGGTTTTGAATTTCTCATCCGCCCCCTCCCCTTTATCTACGAGCTTGGTTGAGGCATGAACATCTCAAATAAAGACCTTCCAACAGAATTAATTAGAACCCCATTCATTACGTCTTTTAATTATTGTTGCGCTTTCGATTAGTCACTATTTACATACTTTGAATCGCATGAAAAAAATAGCCAAGGCGATTCCAAGTATATAAATAGTGATCAACCGAATCATAACAATAATCAAAAACGTAACGAATTAGGTCTTAATTACTTCTGTTAGAAGGTTTTCTATACCACCGAAGGTCTCGGGTGAGGAACATATATAAATATAGCCAATATAAACAAGGAAATGACAGATAAATAAAGCCGTTCTCACCTGCAACACTTGCTCCCTTGTTCGGAAAACAGGAACCAACGGCACATTTCGCGTTCTGAGTAGATAAGTCAAGCCGTGTGTTCTTATCTGTATCACGTTTTTCATTTGTGCATTTATACATAGAAAGTTATGTCTTAATTCTCAGTAAAGATTACAGTATATTGTCATACAGGTCTATCATAGAAAGTTGTGTCTTAATTCTCAGTAAATACAGTATATTGTCATACAGGTCTATCATAGAAAATTGTGCCTTAATTCTCAGTAAAGAAAGACAGTATATTCTCGTATAGGCCTATCATAGAAAGTTGTGTCTGCATTTCAATACAGTGGCCATCATCAGGTGGCATATCCTGAACAGGATGTAGCAGTCATCAGTCATCCGAAACCAGTCTATCTTGAGCTAGTCTTCCTGCTTCTGTTATTGTCATGTTCAGGTGGACTCTGATGTCTTGCGTCCATCTCAGTGTTACCCAACGTGGGGCCCACGCTCTACAGGAGGTCAATTTCATTGTTCAGGGGGGCAATAAAAAAAAATCGTAATAAGGCTTCATTTAGGAATAATTCAATTGTTTAATATAAAACATATGTATGTTACATATGGAGGAGGGGGGGGGGGTAGGGGAGGTAGGACATGAGAATTTGAGAAATACTTAGGTGGGGCATGGTGAAAAAAAGGTTGGGAAACACTGGTCTATCTTCTTCTTGGTCTGCCTCTTGCTTGTCTTTCTGGTAGCACCCCCTCCAATATGGTTTTCTCTAGGCCGTCATGGCGTTTGATATTGCCAAAATATTGTGGTTTTCGGAAAAGAAGTTGGCATGCTATTTAGCCAGCTTTCTTTTACATTCATTTCTCTCAGGATGGCTACATTGGTGATCTTTTTGATTGACGTAATCTAAATATTTTTCTGTCACATTTTTTGCTGTCAAATGCTGCTATTTTATTTTTCACTTTGTTTGTAATTGTCCAGGATTTCTGATAGTGTATCCAACGCCCATATATTTCCACTGGGAATATGCAAGCTCTTAGGAATGTTAGTTTTGTTGTTTTGCAGCTGCTCAGTCATATGTTTTTCATTTGTATCAGCTTCTTTGAAACTATAGCCAGCCTCCTTTCGACTTCTTCATAGCAATCTCCGTTACTGTTGATAAGAGAACCAAGGTATTCAAAACTGGTGACTCTTCAAATTCGCTGTTGTTGATACTGATTGAGAACTTGCTAGTGGTTTTGTCGCTTGTCATAAACTTGGTCTTGTTTCCATTCAGAAATAGGTTTTGTTTTTCACTAATGTTCTTTACTGGAGTTTATGAGTTGTTGGATACCTGCTTGACTGTGTGCCAATAATGTTGTATCATCAGCATATCTTAGTTCTGGTATCTCTGATCTCCGATGTTGAGTGGGTCGAAGTTATTTCTTTGTTGGTCGTTTCTTACATTTCTCATTATGTTCTCTGCATTTATGTTGAAGAGATATGGTGATAGGAAACATCCTTGTCTGACTCCTTTTTCCACGCTGAACCAATCAGATGTTTTACTATTTACCATCACGGTTCTTTCTGGTCTTAATATAATGTTTTTATGAGGTGGATCAGGTGTCGCGGGAAACCCATGTTCTTCGTGATATTCCAAAGTTTTTGATGTTGCACACAATCGAATGTTTTGGTTTAGTCAATGAAGCATGTGTAGATGTCAACATTAAATCCTCTGCATTTCTCTATGATGTTCCGCATATTGAAAATATGGTCTCTGGTGCCTCTGCCATGTCTGAAACCTGCCTGTGCTTCATTTAACTATTTTGTTGTCCAATTTATGCTGCAGTCTTATACACATAATAGCCAAACCTGCCAATACATCTGTTCTCTCATTGCCTTGAATATACGCATGATCAGGCACAGAAATGAATATGACACCTTCCAATTTTGACAAGTCACAGCATCAAGTCACAGCATCAAGTCACAGCATCAAGTCACAGCATCAAGTCACAGCATCAAGTCACACCATCAAACCATTGTTCACGAATACAGCACGTTTGTTTGTTCCCCGATAATGCTCATTGAGTCGCTGAGTTTACAGACAAGAGCTGCACACTGCGTTTACATCTAGCTCAAAACACTGGTCACTGCCATAACGTCCATAGTCATGCTGTTTGTAGTTATAGCTAAATATTCACTTTTCTCTCTAATAGTTCTCCATACAGGCTTCGCTGTGATGGCCAACGAACTACACAAACCTCTAACAACAGAACCATCAGTGTATCACATAAACTATATCACCATTCTTGGAACTATCACTTATCAATGCCTGAACTTCAGATTTATCAGCAGTAGGACAACTCTTACTACAATATCTATGAAGTTACATCCCTTGATTGCTCCGCTTGGCATACACAGATCAACGCTGGCATCACAAACTTCGAACAAGAAAGAACACTGCGGGCATTCTATCAGAGACAGAAACGGAAGGAAAGATCTGAAAATCTTCTTACTCGGGACCCTCTGCATGCACGCACGAACTACAACAGATTTTTCCTGGCACGAATCGGACTCCTCGGGCATCTACGAACTCACAAACCTAAACCAAAACAAACAAATGCAATTATGATTTTAATCATTTTTCGTTTCATATGTTTATTGTTTTTCATGCCATGCTCATCTTCTTTTGCGTATGACATACATCATCATCATCACCAACAGCCATCACCACCCGAAAGGAAGCATGGCAATCTACTGAAAGATTTATCTATTTCACACCATGTGTGGGGTGCAAAGGGAACGCATTGCTCTAGGCGGACCCAGGGTTAGCAGATAACCAAGATCCCAAATGTACCTCCTCGCGGTGCACCCTGGTAACAGAAACAGCAGCTCGAGATGATTCTGGCCAAAGCATTTGGGGATCGTGTCTGAGAGTGTGGAGGTAGCAGATGGAAAGAGAATTGACTGCAAAAGAGACAGAGAATATCTCCGACACCACCAGCAACACCACATACAGCGACACTGTCGACATACAGTGAAGCTAGTTAGTCAAGTCCAAACATTGGAGGGGCAGCCAATGGAAAAAGCATGAAAAGGTGGGTGCATGGCGACAGACAGATCGATTTCATACTGAGTGCTATGAAAAAATGAAAGGGCAGAACAGTGCTAGAGGGCAGCGCTAACTGCAAATAGTAAGTGAAAACGATTATGGAAATGGGAACTACAAGCTCTGTTTGCTCGTGACGAGCTTCTAGTTACTTGATTTCCTTATAGGCAGAGACCCATACCCAATAATGGTCGTCCAGCAAAGCAAAATGACCTCGTCTAACTCTAATGTCGAGTCTTCCTATACCGGAAAAATGCTCGCAAAGAGAAAGGGTGCCGTAACCGATAGGCTCAGGCACACAAAAAAATGGATAATAATAGCAGTCCTGGTCCAACTCTACTGTCACGCTTTCCTATACCGGAAATACACTTGCAGAGAGAAAGGGTTCCGTACCCGATGGGCTCAGGCACAAAAGAGACAACAATTTTAGCCCTGGCCCAACTCTACTGTCAGGTTCTCCTATACCGGAAATACACTTGCAGAGAGAAAGGGCTTAGTACCTGATGGGCTCAGACGCTATTGGGACAAGGTTTCTCAGCTCGAGAACGACTTGTTCTCAATCGCGTGATGTGAGACTCGAACTTGGGCGAGGGGTTCACGATATCGGTGAAGAACACCTCGGCTAAGAAGGCGAAAGAGTCAGGGTCCAACTCTTCTGTTGAGTTCTTCCTCTTAAGGAACCAGGCTCACGGATGATAAACGGTTTAGTACCCGATGGGCACAGGCACAGTACGTCCAATTACACGAGGCAAGTTCATAGACAGTGGAACACCTCGTGCGAGACAGAAGTGAGCAAAAAATCGTCTGGGCGAAGAGTCACCACACACACGCGTGCCTGGCGACAGATAGGGAGGCTGTCACAGGCTAGGGTAGCCCACCGAATTGTCAAGGCATGCCGAAATCGTATGTGCTAGGCCTACAAGGCGCATAACGGTAGGACAACGCAAACACGCTCCCGGCGGAAATCGCACGGATATCCATGCTGATTACAATGGAGCGAACGCAAAACAAACAACAAACACCATGTGCCACAACCGCCAGTGCATACATATTCTGTATAAAATAGGCCCGAACTGGACTCCTTTGGCACTCTACGAACTTACATGCCTAAATCAAAACAGAAAAAAACTAATGTGTTTATGTTCCCATGAATTTTCCGTCACGTATGTTTATTGTATATTATGCCATGCTCATATTCGTTTGCGATAACTGTCTGATTAGACGGTTATAGCTGAAATGGAGAAGAGAATACAGACTTGTGGAAACACATGTTACAGACCAATGTTGCACATCCATTATACAAAACATAAAACGAACACATACGGGTAAAGCACAATAATTACGCTTGCAGGCCAACAAGAACATCTCATGGCAGTGGTGAAGTGACGCAAACTTGTTTGGTTTGGCCATGTGATCAGGCACGGTTTCCTTTCCAAAACTATCTTGCAGGGAACGGTTGAGGGTGAAGAAGAAGCGGGCGTAATAGGAAAGTATGGATTGATTAATGTTAAAGACAGTACAGGGTTAAGATTCTCCACACTTAAACAAGGAACTGAGAAAAGTGATACATGTTATAATAAAGTAATAATGCTACTGAGAAGTATATCACATATTAAAAAATAAATAACAATAAACAAAGCAAGACGGACTATTTCCACGTTGCGTTTCAACAGGGACCTTTTACAAGAAATTAATACAAACTAGAAGCAGAAGTGAGAAAAGAGAGCCAAAGCGAAATTTTTGTGCTGATGTTTCCAGAGTTGCACTCCTACAACACCGAAGAGCTATATATTTGATTATGATAATTATGTTAGAAATAACAACCTCTGTTTATTCCATAAAACATAAATTTCTGTTGCTTGGTTGCTGATCCAGCGGTCAATGGAAAGAAATTTATGTTAAAGAAATATTAACTACACTTGAAAGGTAACAAAATACAGCACCAGGACCAGATGGAATTTGGTACGAGGATCTAGAGAAGAATGAAAGGGCAAATTGGAAAGCTGGAAAAAATATTTAGCAATAGTTTGTTGAACGGCAATACCGAAGCGGTTTGGATGCACAGCTACTTGATTCCATTACCCAAGCCTGATAAATATGACATGAAGGTGCAGGGATACCGGATGATAACCACGCAGAACACCGTTGGCAAATGGATGATAAATTGTTGGATGGACATTGTCTTGTCATCTAGAGTAAGATGTTACTAACAACGCTCGGTGGGTATCGTCCTAACAACGCTTGGTGGGTATCGTCCTAACAACGCTCGGTGTGTATCGTCCTAACAACGCTCGGTGGGTATCGTCCTAACAACGCTCGGTGGGTATCGTCCTAACAAGTAAAACGGATGTAATGAAGCTGTCCTTGCACATAATGTATTTGAAGATTTCGACTCACAGATGGAGACATGTACTACAGCAGTAGAATCTTGAAAACGCGTACAATAGAGTGTCATTGGACTATCTAATGAATCAATTTTCACCTCTAGAAGTAACCTCCTTTATTGTTGTTGGGTTGCTGATGCCCTGCTTCAGAGACAAGTTGTTCTTAAATGTGGTTGTTAGGCATCCACACCAACAGTCATAAGCTCTGGACTTCCACAGGGTTCTCTATTATCACTAATATTGTTGATTGTGTACACAGTATAAATACCAGGTAAACAGATGACAGGGACAGGTAGAACTATGTCATATACTGATGATATGTTGGTGTATATGAAGTTTAGAAATTGAGAGTTGTATGTCAGGGAAGTACACAGTGAGTGAGATCACATTGGGGATTAGTGCAGTCATGCAGGTGCATTAGTTAATCCGTCTAGACATCACATTGGGGATTAGTGCAGTCACGCAGTTGCATTAGTTCATCCGTCTAGACATCACATTGGGGATTAGTGCAGTCATGCAGGTGCATTAGTTAATCCGTCTAGACATCACATTGGGGATTAGTGCAGTCACGCAGTTGCATTAGTTAATCCGTCTAAAACATCTGTTACCTGGTTATCTATGAAATAATCACATTGTAAATACCTCAATGTCGTGTATCTTTCTGTGTGGAAGTTACGTTCGTAAGTAACCAACAATGAAATATTTGTTGGTCTTGTCAATAAGTAACCAACAATGAAATATTTGTTGGTCTTGTCAATAAGTAACCCGCAATGAAATATTTGTTGATCTTGTCAATAAGTAACCATCAATGAAATATTTGTTGGTCTTGTCAATAAGTAACCATCAATGAAATATTTGTTGATCTTGTCAATAAGTAACCAACAATGAAATATTTGTTGGTCTTGTCAATAAGTAACCAACAATGAAATATTTGTTGATCTTGTCAATAAGTAACCAACAATGAAATATTTGTTGGTCTTGTCAATAACAGTCTGAGCTGTCAGTGATCATGTTGGTCACACCATTTCAAGGGCAAGAAAAGGTCTCTTAATGAAAGTAAAGTAAAATGTGGTAGTAGATAGTTCAATGGCCGTTCGTCTAAGAAGATACACAACATCAGACGATGGTAGAAGTGGGCATGTGATTCATTGTGCATACTGCAGAAGATACTGTGGAACATATATTGTTCTTTCGATAAATGTATGGCAAATCAAATCATTGCTATTCAATCAATCAATCAATAAAACCCATAACCCTTCAGGGTCGTAGGGGTACCACATTGGAAGCTTTAGCACACAGAGTCCTCCAGCGAATTCTATCCTCAGAGATGCGGATGAGTGTGGAAATATCTAGCCCTGTCCATTCCTTGATGTTTTCTGTCCATGTCTTTATTTGTCCTCCTCTGCTTCTTCCACCCTCAACAGTTCCCTGCAGTATTGTTTTTGACAAGGAATCGTGCCTGCATACATGTCCGAACCATGCTAGTTTTCGAATTTGAATGTCAAGTCACATCATTGCTATACTAGGCATGTCAAGTTACATCATTGTTATTATATGCATCTTATTCGTTAATAATTAGTTAATAAGACCGAAAACCCGTCAGGGACGTAGTGGTGCCACACTGGGGACATCACTACAAAACGATCCGCAACAAACTCTATTCTCAGCCATTCGGAGAAGTGTAAAAAAAATCACGCTCAGACCATTCCTTGATGTTATCAATCCAGGATTTTATCTTTCCTCCTCTCTTCCTTCCACTCGCAACTGTTCCTTGCAAATTAATTTTAGAAAGCGAGTAGAACAAGGGAAATAAATGCACCATGTAGCCATAGGTAGCATTGTTAGCTTTCAACATTTCAAATATAATTTTCAAGATTTAGCGCCGATCTGGTAACCAAGGATACAGTGAAATTGTTCTTTTATTGACTTGGACCGTGTTTGTCAATCAGGACAACTGGAACTGAGGATAGAGAAAAATTCATAAATACTCATTATACCACATGTACCAGCAACATTTTGCTGAGGAAGAGATTTTATCCAGACGCCTAAAATCTTCTCTTCGCATGTACACACGAGTTGAGTAGCTCCACTAAAATCAAGCCGTTTGAGACTAGTCAATGAAGTCAATCCTAACGGTAAACGTGTTAGTTTTGTATCTCCTATAAAAAGTTGAACAAGATGTGGCAGAGTTTTGAAAGCATTTCTAGAAATTGTTGTGAGTGGGTTGTTGTTTAATCTTAACATGTTCAAACTGGAATTATCTGGGAAACTTGTGTCGGTTAGCTCAATAATAAGGTTATATCCGAAGTCTATAGTTTGCGTGATGACCGGGATGTTTGTCCCTTGTATTTCTTTGATGGTGTTCGATGCAAGTGTTAGGTCGGTTAATGAATTTAAAATTGCGATACAACTCGGAATAAGAGATAGGGTGTTGTGTTCCAACGTCAGTCCTTGAAGTCCAGCAGGTAGAGATCCTGACCGTGGGTCACCTATTAGGTTGTGGGACAAATCTAGCGTTCCAAGGTGCAGAAAATGTAAATCTGGAATTGATGTTAGTTTATTATTGACAATATCAATACCAGGAAGGGAATTTGAATAAGTTCGAAGTGATTGGCTTAGCTGATTAGCGTTGAATATATTATTGTTGTTCAGTGATAGGGTACTTAGTTTGTTTGATAATGGTAGCCATGTTGTGTCTGTTATTTTATTTGAGTCAAGATATAAACTCTCTAGGACTGTGAGTTTAGAAAGAGCTTTGGGGACTGAAGTTAAACTGTTGCCAGTTAGCGTTAGACTAGATAAACTATTAGCCATAGCGTCTAGTGCATTATCAGGGATGCTGGTCAAGAAACAGTTAACAATGTTTAACTCCGTTAAGTGAGAGTAGAACTGAAACCAACTAGGCCACGTTGTCATGGTGATATTTGTGAGTATTACTGATTGAAGCGTTTGACCGATATATTTCATTACATCGACATTCCAGTCTTTGATTGGTGTATCGTCAATTTCCAAGTATTGAAGAGCTTTTATTTGGAGAAAAGCATCTGGGATCTTAATGAAATGAGCACCGGAGAATGAAAGAGATTGTAGAGTTGAAGCTGATTCGTTGAAAGCGTTGTCGTCGATAGTTGTTATTGGGTTGTCTTTTAAAGAAATCTCCGTTAGATCAGATGGTAAACTTTTTGCTGGAATTGTGGTGATCTTGTTTGTCTGTGGACAAAAAAAGTGGTATCAGTTACAGAATGCAGATTGTGTGTATGTGGGTATATCTACAACGTGAGATATTGCGGAACATCTTGAGTTGTGTGTATGTGGGTATATCTACAACGTGAGATATTGCGGAGCTCCGAGTGAATTTTATTTTTTCATAATTTGGTGGTCTAAGTCGTGGCCAATCGCTAGATAAGACCTACCAGCAGGATCAAAACAGGCCTTCCTACATGATGTTTTCGAATATTGCTGTGATTTTTCGATGGTTACTATCAATATACTTTGTGTAACCTGCCACCACACTTCAACGAAATTCATGGAAACACTGAAAAACATGACGTCTAAAGGCTTGTTTGAATTCTGTTTCCATATCTTGGTACTCTCTAAAGAACTCTTTAATGAGCTCTCTAAGATGGTCTATTGTACTTTCGATGATTCTCTCTAATGTTCTTTCTAATGTGCTCACCAAGGTTCTCCCTACAGTTATCTCTAAAGTGCTCTTATTTGTGCTCTCTAAGATAATCTCAAAGGTGCTCTCTAAAGTGTTATAATTTGCTCTAAGGTACTCTCTTATGTGCTTTTAATCATCATTATCAAGTGCCGTCTCCGCAACGAAGGTTGGCTGCAACGTATCTCCAACATCTCCTGTCTCTTGTCTTGGTGGTGCACTCTGCTAGACTGTAACCTGTCCATCGTGTAATGTTACTCTACCACTTGTATCTCTGCCTACCTCTTGCTCGCTTCCCTTTGACTTTAACCTCAAGTAAGGTCTTCAATAAGGTGGCATGTCTTTTAATGTGTCCAAAATATTTTATTTGCCTGATCTTTATTTCTCTTAGTAGTTCTTTCTTCATATTAAGTGTCTTTAGCACCTCTTTATTTGTTTTCTTCTCTTTCCATGATGTTCTCCCTATTCTTCTATATACCAATTTCAAAGGCATCAATTTTGCCTTCTAATTGTTTATTTAGTGTCCATGTTTCTGAGCCATACATTAATATGGAATAGATGTAGCATTTTATAATTCTCATTTTTAACTTGTTTGTAATTTGTTTAGATATTAATAATTTCCTCATGTCATTGAAGGTACTTTTAGCCATTCCTATTCTCCTTTTAACTTCTGTTTCACATCTGCCATCATTTGTGACTAAGATATTGATACTGTTTTACTTGTTGTAGTTTCTCTCCCTGTATGTTTATGTTTACCTCCTGTTCTTCTGTGTCTTTGCTGATTATCATGGTTTTTGTTTTTTGAATGTTTATATCCAGTCCATATTCCTTACTTGATTCCAGACTTGATCTATTAGTCTTTGCAGTTCATGTTCACTTTCTGCAAAAAGAACAGTGTCATCTGCATATCTAAGGTTGTTTATTATTTTCCCATTGATCTTGAGTCCTGGTATTTCTTCTATATTTTTTAATATGTGCTTTTAATGATGTTCTAATATGCTTTCTAATATTCTATCTAAAGTGCTTTCTAAAGTATTCTATAATGGGCCCTCTAATGAGCCCTCGAGCATCAGGCTGAGAACGCCTTGTGTAGAGCATTGGTTATACAGAATTTGGTACTAATGTTGACGAGAGTTCCTACTAGTAGTTAGCTTCCTCTTCATCTTCGCCTGGGTTCATGCTCAAACTCCTGCTGGTTAGCAGGAGACAGTCCCAAAAACTAAATGCTTTGTTCTATGGCTTACATATGTTATCTGGCTAGCGAATGTCTAGACAATATTTACGTTCAGTAGATTGGCATTGTTTTCTGAAAGGTTCGGGCACACAAATACGTGATATCGAAACCGTGTGTACATTGATCGCCCAAGACGTGCTGTGTACCTTTTAGCTACAGAACTGTACTCGTGTTAATGATAGAGCGGAAATTATGGTATTAACAAAATTGAGTCTACTGGAGCAGACATATTTGTCTTGAATAGTTGTTTATTATTTTTTTATGCAAAAGAGTAGATTAAAAGGATGACCATTTGTGAGGAAAGGCGGATGATGTGAAAACTGATGGTTTGTGAGGGGAGGTAGATGATGTGAAAACTGATGGTTTGTGAGGGGAGGTAGATGATGTGAAAACTGATGGTTTGTGAGGGGAGGTAGATGATGTGAAAACTGATGGTTTGTGAGGGGAGGTAGATGATGTGAAAACTGATGGTTTGTGAGGGGAGGTAGATGATGTGAAAACTGATGGTTTGTGAGGGGAGGTAGATGATGTGAAAACTGATGGTTTGTGAGGGGAGGTAGATGATGTGAAAACTGATAATTTGGCAAGAAAGGAGAGATAAATTTAAACAAAAAGGATCATTTGTTAAGAGAGGTAGGTTAAATGAATAAACAACTAACATTTTGTCAACGGATAACGATTAAATTTAAAAAGAAAATTATTTGTCATGAGAGAAAAATGAAATAGAAAATAACTAATTATTTCTCAGAGAAATGTTGATGAAATAATACAATGTAGTACTTCATAAACCCACGACGTACAAATCATACTAAAATACAGCGAACATTACAAAAAAAGGAATAAAGAAGATGTAGATGTGTAGCAAAATATCCACTCACATCTAGCTCTAAATCCGTCAACGGTCCAAAGTATCCTGGTAAGACCGGAGGTAGAGCTTGTAGATTCAGTTGGCTACAATCGATTATCATTTCATCACAGAAACAAACCTGAAGTAGATAATACAAAATACAAACCAGAAGTAGATCAGTACTAACAAAAGAAATAGTTATGTTAACATTGGCAATATTACGAACAAAAGAAATAGTTATGTTTATATTTGTAACATTTATAATGAAAGAAATGATAACATTTACATATTGATATTGCTAACAAACAAGTATATTTCTATTTCTAGTCACGATATTTCTATCGAGAATAGGACACTGCAGGCTAAAAGCCACATCGCGACTCTATGTCATGCATCATAGACACCAAACACAGACTACATGACAGTCCCAGCATCGTTGTTCACAGACAACTACTGGACCACGGAGCATCGTAGTACAAAAGAAACTCTGCTAAATAAACTGTGGGGACTTCACAACGACCATTCAGAAGCAAAAGAATGAACAAAGACCACCCTAATAAACAACTTGTAGAAAACTGGAAACCACAATACAGATTAAAACAAAAGTCAGTCCTTAGCCATGTCAATGAAATAAAAGATAGCTACCACTTCCCAGACAAGAGACACGAACTGCAAAGAGTAGAAAAATGTTTACCACCACACGCAAGTTTTAAATTACCGGAAATCAAGACACAATTAAGAGATAATGCAACGAAAAGTTCCGACCCAGTAAGTCTTATGAAAGCATCACAGAAAACAATAGACACATACCCAGAACAATGGATTCATGTCTATACTGATGGGTCTGCCTTTAAAGCCACCATCAAAGCAGGTTATGGTGTCTATATAGAATATCCAGACAAAACATCTGATGAATTGTTTGATGCCTTTAGGGAGATATGTTCTAACTATGAAACTGAAATAGCACTAAAAATTGCATTGTGCCACATGAAGACCATATTTGATGCTTTTCCATTAAAGTCCAAAACATTGT
Organism: Meghimatium bilineatum; assembly: GCA_034231615.1. Taxonomy (NCBI): domain Eukaryota; kingdom Metazoa; phylum Mollusca; class Gastropoda; order Stylommatophora; family Philomycidae; genus Meghimatium; species Meghimatium bilineatum. The sequence goes on from CM067321.1 coordinate 8,342,672, forward strand.
GATTGTTACAGATTCTAGGTCTACTCTGCAGACATTGTAAACCTGAGCTAGTTGAAAAATATCACCATGCCAACCAGCAGCTTACTTCTTATGAAGTCAGCATTGTTATGCAGTGGATTCCTGGCCACTCAAACACACCTGGCAATGATAAGGCATACAGACTAGCAAAGAAGGGAGCACAACAAGAACAGCCTTATACAGAAACAACAATGAACACAGTTAAAATAATGTTGAAATCTGTGAACAAAGACAATTGGATGAACAGATGGGCCATGGGAAACACTGGGAGGAAAATCTATAAATATATGACCAGCCCACATCCTAAAGACAACATCAACCTCCCGGGAAGGACAGACCAGAGGATCATCTTCAGACTGCGCACACAACATGTAAAACTTAACAATCACCTGAAAAGAATACAACCACAACACATTTCAGGGTGCCGGCTGTGCACTCATCCCTATGAAACTGTTGACCACCACCTTTTTGAATGTCCAGCGCTGGATTACGTCAGGAAAATGCTTCTCCCTCCACATTGAGAACGCCTGCCCTTGTGTAACTCGCTATATAATCTAACTAACTAGAGATACAATTAATGCGCACATACAAGTAATAACAGATCTGGGGATAAACAAGGCCGTGAGTGGAGACATTGTGTGTCTCTTGAAAGTGACGAAGATCATATAATCAACATCTGACTGGGACTTTGAGTCTGAATACTCTTGTATGATTGTTAGAACGGAGAGAAGCAACACTTCTGGGTTTATTCTGTGGATCATGATGTTGGTCAAGATTCAAGAATCACTAACAATACACACACGCATTGATTTGTAGATTCAAGAATCACTAACAATACACACACGCATTGATTTGTAGATTCAAGAATCACTAACAATACACACAAGCATTGATTTGTAGATTCAAGAATCACTAACAATACACACACGCATTATTTGTAGATTCAAGAATCACTAACAATACACACAAGCATTGATTTGTAGATTCAAGAATCACTAACAATACACACAAGCATTAATTTGTAGATTGAAGAATCACTAACAATACACACACGCATTGATTTGTAGATTCAAGAATCACTAACAATACACACACGCATTGATTTGTAGATTCAAGAATCACTAACAATACACACACGCATTGATTTGTAGATTCAAGAATCACTAACAATACACACACGCATTGATTTGTAGATTCAAGAATCACTAACAATACACACACGCATTGATTTGTAGATTCAAGAATCACTAACAATACTTACACGCATTGATTTGTAGATTCAAGAATCACTAACAATACACACAAGCATTAATTTGTAGATTGAAGAATCACTAACAATACACACACGCATTGATTTGTAGATTCAAGAATCACTAACAATACACACACGCATTGATTTGTAGATTCAAGAATCACTAACAATACACACACGCATTGATTTGTAGATTCAAGAATCACTAACAATACACACAAGCATTGATTTGTAGATTCAAGAATCACTAACAATACACACAAGCATTGATTTGTAGATTCAAGAATCACTAACAATACACACACACATTGATTTGTAGATTCAAGAATCACTAAGAATACACACACGCATTGATTTGTAGATTCAAGAATCACTAACAATACACACACACATTGATTTGTAGATTCAAGAATCACTAACAATACACACACACATTGATTTGTAGATTCATGAATCACTAACAATACACAAGCATTGATTTGTAGATTCAAGAATCACTAACAATACACACAAGCATTGATTTGTAGATTCAAGAATCACTAACAATACACACACGCATTGATTTGTAGATTCAAGAATCACTAACAATACACACACGCATTGATTTGTAGATTCAAGAATCACTAACAATACACACACGCATTGATTTGTAGATTCAAGAATCACTAACAATACACACAAGCATTGATTTGTAGATTCAAGAATCACTAACAATACACACAAGCATTGATTTGTAGATTCAAGAATCACTAACAATACACACACACATTGATTTGTAGATTCAAGAATCACTAAGAATACACACACGCATTGATTTGTAGATTCAAGAATCACTAACAATACACACACACATTGATTTGTAGATTCAAGAATCACTAACAATACACACACACATTGATTTGTAGATTCACAAACCGTGCACACAAAGTCACCAGAACGGACCGATCGAGACAAGGACAATTACAACAACAACAAACATCCCGTACAGGTATTGAAATATTCTCAGTAACAACAAACATATAACATAAAATCCGTATTAGTAACATCTACACGATTTGTAATTTACCTTGTAAACACAGTTAGACTGGGCACATATCGACACCATAAAACTGCACACGATTAGACACGTGATGAATAGCGCACTCATATTTTGTTGTTTCTTGACCTGAATGCATTGAATACAAATATATGAAATTGCATGATACATTCCTTATACAATATCACAACTGTTGATAAAAGTGTTTTTGATAATTATGATAACATTGATAAATATTTTGACGATGATGATTCTGGTTTTCGTTATGACGTTGGTGATAATGATGACGTTGGTGATAATGATGACGTTGGTGATAATGATGACGTTGGTGATAATGATGATTTTGGTGATAATGATGACGTTGGTGATAATGATGACGATGATGATGATACTGATGAGATGATGTTGATTTTGGTGATGTCGATGTTGATGATAATAATGATTATATTGAGGATGATGATGATGATGATGATGATGATGATGATGATGCACTTTATGAAGATGATGACATCGTTGAAAATGATAACGTGTTGATTATATTAATGTCGATGCTTTTTTATGCTGATGTTTATGTTGATGTTTATGTTGATGTTGATGTTTATGTTGATGTTTATGATGATGTTGATGTTTATGATGATGTTGATGTTTATGATGATGTTGATGTTTATGATGATGATGATGTTGATGATGATGTTGATGTTTATGATGATGTTGATGTTTTTGATGATGTTGATGTTTATGTTGATGTTTATGATGATGTTTATGATGATGTTGATGTTTATGATGATGTTGATGTTTATGATGATGTTGATGTTTATGATGATGTTGATGTTTATGATGATGTTTATGATGATGTTGATGTTTATGATGATGTTGACGATGATGTTGATGTTTATGATGATGTTGATGTTGATGTTTATGATGATGTTTATGATGATGTTGATGTTTATGATGATGTTGATGTTTATGTTGATGTTTATGATGATGTTTATGATGATGTTGATGTTTATGATGATGTTGATGTTGATGTTTATGATGATGTTTATGATGATGTTGATGTTTATGATGATGTTTATGATGATGTTGATGTTTATGATGATGTTTATGATGATGTTGATGTTTATGTTGATGTTTATGATGATGTTTATGATGATGTTGATGTTTATGATGATGTTGATGTTTATGATAATGTTGATGTTTATGATGATGTTGACGATATTGATCATACAACACCGATAGGGTGTTTATTTTTGTTGTTCCCTAAGCCAGGCTGGGGATGTCTACTTGTAGCTTCCGTTTAATATTTTGCTATATTCACGGAGAATGGGTCGCTTGACAGAATGTAGATGTCAAAGGCAATTCCAGTAGTTCGTTAACTATCACGACCATTCTTACATCCGTTGATCAAGGTCTAAGTCAAACAACAAATTATGACAAATATTTTTTGCTGAAAAGTATGTTAATAATACCAAAGTTGGACGTTGGGATCCTCACATAGGAAACAGTTAATGCTAGAGTTGAACATTGACATCTTCATACAGGAGACAGTTAATGCCAGAGTTGAACATTGACATCTTCATACAGGAAACAGTTAATGCCAGAGTTGAACATTGACATCTTCATACAGGAGACAGTTAATGCCAGAGTTGAACATTGACATCTTCATACAGGAGACAGTTAATGCCAGAGTTGAACATTGACATCTTCATACAGGAGACAGTTAATGCCAGAGTTGAACATTGACATCTTCATACAGGAGACAGTTAATGCCAGAGTTGAACATTGACATCTTCATACAGGAGACAGTTAATGCCAGAGTTGAACATTGACATCTTCATACAGGAGACAGTTAATGCCAGAGTTGAACATTGACATCTTCATACAGGAGACAGTTAATGCCAGAGTTGAACATTGACATCTTCATACAGGAGACAGTTAATGCCAGAGTTGAACATTGACATCTTCATACAGGAGACAGTTAATGCCAGAGTTGAACATTGACATCTTCATACAGGAGACAGTTAATGCCAGAGTTGAACATTGACATCTTCATACAAGAAATAATTAATAAAGCAATTGTGTTATATCAGAGCTTATAAAAAAATACTGGAGGTAGTGGTTCCGGTAGTTCAATAACCACGACCTCCGGAGATTATAAATATTTTTTTACATTAATGATCCAAGCAGTAATGCAGGTTTATATTTTAAAATTTATGTGATACAAGAAGTAATGTTGGCTTAAATGTAATACTTGTAGGATATACAAGAAGTAATGTTGGCTTAAATGTAATATTTGTAGGATATACAAGAAGTAATGTTGGCTTAAATGTAACATTTGTATGATATACAAGAAGTAATGTTGGCTTAAATGTAACATTTGTATGATATACAAGAAGTAATGTTGGCTTAAATGTAATATTTGTAGGATATACAAGAAGTAATGTTGGCTTAAATGTAACATTTGTATGATATACAAGAAGTAAAGTTAGTTTAAATGTAACATTTGTATGATATAGAAGAAGTAATGTTGGTTTAAATGTAACATTTGTATGATATAGAAGAAGTAATACTGGTTTAAATGTAACATTTGTATGATATACAAGAAGTAATATTGGTTTAAATGTAACATTTGTATGATATACAAGAAGTAATGTTGGTTTAAATGTAACATTTGTATGATATAGAAGAAGTAATACTGGTTTAAATGTAACATTTGTATGATATACAAGAAGTAATATTGGTTTAAATGTAACATTTGTATGATATACAAGAAGTAATGTTGGTTTAAATGTAACATTTGTATGATATAGAAGAAGTAATACTGGTTTAAATGTAACATTTGTATGATATACAAGAAGTAATATTGGTTTAAATGTAACATTTGTATGATATACAGGAAAATTATTGAGACAAATGGAAAATGGATCAGTCCGTTCTAATGGCGCCGAATCGCTTAGCAACAAGAGTAAACGGGTTTTTCCGTACTTGACTAACCGCATCTCCCCCAAAAATATGCGATATTGTCAAGACATTAAAACCGTTTACTCAAGTCACCGATAACGGACCAATCGAGACAAGGACTATTACAACAACAACGAACATCCCGTACAAGTATTGAAGTATTCTCAGTAACACAAATATATAACATATTGATTAAAAGGATCAATTGGTGAAATCAATTATTTGAAGAAAATATGTACTGTCTCTATGTTATTTATGTTTACAAGACGACACATTGACTCTTGTAGAACGTATACGGATGTTATATGTTTGTGTTACTGAAAATACTTAAATATCTGTACGGGATGTTCGTTATTGTTGCAATAGTCATTGTCGCGATTGGTCAGTTCTCAGTTACTTGAGTACACAGTTTGAATATCTTGACAATTCGCATTTTTTTTTTTTTGGAGATGCGGTTTGTTAAATACGGAAAAACCCGTTTACTCTAATTGCTAGGCGATTTGATGCCGTTAGAACGAACTGGTTCAATTCCCGTTAGTTTCAAGAATTTTTAAATTTATTCTCTTGCTTCCTACTTGAATTTACTATGATATACTTCCTACTTGAATTTACTATGATATACTTCCTACTTGAATTTACTATGATATACAGGAAGTGATGTTAACTGATATTTAACATGCATACGATCCAAGTAATAATGCCGACTTATATTTAACATTTGTATGATCCAAGTAGGAACGTCCACTCACATTTAAACGTATATATATGATCCAAGTAGGAATGTAGACTCACATTTAGTATTTATGTGATCCAAGTAGGAATCTCGACTCACATTTAGTATTTATGTGATCCAAGTAGGAATGTCGACTCACATTTATTATTTATGTGATCCAAGTAGGAATATCGACTCACATTTATTATTTATGTGATCCAAGTAGGAATATCCACTCACATTTATTATTTATGTGATCCAAGTAGGAATATCGACTCACATTTAGTATTTATGTGATCCAAGTAGGAATATCGACTAACAATTAATAGGTATATGATTCAGTAGGAATATTAACTTTTATTTAAGAAGTACAAAGTACGGAACTGGACCATATCTAGAGCCTACCGACTTATTTTTATTTTGATTATTTCTCATGACTATGTAAATAAGACATCAGGTATTGATTTATTAACCCAGACCCTAACTCACATAACTCACTTGCCAACTCACACAATCGTCCTTAATAAATACATATTTAAATTAATTAACATAGATAAACAATTTGATAAACATAGACAAGGGAAATAATAAAAAGAACAATGTCTGTAGGTCCTAGATATGGTCCAGAACCCATGGTACAAATACATATCTAAGATGTAGTCAATTATAATTTTATAAAGAATTTAATAACGAAGATTATATAACGAAGATTATAACTCTACAAGATTATAACTATAGAAAATTATAAATATAGAAAATTATAAATATAGAAAATTATAAACATAGAAAATTATAACTATAGAAGATTATAACTATACGAGATTATACCTATACGAGATTATAACTATACGAGATTATTCCTATACGAGATTATACCTATACGAGATTATACCTATACGAGATTATAACTATACGAGATTATAACTATACGAGATTATACCTATACGAGATTATAACTATACGAGATTATTCCTATACGAGATTATACCTATACGAGATTATACCTATACGAGATTATAACTATACGAGATTATAACTATACGAGATTATACCTATACGAGATTATTCCTATACGAGATTATACCTATACGAGATTATAACTATACGAGATTATACCTATACGAGATTATAACTATAGAAGATTATAACTATTCGAGATTATAACTATACGAGATTATACCTATACGAGATTATAACTATACGATATTATACCTATACGAGATTATAACTATACGAGATTATAACTATAGAAGATTATAACTATTCGAGATTATACCTATACGAGATTATACCTATACGAGATTATACCTATACGAGAATATAACTATACGAGATTATACCTATACGAGATTATACCTATACGAGATTATACCTATACGAGATTATTCCTATACGAGATTATACCTATACGAGATTATAACTATACGAGATTATACCTATACGAGATTATACCTATACGAGATTATACCTATACGAGATTATAACTATACGAGATTATACCTATACGAGATTATACCTATACGAGATTATAACTATACGAGATTATACCTATACGAGATTATACCTATACGAGATTATACCTATACGAGAATATAACTATACGAGATTATTCCTATACGAGATTATACCTATACGAGATTATACCTATACGAGATTATACCTATACGAGATTATACCTATACGAGATTATAACTATACGAGATTATACCTATACGAGATTATACCTATACGAGATTATAACTATACGAGATTATACCTATACGAGATTATACCTATACGAGATTATAACTATACGAGATTATACCTATACGAGATTATACCTATAGAAGAAAGCGACCACTTAAATCTTTGTTCTTTATTATCCGAATGTCTAGGTGGCTGGATTACAAGAACCACGACCTTCACTATTTTGTGATGGTTTAAATCTCTGATATAACAATATTGAACTAACGTCCGCGGTTGAAAGCAGCGTACAGCACAACAAGGTATATTTTACTTAACCAAAAACTTGATTAATATAACCAGTATCGACTCCGGTCTTTTGCTGAAAGGGTCGTGCTCAGCAAGAGACTTTAGTCTCCCACCCATCTTTTAACAAACAAATAAACACACTTACAAAATCTGAGAATAGTAGGCGAGAGCACACATCCAAACAATTCTTACCTGTTGTCAAATGTTGAAAACGTACAGGTGTTTAACAACAAATATTCAGGTAATAAAATCTAGTTTTTAGTGTTGTAAACATGATAAGACTTTAGTTAATTTCCCCAAGTGATAAGACTTGTAATGTGCACATTGACTAGATTAAAACGTGGATTGAGATGTATTTACCTGGATCAGATAGACATGTACTTACCTGGATCAGATAGACACGTATTTATCTGGATCAGATAGACATGTAGTTGCCTGGATCAGATAGACATGTATTTACCTGGATCGGATAGACACGTATTTACCTGGATCAGATAGACATGTAGTTACCTGGACCAGATAGACACGTGTTTACCTTGATCAGATAGACATGTAGTTACCTGGATCAGATAGACATGTAGTTACCTGGACCAGATAGACACGTGTTTACCTGGATCAGATAGACAGGTATTTACTTGGATCAGACTGACATATATTTACCTGGATCAGGTAGACATGTATTTACCTGGATCAGGTAGACATGTATTTACCTGGATCAGACAGACATGTATTTACCTGGATCAGATAGACATGTATTTACCTGGATCAGACAGACATATATTTACCTGGATCAGGTAGACATGTATTTACCTGGATCAGATAGACAACAACAACAAAAGTCAAAAATGTTGCTAGTTTAACTACTACAAAAATGTGAATATCAAGTTCGAAGATAAACGGGTTGGAGAAGTTGGGTGTTCAAATCCCCACCGCTTAGAAAATTAAATTAGAACAGGAATTTTAATACTTCTTCTTCTACGTTCGTTCTCAAACTCCTGCAGATTAGCAGGATGTAGTCCGGAGAACGGAATGCGTTGTGTCATGGTTTACAGCATTGCTGCGATAGCTGCGCCTTTCGGCCTGACACATCCGATTTTAGCATGGCTTTGGGTCACTGACCCTATATTGGATGGGGCAGCCAACTACATCCCACAACCTCCTTAGTTGCCTTTTTGTGACATGCGTGGAAAGTAAACAGTGTTGCTATTCTTTGCTCCCCTTTCATCCCCGGCAACACACGGGCGATTTTTAATACTAATAATTTTGATACAAGAGGATAACACTTTCCTGCCACTTTTATCAATTCTTCACATAAAATTCATGCAATATCTTATGTAAATTGAGATCTGAAAACAGAATAGGCAAAGGACCTTTTTTTAAAGGAAAACCTCCCCCGTCAATGAAAACATATCTACGACCCTGGTAAATATAGTATGTACCCACAGATTATTCCAGATAATGGGGCCATACAATTGATCACACCAGTGTGGTGACATTTGATTAATGTTTGCTGTTAATTGAAGGCTGATACAGAATGTTTGTAAAGGGATGATAATGGGAAGATAGGATCAGCCAAGATTAATGACGTGGGCAGTATTTTTAAATTTCATATTACCGTTTGTTTGTCTGTATGGCTCAGAAACATGGACACTAAATAAACAATTAGAATACAGAATTGATGACTTTGAGATGTGGGTATATAGAAGAATAGGGAGAACATCATGGACAGAGAAGAAAACAAATAAAGAGGTGCTAAAGACACTTAATATGAAGAAAGAATTACTAAGAGAAATAAAGATCAGGCAAATAAAATATTTTGGACACATTAAAAGACATGACACCCTATTGAAGACCTTACTTGAGGGTAAAGTCAAAGAGAAACGAGCAAGAGGTAGGCAGAGATACAAGTGGGAGAGTAACATCACACGATGGACAGGTTACAGTCTAGCAGAGTGCACCACCAAGACAAGAGAAAGGGGATATTGGAGATTCGTTGCATCCAACCTTCGTTGCGGAGACGGCACTTGTGATGATTTGTCTGTAAATCATCACGTGACATATTATTTCCAGAACATGGTCTTCCTTACGGTTTCTCTGAAAACTCCGCGATTCTGGGCGAGTTGACCTGACGCAGCTACAGACATAATGCGGTGACGGCACATTGCTGAGAAGAGATAAAGCAAACTTAATGAAGGCATTAATAATTCATTTCAAGATGCAGATGATGTCAATGAGGTTGAGAACGTACACATACAGAGAATGTTAGAAATGGGAGTATTCAGAGGTGAGGGGAGGAAAAGTAAATATTTTGGAAAGTCCCGAAGATCACACAATCAACACCTGACCGGGACTCTGAGTCTACATACACTGGGATGGTTGCTGGAACGGAGGGCGGAGCACTTTTTGGAATGTCCCGCTTGCTGTGAAGCCAGTTTCTATTCAAGAATCAAGAATAAACCTAGAGACATGTTTAAGCAATCTGATATATCACTGTACCATCGCCGTCTTGGGCGCCCTATTCCTCCGTTGCCGTTAACTCTGTCTTCAGCTATTAATCTTTCCATGCTGCCATAATATAATTACTACGCACACTATTCCTGTAGTTTGTCTCTATATACACATTGCAATACAGTCTTCATGTACCGGGTAGGTAGTAGGTAGTTAATGAGTTTGCCTCTCTTTTGGAGAGGCGTGCCCTTTCAACCAGCGGACAAAGTCCAATTAGGTTATATCAGGACACACTACCATAAAATATTAGAGGTAACAAAGACCCCATCGATTTTTCTTAATATGTCTTCATGTACCGTAGCTAGGTGGATGTATTGAAGCAATGCAAGTTTGTGGACCTGTGTGGTAAAAAGTGGGAAACATTTATAACACATAATGGTTGTAAGGTTGTCAGTCCATCCCTCAACATTCTTTAGTTCCCTCCTACGACATTCCTGGAAAGAATTTTGTTTGTTGTTTGTTGAGTAGTGGATTCGACTAGGCCATCTCGGGATGCCTAGTCACGTCACTTTCAACCTAGTCATAAGAAGGACTTTTTGGTTATATCGCGACGCTGGGTGCGGACAGGGAACTGACGAAAAGTTCTTGAGCCTTGGCGAAAATGACGAAAAGGCTGTCGAAAGTTTGCTGAAGCTATTTTACAATCTCGGGACGTACTGCGGATAGGAAGAGTCGTTTCTCTCTTGGAAGTTTCCAAGTCCACAGCAGGTTCCCACCTCAGCTGGAGATCGTCCGACCCTTGCTACCATAGCCAGATTGCTCTGTTGCCCAGGGTGCTCCGCGGGGAGGCGTAGCAAGGTCTGAACCAGTATGAGTCCTGGTCCTGGCGCTTCAACGTCTCTGCACCCCTCCTGGAAAGAATAAACTGGTCCTATTCTTTTTATACTGAACTAGAATTCCAGGCTCCTGTTGACAAACTGGAGATCAGTGGTAGATAAGGGAAATAACGCTCATACAATATATCACCGATTTAGTATGGATTATGTCCCTCCGTATTGCCTATATCTACTAGTTGGTATACCACGTTCCTGTGTCAGAGTCAACGGGTACTGATAGAAAGTCGTGAGACGATGTTGGTAAGTGTATCCAATAATCTGTTACACATGAACAAGATACAGCTGGGATTCAAGACAATTTGAAAATAAAATCCGTAGTGCAAGTCCGTAGAGAGGGAAGGGAAGTTACCCCCCCCCCCCATTTAGAAAAAATTAAACATGGCCTTCAGAACTAGGATACTATTTAAAAGGTAGGTACCCCCCCCCCCCCCTCGCTCGTTTACGATTTATTTTTATGAAAATTTCATCAAAAAATAATTTTAAAAAGTGACATGTTGTGGACGTGGGCATATCCCGTTTAATGTGGTCACTTCCCCAATTCTCCCGTTTATTTAAGGACCTGCCTTAGAGACTATATTCCCAGTGGCAATATATGAATGTGAATCTTGTACAGCCATCAGTAAAGTCAGAAATAAAATTGCAGCATTTCACAGAAAAATCCTCAGAGTACCAAACTCCACAAATTTTACACTAACAGTGACACTTTGAAACAATTGAATGCAAACTAAGACTTGACTAATAACAATATTATCTACAAAAAAATTATATATTTTGTACTAAACAAAAAAAACCTGGACAAAAATCATAATAGGTGGCGTTATGCTAGGGCTATGAAAAAGAGGTCGGTCACAAAGAAGATGGGCGTAAAATATAATAAAAAATAATATAAAATATAAAAAATATTAAAATATAATATAAATAATTATATATATATATATATAATGTCTCAATATCACACCCCACGATCCTAATGTCTCAATGTGACACCCCACGACACTAATGTCTCAATGTGACACCCCACGAACCTAATTTCTCAATGTGACACCCCACTAACCATAATTTCTCAATGTAACACACCAACGACACTAATGTCTCAATGTGACACCCCACGACCCTAATTTCTCAATTTGACACACCAACGACACTAATGTCTCAATATGACACCCCAGCGACCCTAATATCTCAATGTAACACCCCAACCACCCAAATGTCCCAATGTGACTTCCAAACGACCCTAATGTCTCAATGTGTTACCGCAACGCCCCTAATATCTCATTGTGACACCCTGACCACCTTAATGTCTCAATGTGGCACCCCTACGACCCTAATGTCTCAATGAGACACCCCAACGATCCTAATGTATCAATGTAACACCTCAACGACCCTAATTTCTCAATGTGATACCCGTACGACCCTAATGTCTCAATGTGACACCCCACGAATCTAATGTCTCAATGTGACACCCCGCGAACCTAATGTCTCAATGTGACACCCCACGACACTAATGTCTCAGTGTGACACCCCACGAACCTAATGTCTCAATATGATACCCGTACGACCCTAATGTCTCAATGTGACACCCCAGCAACCCTAATATCTCAATGTAACAGCCCAATGGCCCTAATCTCTCAATGTGACACCCCAACGACAATAATGTCTCAATATGACACCACAACGACCCTAATGTCTCAATGTGACACCTCACGAACCTAATGTCTCAATGTGATACCCCAACGACCCTAATGTCTCAATGTGAGACCCAGCAACCCTAATTTCTCAATGTGACACCCCAACTACCCTAATGTCTCAATGTGACACAACAGGACACTAATGTCTCAATGGGATACACCACGACCCTAATGTCTCAATATGACACACCATGACACTAATGTCTCAATGTGACACACCAACTACCCTAATGTCTCAATGTGACACCTCACGAACCTAATGTCTCAATGTGATACCCCAACGACCCTAATGTCTCAATGTGAGACCCAGCAACCCTAATTTCTCAATGTGACACCCCAACTACCCTAATATCTCAATGTGACACACCATGACCCTAATGTCTCAATGTGACACACCACGACACTAATGTCTCAATGTAACACCCCAACGACACTAATGTCTCAATGTGACACACCAACTACCCTAATGTCTCAATGTGACACACCAACTACCCTAATGTCTCAATGTAACACACCAGCTACCCTAAAGTCTCAATGTGACACACGAACTACCCTAATGTCTCAATGTGACACAACAACTACCCTAATGTCTCAATGTAACACTCCAACTAACCTAATGTCTCAATGTGACACACCAACGACACTAATGTCTCAATGTGACACCCCACTACCCTAATGTCTCAATGTAACACACCAACGATACTAATGTCTCAATGTGACACCCCACGACCCTAATTTCGCAATGTGACACACGAACGACACTAATGTCTCAATATGACACCCCAACGACCCTAATATCTCAAAGTGTTACCCCAACTACCCTAATATCTCAATGTAACACCCCAACTACCCATATGTCCCAATGTGACTTCCAAACGACCCTAATGTCTCAATGTGTTACCGCTTTGACCCTAATATCTCATTGTGACACCCTGACCACCTTAATGTCTCAATGTGACACCCCTACGACCCTAATGTCTCAATGAGACACCCCAACGATCCTAATGTCTCAATGTTACACCTCAACGACCCTAATTTCTCAATGTGATACCCGTACGACCCTAATGTCTCAATGTGACACTCCAGCAACCCTAATGTCTCCATGTGACTTCCCAACGACCATAATGTCACAATGTGACACCCCAACAACCCTAAAGTGTCAATATGACAACTCAATGACCCTAATGGGTTATGGTATATATTATTAATGTATAACAGGACTAACCGACGTCTCAGTAAGGGTCAGTTGTCAATAAAGAATACCGTATTCCCTTCGGGATTTCCCAATTTGAACAAATTCTCACTAGTATTTCTAGAAGACAAGTCCTTCTCTAGGTTTGCCTAGTTCGGTTGTTTTAGTGTCTGGCTGCGTCACTTATATCGGCTTATCTGACTGTTTCCTTGCGGTTCATTGGCGGTGGATATAAAGTATACGCAAAACGACAAATGATCAGCAATTTAGCCGAGATGAGTTGCGATTTGTTAGATCAGCATACAATCCATTATAAGGAATGACTTTGTAAATGTTGTGCAGGAAATCACAATCTGAATAATGACTGTTCGCAACCACTACTTATCATGAGGCCCCAAGTCTTTTCCTATATTTCTATTCTTTCTTGATTAGGAACAAGCGTCACAGCACTGGGGACATTCCCGTATATGCCCTGCTTGCCGTTCCGTTAGCCATCTAAATGTGTATAAGCTCAGTGTCCCAGTCAGTTGCTGATTACGCGTTCTTCTGATCTTTCCGGAGAGGAAGCACTCTCTCCCATCACCCCTAGTCACTCCCATTTCTACCATTCTCTGGATATGTACATTGTTACGTTCGACTGCCTCCTCGTCTTCTTGAAAGGTATCCATGATTGCTCTAATCAATTCAATCCTGTCTCTTCTTATCTCGGTGCCGTTCACCAAAGCTTTACCAGCCAACACATCGGCTCTTTCGTTTCCCCTGACCCCAGCATGACATGGACAGTAAATCCATGTAATGCTCTGCGCATTGTCAAGAAGAGTGACCTATTCAGTTCTGATCATACACTTTATATCATACACTATATTTCTAGATTTATGTGGTTAAGCACACAATATATTATACAATAACGATACAGAGTGTACACATACACACACACGCACGCGTCTCGATTATATCTGCTTGTGTTGGTGGTGAGGTCATTCATGAACACAGTAAAGCACACAGCAGAACTACATTCAGCATGAGGATGGAACTTGACGCTGTTACTGCCACCTTTAGTTTAAACTCTTGAACTTCGTTTACTAAGATAGTTATTGTTCCATATGTGATGTCGTTACGGCCACCTTAAATTCGATATATCGAGCTCTATTCTTTCATTCATTCATTCATTCATTCATTCATTCATTCATACATTCATTCACTCATTCATTCATTTTCCTTTTGCGCTGAAGTTAGCGCATAGAGCAGAGGTCAGTACTCTCCAATTCTGTCTGTTCAAAGCTATTCTGTGCAGTTCTTTAACAGTATGGATATTAATTGTTTTACTTTCTCTAAGCATTTTACTTCTGAGTGTTTCTTTTGGTGTACCCCTTGCTCTTTTGCCTGTAGGTAAGGAGTGGAGCTCTATTTACTAAGAAAGTTATTGTGCCTGATTACAATTTGATGCTGCTGAGGGCACCTTAAATTTGATCTAGTCAACTCCATTTGCCACCTTAAAAATGATCTAGTCAACTCCATTTGCTACCTTAAATTTGATCTAGTGAACTCCATTTGCTACCTTAAATTTGATCTAGTCAACTCCATTTGCTACCTTAAATTTGATCTAGTGAACTCCATTTACTAAGACAGTTATTGTTCCAGATTTGGTGTTGTTACGGCCACCTTGATGTCGTTGCGGCCACCTTAAATTTAATCTCATGGACTCCATTTACTAAGACAGTTATTGTTCCAGATTTCCTATTTGATGTCGTTACGGAAATCTTAAACTGGATCCCTTGAACTCCGGATGCCTCGTGAGGCTCACAGTCGATGATGTGAAAAATAAAAATTCTGCGATGTCAATATGGGGTGTGTTGCCGGGGCTGGAGAGGGAAACAAATAAGAGCAACACTGTTTACCTTCCATGAATGTCGTAAGAGGCGACTAAGGAGGTTATGGGATGGAGTTTGATGATCCATCCCATATAGGGTAAGTGACCCAAAGCCATGCTGAAGTAGGATGTGTCAGGCCGAAAAGCACAGTAATCGCAGCAATGATGTAATCCATGACACAACGCATTCCGTTCTCCGGACTACGTCCTGCTATTCTGCAGGAGTTTGAGAATGACCGCAGAAGAAGAATATGGGTGGTTGACATTTATAGCTACTTCCAACATCCGTGGTATTGCTTGGATCTTCTCCCGGGGACATGCAGATGTTCACTGCAATGAGAGAACAGACAGATCAGGGCGAATAGATGAGGGACGTGACAATGAATAAGGGAATGTGCTGATGATGTGTCACGAGAGGCGTAACTACAATATGCGGGTATACGGATTGATTACATCACGTTTGTAACTGGGAATTTGTAATTAAACTTCGTGTAATTAGCAAAACTGGACATTTTGGGGTAGAATGGGGTGTGCTATTCAACCAGCGAGCCACTGGAACCATTAACGTGCAAGTCCATTTGATAATTATTGGGAAAACTGAGTTTGGTCTGCATTGAGTGAAGTGATGTCGGAGTGGAGTGAGGATGGAGTGAAGACTGCATAGTGAACGAGTGTGAAAGAGAGTGGAAGTGGAGAGTACATAATGAGTGTGAAAGAGAGTGGAAGTGGAGAGTACATAATGAGTGTGAAAGAGAATGGAAGTGGAGAGTACATAATGAGTGTGAAAGAGAATGGAAGTGAGAGTACAAAATGAGTGTGAAAGAGAATGTAAGTGAGAGTACAAAATGAGTGTGAAAGAGAATGTGAGTAGAGAGTACATATTGAAAGAGTGTGAAATAAAATGGGAGTGAGGAGTACATATTGAAAGAGTGTGAAAGAGAATGGAAGTGAGAGTACATAATGAGTGTGAAAGAGAATGGAAGTGAGAGTACATAATGAGTGTGAAAGAGAATGGAAGTGAGAGTACATAATGAGTGTGAAAGAGAATGTGAGTGGAGAGTACATATTGAAAGAGTGTGAAATAAAATGGGAGTGAGGAGTACATATTGAAAGAGTGTGAAAGAGAATGGAAGTGAGAGTACATAATGAGTGTGAAAGAGAATGGAAGTGAGAGTACATAATGAGTGTGAAAGAGAATGGAAGTGAGAGTACATAATGAGTGTGAAAGAGAATGGAAGTGAGAGTACAAAATGAGTGTGAAAGAGAATGGAAGTGAGAGTACAAAATGAGTGTGAAAGAGAATGGAAGTGAGAGTACAAAATGAGTGTGAAAGAGAATGGAAGTGAGAGTACATAATGAGTGTGAAAGAGAATGGAAGTGAGAGTACATAATGAATGTGAAAGAGAATGGAAGTGAGAGTACAAAATGAATGTGAAAGAGAATGGAAGTGAGAGTACACAATGAGTGTGAAAGAGAATGGAAGTGAGAGTACATAATGAATGTGAAAGAGAATGGAAGTGAGAGTACAAAATGAGTGTGAAAGAGAATGGAAGTGGAGAGTACATAATGAATGTGAAAGAGAATGGAAGTGAGAGTACATAATGAATGTGAAAGAGAATGGAAGTGAGAGTACAAAATGAGTGTGAAAGAGAATGGAAGTGAGAGTACATAATGAATGTGAAAGAGAATGGAAGTGAGAGTACAAAATGAGTGTGAAAGAGAATGGAAGTGGAGAGTACATAATGAATGTGAAAGAGAATGGAAGTGAGAGTACAAAATGAGTGTGAAAGAGAATGGAAGTGAGAGTACATAATGAGTGTGAAAGAGAATGTGAGTGGAGAGTACATATTGACAGAGTGTGAAAGAAAATGGAAGTGGGAGTACATAATGAGTGTGAAAGAGAATGTGAGTGGAGAGTACATATTGAAAGAGTGTGAAATAAAATGGGAGTGAGGAGTACATATTGAAAGAGTGTGAAAGAGAATGGAAGTGGGAGTACATAATGAGTGTGAAAGAGAATGTGAGTGGAGAGTACATATTGAAAGAGTGTGAAAGAAAATGGGAGTGGGGAGCACATATTGAACGAGTGTGAAAGAGAATGGGAGTGGATAGTACATATTGAAAGAGTATAAAAGAAAATGGGAGTGGGGAGTACATATTGAAAGAGTGTGAAAGAGAATGAGAGTGGAGGGTACATATTGAAAGAGTGTGAAAGAAAATGGGAGTGAGGAGTACATATTGAAAGAGTGTGAAAGAGAAAGTGAGTGGAGAGCACATATTGAAAGAGTGTGAAAGAGAATGTGAGTGGAGTGTACATATTGAAAGAGTATGAAAGAAAATGGGAGTGGTGGCAGAAAACAATCTCTGTTTATTTAACGTAGTAAGCTGTGACCTCAAAACATAAACAGAGCCCATGCACGCGCAACACTTACTTTTTCACAGAATCACAGGCGTTTTCACGAACATTCCCGTGAGCTTGCCACGTGACCTCTGATTCAGGAGTTGGTCATTATTCAGGAATGCACGCGGATGTTGATATTTTGTAAAGAGCAATTTACTAGCACACATATCGCAGTCCCACGTGTTCGTGACCCCGTGAACAGAGAAATATGCGTTTCTCAAGAGGATGTATTGCAGAAACAGCACGAGAAATTAACTCTAACTTCCTGACGCTTTGTCCGTCCGTTCGTAGGTCTATCCACCTATCAGCCTGATTGCCTATCTGTTTGTGCTCCTTTCTGACTATTTTTCGCTCTGCCTGTTTGTGTACGTGGCTGCCTGAAGGATGTTTTTTCCCTGTTCTGTGTAATGGCCCCTATGCTTGCTGTGACGTTCTGTGTGCCTGCTTGAATGAGGACCTGATATTGTGTATGCTTGATGTTCCGTTTGCTTGTTTGCCTAACGATCTGTGTGCTCACCTGGCGGTTTGCCTGCCAGCTTGACGTTCTGTGTGCATTTTTATGGTCCGTATTCCTGCATGACGTCTGTGTACCTGCCTGACCTTCTATGTACAAGTCTGACTGTATGTGTGCTTACCTGGCGGTCTCTGCGCCTACCTGAAGTTATGTGTACCTGCCGGACGGTCTGTGTACCTACTTGACGATCTGTGTACTTACCTAAAGGTCTGTGTACCTACCGGAGGGTATATTTGCTTGCCTGACGGTATGTGTACCTACTGCAGGTTTCGTATGTCTGCTTGCCTGCCGGTCTACTTGCTTGATGGTCTGTTTGCCTGCATGATGGTATCTGTACCTACCTCAGATTTCGTTTGCCTGATGGTCTGCTTGCCTGTATGACAGTATGTGTACTTAAATTGTATGCGATATCTGTAATTATGGTTTATTTGCCTGCCTGACGGTATGTGTACTTACCGGACGGTATGTGTACTTACCTGACGGTATGTGTACTTACCTGACGGTATGTCTACTTACCGGGTGGTGTGTGTACTTACCTGACGGTATGTCTACTTACCGGGTGGTGTGTGTACTTACCTGACGGTATGTCTACTTACCGGGTGGTGTGTTTACTTACCTGACGGTATTGTGTACTTACCGGGCGGTGTGTGTACTTACCTGACGGTATGTGTACTTACCGGGCGGTGTGTGTACTTACCTGACGGTATGTGTACTTACCTGACGGTATGTCTACTTACCGGGTGGTGTGTGTACTTACCTGACGGTATGTCTACTTACCGGGTGGTGTGTGTACTTACCTGACGGTATGTCTACTTACCGGGTGGTGTGTTTACTTACCTGACGGTATTGTGTACTTACCGGGCGGTGTGTGTACTTACCGGACGGTATGTGTACTTACCTGACGGTATGTGTACTTACCGGACGGTATGTGTACTTACCTGACGGTATGTGTACTTACCGGACGGTATGTGTACTTACCTGACGGTATTTGTACTTACCGGACGGTATGTGTACTTACCTGACGGTATGTGTACTTACCGGACGGTATGTGTACTTACCTGACGGTATGTGTACTTACCGGACGGTATGTGTACTTACCTGACGGTATGTGTACTTACCGGACGGTATGTGTACTTACCGGACGGTATGTGTACTTACCTGACGGTATGTGTACTTACCTGACGGTATGTGTACTTACCGGACGGTATGTGTACTTACCTGACGGTATGTGTACTTACCGGACGGTATGTGTACTTACCTGACGGTATGTGTACTTACCGGACGGTATGTGTACTTACCGGACGGTATGTGTACTTACCGGACGGTATGTGTACTTACCTGACGGTATGTGTACTTACCTGACGGTATGTGTACTTACCTGACGGTATGTGTACTTACCGGGCGGTGTGAGTACTTACCTGACGGTATGTGTACTTACCGGGCGGTGTGTGTACTGACCTGACGGTATGTGTACTTACCTGACGGTATGTGTACTTACCTGACGGTATGAGTACTTACCTGACGGTATGAGTACTTACCTGACGGTATGTGTATTTACCTGACGGTATGTGTACTTACCTGACGGTATGTGTACTTACCTGACGGTGTGTGTACTTACCTGACGGTATGTGTACTTACCTAACGGTATGTGTACTTACCTGACGGTGTGTGTACTTACCTGACGGTGTGTGTACTTACCTGACGGTATGTGTACTTACCTGACGGTATGTGTACTTACCTGACGGTGTGTGTACTTACATTTTCTGTGATCTCTGTAGTAAAGTAAAAAAGTAGTAACACCTAGCATTTATTAATGCCGTAGGTGTGTGAGATGTTAGCGATCTCAGATTTCAGAGGTTCTGCAAATCAGGGCGGTAGCGATCTCCTCTCCCTCGCAGTATTTACTTCCCGGATTAATCCGGTACCCATTTATGGCTGGGAGCCGTTGCGATTTGAGAAAAATTTTCACCTCAACTTGGGAATGAACCCAGGACCTCTCATATGCGAAGCCAGTGCACTAACCACTGCGCTACGCGGCTCCATCTCTGTAGTGCAAGAACAACAACACTCCTCTTAACACAAAATTGTAACAAAAAAAACTAAATCGTTTTCCTACATGTGCTTCTACTGCAATCCATCTCATTACTGCTACCACGTGATTCTCCCTACGGGTTTCACCCAGCGAACTGTCTGCTACAAACTGTATGATACGAACTATGTTTTCTGCCACTCAATTGTTTTCCTATTCATGATTGATTCATGAATTCAAAAATAATATTTCATTATTTGAAAACTCACCCTTAGTATTCTTAACTCTTTCTCTCTATCTCATCCTCATCTCCGGTAACACTCTCCCCTCATTTGACCACGCTATTTTTCGATTAGAATCTCACAACAATGCACTCCCATTAACGGAGTAGTTCTATTTTCCTCCAGTACTCATTTATCGTTCTCTCCATAAAACTCCTCTTAAACATTACCATATCGCGGTCCAGATGTAACAGTGAGTCCTCAAATTTGGGAGCGTTCCAAGCAGACAGAAAGCCAGTGGTTCTAAAATATCTTCCTTAAACCGAAATAAAGTAAGGCCAAAAAGGCATAAAAAGGCACATACCTATCGTATATTATGATATTTTCTTGATGAAGGTCTTTCATTCGAACCGGCGATTATTGTTTGTTATTCGGTGTGTTTCCAGAGAATAGCAAACCTTAATTACCTAGTTTCCAAATTTCGCCTGTCGGATTAAGTCTTGCAGTATTCTGATTTTATTGATGATTTACCTTTCCGCGTATATGTACTCCATTCATCTCAACACAGTAGTGTGCCGATTTCCGAGTGCACCACTTCTCGCAGCTAACTCTGAGTGTACAACTCATATCAGGTAACTCCGAGTGCACCACTTCTCGCAGGTAACGCTGAGTGTACAACTCATATCAGGTAACTCCGAGTGCACCACTTCTCGCAGGTAACGCTGAGTGTACAACTCATATCAGGTAACTCCGAGTGCACCACTTCTCGCAGCTAACTCTGAGTGTACAACTCATATCAGGTAACTCCGAGTACACCACTTCTCGCAGCTAACTCTGAGTGTACAACTCATATCAGGTAACTCCGAGTGCACCACTTCTCGCAGCTAACTCTGAGTGTACAACTCATATCAGGTAACTCCGAGTGCACCACTTCTCGCAGCTAACTCTGAGTGTACAACTCATATCAGGTAACTCCGAGTGCACCACTTCTCGCAGCTAACTCTGAGTGTACAACTCATATCAGGTAACTCCGAGTGCACCACTTCTCGCAGCTAACTCTGAGTGTACAACTCATATCAGGTAACTCCGAGTGCACCACTTCTCGCAGCTAACTCTGAGTGTACATCTCGTATCAGGTAACTCAGAGTGTGCCACCTTTCGCAGGTAACTCCGTATTTTAAAGTGATAATCCATAGAATTCTCCACCTGTAAACAACACGTCACAGTCCGGTTTCGAACTGGTGATCTCTTGTAACAACGGAAAATGGCTTAACCACTACACCAGGGAAATACGCGAAACAGAAATTATGGGTGCGGTATTAATGTAAACAGAATTAGAGTCTATTATTAATGTAAACAGAATTAGAGTCTATTATTAATGTAAACAGAAATAGAGTGTATTATTAATGTAAACAGAATTAGAGTCTATTATTAATGTAAACAGAATTAGAGTCTATTATTAATGTGAACAAAAATAGAGTCCATTATTAATGTAAACAGAATTAGAGTCTATTATTAATGTAAACAGAATTAGAGTCTATTATTAATGTGAACAAAAATAGAGTCCATTATTAATGAAACAGAAATAAAGATATAGATAATAAATGTTGTACTCAACCTTCTTATGACATGTTATGAATGTTGTACTCAACCTCTCTATGAAATATAATGAATGTTATATTCAACCTTTTTATGTCAGGTAATGAATGTTGTACCAACCTCCCTATGACATGTAATGAATGTTGTACCAACCTCCCTATGACATGTAATGAATGTTGTAACAACTTCCCTATGACATGTAATGAATGTTGTAACAACTTCCCTATGACATGTAATGAATGTTGTACCAACTTCCCTATGACATGTAATGAATGTTGTACCAACTTCCCTATGACAGGTAATGAATGTTGTACCAACTTCCCTATGACAGGTAATGAATGTTGTACCAACTTCCCTATGACATGTAATGAATGTTGTACCAACTTCCCTATGACAGGTAATGAATGTTGTACCAACTTCCCTATGACAGGTAATGAATGTTGTACCAACTTCCCTATGACAGGTAATGAATGTTGTACCAACCTCCCTATGACAGGTAATGAATGTTGTAACAACTTCCCTATGACAGGTAATGAATGTTGTACCAACCTCCCTATGACAGGTAATGAATGTTGTACCAACTTCCCTATGACAGGTAATGAATGTTGTACCAACCTCCCTATGACATGTAATGAATGTTGTAACAACTTCCCTATGACAATTAATGAATGGAATTGCTGACTTTTGTTGTTAGTTAGTTAGTTAGTCGTTGGATCATCGTTATTGCACTCCGGACAAGTCCATAGATGCTCAGATCTCTCCTTGAGTGTATCCGCCATTACACGTTGACTGACGGTTCCAGTACGTCGCTGATTGACCATCATTCTTTCTCGCCCACGAAACCGATCCTTTCTAACGACACCACATTTCAAACCAAATTCCCTTATTCTAATCATGGAACAAGAGTCATCGTCACTTGTACAGTCATTTGTTCATGCGTTTTCCCGTAGGGCAATCAAAATGTCTGCCAATCCATCGCTCCACCAACAGCCGAAGTAGCAGCGTGTGCGGCCAACCTATCTGCTCTCTCATTACCCCGGACTCCCGCATATCCGAGCACAAAAATAAAAGTCACTTTATGCATACAGGAATTATTCACTGCATCCAGCCACTGTTCTCGAACGTACTCCTCCTGAACTTTCACAATCATGCTCATGGAGTCACTGAGTATGCAGGCATGCTTGCAGACTGTCTGTGAGCACACCAATTGCAAAGCTTTGGTCACTGCCGAAATCTCCATTGTCATGATGCTTGTTGTCTGAGCGAATGCACCACTTTCCTCTCTCATGGTCTCCCCCTCCCCCACTTTTGAGCCGTGAATGCCCAGGCACTCCTGATGTGCCTCTCAACTGATACATCTGTATATACAATGATATCACCTTCCCTGGAATTATTACCGAGCACCTCCGACTCGGCCACTGTCGGACACCATTCCCCGCACTCTATATTGAGTGTTATTATTACTTCGAAGGCTGTCAGACAATCTGAGGGCTCCAGACTCCATTCGGCACCAGGTAGTACATCCTCCAATCTGCACACGTCCTGTATAACGTCCTCTGCGCGCCCCATCCACGACTTTCCTCTCTTGTCGACTGCCTTTCACTTTCATAATTTCAGTGTGTAGATGGTGCTCTTTATCAGTGGTGATTTGTAGGTAGTCCTGCGTCCTGCAACTGTTGTTGTTGTTGTTGTTGATGTTGCTGCTGCTGCTGTTGTTGTTGTTGTTGTTGTTGTTGTTGTTGTTGTTGTTGTTGTTGCATCTCTCTGGTAACTGCGAAGATGACTGAAACGTCCAATCCTGGACGTGAGACACTTGTGTGGACGTGAGACACTTGTGTGGATGTGAGACACTTGTGTGGATGTGAGACACTTGTGTGGATGTGCGACACTTGTGTGGATGTGAGACACTTGTGTGGATGTGAGACACTTGTGTGGATGTGAGACACTTGTGTGGATGTGAGACACTTGTGTGGATGTGAGACACTTGTGTGGATGTGAGACACTTGTGTGGATGTGAGACACTTGTGTGGATGTGAGACACTTGTGTGGATGTGAGACACTTGTGTGGATGTGAGACACTTGTGTGGATGTGAGACACTTGTGTGGATGTGAGACACTTGTGTGGATGTGAGACACTTGTGTGGATGTGAGACACTTGTGTGGACGTGAGACACTTGTGTGGACGTGAGACACTTGTGTGGATGTGCGACACTTGTGTGGACGTGAGACACTTGTGTTGACGTGAGACACTTGTGTGGATGTGAGACACTTGTGTGGATGTGAGACACTTGTGTGGATGTGAGACACTTGTGTGGATGTGAGACACTTGTGTGGATGTGAGACACTTGTGTGGATGTGAGACACTTGTGTGGATGTGAGACACTTGTGTGGATGTGAGACACTTGTGTGGATGTGAGACACTTGTGTGGACGTGAGACACTAGTGTGGATGTGAGACACTTGTGTGGATGTGAGACACTTTTGTGGATGTGCGACACTTGTGTGGATGTGAGACACTTGTGTGGATGTGAGACACTTGTTTGGATGTGAGACACTTGTGTGGACGTGAGACACTTGTGTGGACGTGAGACACTTGTGTGGACGTGAGACACTTGTGTGGACGTGAGACACTTGTGTGGATGTGAGACACTTGTGTGGACGTGAGACACTTGTGTGGACGTGAGACACTTGTGTGGACGTGAGACACTTGTGTGGATGTGAGACACTTGTGTGGATGTGCGACACTTGTGTGGATGTGCGACACTTGTGTGGATGTGAGACACTTGTGTGGACGTGAGACACTTGTGTGGATGTGAGACACTTGTGTGGACGTGAGACACTTGTGTGGATGTGAGACACTTGTGTGGATGTGAGACACGTGTGTGGATGTGAGACACTTGTGTGGATGTGAGACACTTGTGTGGATGTGAGACACTTGTGTGGATGTGAGACACTTTTGTGGATGTGCGACACTTGTGTGGATGTGAGACACTTGTGTGGATGTGGGACACTAGTGTGGATGTGAGACACTTGTGCGGACGTGAGACACTTGTGTGGATGTGAGACACTTGTGTGGACGTGAGACACTTGTGTGGATGTGAGACACTAGTGTGGATGTGAGACACATGTGTGGATGTGAGACACTTTTGTGGATGTGAGACACTTTTGTGGATGTGCGACACTTGTGTGGATGTGAGACACTTGTGTGGATGTGAGACACTTGTGTGGATGTGGGACACTAGTGTGGATGTGAGACACTTGTGTGGATGTGAGACACTTGTGTGGATGTGAGACACTTGTGTGGATGTGAGACACTAGTGTGGATGTGAGACACTTGTGTGGTTGTGAGACACTTTTGTGGACGTGAGACACTTGTGTGGACGTGAGACACTTGTGTGGACGTGAGACACTTGTGTGGATATGAGACACTTGTGTGGACGTGAGACACTTGTGTGGATATGAGACACTTATGATCAGAATTAGGCGTCTGCGTGTTGTTCTGTGTTTTGGGGACATCGCGTATTTTCCTGCGCTGACATTTTTGCTCCTGCGCTGAAATGTGATACTACTCAACGATTTAAATAATTTACTGGTGTTGCTGCGCGATACTGGACGATTCTGAGATCCCAGGATGTTGCGTCGATGTTGACGTTCTATAAAGAATCTTAGAGAGAGTCTTTGAAACGTTTCTTCTGAATCGTGTGATTCTGAAACGTGTAATTCTGAAACATGTGATTCTGAAACGTTTCTTCTGAAACGTGTGATTCTGAAACGTGTGATTCTGAAACGTGTGATTCTGAAACGTGTAATTCTGAAAGGTGCTGATATCGCAGCAAAACTGTACACTGCAAAAACATCCTCCAACTTACATCCTGTTATTCGGTAGAAATGTGAAAATTCTTCTTTTTATTCAGCGTTCATTCTCAAACTCCCGCTGGATATCTCTTGTAGCAGGACATTCTCAATCTCCCGCTGGATCTCTCTTGTAGCAGGACATTCTCAATCTCCCGCTGGATCTCTCTTGTAGCAGGACATTCTCAAACTCCCGCTGGATATCTCTTGTAGCAGGACATTCTAAAACTCCCACTGGATCTCTCTTGTAGCAGGACATTCTCAAACTCCCGCTGGATATCTCTTGTAGCAGGACATTCTCAAACTCCCGCTGGATATCTCTTGTAGCAGGACATCCTCAAACTCCCGCTGGATATCTCTTGTAGCAGGACATTCTCAAACTCCCACTGGATATCTCTTGTAGCAGGACATTCTCAAACTCCCGCTGGATATCTCTTGTAGCAGGACATTCTCAAACTCCCGCTGGATATCTCTTGTAGAGGACATTCTCAAATTCCCGCTGGATCTCTCTTGTAGAGTACATTCTCAAACTCCCGCTGGATCCCTCTTGTAGAGGAGAAATATCATACAAGATTTCCAACAGGATGTAGTCCAGTGAATGGAAATGCGTTATGTCACCGTTTTATTTACGCCAATTGCCCGTCACATCCATCTTCGGCTGAAACGTGAATAAAAAACCAAGAATTCATAAAATATGCCCCCTCTAGAATGGATGATCACCCAATTTTAAGAATCCCTGTTCAGAATGTTTAGATCCTGGGCAGTCTAGCCTCATCATTTATAACCAGCATTCTTTTCTAGTGCACGTACATTCTGATATCTCGCGAGACTGCATCCTGGCTTGAGCTAAATCCTGCTTTATTTAGAACAGGTTTGTAATACTGTTTTGTTTCGTTTAATTCGTATTACATTATTTGTTTTCAAATTTTGACCTACAAATTGTGTCTAGTCTCACTTCCGTGTGTAAACGGTGGATAGATTTAATTAGAACAGAAATGTACGATGAATGAGATGTTTTTTTATGCTTGTGAGATAGATGCCATTTTCTCATTTGATGTTGCAGCTTTGAATATATCATTTTAGATTTTTGAAATGTTTGCGGCAAATGTAAATTCCTCCTATTCTGTGTTCGTTCACAAACTCCTGCAGATGTACAAGATGTAGTCCAGAGAAAGGTATGCGCTGTGTCATGATGTTATAGCTTAGCTGCGATAATCTTCACGTTCGATTCGGCCCATCCGACTTCAGAATTGCTTCTTGGTCACCTTAACCTTATATATAGAGTGAGACATCCTGCTCCTCCCCTAAAACTTCCTTAGTCTTCTTTTACTACATGTGGGGCAGGTTACAGTGTTGCGATTCTTTACCCCCCCCCCTTCAGACCCCATCAATGGAAGGACTGTTATTTATATTTAATTATATATTTATTAACATATCGTAACCTTATTGAGGTCACACACTCATATACATACTGTGTGTCAAGGTTTGTGTGTCAAAGGTCATGTGTCAAAGATCGTGAGTCAGAAGTTGCCAACATTTAATATAACCAAATAGTAACAGGATGTCATGTGATTGAATATCTGTATTCGACATGAGGTAACATGCCTTTACCCATGACCTTGCTCCAGTAAAGACCTGCGTACAGAAAGTAAACATGACCTGAAATGCTGATATTTTATTATATCCGTTCATTTCGTTGCTCGACTTTGACTCTTTTTGTCAAGCAACTCCAAGTATATAAATAACGACCAATGGAAACCACGATAATAATAATAATAATTTTAAAAAAGTCACGTGTGAAGTCTTGTTTACGTTCTGTACAGAGGTTTTCACCACTAATGATCTCCAGTAGGATGCCTCTTCTTACAACATTACATACTGTTAGGAGTTTTGAGTCTTTATAATACCAGAAAGAAAGACAGTTCTTAGAATTTATATAGAACTAATTCTGTTGTATGGAAGTGAATCGTGGACAGTCATCAGAATAGTAAAATATTTAGACACAGGTATTAGAGATGTAGTTTTATAGAAGAATGTTAAGAATACCATGTGTGCAGATTAAAATTATAATGGACATGTTTTGAAAAACATTATTCAAAATGAAAGCTGTTTTCCCGCATCAGAAGAAGACGTTGCACATCTCTTGGTCACATCACAAGAATTGGAAAGATGTAAATTCACAGTCTGTTTTCCCGTGTCAATAAGCACGAGACATGCTAATCATTAGGAATCATGTTAGTTAATTAGTTATCCTCCCTGCGCATCGAACCATCGATACATAAGTACCCGGATAAGGTATCCCTCTATGTGTAATGAATGACAACGCCCATTCTGTTTATGTTTACCAGTTCGATCTTGTTAACTAGTTACGTTTCTGGTATAACCCTCTTTTCGTGATGTTTCTGCTGTCTCCTCAAAGATGTAAATTAATAAATTTCGTTTACATCGGTTACACGCCCTATCTTACTAAGAACACTCAGGACATTCGCTCTTTCTACTTCTTATCTTGTTCCATGTAAGTGATGTGTGAGCAACCCTCTCTGCTCGTTCATGTCCTCAGACATCAGCATCTCTGGAAGAAATATGAACGTAATTCGTATCAGATAAGACTGCTTCACCGACTCCAACCACAGCTTTACCGGCTCCAACCACTGCTTCACCGACTACAACCACAACGAGAAGCCACCATATATCACATGAGACCTCTTCACCGACTCCAACCACAGCTTTACCGACTCCAACCACAGCTTTACCAACTCCAACCACAACGTCACCGTCTACAACCACAGCTTTATCAACTCCAATCACAGCTTTACCATCTACAACCTCAGCTTTACCGTCTACAACAACAGCTTTACCGTCTATAACCACAGCTTTACCGAATCCAACCACAGCTGTACCGACTCCAACCACAGCTTCACCGACTCCAGCTGCAGCTTCAATGACTCCAACCTCAGCTTCACCGACTCCAGCCACAGCTTCACCGACTCCAATCTCAGCTTCACCGACTCCATCCACAGCTTCACCGACTCCAACCACAGCTTTACTGCATCCAACCACAACCAGAAACAACCATATATCAGAAGAGACCGTTTCACCGACTCCAACCTCAGCTTCACCGACTCCAACCACAGCTTCACCGACTGCAACCACAGCTTCACCGACTCCAACCACAGCTTCACCGACTCCAACCTCAGCTTCACCGACTCCAACCACAGCTTCACCGACTCCAACCTCAGCTTCACCGACTCCAACCACAGCTTTATCGACTCCAACCACAGCTTTGCCGAATACAACCACAGCTTTAAAGACTCCAACCACAGCTTCACCAACACCAACCACAGCTTCACAAACTACAGCCTCAGCTTTACCGACTCCAACCACAAATCACCGGCTCCAACCTTAGCTTCACGGGCTCCAACCTCAGCTTCACCGGCTCCAGCCACAGCTTCACGGAATCCAACCACAGCTTCACTGACTACAACCACAGCTTTACCGGCTCCAACCTCAGCTTCACCGACTCCAGCCACATTTTCACCGACTCCAACCACATTCTGTAGGAACCATATATGCCCATGAAATAAAATACATCATAATCTCTCTTTATTCATTCAGCAAAATTTTTCTTGGAGATATAAACATGTTCTCATTCACGAATATACACATATTATCACCCATTACAACAGACACACACACACGCACGCACACACCCTGTCGATCATTCTCACAATCTCGCGCGCGCACACACACACATACATTATGAATGCACAAATTGACATAAATGTATGCGAATATATGGGACATACATAACAACACATATTAACACCAAAAAACATACTCTGCCATTTTTCGACAGAAATATCAACACAAACAAAGCGCTCACACTTAATGATGTCATATAACCCGATCCAGCATTAGTTTACTTGGCCTGGCTGCAGTTTTTCCAGGAAATTTAATCCAAGAACCACTTAGTCACAACGCTGCTGAATTCTGGCTCCAACGTAAGGTTAAGGGAACATGTTACTGCGATGAATGGTTCTAAAATTGTTTGGAAATATCTCCCTATACAAAACGTTATATTAAAAAAAAATAATTTTACAGAATGTTTGGAATAAAAGTTGCATAAGGGAAAAACGAAATTAGAAAGTTACAAGTACAGGATTATCATCAGCGCACACCTCCAATGTACTATATGTTTCGATTTCCAGTCTCAATAAATACATCATAGCGTAGAGGTTCATAGGTCTAGTTTGCTGTTGACTTATCAGTCATTTCGTAATATCTATTTTTCGTTTTCTGAGCTGTTCCAACCTTGGCCCCAATCTCACACAGATTTGAGAACTATCGTGAATTACACTTCTCCAAATCGTATAATCGAAGCTCCCTCAATGTATTGACTATGTCCGAGCTATCCATTGATGTCACGTGAACTTATAACGCTTTCATAGTTGCCAAGCTGAACTCATGCGTAGGAGAATGTAACTTTATGCTCTGTGGGAGGATTCGACTGTAAGGTCTATGCGAGAATTTGACTGCTAGATCTATGGGAGAATTCAACTGTAAGGTCTATGCGAGAATTTGACTGCTAGATCTATGGGAGAATTCAACTGTAAGGTCTATGCGAGAATTTGACTGCTAGATCTATGGGAGAATTTGAATGTAAGGTCTTTGGGAGAATTCGACTGTAAGGTCTATACGAGAATGAGACCGTAAGATGTATGGGGGAAATGCAACTTTAAAGTTGGATGTAATGCGAGTGTAAGGTGTACGGGAGAATTCGACTAAGTCGTGTGGGAGAATGCAACTTTAAGCTGTGAGGGGGAGTGCGACTTTAAGGTTAGATGTAACGCGACTGTAAGCAGTGTGAGAGAATACGACAGTAAGCAGTGTGGGAGAGTAAGACTGTAAGCAGTGTGGGAGAATACGACTGTAAGCAGTGTGGGAGAATAAGACTGTAAGCAGTGTGGGAGAATACGACTTTAAACAGTGTGAGAGAATACGACTGTAAGCAGTGTGGGAGAATACGACTGTAAGCAATGTGGGAGAATACGACTGTAAGCAGTGTGGGAGAATACGACTGTAAGCAGTGTGGTAGAATACGACTGTAAGCAGTGTGGGAGAATACTACTGTAAGCAGTGTGGGAGAATACGACTGTAAGTAATGTGGGAGAATACGACTGTAAGCAGTGTGGGAGAATACGACTGTAAGCAGTATGAGAGAATACGACTGTAAGCAATGTGGGAGAATACGGCTGTAAACTTTTTGGGAGAATACGACTTATGTATAGAGAATAGTGGTAGTAGTAATAATAATAATCTACATATCCGCTATATTCCATTCTGTACCGTATAGCACCTGGGAGTTGAAAGGTTCTCTGGAGATGGCTGTATTATGTGCAGTATATACCTGTTTCTGGGGGATTTATTTTTTCCTGTAATCCATCTTTCTAAGGTCTGCCTCTAGCTTTGTATCTCTTGTGTCTGAGTAGCTAATTCGGGGGAAAACGCTATCAGATGATAATTTTGAGTATAATAATAATAATAATAATAATAATAATAATAATAATAATAATAGTGATTGTAACGACAATGTTAACGTTTAGTTGGTAGGTGACTGAATTCGAACCAGTCACTCTAGCCGCCAGCAGAAATGACATCTGAGCCCCATACCTTGACACACTTATGATCATTATGACGTGCAGTATATTCAGTGACAATATTGCACTTTCCTTCTTTCTTCTGCAGCCTCAAAGATGGATAACTTTTACGGAAGCTGGAAAGTTCAACTGGATAAAACAGTAGGCGTGGCTGAAGTTGGGAAACTTTTTGGTAAGCATGAGTTGTAGTTATGTTCTTCTTGTCCTTACTCTCTCTTTCTCTATCTCAGGTACAATTTACAATTGTACATTTCGTTTTCAACTTTCTGTAGATGTTTCAATATAGATGAAATTTTATGTTAGAGTATCTTCATCTTTTCGGTCGCAAGTTGACATGTCTACACAGCAAGTCAGGTTTTCTGAATAAATGCTGCTGTATTTGAAAGCTCCTCAGTGCTCCCATACATCTTTCTGTGGATATCCATCTCTGTAGGCCAGTGTTCTTCCCTTAACTGGTTTAGCGTATTGCAGTCTTGCAGGATATGCTCAGCTGTCTGTGCTGCCTGCTTATGTGGGCACAGAGATGATGGGACCAGTCTTAGTCTAATTAAGTGGATGTTTACGTGGCTGACATGCACGACTAGAATCACAAACTCAGGATTCGTGCATCAGATGGTAGAATATGATACAAGACATGCACACAACAACAACCCACAACCAACAACAACAACACTAATACTATTACTACTACTACTACTACTACTACTACCGCCACTACCACTACTACTACCACTACTACTACTACTACTATTACTACTACTACTACTACTATTATAATAACTACTACTACTACTACTACTACCACCACTACTACTACTACTACTACTACGGTAGTAGACTCAATCACCGCACATTTCATATTATATACATTTTTCGACCGTGCATTGCCAGAAATTGTAGCAAAGAATAGTGACACTATTTATCTTCCATGCATGACGTAAGACGCGACTAAAAAGGTTATGAGGTGGAGTTGAAAGTCCCATCCAATATATGCGAAAAGTGACACAGAGGTCATGCTGATGTCGAATGTGTCAGGCCAAAAGAAGAAGATATCGCAGCTAAGCTGTAAACCATGGCACAGCGCATTCCGTTCTCCGGACTACATCCTGATAATCTGCAGGAGTTTAAGAACGAAAGAAGAAGAAGATCTAAATATTCAGACACACATTTCAAAATTCACGGGTCTGTCACAAAAGTACAGTATATGTGTCTGTCACACAAGTACAGTATATGTGTCTGTCACACAAGTACAGTATATGTGTCTGTCACACAAGTACAGTATATGTGTCTGTCACACAAGTAGAGTATATGTGTCTGTCACACAAGTACAGTATATGTGTCTGTCACACAAGTACAGTATATGTGTCTGTCACACAAGTACAGTATATGTGTCTGTCACACAAGTACAGTATATGTGTCTGTCACACAAGTACAGTATATGTGTCTGTCACACAAGTACAGTATATGTGTCTGTCACACAAGTACAGTATATGTGTCTGTCACACAAGTACAGTATATGTGTCTGTCACACAAGTACAGTATATGTGTCTGTCACACAAGTACAGTATATGTGTCTGTCACACAAGTACAGTATATGTGTCTGTCACACAAGTACAGTATATGTGTCTGTCACACAAGTACAGTATATGTGTCTGTCACACAAGTACAGTATATGTGTCTGTCACACAAGTACAGTATATGTGTCTGTCACACAAGTACAGTATATGTGTCTGTCACACAAGTACAGTATATGTGTCTGTCACACAAGTACAGTATATGTGTCTGTCACACAAGTAGAGTATATGTGTCTGTCACACAAGTACAGTATATGTGTCTGTCACACAAGTACAGTATATGTGTCTGTCACACAAGTACAGTATATGTGTCTGTCACACAAGTACAGTATATGTGTCTGTCACACAAGTACAGTATATGTGTCTGTCACACAAGTACAGTATATGTGTCTGTCACACAAGTACAGTATATGTGTCTGTCACACAAGTACAGTATATGTGTCTGTCACACAAGTACAGTATATGTGTCTGTCACACAAGTACAGTATATGTGTCTGTCACACAAGTACAGTATATGTGTCTGTCACACAAGTACAGTATATGTGTCTGTCACACAAGTACAGTATATGTGTCTGTCACACAAGTACAGTATATGTGTCTGTCACACAAGTACAGTATATGTGTCTGTCACACAAGTACAGTATATGTGTCTGTCACACAAGTACAGTATATGTGTCTGTCACACAAGTACAGTATATGTGTCTGTCACACAAGTACAGTATATGTGTCTGTCACACAAGTACAGTATATGTGTCTGTCACACAAGTACAGTATATGTGTCTGTCACACAAGTACAGTATATGTGTCTGTCACACAAGTACAGTATATGTGTCTGTCACACAAGTACAGTATATGTGTCTGTCACACAAGTACAGTATATGTGTCTGTCACACAAGTACAGTATATGTGTCTGTCACACAAGTACAGTATATGTGTCTGTCACACAAGTACAGTATATGTGTCTGTCACACAAGTACAGTATATGTGTCTGTCACACAAGTACAGTATATGTGTCTGTCACACAAGTACAGTATATGTGTCTGTCACACAAGTACAGTATATGTGTCTGTCACACAAGTACAGTATATGTGTCTGTCACACAAGTACAGTATATGTGTGGCTATTACACAAGAGCGCATATGCTTCTCAATTGAGTTGAGTGTAAAACAACCACATATTGAATTGTAAAACTGTTGCCAATTTTGATTTCTTACATCCTGGAGCTATAACTGTTAGTCTTGAAGATTACTTTAAGTAGATTATTTGTGACGTTCTGCCGTTTACTCATGTATTATGTGTATTTCTGTTCATTTAAAACCGTTATTTATCAGATAAATATATTTAGATCTACAATAATAATAATAATAATAATAATAATAATAATAATAATAGTTATGATAATAATATTAGTCAGTAATATTAATCTAACTAATAATAACAGTAATAATAATATTTACAATAACAGTAATAGCAGTAACAGTAGTAATAATAATAGTAATAATAGTAATAGTAATCTGCCTAGTAGTTATAGTAATAATAGTCATAATAATATTAGTAATAATAAAGCAATAATCGTAATAAAATTAGTAGGCGTAATTACAGTAATAATAATAATAGTAGTAGTAGCAGTAAGAATAATATTAGTAACAATAATAATAGTAATGATAATAATAGTAATGATAATAATAGTAATGATAATAATAGTAATGATAATAATAGTAATGATAATAATAGTAATAATAATAGGATAGTAATATTTACAACAATAATAATAACAGTATTTAATGTGACATATTCTCTCCAGAATATTATCTTCCCAATAAACTCTCTGAACCTCTCTGACAATTATAATAATTGTAATAATAATAGTTATAATAATAATAATGATAATTATAATAGTAATAACAATAATAACAGTAGTAATACTGATAATAGTAATAATAGTAATAATAATAATAATAATATTAATTGCAATAGTAATAAGGCAATAGAAAAGCGGGCGCATTGGTGTGTTGAAAGCTCTCCGTTAGGAAATTAGAAAATGACTTAGAACTAGTAACTTATCCAAAAGGTGGATAAACTCTCCTAAACGATTTTCTGCATAAAAGTAATCAAACATTTCTTAAAACTTTACGTTAAGTAGTTTTTAAAAAAAATATTAATGACAAAACGCTACATGAAGTGGCTTTAAATTGTCTCATGAAACAGCTCAAACGAAATGCCTACCTTGTATATAACTTTTACGAAACGAACTCTAAATAAAAACATCAAGTGTTGTATGAGTAGATGACATCTAGAACTTCTTCCAGCACAAGCTATTACATTGATCTACTGCCATGGACAATTTGGCATTTGTAGTAATCAGATAGCAGACAGGAATACATCAAAAGCATATATAGGTGTAATGGTGTTACATCAGAAATCTGAAACGTTTCCTGTCTCAAATGGAGTAAAACAGGGATGTGTATTAGTACCTACCCTATTTATCATCATGTTCTCTGCTATGTTAGATAATGCTTTGAGAGATATAGACTTGGGAGTAAACACCATATATCGCATAGATGGAGAATTGTTCAACCTACTGCGGCTCTGAGCAAAAACCAAAATCAAATCACACACAATCAGAGATCTCCTATTTGCTGCTGACTGTGCCCTAAATGCCAACTCTGAGGCTGATCTACTAAGTATTATAAACATATTCTCCAAAGCCTGTATCATCTTTGGGCTTACTATTAACACAGAGAAAACAGAAGTCATGTTACAACCAGCATTTGGCAAAAACTATCTCGAGCCCTGCAT
Organism: Meghimatium bilineatum; assembly: GCA_034231615.1. Classification (NCBI taxonomy): domain Eukaryota; kingdom Metazoa; phylum Mollusca; class Gastropoda; order Stylommatophora; family Philomycidae; genus Meghimatium; species Meghimatium bilineatum. The sequence continues at coordinate 8,379,361 of CM067321.1, forward strand.
AAAGGTAAATGGCGTAGCACTGAAAGTTGTAAATAGATTCACATACCTAGGTAGTACTTTATTATAAGATGGCAACGTTGATGATGAAGTGTATACAAGGACCGCCAAGGCAAGCAGCACTTTCGGCAGATCGTACGCAAATGTGTGGCGTAGAAATTGCATTAACCTACAGACTAAGCTGAAAGTTTAAAGAGCAGTAGTACATCCAGTGCTATTATACGCTAGCGAAACATGGACTGTGTATAGACGTCATGTAAGGAAACTCAATCACTTTCATACAACTTGTCTCAGAAAAGTTATGAACATCAGATGGCACGACAAGATTCCAAATACCACTGTCCTTGACACTGTCCTGGTATCCCCAGCATTGACACTATCCTGATTCAGACACAGATTCGTTTGGCAATCCATTTGGTACGCATGCTAAACTATCGCCTGCCAAAGATACTTCTCTATGGTGAGCTGGAGAAGCGTACGGGATCTCAAGATGGCAAAAAAAAACAACGATACGAGGACTCGTTAAAGACCTCACTGAAAGCATTTGAAATAGACCAAGATACATGGGAAGAACTTGCACAAAATAAATTTACATGGCGTACTACAATCAAATAGAGCGCATCATCTTGTGAAAAGAGGAGAAATGCAGCAGCTCAATAGCAGAGAGTAACTAGAAAAAAACGGATAGACTAAAATCTGCCTACAGTGGTCATTTTATGCTCGAACTGTCCAAGAACATTTACAGCTCGAATAGGGCTTATTAGCCATCTGCAAACTATTAGGCATGGTCATAATTATAACTGAATTTTCAAAAGTTGATGTCATAAATCGTCATCATCACTTGTTAAGGACGAACACACACAGTAGAATACACGAACACAATAAAAGACCAAGAAACCCATGAGCCAGAGATACTATACCAAGAAATAGAAAAAGCAATTATAAATAGCCCCAGAAATAAATTACCAGGAGTAGATGGAATCCCAAATGAAGCAATTAAAGCGTGCAGAGAGATAGATGTGAAACGGCTGAGCAGAATCTTTTCGATAGCATGAGAGAAAATACAGTCCCAGGTGACTAGCAAAACTTAATTATAGTTCCAATATTGAAAAACAAAGGTTACAAAGAGAATGTGAAACGTATCGCGGCATTACTCACTACTCAGCTACACTGGGAAAATATAAGCTAAAATACTAGAACACAGAACAAGACATACGAGTATCATAGAATATCAACTAAGTCCAGACCAGTTTGGTTTCAGAAGAGGAGCAGGATACACAGATACAATATTTACCCTTAGACAACTAAGTGAAAAAAGCTATTGAATATGACAAAAAGCTAAACATCATCTTTGTCGACCAAGAAAAAAGCGTTCGACAGAATAAACAGAGACATACTATGGAAAACACTAGAAATATACGGAATCAAGGGACAACTACTACACAACATCAAAGAGCCAAATCAAGGTGAGAACAACAGATGGAGTAGCAGAACCATTCACAACAAAAACAGGGAGTCAGACAGGGATGTGTGCTGTCGTCTATTCTATTTAACTTCTACATAGACAGAATTATAAAAGAAACACAAAATGAAATATGTATGGAAACAACAGAGAATGAACATACAACTTAATGAACTCAGTGAACTGTTTTTTGCTGACAATCAAAGCATCATATTCAATAACGAAGAAAAACTGCAAACTAACATGAAATCGCTATTAAGAATATGCAATAAATACAACATACGGATTAACACACACAAGACAGAAACTATGCAAATAATGAGATGAACAAACCACTTAAACAATTTAATAGAGAACACAAAAATAGAGAACACAAAAATAAAAAAAGTCAAAAATTTCAAGTACATGAGAAATATCTTCATAGAGGACAGAAGACTCGACAGAGAGAGATAGAAACAAGATGTCAAAAGGCAAATCCAGTAACATACCAAGCGGGCACCTGTGCTATTGCACCCAAAAATCAACACGGAAGTAAAAAAAACAAATTATTAAGAGCTACTTTATACCAACATTATGCTACCAATGACATAATTGGCAAGAGACATCTACACATAAGAGAAAGATCACAACTTGCGAAATGAAATGTCTAAGTAAGGCTATTGGAGTCACCAGACTCGACAAAATGTGTGGTGAGTTCAGCATAAAGATAATAGGTATCACATCATGCATCGAATATATAGAGAAACAACAGATCAAATGATTTGGACATATGAGGATGAACGATCAACTTCTCTAAGAGCTTATAACAAGATGGAATCAGGATACAGAGCCAAGGGCAGATCTAGGAAAAAGTGTATAGACAACGTCAAGACCATCCTGAACAAACACGACTACACCTCAACCAGAGCAACAAACTTTGCTCTAGAACGCAGACTATACCTCCTTAATAAACCACTACACTTAACAGCAAGTGTGGAAGCTATGGCAACTCCACTTGGGGATAGACAATAGAATGGATCAATGTATTACATGTCAAAAACAATATGCAGGGAATCGACGAAGGTGCAAGAAACAGAGGCGAAAAAATATAAATAACCAAATGGTCAGAGGGTGTCCGACAAAGTTAATGGTGCCGCAGTAACCTAATGAACAAATAGTAACGCAAAATGAGGTAAACAGGTTACTAAAACACTTACCTAGCCTATTAATAAAAATATATTTTAAAAAAACATACAATAAAACTAAACAGGACAATTCTCAACGTATCGGCTCAAATTGAACCTTTTCCAAGAGACAAACAACAGAAAACGACAAAATAAAAAACAAAATAGATGTCTATATTACATCAAGCCCCCGTCTCCATAATAGCGCAGGGATCAGGAGGTAGACAACTAGAGAAAGTTTAGTGAATAGAAGAATGGATCATTCGAAGAAAACGCTTAGAGGATGGCATGATGATTAACAAGCGTTAAGTGGTAGATGAAGTGATATAATAAAAAAAACCTATGCTAAGTGAAAATGAGAAACAAAAACAAGTAGACAACGAAAACCATGTAAAGTAGCGGCTGGAAGACAAATATAAATAACCAAATGGTCAGAGGGTGTCCGACAAAGTGGATGGTGCCGCAGTAACCTAATGAACAAATAGTAACGCAAAATGAGGTAAACAGGTTACTAAAACACTTACCTAGCCTATTAATAAAAATATATTTAAAAAAAACATACAATAAAACTAAACAGGACAATTCTCAACGCATCGGCTCAAATTGAACCTTTTTCAAGAGACAAACAACAGAAAACGACAAAATAAAAAACAAAATAGATGTCTATATTTCATCAAGCCCCCGTCTCCATAATAGCGCAGGGATCAGGAGGTAGACAACCTTTATGCGAAAAAATACAAGCATGGACAGATAACGTCAGAAATAGACATGACAGGATTTTTTTCTAACTCGTCCACATGATTAAAGATATAAATTTCTGGAAGACTGTGTATTGATACGTCTAATGTAGTACCCCCCTACGAACCTGGCTCTGTGTGTTGTTGCATGTATTCTCGTACCTCGGTATACATTCTTCTGGATAGGACGTAAAAACACAGAGAGGCGTGAATCAGGTGTTGGTTTTGCTATAAAATCATCTCTGGTGCAGAAACTTCCAGGTCTGCCTCGAGGAATTAGCGATCGCTTGATGTCGTTGCGATTGAAAGTGAGCAAAAATAACTTTGCCACATTACTTTCTGCATATGCGCCGACAATGACAAATCCTGATGAGGAAAAGGATAAATTCTATGAAGAGTTAGATGCCGCTATATCTGGTACACCAAGAACTGATAAACTCATTATCCTGGGTGATTTCAATGCCCGAGTTGGCAAAGACTCCCAGACATGGCAAGGTGTTCTTGGACGTCATGGGATCGGTAAATGTAACAGCAATGGTTCCCTTCTTTTAAAGCTATGTTCTGTGCACGAACTCACTATCACCAACACTATGTTTCGTTTGCCAACGCGCAAAAAGACCTCTTGGATGCATCCACGCTCCAAGCAGTGGCATCTTATAGACTATATCATAACCAGAAAAAGGGACATCAAGGATGTTCGTGTCACAAAAGCAAATTGTGGAGCTGAATGCTGGACTGATCACCGGCTTATAGTATCCAAACTAAATTTCACCATTGCAAGAAAAAGACGTCCACAGGGACAAAAGATAGAAAAACGCCTAAACACTGATCGGTTGAGTAACCACGATATAAAAAATAATCTCTCCAAGGATCTCGACGTAGCCTTGGGAGACTTAGATCTTCTTAATACCACATCTGAAGATAGCTAGGCTTCGTTTAAAGGAATTATTTACGCCAAAGCGAAGGAACATTTGGGAGTGAAGGTACATAGACACCAAGACTGGTTTGATGATAATAATTTTGAGATAACATCCTTGTTAGAAGAGAAACACAAAGCTTTCAAGAAACTACAAGGGGCAGCATCTTCACCGTCCAAGAAAGTAGCCTATAACAAGATCCGTAACACTTGTCAAAAGAAGCTTAGAGAGATAAAGGATAAATGGCTAAGTCGAAAAGCTGAAGAAATTCAAATGTTTGCAGACAGAAAGGACTATAAGCGATTCTATGAGGCTTTAAGAACTATCTATGGTCCACACTCATCGGGATCACCACCTCTATTAAATGCCGATTCGTCGAAGCTTCTCACTGATAAAAATGACATCTTAAATCGTTGGGCTGAACATTTTGAAGAAATCCTAAACAAACCATCAGTAATAAATGAAGAAGTCATAAACAGAATACCACAACTTGGGATAAGAGAAGAACTCGATATACCTCCAAGCAGTCAAGAGGTTATTATAGCGATTAAACAAATGTCAAATGATAAAGCTCCAGGTTTGGATGCCTTACCTGCTGAAATTTATAAAAATGGCGGACCACTGCTGATTAAAAAACTAACTGACATTTTTGGTATTTTCTGGAACTCAGGTACATTGCCTCAAGATCTAAAAGATGCTTCTATAGTGCACCTATATAAAGGCAAAGGTACCAAAAAGTCTTGCGATAATCATAGGGGCATATCACTTTTGTCTATAGCTGGTAAAATTCTCGCTCGTGTCATACTCAACAGATTAAATAATTCTCTACTAAACGAGCTACTCCCAGAGAGTCAGTGCGGTTTTCGTGCAGGTCGTGGTACAGTTGATATGATATTCTCTGCACGACAAATTCAGGAAAAGTCACAAGAGCAACATAGTGAACTCTTAGCAACATTTGTGGACTTGACTAAAGCATTCGATACCGTTAACAGAGAAGGACTGTGGAAGGTGCTTACAAAGTTCGGATGCCCCCCAAAACTTGTCACTGTGATACGACAATTTCATGACGGTATGATGGCTAGTGTTATCTGCGACGGAGGAGTATCTCCTGCATTCCCTGTCACAAATGGTGTAAAGCAGGGATGTGTGCTGGCCCCTACTCTTTTCAGCCTGTTATTTACAGCCATGTTAACGGAAACACACCATAGTAATGAAACAGCAGGCATAATGATCAATTACAGAACGGATGGTGGTCTTTTCAATTTACGTCGTCTAAAAGCAAACACGAAAACTAAATCTAGTACTGTTAGAGAATTACTTTATGCTGACGACTGTGCATTGTATGCTGACTCTGTCGTAAACATGCAGAGCACCATAGACCGCTTCTCAAAGGCCTGCAACAACTTTGGTTTCACTATTAACACCAAAAAAACAGAAGTCATGCACCAAGCAACATCAAATAGCCAACATACTGCTACTTCCATCATCGTCAATAAGGAAAAACTGCAGGTAGTCGACAATTTTACTTACCTTGGAAGCACTCTCTCTCGCGATGTCAACATTGATGTGGAAATTAACAAGAGACTGGCAAAAGCTAGTGCTGTATTTGGCGGATTACGCAAAAATGTATGGGACAGAAGAGGTATAAGAACAACCACCAAACTACAAGTATATCATGCTGCTATTATACAAACCTTACTATACGCCTGCGAAACGTGGACAGTGTATGCTAGACATGCAAGAAAGTGAAATCATTTCCATCTTACCTGCCTACGTAAATTACTAAACATCCATTGGTGGGACAAAGTACCAGACTACGAGGTCTTGGAAAAATCAACCTCAATAAGCATCCACACAATACTTATGAAGGCGCAGGCACGCTGGGCAGGCCATCTTGTGCGTATGGAGAACTCGCGATTGCCAAAACAAATATATTATGGAGAACTCAAGGCATGATTTCGAAAAGCTGGTGGACAGAAAAAGCGTTTCAAAGACACGCTCAAGTCATCCTTGAAACATCTTAACACTGACGTAGGCGCTTGGGAGAGCCTCGCTCAGGATAGAACGGCTTGGCGTTACAGCATTAGAACGGGAGCACTAGCGGCAGAAGAATTCAGACAAGAAACTGCAAGACAGAATGACAAATCCTTGAATGACACGTAGAAAAGAAAAAACATCTCAACCTCACACAGATACCTTCTATTGTTGTCAATTCTGTAAAAGAACATTTTGTGCGCGCATTGGACTTGCTAGTCATTTAAAAACGCACTATTAACTTTATTATTTTATTATTTATTGTTATTATTATTATGGTTGAGTTTTTGGTCATCGTCGATCACGACGGACGAACATCATTCTCGTACCAACTACGAGCCTGACTATGTGTGTTGATGCATGTATTCTAGTACCTAATAAAAGCCTGACTTTGTGTGTTGATGCATGTATTCTGGTACCCACTACGAGCCTGCCTCTGAGTGTTGATGCATCCAATGTAGTGCACTTATGACCCTGATGAAATACATATTTTCAGATCGCCCGTGTGTTGCCGAGGCCCGAAAGGGGAGCAAAGAATAACAACACTGTTTACCTTCCACGCATGTCGTAAAAGGCGACTAAGGAGGTTATGGGATAGAGTTGGCTGTCCCATCCCATATAGGGTCAGTGACCCAAAGCCATGCTGAAGTCGGATGTGTCAGGCCGAAAGGCGCAGATATCGCAGCAATGCTGTAATCATGACACAATGCATTCCGTTTTCTGGAGTACATCCTGCTAATCTGCAGGAGTTTGAGAACGAACGCAGAAGAAGAAGATAGAATAGACAGAGCCACATCTCTTTATGGGATGTGTAGTTATAGAAAATATTCCAGAATTTAACAACAATCTGACACTACGCCCACAAAAGACACACATAACACATGCCACACATTTGATATTTAGAAACTGACATTTTCCATTTTGACATTTTAAATATACACATTTCCGATTTGCATATATTCCGCTGTGTTAACATTTCCATTTGTTGACAGTTTGTAGTTGAGATATTTACTATCTACAGAGACTACCAGTAATCGTTAATTGTTAATTTTTGGAAATATGTAGCAATGAAACTAGACAGGAATCAGAACAGGCGTCCATTTTCAACAAGCAAAGTTTATCTCTAGGGGCGCAAAAACTGAAGTGAATTTCGATTATGTGAAAACGGGGGGGGGGGGGGGAGGGCGGACGATGATATAGCTTATTCGGAGAGACCGAATGTCTAGTTTCTGCGCCGCAAAAATTCGAGGCGTCTAAATGTCTAGTTTCTGCGCAGCAAATATTCGAGACATCCACATGTCTAGTTTCTGCGCCGCAAATGTTCGGGGCGTCCAAATGTCTAGTTTCTGCGTCGAAAATATTCGAGGCATCCACATGCCTACTTTCTGCGTCGCAAAAATTCGGGGCGTCCAAATATCTAGTTTCTGCGTCGCAAAATTATCTATCTATCTATCTATCTGTCTATCTATCTATCTATCTATCTATCTATCTATCTATCTATCTATCTATCTGTCTGTCTGTCTGTCTGTCTGTCTGTCTGTCTGTCTGTCTGTCTGTCTGTCTGTCTGTCTGTCTGTCTGTCTGTCTGTCTGTCTGTCTGTCTGTCTGTCTGTCTGTCTGTCTGTCTGTCTGTCTGTCTGTCTGTCTGTCTGTCTGTCTGTCTGTCTGTCTGTCTGTCTGTCTGTCTGTCTGTCTGTCTGTCTGTCTGTCTGTCTGTCTGTCTGTCTGTCTGTCTGTCTGTCTGTCTGTCTGTCTGTCTGTCTGTCTGTCTGTCTGTCTGTCTGTCTGTCTGTCTGTCTGTCTGTCTGTCTGTCTGTCTGTCTGTCTGTCTGTCTGTCTGTCTGTCTGTCTGTCTGTCTGTCTGTCTGTCTGTCTGTCTGTCTGTCTGTCTGTCTGTCTGTCTGTCTGTCTGTCTGTCTGTCTGTCTGTCTGTCTGTCTGTCTGTCTGTCTGTCTGTCTGTCTGTCTGTCTGTCTGTCTGTCTGTCTGTCTGTCTGTCTGTCTGTCTGTCTGTCTGTCTGTCTGTCTGTCTGTCTGTCTGTCTGTCTGTCTGTCTGTCTGTCTGTCTGTCTGTCTGTCTGTCTGTCTGTCTGTCTGTCTGTCTGTCTGTCTGTCTGTCTGTCTGTCTGTCTGTCTGTCTGTCTGTCTGTCTGTCTGTCTGTCTGTCTGTCTGTCTGTCTGTCTGTCTGTCTGTCTGTCTGTCTGTCTGTCTGTCTGTCTGTCTATCTATCTATCTATCTATCTATCTATCTATCTATTCGCTGAAACCATTTGTTGCTAATCGGCGTCAGGGGTAGAAATGTTTTCTGGAGACGGCCCTCTTGCGTGCTGAATATATTGTGGAATTTGTCGCCTCTTTTATTTCAGTGGTCCATCTTTTTCGTGGTCGGCCTCTAGGTCTGCCTTCACTGTATCTGTGTAGCATAGCTTGCTGTGGTATGATATGCCTACTTATATTGATATTCTAGCTGTTATACTTATATATGTCTACCTCTATTGATATACATATATTTTAGGATGGACAGAAGAGAAACAGAAAACAATATCATCGTTGGATTATGTATTACTCATAGAGCGTTCAGGTGATAAGACCAGGTGAGTGGATGTGCAGGTAAAATAAGGTGAGAGTATTTAGAGATAAGCACAGGAAAGAGTATGTGAAGGTTAAACCAGGTGAGAGAGTGTGCAGGTAAAAATCATGTGAGTGTGAGAAGGTAAAAGACAGGTAAGTGTGTCTAGAAATAATGCCAGGTGAGAGTGAGTGGAGGTTGTCCCAGATGAGAGTGAGCTGTGGTAACATTAGATAATAGTGAGTGGCGGTAAAATTAAGTGAGAGTGTATGGAGGTAAAACCCAGCAAGAGTGAGTGGCGGTAAAGCTAGGTGAGAGTGTGCAGAGGTAAAAACCAGGTGATAGTGTGTAGAGGTAAAGGCAGGTGAGAGTGTATGGAGGTAAAACTAAGAGACAGTGTACGAAAGTAAAATCAGGTGAGAGTGTATGGAGGTAAAACCTAGGGAAAGTGTGTAGAGGTAAAGCCAGATGAATGTTTAGAGGTAAACCATGTGCACGTATGTGGAGGTAAAGCCAGGTGAGAGTGTGTTGAGGCAAAGCTAGCTGAGAGTGTATGAAGGTAAAACCAAGGGAGAGTGTGTGGAGGTAGAGCCAGATGAGTGAGTGAAGAGGTAAGACCAGACGATAGTGCATATGGGTAAAACCAGGTTAGAGTGCATAGAGGTACAACCAGGTGAGAGTGCGTAGATTTAAAACCAGGTGAGAGTGTGTAGGAGTAAAACCAGGTGAGAGTGTGTAGATTTAAAACCAGGTGAGAGTGCATAGAGGTGAAACCAGGTGAGAGTGCATAGAGCTAAAACCAGGTGAGAGTGCATAGAGGTGAAACCAGGTGAGAGTGCATAGAGGTGAAACCAGGTGAGAGTCCATAGAGGTAAAACCAGGTGAGAGTGCATAGAGGTGAAACCAGGTGAGAGTCCATAGAGGTAAAACCAGGTGAGAGTGCGTAGAGGTGAAACCAGGTGAGAGTCCATAGAGGTAAAACCAGGTGAGAGTGCATAGAGGTAAAACCAGGTGAGAGTGTATAGAGGTAAAACCAGGTGAAAGTGCATAGAGGTAAAACGACGTGTGCTACTAATATCATCATTTCTATTACCAGATTTGTACATGTTGTTTTTAATTCTTCTTGTGGTTTTTACATTTAGCAAGTTGATAGTTATCGCAATTGTAAAACTTTGGAAGACACCAAGACATAAGCTGTGAAGCTAAATTACATCTCATGAACATAAACATGTTTTCAGTAATAATTTACGACTGCGAAACATGGACACTTAAGAAATCAGTTACAAAAAAAATATGTCTTTGAAGTGACATGCTACAGAAGATTTTGAGAATACATCGGACAACAGAAAATAGAAACTTGTTGTGACATGAACATTAAAATATTTAAGAAGATTGTTTCTAAACAACGTTATAATAGAAAAACTGAGTTTTTTGGTCTTACAATGCATAAAATAAGATTACATTCTGGAAAGGGTATTTCATCTGAATAAGATAACATAACAACATAACATAACATGACAAAAACACAATTATAATACAATACATTACAATACAATATAATACAATACAATACAATATAATACAATACAATATAATACTATACAATACAATACATTATGATATGATATGATATGACATGACATGATATGATATAACATGACATGACATGACATAGTATAGTACAGTATAATACAATATAATATTATAATGTAGTGTATTGTAGTGTAGTATAGTATAGTGTAGTACAGTACAGTACAGTACAGTACAGTACAGTACAGTACAGTATAGCATAGTACAATACTATATAATATAAAATACTGGTATGGTATGGTATGATATAAACTAATAATGTAATATAATATAACAACGTAATGTAATATAATGCAATACAATGTAATATTTTGTAATAGTAATAATAATAATAATAGTAATCCTAATAATATAGTATTAGTAACAACAGTAGTAGTAATTCAATAATAATAATAATAATAATAATAATAATAATAATAATAATAATAATAATAATAATAATAATAATAATAAAATGTTAACATCACTATCAAGGTTTTGTATTGTTGCTGTGGTTTCAGAATAAAGTTTACCTGTTTTATCTCGCCAAATATTTCTGAACAGGTGTTTCATTGATTACGGAGCTATGTCCCTGGAATTCTTCTTCACACTTAACGAGCCTTTTGATTATACTGGTGCTGATGGTACCCAGGCGAAGGTAAATTGTTTGTTTGAAATATTTTTGGCAAGTAATCTGAGAGTTTTCATTACATCTGTGGTGTGTCTACATAACTTAAGATGATTTCACTGGTGTAGTGGGTAAACCATTCACTTTCTGATCAGTATATCGTGTATTCGAATCCCTCTCGCGATGTCTTGTTTGTAAAATGAATATTTTCGGAGATCTAAGGGGGTGCAGCTACAGTTACGTGCTATGAGTGATACTTTGAGCAGACGTGGTGTTGCTTCGTTAAGAGTGACGGAGTACACACTGGTAACAATTAAGTCAATCCTCTAGACCATTTGAACTGTTTTCTCCCTGTTGTAGTAGTTAGACGTTCTGATTGTGCTTACTTAACTTTTTTCACATTTTGAGTGGGATTAAGTTAACTCTCTGTTTATTTTTTTCTAATCCTCAAGGATTATTCACCATCATCAGGTGCTATGTCGACTGGAGTAGGCATTATCTCCATGGTTCTCTATTTCTAGTATACTTGTGTAGCATCCAAGATTAATATAGCTTTCCTACAATGCTATACTATCTAATATTTTGTCACGATGTGGTCCTCGTTCTCTCTTGTCCTCTACATTGCCTGTTGTAACTATATTCTCCACACATACCTGCATCAATTACATACCCTTTCAATTATTGTCAAAATATGTTCATTTCTATAGCTCCCTTCTTTTCTTAATCTGGTACGTTGCTTTATGGCTCCCTTCCTTTCTTAGACCGGTACGTATCTCTATGGTTCCCTTCCTTTCATGTACGTTGCTTTATGGCTCCCTTCCTTTCTTAGACCGGTACGTGGCTCTTCATGTACGTTGCTTTATGGCTCCCTTCTTTTCTTAATCTGGTACGTTGCTTTATGGCTCCCTTCCTTTCTTAATCTGGTACGTTGCTTTATGGCTCCCTTCTTTTCTTAATCTGGTACGTTGCTTTATGGCTCCCTTCTTTTCTTAATCTGGTACGTTGCTTTATGGCTCCCTTCTTTTCTTAATCTGGTACGTTGCTTTATGGCTCCCTTCTTTTCTTAATCTGGTACGTTGCTTTATGGCTCCCTTCCTTTCTTAATCTGGTACGTTGCTTTATGGCTCCCTTCTTTTCTTAATCTGGTACGTTGCTTTATGGCTCCCTTCTTTTCTTAATCTGGTACGTTGCTTTATGGCTCCCTTCTTTTCTTAATCTGGTACGTTGCTTTATGGCTCCCTTCCTTTCTTAGACCGGTACGTGGCTCTTCATGTACGTTGCTTTATGGCTCCCTTCTTTTCTTAATCTGGTACGTTGCTTTATGGCTCCCTTCTTTTCTTAATCTGGTACGTTGCTTTATGGCTCCCTTCCTTTCTTAGACCGGTACGTGGCTCTATGGCTCCCTTATTTTCCTGTACGTTGCTTTATGGCTCCCTTCCTTTCTTAGATCGATACGTGAGTTTCACAATTTTCAATCTTTACTTCCTGCCCCATTCCCCAATCCATACTATACCTAACTTTTACTGAATTAAATACCTAATTATGTACTTACATAATTATTACTTCTTTATTTGAATTATTTAATTAATTATGTTTTATACTTGGCTGGTTAATATACCTGGCGGGTTGACATATATACTTAGATATACAGTTATAAATACGCACTATGACTAATGTTCCTACCTAATTTTAACAATGTCTGTATCTATTCCGATGGAAAATCTGGAGAAGGGGTTTTCAAAGTTTTCTGGGCGGTGTTCTCCTTTTCTGACAAATTGTCTTAGTTGATGCAGCGAGACACTCTATTCCTGGGTACCCCCTATTGGGACAACTTTTTCCATGGCCAACTTTTTAGGTTAAATTTTCTTTCATGGTCACTTGTGGGACACCTTTTCTTCCAAGGTCCCACATTTACATCACTGATCTTCAGAGACGTTTCTTTCTTTGTACCTCTCTTGGGACAACTTCTTTTCCGTGTCTATCCTTTTGTATTAAATTTTCTTTCGTAGCCACTTTTTATTACGTGACTCCCATTTGAGACAAATGTTCTTTCATGATCTCCGTGGTGCCTATAAAAATGTCAGTGACTTTCATTACACTTTACCATGGTGTTTTAAGCTTTATCGCCATACTTGTTGTTGTTTATGGATCATGTAGCTACTGTCTCATATCCTCCTGAACGGATCTGACCCCCCCATTAAAAAATTTGTCTTCTTTGTCCCGTCCCCCCTGTTTGAAGTCTCTCTTTTCAAGGATCATATGGTCCTCATTGAGAGCATCTAATTTCGAGTATTTTACTATTGTTACAATACCTGAATACTTTGATAATGTATAAGGCAATGTTTATTCAAGTAAATTATTGAACATTTTTATACTCAAGTTTATAGACAAGGGAAGAACAGAGTTACGTAGGGAGTGTTGCAGCACTATACACACAAAAAAACGAACGATATCAACATAAACAAACGACATTTCGACTTAAAGACTGTATCAGAACAAAAAAACAACAATAATTGAATATTACAGAGAATCATGATGTCAGAGAAGATAATAAGAGAAATAAAGGTGGGAGAACGAAAACAAAAGGAGAAAAAAGACAAATACTGTAAGAACAGAAGAGAGCAAGAGAGACAGAGAGAGAGAGAGAGAGAGACAGAAAGTAAAAGTAACAGCTACAGAGCAAGTATAATAAATGAATAAACATCTAAAACGTATCAAAGAAAAAAACAACATATCTGAAATCCGATGTGGTCGCACAGAAGAGTTGAAGCAAATGTCCAAAAACACACTTGTTTAATCTGGTAGTAGTTTTATTGTAAGAAGACATTTGATTTAAAACTATTTTTGTTTTGATTCCTACAGTGTACAGTCGCCCTGACAGGTGGTCGACTGGTAGAGAGCTATGTTTCTGATGCTGGACCAAAATGGCAGACTGAAAGAGTTCTAAATGGCTCCACTATGACCGCGGTAAATTGATAGCATATCTCTCTTCCTCACTGTCTTTCCATCTTTCTTTCTAGCGGGTGTCTACGAATTCTATGATCACTCATTTATAGTAATTAGGATTTCACAGATATGAATTGTGAGTATTGCGGATATGTGTGAGACGCGAGTGCGTGCACGGCGATTGTATAGACACCCTGTATTTATGTAGGAAATATGAAGTTTTAAAGAATCAAACTACAACGCTAGTATGTTATGTGGTATCTAAAAGGGGAGTAAATAGTAATGGTGCTACATGACCGCTGTAATTCAGGAGTTAGTGAACTTGGTTTTGTGTCCAATTAATTATCATCATCATCATCATCAGGTGCCTTGCCGGATGTCGTAGGCGTTCATGGCTCTCCATAGCCCACTGTCCACAGTATTATGTATCAAGGTCGTTGTTGTCTACTTGCCTTGCCAGGCTGTCAAACTGTATAATATTTTCTCACGTTGCGCCCTCTTTCTCTGTTGCCTTAAATTTTACCTGTTGTGACTATGTTCTCTAAACCTGCCTGTCTCATGAAGTAGCCAAAAAAAAAAAAGAAGATTGCCCTTTTCTTATATTGTTGATTAAGGTCCGTTTCGCAATTGACTCTTTCAACACCTCTACATTAGTTTTTGTGGCAGTCCATGGTATTCTCAGCATTCTTCTGTAGAACCACTTCTCTGTTGCCTCTAATTTCCTACTTTCCAGTTTGTTTATTGTCCAAGACTCGCAGCCATATGTTAGTACAGGAGTTATATAGCACTGCAGAACTCCCTTTCTCACCTCTAATGACAAGGTCATATTACACAGTATATTTTTCATTTTTCTGAATGTTGTTTTTGCTTGTCCTATTCTGCATTGTGTCCCAGCTGTAATTCAGTAGTTAGTTAACATGGTTCTGTGTCGGATGATCGAAAGTACCATTTGAAGTGGAGATGTTTTTATATCATCAATGGCTTCTACGTTGACCCATTCCGTTATCCGGACTTCATCCGGCTAATCTGCAGGAGTTTAAGAATGAACGCAGAAGAAGACCCAGTCAAGGGAAATGGGTTACATATCTTCTGGGAACATGATGGTGGAGTGAGTTTTTTTGTGTGCATGGACCCAAAAGGTGAGGGAAGAATATTGACACTGTTACTTGTCAGGGATATCGTAAGAGGCGACTAAGAAGGCTTTAGGGGTGGAGTTTACTGTTCCATCTCATAGAGGGTCAAAGAAACACATAGGCCAAGCTAAAATCGAATGTGTCAGGCAGAAAATCGCAGATACCGCATCTGAGATGTGAACTATGACACACTCACTCTATTCTCCAGGTTACATTCTGCTAATATGCAGAAATTAATGTGAAAATGAATACAGAAGAAGAAGAACATGCGACAGACGAGATGTTGACCACATCGTTCTTAGGTATGCTGTTGGTCAACGCAAAATGTATGTCTAATATAATATTCCTCGATAAATCTCTGCCCCCGATGCACCTCTGCCCCGATGCACCTCTGCCCCGATACACCTCTGCCCCCGATACACCTCTGCCCCCGATACACCTCTGCCCCCGATACATCTCTGCCCCCGATACACCTCTGCCCCCGATACACCTCTGCCCCCGATACACCTCTGCCCCCGATACATCTCTGCCCCCGATACACCTCTGCCCCCGATACACCTCTGCCCCCGATACACCTCTGCCCCCGATACATCTCTGCCCCCGATACACCTCTGCCCTCGATACACCTCTGCCCCGATACACCTCTGCCCCCGATACACCTCTGCCCCCGATACACATTTGAATAAAGTAAACAATTACGCATTCAGTTGCTTCTGTAGGTATCACCAATGACCCACTAGATAAACCACCCATGCAACAGAAAACCTTAGTAGATGACATGTCGTTATATTGATGCTCTCTTATAGAAACATTGTAGCATGTCATCTATACAATTATAGATCCCCCTCTGAGTAGAAGGCCCCTTCAGTAGACATTACAATAAGCCGAAAACTAAAGTCTCCTGGGTATGAAAGAAAGATCAGAAAATCACCCCACTGCACAAAGGAAGTAAAAGGTAATCGCTCGCTATTCCTGGGGTTCTCAAACAAACAAACAGCAAAGGAAACAAGTTTATTTTATACCTACCACAAAATAAACAACATATAAGATTGTGGATATCTCACACACTCTAAGCTCTGTTGAAAAGTGCTTCAATCACATGGATGGAAGTGGAAGGAGAGTCTTTTCTCCATAAAATCGATTTTCATTCAGTCATCGGTTTATGTAACAACAGCTTCAATTCAATCATATGGTTATAGTAACAACAGCTTCAAGTCAGTCATATGGTTATAGTAACAACAGCTTCAAGTCAATCATATGGTTATAGTAACAACAGCTTCAAGTCAGTCATCAGGTTATAGTAACAACAGCTTTAAGTCAGTCATCAGGTTATAGTAACAGCAGCTTCAAGTCAGTCATCAGGTTATAGTAACAACAGCTTTAAGTCAGTCATCAGGTTATAGTAACAACAGCTTTAAGTCAGTCATCAGGTTATAGTAACAACAGCTTTAAGTCAGTCATCAGGTTATAGTAACAACAGCTTTAAGTCAGTCATCAGGTTATAGTAACAACAGCTTTAAGTCAGTCATCAGGTTATAGTAACAGCAGCTTCAAGTCAGTCATCAGGATATAGTAACAACAGCTTCAAGTCAGTCATCAGGTTATAGTAACAACAGCTTCAAGTCAATCATATGGTTATAGTAACAACAGCTTCAAGTCAGTCATCAGGTTTTAGTAACAACAGCTTCAAGTCAGTCATCAGGATATAGTAACAAGAGTTTCAATTGATTTATGTAATGCACATCTTCATAATATATTTTATAGAAACATACACACATGTAAATATATATGTATGTATCTATAAAATGTATAGATGTATATATATATATATATATATATATATATATATATATATATATATATATATATATATATATATATATATATATATATATATATAAAATTTATAAACCAATAATTTAGTTTTCCCATAAATTAATATTGTATCGTTATTGTTTCTGATTAAAGTATTTGACCGAAACGTTCCTTTGCATTGTTTTTGTTCTTTATTATTGTTGTTATTTGTTTGTTAAGTAGGGGTTTATGCCTCATATGGTCGAGGCCCGCCACTTTCAACCTAGGACTGGTGTCCATATTGGTTATATCGAGGCGGTTGGGGACCTGTGGTTTTTGTGGCTTGTCTGCCTGGTTGTTGCTAGGATGTGGCTCTGTTAGCCGGGTTCGCTGTATGGCCTCCTAGCAGTCCTTGTATGGACTATGTTGTGGCTCTGCCTGTCTCTGGTATTGATGAGACTATAAGGTGGTAGTCCTTAGGACTTTGTGGTGATTGGTTGGAGCTCTTTCTTCTATTCAGAGCTATTTGCTGTGTTTTTCCTTAGCTGTGTCGGTCTGGATTATAAGGTGGTAGTCCTTAAAAGGACTTTGTGTAGGATTGGTTGGAACGCTTTCTTCTGCTTCTTTCCTGTGCTGTTCATTCGCTTAGAGGGTCTGGAACACATGTTGTCTGTAGTTGTCTATGCTGACATTGGTTGTGCAGTATCGGCTGCTGATTATACCTGTGGAGAAAGATTTTATTTTAATTTTTTTTTTTTAAATTATGAAATGAAGTTTATAGCCCTTATAAGGACTTTATTCTGTCTGGTTGGTGCTCTTTGTTGTGTTGTGTCATCTCTGTGTTGTTCCTGTCTGGGTTGGCTGTTGATTATATATTATATTGCTTGCCTGCTGGTGTTACCTGTGGATTTTGTTAATTTAAAAACTTTTATTTTTTTAAATTAATTTTTTATTAAAATTTAGATGGGGGATCTAAATTTTAATAAAAAATTAATAAAAAAAAAAAAAAAGTTTTTAAATTAAAAAAATCCACAGGTAAAAAATAGCATCCCCAAAAAAAATAATTATATTTATTACTGTTACGATACCTATGTACTTTATATATAAAAATTTTGAAATTTTTTTTATACTAAAGTTTAAAATGAAGGGAAAAACAGAGATAAGTATTGAGTGTTGCAGCAAAATACACAGAAAAACTAATAACAACAGAAACAAACAACGTTTCGAGTAAAAGTCTTCATCAGGACAAAAACAACAATAAATTAATATTACAAACAGAGAATCACGATGTGTAAGAATGAAGCAACATCAACATCAGCAGAAATAAATAATCATATACTTTTTCTATAATAGTATCGGCACTATTTTGCTTTATATTTTCGTAACACATCCATAAATATTATTTATAATATCTTTTCTTTCAATCTTTTCACAGACAACAACTTTCGAAGGAGCAGACGTCAAGTGTATTCAAGTTTTATCTAAAGTGTAATATCAAATATGACGTGACTATTTTCCTTTGTCCATGTTTTGCTCACTCAAGCTTATATTGTATGCAAATTTAAAGCTTTAAGAATGATGTCCTTTTTTTCGATAGTAATACCTTTCCTTGAGAACTGACAGAAATAAAAGAAATCGTTCACATGGAGAAAGGAAAGTAAAATAATGTAATGTAAAGTAATGAGTCTTTGTTAAAAAGTAAGCATAATCAACAGATATCGAACAGACTGGCGTAGGCGATCATACATCTCTACAACTTTCTATTTCGAGTAATCCTTTATCAGGACCGTTGTTGAATCTGTCATGCTAATATAGTAAATTATATAATATTTTCGAATGTTGTTCTTGATCTCACTTGCCTTCTATCTTACCTGTTGTAACTGTGTTCATACCTCCCTATCTCATTGCTGGATTACAAAAATAACCATTGTCTCTTTCTTATATTTTTAAACTACTCCTGTCTCGCATTTTATTCTTGCAGCAGCCCATGGTGCTCTCAACATTCTTTCATCACGTCTTTGTTAGTTCTTCCAGCATTCCATGCTGCTCATAACATTCTTTCAGCATATCTTCGTTAGCTCTTCCAGTTGCCCATGGTGGTGCTCTCAACATTCCTTCAGTACGTCTTTGTTAGTTCTTCCAGCTGTCCATGGTGCTCTCAGCATTCTTTCAGCACGTCGTCATAAGTTCTTCCAGCAGTGCATGGTGTTCTCAACAGTCTTCTATAGAACCACATCACGGTTGTCTGAAATCTTTCATTATCCTATTAGAATCAGTATTTCAAGAACTCTCTTCTATACCCCTAATGACAGGTATATATTACATAGTATATCCTTCATTATTAGGAACTATATTTTTGCCTGCTTTAATCTGTTTCTTATATCTAAATGCTATTATTACCCGCCTTAATCTGTTTCTTATATCTGAATGCTTTCTGTGCTTGCCTTAATTTGTTTCTTATCTCTGATTGCTATATTTCCCTGTTTTAATATTTTTCTTATTTCTGAATTTTATTTTTTCCTGCCTTAATTTGTTCCTTATCACTGAATACTATTTTTGCCGGCCTTAATATGTTTCTTATCTTTGAAAGCAATGATAAGAAACCTTAAAAAACATAAGTGGTGAAATTAATAATAAAAAATTAAATCTGTTTATAAATATGAATAATTCTATTATTGCTTTAAGATTCACTTGTATGTACTGTAGCTTCCTGTACTGTAGCTTCCTGTACTGTAGCTTCCTGTACTCTAGCTTCCTGTACTCTAGCTTCCTGTACTGTAGCTTCCTGTACTGTAGCTTCCTGTACTGTAGCTTCCTGTACTGTAGCTTCCTGTACTGTAGCTTCCTGTACTGTAGCTTCCTGTACTGTAGCTTCCTGTACTGTAGCTTCCTGTACTGTAGCTTCTCATTCTTGTTACGTGTATTTGTCTTATTTACAGTACTCGTTTTTATAATTGTGTAATTGGAAATATAAGGTTTTTGAAGACTAAATAATTCACTTCTGTTATCTTCTATATTGACACCATTTTCTTTGTAATTTTGTTAATATCTTGAAGAATAGTTTTGCTAGAAACGTCGATTTGTCTATTGTAGGGTCGCTATAAAACATATTTTACCTACTGTATTTCATTGAGATAACTACAAATGTATTTATTAGTTAACAAGCAGCTATTAACGGAAAACCCCACAAATAATAGGTTTGAGACATCATAAACCAGACTGACACCAAGAAATATATCTATTCTGTCATTTTAAAAATTAAGTGTAACGTTGATTTTCTTTTTATTTCCTGATTAACCAATTGGTGTACGGTGTTACTGCAATTTAATACATTATCATTCGTCTGGGCTTTCCATAGATTGGGTTAACTATTTGTTTCTTCAATTTTTACCCCTCATCTCACTTCTTTGTTAACAGACTGAAGAATCTCTTTACCCCTCATCTCACTTCTTTGTTAACATATTCAATAATTTGTTTACCCCTCACTACTATGTTAACAAATGCTACAGAAAGATACTTAGAATATCAGGGAAGGAAAAAAAATCAAAAACTCAGATATTATAAACACATTGAAGATTCCAGAGTGTTGGTTACTAAACACAATAACAAAAAGAAAATTACGCCTGTTTGATCATATAAAGAGACACAACTGTTTAGAACGACACATACTGGAGGGAAGAATACCTGGGTAGAGGAGAAAGGGCAGACCAAGAAGACGATGGACTGACGACATTAAAGATAACATGAAAACATCGCTAAAAATGCAAGCCACATCGCCAAAGACAGAGAGAGGTTCAGAGAGTTCATTGGGAAGACAACGTTCTGGAAGAAATACGTCACATGACACACTATGTTAACAATCTCAAGAATTCAGGGACCCCCCCCCCATGTTTAATTAAATAAAAAAACTTTGTAACCTCCTCAGATTTGTACGCTACGCTTCTAGCACGACGTATTAATTCTGGGACATCCTACGTAACAGTACCATTGAGACACCAAGCCTTATATAAGTTACGGTGCCATCTCGGTTACTCAATTGAAGAAGACCTGTACTTTGTCAGTAAGCATGTGTACTGTCTAATGCTACCTTCTCACAGCTAAACGGAAAATTTCATCATCAACATGTGTCTCGAGCTATCTACTCACAGCTAAGGGGAATATTTCATGATTATAGCTTCCACAAACTAACGTCAATCAATATCAATAAAACCCATAACCCTTCAGGGTCGTAGGGGTACCACATTGGAAGCTTCAGCACACAGAGTCTTCCAGCGAATTATATCCTCAGCGATGCGGATGAGTGTGGAAATATCTAGCCCTGTCCATTCCTTGATGTTGTCTGTCCATGTCTTTATTTGTCCTCCTCTGCTTCTTCCACCCTCAACAGTTCCCTGCAGTATTGTTTTTGACAAGGAATCGTGCCTGCATACATGTACGAACCATGCTAGTTTTCGTCGTTTCACTATTGAAAGCAATGGCTCCTGGACACCTGCACACATCTCTACTTTATTTCTTACGTACACATTGGTCTTATGTTCCCTATAGGAAATTCGTAGAATTCTTCTGTAGCATTTATACTCGAAAGCCTGTAATCTTGTCTCCATGTCCGCAGTGAGTGTCCAACTCTAACAACCATACAACGCAACAGAAAGCACCAGCGACCTATACAGTTTGATTTTCACTCCAACACTGATGTTGCTTTTCCAAATCACAGTTAGCCTTGACAAGGACGCTAAAGCCATCTCCAGCCTTATTTTTAGTTCTGCTTTGCATTTACCATCGCTGCATATACTGGATCCGAGGTATTTGAAGGTATTCACCTCTTCAAGCTTGTGTCCATTCATCATGATATTAGTCTGGTTTTCTGTGTCTCTGCTGTTTACCAAGATTTTGCTCTTATCTGAATTGATTTCCATTCCGTACTTGCTGGTAACTTTTTCTAACTTTGATGTTAATTCTTGCAATGATTGTTCTGACCCAGCTATAAGATCAATATCATCAGCGAAACGCAAGTTGCAAATAGGGCGACCTCCGATCGATATAGACGTGTTGTAGTCATGCAATGTCTAAACTAACGTACCTGATACTGAAGTTCTCAGCGGCGCCAATATCCCAGCTATCTATACAACTACAATCTATATAATTCTGAAGAAGGCCCAACAGAAATGGGCAGGATATGGTTGTGAAAATGACAGATTACAAAACAGTTGACGAATGGTGATCTCCTTAACTCCAAAAAAAGGCAAATTACTGGCAGGTGAGCAGGAGAAACGCTTCAAGGACTTTGTGTTGTTAAAGAGAAATATAGACGTCACTGTCGGGTATTCGCCGCTCATAATCGCTTAAAGTGATACAGCAGCTGCAGCATAGGTGCAGATATCACTCGAAAATAGTAAATCATTGAGACATATTCTTCTTTTTCTTCTGCTATCAGTTTCTTATGCTCAAAAGTCTATACAGGAAGGTGGGATGCCTCCATGAATTCAGTTGTCAGCGGGAGGTCCTCACGGTTGCCTCACAGCTTTACTAAACTATATGTGTCACAAATGTGACAGAGTGCCCAAATCAAATTGTATGTGTCACAAATGTGAAAGAGTGACAAATCAGAGGAAGAAATGTGGCAGAGGGTTCTTTCTATAACAGAATGATACATTTTTGTCGTCTCCACCACCCGTGTGTTGAGGGGTCCGGGACGGGAGCAAAGAATATCAACACTGTTACCTGCCACACATGTCGTAGTAGACGACTAAGGAGATTTTTAGATGGAGTTAGCTGTCTCAATCCATATAGGGTACAAAAGTAATCCAGAACCCATGCTAAAGTCGGATGTGTCAGGCCGAAGGCGCAGATATTACAACTCAGCTGTAACCATGGAACAACGCTTTACGTTTTCCGGACTACATCCTGCTAATCTGCAGGAGTTTAAAAATCATCTCAGAACAAGGAGACCAATTTTGGTTGTTATTAGATGAATTGCCAGATGCTAGACGTCGCGCGGAGACACACAACATTTCAGTTATTTGAAGCATATTCTATTTATATTTTAGATAGATAAAAACCAGCGCGGTTCACACAAGTCTGAAACTGTAGTCGTCATGACCAGCACCTGCGGTGTACCTATATTAACTAATGTTATTTCAAGTGACAATCTATTTTCTCACTTTCTGTTACAAATCTCACCTGTAGACATTCGTTACATAATCCTGACAGAAAGATTGTATTGAAAATTTCCGCTGTCGTTTCCATGGAAAACCAGTGTTCAGAATTGGAGGCAGTTGATGACCATCATGTGCCACGTCGGATGTCGTTCACGATCATGAATTTTCACAAATCTTTATCACTAATATCTTAAACAAAATAAATAATTGTGTTTGGCTTAGTTGACACTTATCAATTGTTTTTGTCAAGTATTTCATGTGATTAATACAACATTCAAATACATAGTAACAGGAACTCAATTATTCTTCACATAAAATTATTATTCACAAAATGTTTCTATAACGGATTTGATAATATCAACAAACAAAATAACTGGATGGAAAAAAGCCAAGTTAAACTAGTTATTAAAATAAGACTAAAAATATCAGATGTGGAGAGAAGGAGGGAAAATGTCACATAAAATTTGACTTTGATTTTGTCTTATTATTTTCGTTTTGTTAATTTGTCTTGATCATCTACGTTTTGTTAATGTGTCTTCGTGATTTATGTTTTGTTAATGTGTCTTCATGATTTATGTTTTGTTAATGTGTCTTCATGATTTATGTTTTGTTAATGTGTCTTCGTGATTTATGTTTTGTTAATGTGTCTTCTTGATTTATATTTTGCTAAGGTGTCTTGACAATCTATGTTGTGCCAATGTACTAAGAAATGGGCACACGACAAGTTTTGTTAACTCTATATTACCTACAAAGTTGTGTTCAATACTTGTGCATGTTTGCTCAATAAAATATGATTTATGTTCCATGATGACTGGACCTTCAAATGATCTCTAAGTTTGTATAATCGTTTTCTTAACTCAATTCATACGTAAGCCCATTATAACGGGACAGAGAAGGCACCCTTTAAGGACGTAAGCCCGTTATAATAGGGCTCCATATATACTCTCCAAATTAACCTTGTTTGGTTCATAAATGACAAGTATTATTGTTCTTACAATTCTTATATTTTTATATTGTATATGAATTTGACATTCAATTATCTTTCTTTTGATACTTTATATGATGTTCCATAGCTAATATTTTGTCTTCAGGAAGCTTGTACCTGAATTATGTTGCGGTCCAAAAAGTTAGCCTAAAATTAGTTACGTCTAAACACCGGGTATAATTACGTGTTGAAAGAGTTAAACTGCATGCTTCTTTATACATATAGGGCCAATTTTATATACATCAGAAGAAAATCCATATTTTATGGACACTTTATGGGAAGGGGAAAGATATAAGTACATTGTGAGAAAAAGTAGGGTAAACAAGAAATGAGGAAGGGAAACACCAAGGGAGCAGATGATGGACAGGTTGGCATATCAGTATAAAGAATCATCGGTATTGTTAATTACTGTCAACGTACACGACAGAAGGTTGTAGGTAGGTATAATAACTAACGTCACACGGCGTGGATTATTTGGAATTATTTGTAGCACACAAGACAGAAGGTTGTGGTAGGTATAATAACTAACCTCACACGGCGTGGACTATTGGTAGCAAACAAGACAGAAGGTTGTGGACAGACATGATTGCTGTTGTTCGTAGATCACAAGTGAAGATGACCATTTGTTACATCAACTTTATGAAGTTCAGTTAAAGTTATTTTGTCTGAGAAAAGCCACAGGGGTGACCAGAAGACACAGAATTAGAAATGATGTCATAAGAGAAAGAGTGGGTGTCATATCAATTCTACAATACATACAAAACCAACAGATACAATGGTTTGGTCATCTGGAAAGAATGTCTTGTGATTCATTAGTTTATAAATCATATATGAAGAGAAGAAAAGCAGAAAGAAGAGCCAGGGGTGAACCTAGAGTACGCTGGATCGACAACATCAAAGAGTCATTACACGAACATCAAATAACATTATCTGAAGCTGCCAGAAAAGCGAGAACAAGAACATTGTATCTTCCTCGACACCCATAAAGGGTAAAAGAGGAAGGAAAGAAGAAGAAGAAGTTAAAGTTATATCTTAGACTATGAGTTCGTAGATTGTTAATAAGCCTGATTCTGGCCGCAAATGTATTTGGGCAAATCGAGCATGGGATGACCACAGTTGAGATGCTGTGATTTTTTTTAAAATTGTTGAGCTACATGCAGTTCGATCTTGTACAGCTTTTTCCCGTGAATCTTCATCTATATCCCCTGTATCTTGGTATATTTCCTCTGTATCTTGGTATATTTCCTCTGTATCTTGGTATATTTCCTCTGTATCTTGGTATATTTCCCCTGTATCTTGGTTTATTTCCTCTGTATCTTGGTATATTTCCCCTGTATCTTGGTATATTTCCCCTGTATCTTGGTATATTTCCCCTGTATCTTGGTTTATTTCCCCTGTATCTTGGTATATTTCCCCTGTATCTTGGTTTATTTCCTCTGTATCTTGGTATATTTCCTCTGTATCTTGGTATATTTCCTCTATATCTTGGTATATTTCCCCTGTATCTTGGTTTATTTCCTCTATATCTTGGTATATTTCCCCTGTATCTTGGTTTATTTCCTCTGTATCTTGGCATATTTCCTCTGTATCTTGGTATATTTCCTCTGTATCTTGGTATATTTCCTCTGTATCTTGGTATATTTCCCCTGTATCTTGGTTTATTTCCCCTGTATCTTGGTATATTTCCCCTGTATCTTGGTTTATTTCCTCTGTATCTTGGTATATTTCCTCTGTATCTTGGTATATTTCCTCTATATCTTGGTATATTTCCTCTGTATCTTGGTATATTTCCCCTGTATCTTGGTATATTTCCTCTGTATCTTGGTATATTTCCTCTGTATCTTGATATATTTCCTCTGTATCTTGGTATATTTCCTCTGTATCTTGATCTATATCCCCTGTATCTTGATATATTTCCTCTGTATCTTGGTATATTTCCTCTGTATCTTGGTTTATTTCCTCTGTATCTTGGTATATTTCCTCTGTATCTTGATATATTTCCTCTGTATCTTGGTTTATTTCCTCTGTATCTTGGTTTATTTCCTCTGTATCTTGGTTTATTTCCTCTGTATCTTGGTATATTTCCACTGTATCTTGGTTTATTTCCTCTGTATCTTGGTATATTTCCTCTGTATCTTGGTATATTTCCTCTGTATCTTGGTATATTTCCTCTATATCTTGGTATATTTCCTCTGTATCTTGGTATATTTCCTCTGCATCTTGATATATTTCCTCTATATCTTGGTATATTTCCTCTGCATCTTGATATATTTCCTCTGTATCTTGGTATATTTCCTCTATATCTTGGTATATTTCCTCTATATCTTGGTATATTTCCTCTGTATCTTGGTATATTTCCTCTGTATCTTGGTATATTTCCTCTGCATCTTGATATATTTCCTCTATATCTTGGTATATTTCCTCTGCATCTTGATATATTTCCTCTGTATCTTGATATATTTCCTCTATATCTTGGTATATTTCCTCTGTATCTTGGTATCAGACGCCACACGGCACAGACCATAAGAAGATTTTATATTATATGTAAGATTATTATATATATATTGTTATATAAGAATATTATATATACATCTTTGTTATATAAGAAGATTTTATATAAATCGTATTTATATACGAAGATTCTATATGAATCTATGTTATATAATATTCTATATTTCATTAACAAGAAACTTATCCTGTTCCAATCTCCACACACTTTGAACAGCTTCATTGAGTGATGTCATATTTGGTTTAAAGTGATCAAGATCGATACCACAAATATCTACACAGAACAATTCTGATCGCGTGGCATCTTCTCAAACCATAGTACACCTGCAACATCCATACCAAAAAATATCGATACAGACCAATTCTGATCAGGGCAACTGATCGTCAAATCTGACATCTCTGTCATTGTACACATGACAGTTGAAGTCTTCTGTTAATGAAAGAAAGATTAAAAAAAATTCACTACCTTCAAATAGATTTCACAAGAAAAAAGATCATCCTCGACCATTAAACCATGGATCGTTAATAAAACATTGGACCACACATTGAATCTGGGATCGCTCATAGAAGCTGGGATCGCTCGCAAACCTGGGATCGCACATAAATCCTGATATCACTTGTATAATATGGGATCTCTTGAAAAACCTGAGATCACTTGTAAAACCTCGGATCTCTTGTAAAACCTCGGATCTCTTGTAAAACCTCGGATCTCTTGTAAAACCTCGGATCTCTTGTAAAACCTGGGATCTCTTGTAAAACCTGAGATCGCATGTTAAACCTGGTATCGCTCATAATACCTGCGATAGCTCGCAAAACTTTGGATCACTAGAAGAACCTGAAAATTGAAAAAAAACAACCTTATACAGTCAACATATGTAGGATATTTCTGTAAGAAATAAAGAATTTAGATTACGTTTTATCTTTAAAATATCTAATTTCAGATTTGTGAGAGGAAAGCTAACTATATGAAAATAATACTAATTGAATGACATCCAATACTGGAAAGTATCCAGGTAGCATATAATTGAATGACATCCAATACTGGAAAGTATCCAGGTAGTATATAATTGAATGACATCCAATACTGGAAAGTATCCAGGTAGCATATAATTGAATGACATCCAATACTGGAAAGTATCCAGGTAGCATATAATTTATCCAACACTCTAAATTAAAAATCTGTTCTCGATTTAACGAAGAAAAAAGTTATTTGCGGTCCCATCGAGGCAAGCTGTTTCTCAAGGAAATTAGAGGGGCTATAAACTTGAGACTAGAAACTAGAGACGTTAGAAACTTAAGACTAGAAACAAAAGGCTAGAAACTAGAGAGGCAAGAAACTAGAAAGACTAGAAACAAGAGAGACTAGAAATTTAAGACTGAAACTAGAGATACTAGATTCTTAAGATTAGAAACAAGAGGGGTTATAAATTTAAGACTAGAATCTAGAGAAGCTAGAAAATAGATAGGCTAGAAACTAGAGTCTAGAAACGTAGGACTATAAACTAGAGAAGCTAGAAACTTAAGACTAGAAACTAGAGATGCTAGAAACTAGAGATGCTAGAAACTAGAGAGGCTAGAAACTAGAGACTAGAAACATAAGACAAGAAAGTACAGAGGCTAGAAACTAGAGAAGCTAGAAACTAGAGAGGCTAGAAATTAGAGAGGCTAGAAATTAGAGAGGCTAGAAACTAGAGACTAGAAACATAAGACAAGAAAGTACAGAGGCTAGAAACTAGAGAGGCTAGAAACTAGAGAGGCTAGAAATTAGAGAGGCTAGAAATTAGAGAGGCTAGAAATTAGAGAGGCTAGAAACTAGAGAGGCTAGAAATTAGAGAGGCTAGAAACTAGAGAGGCTAGAAACTTAAGACTAGAAACTATAGATGCTAGAAATTTAAGACTAGAAACTAGACTTTAGGGGATGTCCATAAATTGTATCACCACATTTTGCATAATTTTGACCCCCTCCCATCCTTATCAAATGTTGGCTCAATTTTTGACCACCTTCCATCCTTGTCAAATCTTGGCTCAGTTTTTGACCCCTCTCCCATCCATATCAAATCTTGGCGCAGTTTTTGACCCCCTTCCATCCTTGTCAAATCTTGGCTCAATTTGTGACCCTCTCCCATCCTTGTCAAATCTTGTCTCAATTATTTACTTGTCCTCAGAAATAACACCCACGAATGACAGAGGGATGCAGGTCATTGTACATTGTCCGTTTGTGGCAGACTAATAGGTGACAGATAATGCTAGATGTGCCATCACTGTGTCAACAAATCTGGCAGAAGGATTATGAGATTGATGGCCCAGATGTGTGTGCAGTGAATCTGGCAGGACGAAGGGATCCTGGGATACTGGCACAGTGGAATGCCTCCCTACGGACGTTAAACATGCATCCATAAGTCTCTCTTGCACATTCACGCCATTGAGACAACTTTACATTAATCCAGGTGTTACTTCCGTTACACAGCAGAACCTATGCTTTGTTACCTGCCACAGCTAAAGGAATTATTTCATCAACATCATCAACATCATCAACATCATCAACATCCTCATCATCATCATCATCATCAACATCATCAACATCATCATCATCAACATCATCAACATCATCAACATCATCATCATCATCATCATCATCATCATCAACATCATCAGCATCATCAACATCATCATCATCAACATCATCAATATCATCATCATCAACATCATCAACATCCTCATCATCAACATCATCAACATCATCATCATCAACATCATCATCATCATCAATATCATCAATATCATCAACATCAATATCATCAACATCATCAATATCATCAACATCAATATCATCAACATCATCAATATCATCAACATCATCATCATCATCATCATCAATATCATCAATATCATCAACATCATCAATATCATCAACATCATCAACATCCTCATCATCAACATCATCAACATCATCAACATCATCATCATCAACATCATCAACATCATCATCATCATCATCAACATCATCATCATCAACATCATCAACATCATCATCATCATCAACATCATCAACATCATCAACATCATCATCATCAACATCATCAACATCATCATCATCATCATCAACATCATCAACATCATCAACATCATCATCATCATCATCAACATCATCATCATCAACATCATCAACATCATCATCATCATCATCATCAGCATCATCAACATCATCAACATCATCAACATCATCAACATCATCAATATCATCATCATCATCAACATCATCAACATCATCAACATCATCAACATCATCAATATCATCAACATCATCATCATCAACATCATCAACATCCTCATCACCAACATCATCAACATCATCAACATCAACATCATCAACATCCTCATCATCAACATCATCAACATCATGAACATCATCAACATCATCAACATCATCATCATCAACATCATCATCATCTATATATTAAACAACTACAAATACACAAACAAATCGTGAAGTAAAATCTACCTCTTATGGCGAGGTAGGGTCATTTCAAAAGCGTACGTCAGTCCACTTTGGTTATATCAGTCATACATTTATAAACAAATGGTGGAGGTCCTTGTTTTGGTATTGGTTTCTTACTTGGTAATTAGAGCCTACCTACACATTTTATGATTGACTAATCGAAATTGATTATCAATAATTAATCAACAATTAATTTAAATATTAGTGTTTTTTTAGGTTAGGAAGTTAGAGTTAGTTATGGTTTACAGAACTAATCCTAACCCTAACCCAAAATATATTTATATTTACATTAATAAATGATAAATATAAACTGATAAACATAGCCAAGGGAAATAATCACATAAATAGTCACTAATTCCACACCGACTATTTGTATTCCAGTCACCACGATCACCGGTTGGTTTAGTCTACTATTTTTATACTTACATGATTGTTTTGATCTATAAAATAGTTAGCGGTCTCGGTGGCAGGATAACTTGAAATGCGACTTCCATTATTATCTTATAATCATGTCACCATTTAACTGACAATGGTAATAATCAGTTATCGGTAATAAACAAAAAAATTAACAGCCATATTAGGTAAGGGCACTAACTGTGAAATATAGTGAAAGAAAGCTATTTCTAGAGTTATGTACCTTGAATATCTTCTCTGGATTTCTATAATTTACTTTTATCCCAGTAATAATAAATCTCAATATGGAATGAAACGATTGGTGACTTCTTACTGTAATGTCTGAGGTTCAAGCATGGATCAGCGAGAATTCCATGAACGGTGTTATATTCATACATGGTGACATACATGGGGTCTCCAAAGTCACCGTGGACTTATTTACGTTGTTGGTGACACTACGTCATATAAATGTGTGTATTTAGTGCGGATCTGTGTGACGTAGTGCACAGTGTTTGTTGTTTGTTTTTTGTTTGTTCGCTGCTGGATTTGTCTTAGTGGTCCACTGTCTCTGCAACCTTGGATGTAACTCTTATTTCTTATATCAGTGCGTATTGTATGTCCTAGTGACCTCGACTGTCCTGTGAGGGACTGATTAGTTTGATCTGTTTATCTGACCAGAATGTTTTAATAAAGACAATAATATTGGGGGGGGGGGGGGTGAGGGGTGTGGGACCTAATCCTAAAAATGATTTCCTGCATGGTATTGCCCTCGATTAAAACGACTATCGCATACAGGTTCTGGGTTCTCATCATATGCAATGGGTCTCTCATCGTATACAATGGGTCTCTCATCATATACAATGGGTCTCTCATCATATACAATGGGCCTCTCATCGTATACAATGGGTCTCTCATCATATACAATGGGTCTCTCATCGTATACAATGGGTCTCTCATCGTATACAATGGGTCTCTCATCGTATACAATGGGTCTCTCATCATATACAATAAGCAAGCTTATGTAGAGACATCACTCTTTTGTTCTTCAGTAACTTTCTTACTGTCGTTTCATTATTCTACTTTATTTATTTCCATGTTATTACATGTTTCTACACGTATTCACCAAGTTCTTCGCTCGCATATTTACATATATACATAAATATACTCATAACTAGTATTATATGTAGACTTCTATACATTTTCATATCATAGGTAATGATGATGATGATGTTCGTCCGTCGTGATCGACGATGACCAAAAACTCAACCATAATAATAATAACAATAAATAATAAAATAATAGAGTTAATAGTGCGTTTTTAAATGACTAGCAAGTCCAATGCGCGCACAAAATGTTCTTTTACACAATTGACAACAATAGAAGATATCTGTGTGACGTTGAGATGTTTTTTCTTTTCTACGTGTCCGCTTCTGTCTTGCAGTTTCTTGTCTGAATTCCTCTGCCGCTAGTGCTCCCGTTCTAATGCTGTAACGCCATGCTGTTCTATCCTGAGCGAGGCTCTCCCAAGCGCCTACGTCAATGTTAAGATGTTTCAAGGATGACTTGAGCGTGTCTTTGAAACGCTTTTTCTGTCCACCAGCTTTTCGAAATCCTGCCTTGAGTTCTCCATAATATATTTGTTTTGGCAAACGCGAGTTCTCCATACGCACAAGATGGCCTGCCCAGCGTGCCTGCGCCTTCATAAGTATTGTGTGGATGCTTATTGAGGTTGATTTTTCCAAGACCTCGTAGTCTGGTACTTTGTCCCACCAATGGATGTTTAGTAATTTACGTAGGCAGGTAAGATGGAAATGATTTCACTTTCTTGCATGTCTAGCATACACTGTCCACGTTTCGCAGGCGTATAGTAAGGTTTGTATAATAGCAGCATGATATACTTGTAGTTTGGTGGTTGTTCTTATACCTCTTCTGTCCCATACATTGTTGCGTAATCTGCCAAATACAGCACTAGCTTTTGCCAGTCTATTGTTAATTTCCACATCAATGTTGACATCGCTAGAGAGAGAGTGCTTCCAAGGTAAGTACTGCACACACGCACACGCAAACACACACGCACGCACACACACGCACACACACACGCAACCACACGCACACAAGCCCCAAAAAACTTTTATTGTCCTTCTTAGGACATTTACATTATCAAGGAATCGAGGCCTTGAGAAAGGCGAGGCTGCAAGTGGTTACATTTATTTTTGTGCCAGAACATGTGGGTGTTCGAGGTAATGACAGAGCAGATCAACTGGCATCATGAGCGATTGTGGCACATGGCGATGTGGCAATCGATCGAGCTGAAGTTTTGAACTCCTTAAGAGACATAGCATGCGAGAGTGAGGCCTAGTGCGGAGGATGATTCTTTTCAATGTCTAGGATTAAAGATCAGGATTTGAAATGCGGTGTTGCAAGAAGTGAACATTTTGGAGGGCGCAGAAGAATGATGGTCAACCAGCACAGGAACGGTACTGTCAGCGGAAGTGTAATGGCGGATACACTCAAGGAGAGATCGGAGCAAATATGGACGTGTCCAGTTTGCAGTTATGATGATCCGACGACTAACTAACTAACTAACCTACTCATCTCTCCTTACTCCTGGACTGCCCAGGTCCACACAACTACCCAAATTTCAACTGTCCGACTATCTCTCTTTCTCTCCTTTTGTCTTCCGCGGTTTCACTCGTCAGGTGATCATTATACATTGCTCTTCCTACACAATTTCGTATTAATTAACTCTTTCTTAATTACCTGTAAAACACAAGTATTCTTGGCTGGTATGTTATTAATGTCCTTCACAATTTTCGTATGTAATTATTCTTTCTTAATTATCTTTAAAACAAATGCACGGTACACGACTCGAATCGAGAAGTTTCTTGTGTGCACGGTACATGACTCGTATCGAGAAGTTTCTTGTGTGCACGGTACACGACTCGTATCGAGAAGTTTCTTGTGTGCACGGTACATAGCTCGTCCCAACATGGTGCTTGTATGCACGGTACACAACTCGTATCGAGAAGTTTCTTGTGTGCATGGTACATAACTCGTCCCAACATGGTGCTTGTATGCACGGTACACGACTCGTATCGAGAAGTTTCTTGTGTGCACGGTACATAGCTCGTCCCAACATGGTGCTTGTATCCACGGTACACGACTCGTATCGAGAAGTTCCTTGTGTGCACGGTACATAACTCGTCCCAACATGGTGCTTGTATTCACGGTACATTACTCGTAACGACGTGTTTAAGCCCGGTACATGACTCGTAACAACGTGTTTAAGCCCTGTACATGACTCGAACATCAGAAACACCAGAGAAATACCAGAGAAACACCTGAATACTGGAGAGGAAAAAAGGAAAAAAACAATCATTTCCATATAGAAGAAAAAAGGCAGTAAGAGATATTGCACAAAATACAGAGGGACATCTTTACTAAGCCACACAGGAATTTTTTTAAAAATAAAATTATATTAGAGCAATGATTAATATCATACATTGAACCACAACTAAAAAAAATCCAAATGGGCTTCCGTAAGAACAAAGGATGTACGCATGTTATCTTTACACTTAGAAAACTAACAGAAAGAGCCACAGAAAACAACAAAGAATTATACATCGCATTCGTTGACCACGAGAAGGCTTTCGAAAGAGTAGACAGACAACAACTTTGGAAAACACTATCAATATACGGAGTACCAGAACATTTAATTAATATATGCAAGAGCCTTTATACTAATAGCCAATGTGAAGTAAGAACAAATACAGGAGTGTCCAATAAATTCCAAATCCAATCAGGAGTTTGCCAGTGGTGTGTTCTATCCCCTCTACTTTTTATAATATATCGACAACATCTGTAAACTAACAAGTACCAACGAAGAAGATAACATGAACGACAAATTGAACGAACTACTCTTTGCAGACGACCAAGTACTAATAGCAACATCAGAAGAACAATTGCAAGAACATAT
Source organism: Meghimatium bilineatum (assembly GCA_034231615.1). Lineage (NCBI taxonomy): Eukaryota > Metazoa > Mollusca > Gastropoda > Stylommatophora > Philomycidae > Meghimatium > Meghimatium bilineatum. The sequence continues at coordinate 8,413,829 of CM067321.1, forward strand.
GAAAAGACTACACCCAACATGTCAAAAATTTAACATGAAGATTAATATTGTAAAGACCGAAATAATGGCAATAGCAAAGAAAGAAACAAATATCACTATCTCCATCGATAATAAACACCTTAAACAAGTTAAGGAGTTCTTAGAAAGCATTATAACGAGTGAAGGGAATCACAGTAAAGAGATACAAAATAGATGCAACAAAACATACCAGATCCTAGGACAGATGATACGTATTTTTAAGTAAAAATGTAAAAATAGACACTAAAGTTCCATTATACAAGACTATTATTATTCCATCACTATGCTACCAGTACCAAACCTAAACAATGACAGCACAAGACAAAAGAAAAATAGTGACAACTGAAATGACATGTCTACGAAGAATACTCGGAGTGTCATTAAGAGATAGAATTAGAAACGATAACATCAGACAGATAACCAAAACAATACCAGTATTGGAACACATCAAAATACAACAGATTAGGTGGTTTTCACACGCTTTCCAGACTACCAACAGACAGCATGCCACACATGGTCATGAAACATAGACATCATGGCTATAATGCCAGAGGAAGACTACGTAACAGATGGACCACAGTAATCAAAGAAGCCACAGGAACAAGCTTACAAACAGCACACAAGAAAGCCATCTTCAGAGAATTCTTTTACCCCTGACGCCGCAAGGCAAGCAAGGCCACAGTGTATAAATTGATAGATGATTTGTACCGACGTTTACTATGTATGAACATGCATTCATCAGATTCAATAATATTATCAGATTCAATCCATCAAACGTTAATCTTCACTAATGTCAGATTCAATCCATCAAACGTTAATCTTCACTAATGTCAGATTCAATCCATCAAACGTTAATCTTCACTAATGTCAGATTCAATCCATCAAACGTTAATCTTCACTAATGTCAGATTCAATCCATCAAACGTTAATCTTCACTAATGTCAGATTCACTACATCAAACATTAATCTTATTTATTATCAGATTCAATTTATCGAAAGTGTAATCATCTCTCAGATTCAATCAATCAAAAATGTAATCTTCGCTATTGCCAGATTCAATCCATCAAAAGTGTCACCTTCTCTGATGTTAGCTTCAATCCAACAAACGTTAATCTTTGTCAAAAACAATACTGCAGGGAACTGTCGAGGGGGGAAGAAGCAGAGGAGGGAAAATAAGGGCATGGACAGACAACATCAAGGAATGGACAGGGCAAGATATTTCCACACTAATCCGCATCGCTGAGGATAGAATTCGCTGGAAGACTCTATGTGCTGAGACATCCAATGTGGTACCCCTACGACCCTGAAGGGCTACGGGTTTATTGATTGAATCTTCTCAATGTAAATTTCAGCCAATTAAACATTAATCTTCTCTAATGTCAGTTTCCTCCAATCAAAATTGTAATCTTCTTTATTCGCAGATTCAATCCAACAAAAGTATAATCTCTATTGTCCGATTCAATGTAGCTAAAGTTTAATCTTCTCTAATGTCAGATTTAATGCATCACAAGTGTAATTGCCTCTCTGGTCAGAATCGCTTCATCTGAGCATGTGATTTTCCTCTAACATCTATAATACTATCCATAAACTCACATAGATGACATATACCGAACTATCGATGAGTTCAGAGTGAATAACGTTTTCTGGGTGCAAAGTGCCTCGTATTGCTTTCCTGTGGACGCAGGGTTAGCAGATAACCAAGATCCTATAAATGTCTCCTTGTGGTGCATCTTGAACACATAAATACAGCTGCTCTTGCTGTGTTACTGGCCAAAACATTTCGGCTCGTGTCGGTGAGTGTGGAGGCTGCAGATGGAAACCATTTCGGCTCGTGTCGGTGAGTGTGGAGGCTGCGGACGGAAAACATTTCGGCTCGTGTCGGTGAGTGTGAAGGCTGCAGACGGAAAACATTTCGGCTCGTGTCGGTGAGTGTGGAGGCTGCAGACGGAAAACATTTCGGCTCGTGTCGGTGAGTGTAAGGCTGCAGACGGAAAACATTTCGGCTCGTGTCGGTGAGTGTGAAGGCTGCAGACGGAAAACATTTCGGCTCGTGTCGGTGAGTGTGGAGGCTGCAGACGGAAAACATTTCGGCTCGTGTCGGTGAGTGTAAGGCTGCAGACGGAAAACATTTCGGCTCGAGTCGGTGAGTGTGGAGGCTGCAGACGGAATGATAATTTACCGTATAGGTAAGCAATATCTCCGATATCTCTGTGTCAACCCATACAGCGTCATCGTCGACACACAGTGACCAAAGATAGTCATGTTCGAGCTTTGGAGGGGCGGCCAATTCAATTGACACGAAAAGGGTAGATGTGAGAGTCGAAAAGGTAATAATTTGTACAATGCGAGGGCAGCACAAATAATTAACTCCATGTGCAAATAGAACGGAAATCCGTTTTAAGGAAATCGGAACTAAAGTTCTGTTAACTCGAGACAAGCTTTTTGTTACCGCTGCTCCTTACGAACAGAGACCAAATCATGGACACTTGGCTAAGAAGGCAGCCCGTGTCCAACTCTCCTATCGAGTTCTTCCAAAAACGGACCAGGCTCATGAACGAGAAAAGATTGAATACCCGATAGGGACAGGCACAATACGTCTCATTATACGAGACAAGGTTCACTGACAGTAGAAAACATCGTGTGAGATAGTTGTGAACAGCAACCGTCTCGGCGTTAGAGTCAATACACACCGGCCGTCTGACGATAGATAGGAAGGCTGTCGCAGGTTAGGGAAGCTCATCCGAATTAAAGGCATGCCGAAGACGGCTGGGTGTTTATAAAGGCATCTAGTAAACATAGAACCGGAACCATAAGTCGCTTCATCCTTAGAGATTTACTGATGCGAAGGTCTGAACTCCTGCAAACACGTTCATAAGCTGAATACTTAAACATAAACAATAAACATTATAAAACAAACTCCTTCTAATCTTGTAAGATTATTGTTTACAAAACCTGACCTCTTCAACTCTTGTGAAATAAATATTTACAATAACTAACTTTCTTCTAATCTTGTCAAACCATTGTTAACACTGATTTATCCATTTTAATCTTGTCAAACCATTGTTAACACGGACTTCTCCATTTTAATCTTGTCAAATCATTTTTAACACGGGGTTCTCCATGTTAATCTTGTCAACCAATACTAACACGGATTTATCCATTTTAATCTTGTCAAATCATTTTTAACACGGGGTTCTCCATGTTAATCTTGTCAACCAATACTAACACGGATTTATCCATTTTAATCTTGTCAAATCATTGTTTACAAATACTGACCCTTTATAAGTTTGTGAGACTACTGTTTATAAAGACTGCTTCCCCTTCTAATTCTGTGAGATTATTGTTTACAAAGACTGACTCCTTATAACCTTGTCAAACCATTATTTATAAAGACTGACCCCTTATACTCCCACGTAATGATGAAGTACAATGTATACTTCGATGTTTTCATAAATCAAGTGAAATCACTAAACTCTTCCTATCCAGCCGTTATTTAATTTTTATCCTTTCACAGATCTGTTTCTGACGCGAGATGTCAATTTTGTCGTCAATTCTTATGTTTTATGAAAAACAACACCGAAAAATGTATACATTCTTGCCCTGACTAAAAATAATCGATTGCAGAATGTGATAACTATTGGCCAGCAAAACAAAGTGGTAATATTTGATCATGTATGTCAATGAATTGCTCAAACTCTCAGTTGCTCACGAGTGGAAAGAGTTCTCAATCTCGCCTCGTGGCTGGTTGGTCTTAACTCAACATCTGCATCTACTATTCTGACACGCACGCACGAGGAAATCGAGCATCAGCCTGCCTGGCACGATCATAGTATCGAGTGATTGAATCGAAACTCTGGCTACATAAGAAATGATCTCAAACTTTGACCATCGATCCACTACCAAATCTTGACGGTTTTTGGATGGAAAAGTAAAAACTTTGTTTTATTATCTGGATTGACTTATAATATGCAGGAAATTTCTGCAAAGATTCCAGTCTCCAAAACTAATTACATTTTTTGTTTTAAACTCAGGAAAATTGAATAACCATGTTTGTCGGTCGCTATAATAAACGGGCAGAACAAATTGATATATTTAAAACAATTTATAGAGAACAGAACAAAGGAAGGTTTAAGCTGTATACAATAAAACGAGAGATTTATTAATATCCACACAAATAAAATAATGAAATAAGAATGAGTCATTCTCTGCTTACTGTGTCGCGTCTTCAACTAACTCGTATCGTGAACAACCCCCAGACGTCTGTCCCAAAGTAGACGTCTGGGTAGGAGGATTTTTACATATGGCAAGGGTATTCGTTAGGGAGATGTCCATTTGTAAGGGAACAAAATTTTGCCAATATTTTACCTCTCCCCTCTTGTCAACAATATTTCCAGAATTGTTTGAACACCCGCCTTTGTTTAACTATGCCAAAACTTATCCCTATAAATTGTAATTATAGAAATAAAAACAGTACGCAAAAATATATGTTTTGTTTGAGATTTTGAGATTTTTTGTTTTTAAATGTATATAATTTAATTGGTTTATAAAATAGTATTGTTGAGGACAATTTTTTTTTCAAACCCCTCACCCTTGTCAATTGTTGACATAATGGACAAATGTCGATGTCTCGATGGAGAAGGATACATGGGGTAAGGTTATTTGTTAGGAATAGACACACAAAAGTGTAGTTTGTATTGAATTACTTTTGTTGGTAATGAAACAGCGTAACCTTTTGTGATTTTGACGTGTGGTAAAACAGCGTAAGTTTGTGTGATTTGGACTTGTGAAACAGCGTAACCTTGCGTGATTTGGACGAGTGGTAAAACAGCGTAAGATTGTGTGATTTGGACTTGTGAAACAGCGTAACCTTGCGTGATTTGGACGTGTGGTAAAACAGCGTAAGCTTGTGTGATTTGGACTTGTTGTGTAACAGCATAAGTTTGTCTGATTTGGACTTGTTGTGTAACAGCGCAAGATTGTGTTATTTGGACTTGTGGTGAGTGAAATAGACTCAGTTTCTGAAACCATTGTTACGTATTGACAAAATTACCACGGTAAACGATTGTCCAGAAATATACAATGCTACGTATTATTTGTCTTGACCGTAAGACCAAGGTAACAACCGACTGTCCTGAAGATACAAATCCTCAATTATTTTTTACTTCAGTTTTCAATGAATTTTGCGAATGGTGTTACAGTTTTAAAAAAAAAACAACTAAACATGCATCGAAGCTCATGATAGACAAAATCTGTAGTTTTTCCTGTTGCTGGGCGACAAAAACTGCTTTTTTTATTTATTTGTACATGCTCAAAGAGGTTTCTAAGGACAGCTTATATAGTTCTTGTGGTTCGGCTTGTCGGGCCATATTAAAATGGCTTGGCGAGCCGTATGTGGCCCACCGTGCCGTGACTACTAATGTTAGCTATTTTTGCTGTATTGAAGCGTATTTTAGCTGTCATGTCGTATGTACACTGGAGTATGATCCTAGTTGGATCATACTGTTTCCATTGACACTTACTGAGCTATTCTAGATTACTCCTCGTACGACGTAAACATTTCCTAACATAAAAGGGTGGCCTAAAAAGTACGTTTACAGTTATTAAACTACCTTTTAAATGGTTGAAGTTACTCGCTTAGTAATACCAATATACAACATTCCATAGAGTATAAATGCAATTTACACAAATTAGCTTTTCCCTTACTGATTGTAATTTATTTTATTATGTAAAGCTAGCTTTTTACTTTATATTATTTTGTATTTCAGGGTTAATGGCGAACAATTTAAATCACGAGAAAAGGATTTTATCATTATCACGCGTAGGTGTTGTTGGGCCCGTGTTTTTTTTTAATGGAACGGTGAATGGAGAGAACTACCTGGACATGCTTCGTGAAGTAGTAGTGTCACAACTCAAAACTAAACCTAACTTTGACGTACTTTTCTTTCAGCAGGATAGTGAACCACCACATTTTGCGTCTTCAGGAAGAGACTACCGTAACCATGTTTTTCCACAGCGTTGGTTCGGAAGAAGGGGCAGCATCGAATGGCCACCTCGTTCACCTGACCTGACACCTATGGATTTCTTTTTTGTTTGTTTGGGGAGGGGGTGTTGTTAAGAACAAGGTTTATGAGAATAAACCCAAAACAATCAATGATTTAAAAGATTACATTCATCTCGCATTCACAGAAATTAATGAAGTTCGGAAGTTGTGCCGCACTGAGTGTCAAAGTGACCTGGCGAGACTTGAAGAATGTTGCAATGTTGAAGGAGGACATTTTGAGCATCTGAGAGATTCAATTGTTTATGTTTATGTTAACAGGTATAACTAATTTCCCGCTGTTCTAGTGTCGAATTTTCAAATAAATAGTCTACGTGATAACTGTACACCTACTTTTTGGACACCCTGTGTAAATCATTCAATAACTCATTGGATGCTTCCTTACATATTTACCTAAAATCTCTCCCTACGTTATGTTCTTACTCATTTCCTTACATATCTCCTTATTCATGTCCTTACATATCGCCTTACATATCTCCTTATTCATGTGCTTACATATCTTCTTATTCATGCGCTTACATATCTCCTTATTCATGTCCTTACATATCTCCTTATTCATGTCCTTACATATCTCCTTATTCATGTCCTTACATATCTCCTTATTCATGTCCTTACATATCTCCTTATTCATGTCCTTACATATCTCCTTATTCATGTTCTTACATATCTCCTTACATATCTCCTTATTCATGTCCTTACATATCTCCTTATTCATGTCCTTACATATCTCCTTATTCATGTCCTTACATATCTCCTTATTCATGTCCTTACATATCTCCTTATTCATGTCCTTATCTCCTCGCCTTCGAGCTAAAATGCTACAGGAAGATACTTAGAATATCATGGAAGGATAAATCATAACCTCAGATATTATAAACACACTGAATATTCCAGAGTGTTGGTTACTAAACACAATAACAAAAAGAAAACTACGCCTGTTTGGTCATATAAAGAGACATAACTGTTTAGAAAGACAAATTTTGGAGGGAAGAGTACCTGGGAAGAGGAGAATGGGCAGACCAAGAAGACGATGGACTGACGACATTAAAGATAACATGAATACATCGCTAGAAAATGCAAGCCACATCGCCCAAGACAGAGAGAGGTTCAGAGAGTTCATTGGGAAGACAACGTTCTGGAAGGAATACGTCACATGACATATATCTCCTTACATATTTCTTACATAGTTATCTTTACCCACTTATGTACTTACATATTTCCTTACATTTTTCCTTACTCATGTCCTGATATATCTCATTACATATCTCTTACATATTACATCTTTCCCCTACCAAATCACATTGACACATCAGAATACGACTCACATCTATTTCTAAAGCTATGTCTAGATATCTAAAATATTCACTATAAAGAGACGAAATGTGTTTAGAATTATATTCGAAGAACCCTTAGTTAAATTGATAGAATCACCTTTTCTAAGTTAGTTTAAAATTCAGTTTTGTTCCGTGCAGACTCATATATTTTTGAACTGTGAAACGAATAATGCTCATTTTTCATCGATTTTCATTTCTGGCTAATCCATGTGCACGAGAACTGAGGAATCGTGAGGCGATCTTTTGGGAGATTCTCTAACACTTGTTTCCCGGTCATTCTTTCATCCACGCGCTGGTGCACATTTTGTGCAGTCATATTTCTGACCGTCTATATGGGTTCCGAACCTATAGAACCCGATCAAAAATTATATGTGTGATTGCCCGCTGAAACAATAAACTTAAATCATTGATTTAAATCAATTTCATTTTAATGGCGTCCTTAAAGTTTGAATAATATATTTAAAAAAATATTAAATCTCGAATATCATCATCATCAGGTGCCATGCCGGATGACGTAGGCGATCTTGACTCTCCACAGCTCTCTGTCTTCAATATTATGTATCAGGAGAATTGTTGTTTCCCTGTCGTGTCAGTGAGGAATATCTCCAAGAATTAATTTATGTAGTAGTGACAGTAAGTAAAAAACGGGCCTCTTTCTAAACATCAAGAAATCAGAAGTAATATATATAAATATATATATATATATATATATATATATATATATATATATATATATATATATATATATATATATTTATTTAAGTATAGCCTTGTGTTGGTGTCTTCATCGTCTCTGAAGCCACATTGTTCTAGACTTATTTCTGTTTTGATTTTATTTCTCAGTCTCTTCATGATGATTCTGAAAAGTATTTTTGTTATTTAGTTCATGAGGCTGATTGTATGGGGTTCTTGACATTGAGTTGTCCCTGATGTTTTTGGTAAGGCTATAAATGTGGACCTCATTAAGTCATCGGGTATGTGTCCGCTATTGTATGTCATTCAGCAATTTGGTGATGGTTTCAACTCCAAAGTCACCTAAAACTACTAATTCCTGTAATGTGATATTGTGATACCTTACTTCTGCTTCCAGTATTTATGGACCCTTGCTGTTATCTTGTATGTTTATCTCGGGTCTAATGTTATCATAAAGTTCTTTGATATATTCTGACCATCTATGTACAATATGATCTGTTCCCATTAATACCTGCCCTGTCTTAGATTTTAGACACATTTTAGAGAACATTTAACTCGCATGGGACAAGCTTCACCTGTATTTACGAGAGCACATTTAAATCACATGTCACGAACGTCACATTTCATACGAGAGAACTTCTAACTCACATGGAGCGAGCATCAATTAGTCTCCATACACGTCTCCTTACATGTCTCCTTACATATCTCCATACACGTCTCCTTACATGTTTCTTTACATGTCTCCTTACATGTCTCCTTACATATCTCCATACACGTCTCCTTACATGTATCATTACATGTCTCCTTACATGTCTCCATTTACGACTCTTTACACGTTCAGTATATCGTCTCCTTACATGTCTGCTTATGCGTTCCCATACAAGCCCGGTTACACTTCTCCTACACGTGTTTTACACGTTTCCATACACGTCACCTTACACGTCACTTTGCCATTCTCTTTACATCTTCCTCGAGGACGTTAAATTAGTCGCAGATTAATCACTAAGTGTAAGTGACGTGGTGACTTGTGACAAGAAATTGCTAAATAAGTGGAGTGGTGACTTGTGGCAAGAAATCACTAAGTAAGTGGCGTGGTGACTTGTGGCAAGAAATCACTAAGGAAGTGGCGTGGTGACTTGTGGCAAGAAATCACTAAGTAAGTGGCGTGGTGACTTGTGGCAAGAAATTACTAAGTAAGTGGCGTGGTGACTTGTGGCAAGAAATCACTAAGGAAGTGGAGTGGTGACAAGAAATTACTAAATAATTGGAGTGGTGACTTGTGGCAAGAGATCACTAAGTAAGTGGAGTGGTGACTTGTGGCAAGAAATCACTAAGGAAGTGGCGTGGTGACTTGTGACAAGAAATTACTAAATAAGTGGAGTGGTGACAAGAAATTACTAAATAAATGGAGTGGTGACTTGTGGCAAGAAATCACTAAGTAAGTGGAGTGGTGACTTGTGGCAAGAAATCACTAAGTAAGTGGAGTGGTGACTTGTGGCAAGAAATCACTAAGTAAGTGGAGTGGTGACTTGTGGCAAGAAATCACTAAGTAAGTGGCGTGGTGACTTGTGGCAAGAAATCACTAAGGAAGTGGTGCGGTGACTTGTGGCAAGAAAGCACTAAGGAAGTGGCGTGGTGACTTGTGGCAAGAAATCACTAAGTAAGTGGCGTGGTGACTTGTGGCAAGAAATCACTAAGGAAGTGGTGCGGTGACTTGTGGCAAGAAAGCACTAAGGAAGTGGCGTGGTGACTTGTGGCAAGAAATCACTAAGGAAGTGGCGTGGTGACTTGTGGCAAGAAATCACTAAGGAAGTGGCGTGGTGACTTGTGACAAGAAATTACTAAGTAAGTGGCGTGGTGACAAGAAATTACTAAATAAGTGGAGTGGTGACTTGTGGCAAGAAATCACTAAGTAAGTGGCGTGGTGACTTGTGGCAAGAAATCAGTAAGGAAGTAGCGTGGTGACTTGTGGCAAGAAATCAGTAAGGAAGTAGCGTGGTGACTTGTGGCAAGAAATCACTAAGGAAGTGGCGTGGTGACTTGTGACAAGAAATTACTAAATAAGTGGAGTGGTGACAAGAAATTACTAAATAAATGGAGTGGTGACTTGTGACAAGAAATCACTAAGGAAGTGGAGTGGTGACTTGTGGCAAGAAATCACTAAGGAAGTGGCGTGGTGACTTGTGACAAGAAATTACTAAATAAGTGGAGTGGTGACTTGTGGCAAGAAATTACTAAGTAAGTGGCGTGGTGACTTGTGACAAGAAATTACTAAATAAGTGACGTGGTGATATATTTTCTTGAAAAACCTTGCGGTACATTTCGTAGCCTGTAATTGACTGCTGCCTTTGTCAGAATAATCACTGTGGAAATCTGAAACCAAAGAAGACGAAGAAGAAGAAAGCTTCCTCCATGAATATACAAAACTGTAATTTGCAAAGTGTAAAAAAAAATTTGGTCTAAATAACAATTGACAAGCGAGACTTGACACGTAAGGGTTTAAGCGTGAACAGATTTGCTGTGTGAATTTGAATATACAGACTCAAGGTTCCTTTTGGACGGCATAGACTTAACCGTCCAACAATTTCAAAAATCTTGATGGCACCCACTGCTGTGTTTCATATGATTGATGTAAGTCATTCTCTTAATTTCACGCGGAGGACAACACGGGAGGGGCCACCAGCGCTATCCTGAAACCTATTGTATGTGGGAGATGGTGAGTTAGATAAATGTCATGTAGGCAAGTTAGATAGAGGTTGGGAGGGGAGGGCAAGATATCAGAGCTCTGTCACGTGAGATTTCATTCTCGCTAACAGCTGCCGTTTTTATGTGCGGTTATTTCGCAGACCAAGATATGAATTTTATGGTTTCAGAGAAAACATACATTATTCGACCATCAATTACCAATCTTCTTCTAAAAAAAGCAATATTCGGCCATCAATTACCGATCTTTTTTGTTCAAGAAAAAGCATTATTCGGCCAACAATTACTAATCTTCTAAAACAAGGATTATTCAGCCATCAATTACCAATCTTCTAAAACAAGCAATTTTCGGCCATCAATTATAAATCTTATTATATTATCGTTCTCAGAATCCTGCTGGAGAGCAGGATGTGGTCCAAAGAACGCATGCACTATGCATGGTTTAGATTTATCCATGATGCATACGTTTTGCGGCCTGAAGCATAGACTTCATTGTTGTTTTTTTTTGTTGTTTTTTTTAAGTCGTCCCATAGATGGAACAACACGTTCTACCCACAACTCGTTGCCGTGGTTACGAATTGCTTGGCATATCACAGTATTTTTTTGTATGTGCGTTTGTTCTCACGCTTCCTCCGGATCTCTCTCGTGGGACAATAGTCGTACTAGATTTCCAGCAGGATTTATTCTAGAGAATGAAATTGCGCTTTGTCGTCGATTAATTTGGCCAAACACATCCGATTTGGTAACTAATACGTGCGGTGTTTTTACCAATTCCCCAGAACGATGTCGGTATTTAACCATATCGCTAGTATAGTAATCTAGCCGTGCTAGAGAACTAGTTCTAGTACTTACATGCTGGCCACCTTGCTCAAAGCTATCCACAATCACGCTTGCTCAACATTTCTGCCGCAATCTTGCGTGGCTATCGACATAGCCACAGACGTGTTAACAGTGATGCTGTTCTATTTTATTCTCAGGTTTCAAATCTTGTTATGACACACTCGATGTTAACAGTTAAATTTAGTTGATGTATGTTTCAGAAGGTTTCATAGTGAATACTTGTTCTTCCTGAGTGGCAGAAGATTGTGACCTACCACTCATTTCATGTGAGTGGCAGAGATTAAATTGTGACCTACCACTCATTTCATGTGAGTGGCAGAGATTCTATTGATCTCAAATAAATGCTCAAGTCGGATTACATCGTATTGAAAAGAATTAGCTGTTAAAGTAAAGTTGTAAATCACGACACGCTACATTCAATTGTAAACACAGTCATATTACATTCAATTGTAAATACAGGCATATTACATTCAATTGTAAACACAGGCATATTACATTCAATTGTAAATGACGGCACATTATTTCCAAATGTAAATCAAGTAACACTATATTCAATTGTAAATCACGTCACACTACATTCAATTGTAAATTAAATCAAGCTACATTCAATTGTACATAACGACACGCTACATTCAAATGTAAATCAATTAACGGTATATTCAATTGTAAATCACGTCACGCTACATTCAATATAAATCACGTCACGCTACATTCAATTGTAAATCAAATCAAGCTACATTCAATTGTACATAACGACACGCTACATTCAAATGTAAATCAATTAACGGTATATTCAATTGTAAATCACGTCACGCTACATTCAATATAAATCACGTCACGCTACATTCAATTGTAAATCAAATCAAGCTACATTCAATTGTACATAACGACATGCTACATTCAAATGTAAATCAATTAACGCTATAGTCAATTGTAAATCACGTCACGCTACATTCAATATAAATCACGTCACGCTACATTCAATTGTAAATGAAATCAAGCTACATTCAATTGTAAATCACGACACGCTACATCCAATTATAGATTACGACACGTTAAATTCAATTATAAATCACGACACATTACATTAAATTATCGAAACTAATTTTACTTACAGATGCAGCGATGGAAAAATGCAAGCAGAATGAAAAGATAAGGCTGGAGATGGCTTTAACTTCTGTCTCAAGGTTAAATTTAATTTGGAAAAAAAACATCAATGTTAGAGTTTGATTAATCTGGATAAATCATTAGTGGTTTCTGTTGTGATGTATCACTGTCACAACAGTACTTACATAAGACACTAGCTCAATCAGCTTTATAATGAGAACACAGACTATCAGATTATAGGGTAGTCATTCATTCATTTTCCTTTAGCGCTGAAGTTAGTGCATAGGGCAGAGGTCAGATATCTCCAATTCTGTCTGTTCCAAGCTATTCTGTACAGTTCTTGAAAAATATGAATATTGATTGTTTTATTTTCTGTAACTATTATTTTTCTGAATGTTTCTTTTGGTCTACCACTGATTCTTTTGCCTGTAGGTATCCATTCAAGAGATTGGTGGTGTATTCTGTTGGTGACTGCGCGTAGGACATACCCGATGTAGGACCAACGGCGCTTTCTGATAACATCTGAGATGAAATTTTGATGTGTCTCTTCTCTGATTTTATCATGCGATTTGAATTCACTCCAATGGGTGTTAGTTATCTTACCAAGACATTTGTTCTCGAAACTCAGTAATTTCTTTTCTGAAGATAAAGAGCTTTTCCAGCTCTCACATCCATATGATAGCACCGGAATAACGCAGGAATTAAATAAGCGAATTTTCGTGCGAGTGCTGATTGACTTTTACCTCCAGATATTAGACAGTCTGTTAAAGGCACTTGATGCTAGCGCAATGCGAGTTGTAATTTCTGGCATGACATCACCGTCGAGTGTTAATTAGCTTCCTAGATAGAATTTGTGTACTTTTTCAAGTTGTTGTCCATTTAAAGTAATTGCATTAGGTGATTTTAGGTGGGAAATATTTTCATATATATAGGGTATAGGTATAAAAATATACACATAAGAGTATACAATGCAGTTTTAACCTTACAACGATAAAGTCGTTTTAAGAAAATACAAAATAAACAGTGAACAAAAGGTAAATACAGTAAAAATAATGGCACTATTTCAAAGGTAATAGACGACAGACATGTAACAACAGAGTTATCCAAGATAATAATGAAGTAGCTACGTATACACAATTATTGTTATAGAAACGTTCACTTAAATCATTTGGGGAATGATAACGAAATAATAAAAATAATACAACACCTTCAATTCATATTAAATGAATGATTGGTATTAAGACCAAATGGTTTAAGTGTACCAGATATATAAAGATATATAGCGATTCTTAAGGAGATCCCCAGTTCTAACGTCTGTGGTGCAAGATCTTAATGCAGTAACCAGGATATAATAGACACCGCGATGATCAGCGTGTTTGCAATGTATAGCGACAGGAGTACGTGTTCTGTGGTTAATAGCATGAGGATGTTGACAGAAATGGTCACTTAGTCTTTTGCAAGTTTTACCTATTTCTTGTCACATCTGTTACAAATTATAACGTACATGACTTTACAGGAGTAAAACGTAAGGGCATCGTCGATAGTGAAAGTGTTCTTATGAAATGTAACAGAGCGGATGTGTACTACATAACAACTTGTGTATAAAGAAAAACAAGTTAACCTATAGCTTTTATTAATGTCGTATGAGTGTGAGATGCTAGCGATCTCACATTTCAATGGCTTTGCTATATGAGGGCGGTATCTATATCCTCTCCCTCGCAGTCTTTACCTCCCGGATTTATCTGGTACCCAGTTAAGGCGGGGTCAGAAGACATTGTCGTCTGAAAAACATTCCCTCCTCAAATGGGAAATGAAGATGAACCAAGGGCCATTTATATGCAAAGTCAGTGAGCTAACCACTGCGCTATTCGCTATGCTAAAGCACACTTACTTATTATCAATGGATATCAAAAAACAATTTGTATGGTTATGAGAGTTGGACACTGACTGCAGACATGAAGAGTTGGTTACAGGTTACCTTCGAATACAAATACTACAGATGAATTCTGCGTATCTTGTATGGAGATCATAAGGCAAATGTATTCGTACGAAACAAAATAATGTATAGTTGTATAATTGCCTTCAATAGTGATACAACAAAAACGTGTACGCTTTGTACATGTATGCTGACATGATTCCATGTAAAAAACCATACTGCAAGAAACGTCGAAGGTGGAAGAAGCAGAGAACAACAAAAAATAAGCGTGGGAACACAACATCAAGGACTGGACAGAACCATATTTTCCATCACTCTTACGCATCATTCAAGATAGAAGTCGTTGGAGGAGTCAGTCTGTTGATGCACCGAGTGTTGTGCCGCTGGAGGAGTCAGTGTGTTGATGCACCGAGTGTTGTGCCGCTGGAGGAGTCAGTGTGTGGATGCACCGAGTGTTGTGCCGCTGGAGGAGTCAGTGTGTTGATGCACCGAGTGTTGTGCCGCTGGAGGAGTCAGTGTGTGGATGCACCGAGTGTTGTGCCGCTGGAGGAATCAGTGTGTGGATGCACCGAGTGTTGTGCCGCTGGAGGAGTCAGTGTGTTGATGCACCGAGTGTTGTGCCGCTGGAGGAGTCAGTGTGCTGATGCACCGAGTGTTGTGCCGCTGTAGGAGTCAGTGTCTGGATGCACCGAGTGTTGTGCCGCTGGAGGAGTCAGTGTGTAGATGCAGCGAGTGTGGTGCAAGCGTGTTTACTTATTACTGTGCTGTAACTGAATATACGGTTAAATCAATGTCCTTACTATATACTAGAGGAGCGCGGTAGCCTAGTGCCGGGTTCGAAACCACGTCCGAAAATTTAAAAAAAAATAAATCCGTGTTGTGATTTCTCTCTTGACACGACCACTCCTCCAGTCAGCTGTAAATGAGTACCTGACGCATTAGTTAGGGAAGGTAAAAAACAGCAAGGAAGGGAACTGACCACCCCACCTAATAGTTGCTGCGGCTTAGTACATGAAGATTTATCTTCATCCCCGATGGCAGATTCCTTGGGACCTACTTTTACCTTTACTATTATCTATGTCCTTACCATTACCTAGTCAAGTTTGCTATAATGTCCTTACTATTATCTAGTGCCGTTTGCTATAATGCCCCTACCATTAACTAGTGCCGTTTGCTATAATGTCCTTACTATTATAGAATAGTTTTTGCTACAATATCCTTAATATTATCGTATAATGTCCTTATTGTTATGTAGTTATGTTTGCTAGAATGTCCTTACTATCATCTAGTGATAAAAACTTGTATTCTCATTGTTTGTTATGTATAAACAATATAGTAACAAAACTTCCTCTCAGAGATCTAAAGAAAGGTATTATCAAATTGATATTATTGATTTATTGATTGATTCTCAAATGCATGTTTTGAACATGCAATCTACTTTCTATATTTGTTCATGAGTACAACATACATTATCTATAAATTAGTTGAAATCCACAAAAAGACCACACCGCTCATTTTTAGCCAAATTTAAACACGAAAATATAGGGGAAAATATATAATTCTTTCAAAGAAGGTCAAAACTGGCAAAAGACAAGAAAGCCAAGATAAATGCCATTGCCAATAGCTTTAAAACTGGCAATTATGCAAACCATGGAACAGGGGGAAATGAGGAAGATTCGGTGTAGCAAACATCAGAGGAACTATTACCAGAAATAAAGCAGATTGTGAAGCAAAAATAAACGACAATAATTTTTGCAATTAATGGACACCAGAAGTGGAACTAAATAGAGAAAAAGATCATTATCTCCGAAAACATAGAGAGATACACAAGAAACGAAAGACGGCGAAAAAAACAACATTGCTATGCCAGAAATTTTGAGAAATTGAAACATATTGCAAAGAAAAATAAGTTAGCTAATACAAGAAAAAAAAACAATGCACAGATAAAGGAAATATGAACTCAAAGAAAAGAACTATATTTATGTGAAAATAAAATACGATGGGCTGGTAGACATATGACATCAGTTAACTTTGTGTTAATAAGAAATCAAGCATGAAACGTATACAATTATGGAAGAAAGGCCAACAAGAATTCAAACTGATGTTTCACGGCGATATTCAACGTACGAAGACAGGAGAAGCGCTAGGGACATAGCAGGCTAGGAAGAATAATGAATTTACGTGGTAAAAAAATGCATATATAAAAACTGTCTTTGGTAGCATATCCTATTCAGGACATGACTATGAACCCAGATTTTTTGGCTGTAGTGATTGTCTAGACGATATAAATACATTCAGTAGTTTGCCAGTGCCTTCTGAACGGTCCGGATGTATAATATTGTCCATTGCCTGTGACGGGGATCGAACTCGGTACCTATCCGTCACAGACGGGTCATGTACCACTGCACCACAGAATCTGACAATATAAATTGTAAATAACTACAAATCGTATATGTATTTATGTTTACATGTATGTATATGTTATAAGGAGAACTCTAGACTAGCTCCCTCAAGTCCGGGGGACAGAAGAAGCGTTTTAAAGACACTCTTAAGACATCACTCACTTCAAAATAGCTGATGATGATGATGATGATTCAATCCCTTTCGCTGTGAGCAGGAAGCTCTAAACAGCCCATAGCCCTCCTGGCGAATGCACAGGTTTTCCTCAGCTGTGGTGCAGTTGTGTAGAGTGTGTTGTGTATAGCTGGAAGTAATGGTAATAGTTCTTGTCGGATGTCTGTTAGTTTTGGGCATTGCAGTAGTGTTCAACAGTCTCTTCTTGTGCGTTGCAGTGCCTGCAATTTGGTTTGTGTAATGGGTTTATTCTGTTCAGGTCTTTATTAACGGGGGCGTGGTCTGTTCTTAGTTGGAATGTGAGACTGGTTTGCTCGCTTGATTTTCAAAATAGATATAAATTTATGGGAGAATCTTGCACAAGACAGACCCCGACTGGCGTCGCAGAATCAAGAGTATTGCAGCAGCTGCAGAGTACATCAGACATTTTGCTGCGCAACAAAATCGCACTAGAAAAAAGGTAAGAGTCCCGCTCAGTGTCCCACAGACACCTCCCAAATATAGTCGCAGTGTGGTAGACAATTTCAGACACGCATAAGACTCTTAGTCGAAGTGTGGTAGACAATTTCAGACACGCATAAGACTCTTAGTCGCAGTCGGGCACACGGCAGTTGAGCTAAATGGTCATCGTTAACGTCGATTGTGACACATGTATGTGTGTGCATGTGTGTGTGTGCGTGTATGTATGTATGTGTGTGTGCGTGTATGTATGTGTGTGTGTGCGTGCGTGTATGTATGTATGTGCGTGTGTGTGCGTGTATGTATGTGTGTGTGCGTGTATGTATGTGTGTGTGTATGTATGTATGTGTGTGTATGTATGTTGTGTGTGTGTGCGTGTATGTATGTGTGTGTGCGTGTGTGTGTGCGCGCGTGTGTGTGTGTATGTGTGCGTGTATGTATGTGTGTGTGTGTGTTTCTGTGTGTGTGCGTGTATGTATGTGTGCGTGTGTTTG
This sequence comes from Meghimatium bilineatum, assembly GCA_034231615.1. Lineage (NCBI taxonomy): Eukaryota > Metazoa > Mollusca > Gastropoda > Stylommatophora > Philomycidae > Meghimatium > Meghimatium bilineatum. The sequence goes on from CM067321.1 coordinate 8,432,045, forward strand.
TGCGTGTACGTGTATGTATGTGTGTGTGTTTCTGTGTGCGTGTGTGTGTGTTTCTGTGTGTGCGTGCGGGCGTGCTTGTGTACGTGTGTGTATGTGCGTGAATACCGTCTACGCGTGTTTGTGTGTGTATGCGTGTTTGTGTACGTGCGTGTTTGCGAGCGTGCATAAATATTATGAGTTACTTTACTTTTACTTACTTATGTATGTATGTGTGTGTGTGCATTCGTGCGTGTGCACGTATGTGTGTGTATGTAAATATGTATGTATGTATGCATACATGTGTGTATGTATATATGTGTGTATTTCGTTAATCAGGAAGTACAATAAATAGAGCTCTTGGTACATTAACATATATATGGTAAGTTAGAGGGGATACAATAACATATATATGGTAAGTTAGAGGGGATACAATAACATATATATGGTAAGTTAGAGGGGATACAATAACATATATATGGTAAGTTAGAGGGGATACAATAACATATATATGGTAAGTTAGAGGGGATACAATAACATATATATGGTAAGTTAGAGGGGATACAATAACATATATATGGTAAGTTAGAGGGGATACAATAACATATATATGGTAAGTTAGAGGGGATACAATAACATATATATGGTAAGTTAGAGGGGATACAATAACATATATATGGTAAGTTAGAGGGGATACAATAACATATATATGGTAAGTTAGAGGGGATACATTGACATATATATGGTAAGTTAGAGGGGATACAATAACATATATATGGTAAGTTAGAGGGGATACAATAACATATATATGGTAAGTTAGAGGGGATACAATAACATATATGGTAAGTTAGAGGGGATACAATAACATATATATGGTAAGTTAGAGGGGATACAATAACATATATATGGTAAGTTAGAGGGGATACATTAACATATATATGGTAAGTTAGAGGGGATACAATAACATATATATGGTAAGTTAGAGGTGATACATTGACATATATATGGTAAGTTAGAGGTGATACATTAACATATATATGGTAAGTTAGAGGTGATACATTAACATATATATAGTAAGTTAGAGGGGATACATTGACATATATATGGTAAGTTAGAGGTGATACATTAACATATATATGGTAAGTTAGAGGGGATACATTAACATATATATAGTAAGTTAGAGGGGATACAATAACATATATATGGTAAGTTAGAGGGGATACAATAACATATATATGGTAAGTTAGAGGGGATACAATAACATATATATGGTAAGTTAGAGGTGATACATTGACATATATATGGTAAGTTAGAGGTGATACATTAACATATATATGGTAAGTTAGAGGTGATACATTAACATATATATGGTAAGTTAGAGGGGATACATTGACATATATATGGTAAGTTAGAGGTGATACATTAACATATATATGGTAAGTTAGAGGGGATACATTAACATATATATGGTAAGTTAGAGGTGATACATTGACATATATATGGTAAGTTAGAGGTGATACATTAACATATATATGGTAAGTTAGAGGTGATACATTGACATATATATGGTAAGTTAGAGGAGATACATTAACATATATATGGTAAGTTAGAGGGGATACATTAACATATATATGGTAAGTTAGAGGTGATACATTAACATATATATGGTAAGTTAGAGGGGATACATTAACATATATATGGTAAGTTAGAGGTGATACATTGACATATATATGGTAAGTTAGAGGTGATACATTAACATATATATGGTAAGTTAGAGGTGATACATCGACATATATATGGTAAGTTAGAGGGGATACATTGACATATATATGGTAAGTTAGAGGGGATACATTAACATATATATAGTAAGTTAGAGGGGATACAATAACATATATATGGTAAGTTAGAGGGGATACAATAACATATATATGGTAAGTTAGAGGGGATACAATAACATATATATGGTAAGTTAGAGGGGATACAATAACATATATATGGTAAGTTAGAGGGGATACAATAACATATATATGGTAAGTTAGAGGGGATACAATAACATATATATTGTAAGTTAGAGGGGATACAATAACATATATATGGTAAGTTAAAGAGGTTCATATATTAATAACATATTAGTAAAGAAGTTGTGTGTTTGTAGAAGGAAACAGCACAAACCAATATATTGACGATTAATTATTCACAGACGTTGCCGTTTATTTGTTGAGAGGAGTAATGACATTACATATAAAAATGTATGTATTATGGATCTGACAGAATCTAACTAAATTAAGTCAACTAGCTAAATTAGCTAAACTGGGTAAACAAGATAAATTACATCTGTGTTTATTTCTCTTCATTTTATACCCCTTTATGCATTGCAGCGTCAGTGGTAGAGGAGCTCTGGAGATGGAGTTTTTTGTGTGCCTCATATATTTAAAAAAAAATTTTCTTTGACTTTTATTTCTGTAATCCACCCTTTGCTGGATCCTTCCCTGGCTTTATATCCATCGTGTTTGTGTAGTAATGCTTTTTTGAGGGGAACTGTCTGATGGTAGTCTGGAAGCATGTGAAAACCACTTAATATGTTTTCTGATGTAATCGTTTCTTATTTTATCTCTTATTGTTACTCCGAGGATTCTACGTAGACAAGTCATTTCTGTTATAACAAGTTTTATTTTGGGTTCTGTTGTTAATGTCCACGTTTGACATTGGTAGCATAGTGATAGTATGATGATCATTTTATAGTGCAGTGTTTGTATTCATGCTCACAAATTTATTTTTTATTTAAATAGTACCCAAACTAGATTTTTAAAATAGTACCCAAACTAGATTTTTAAAATAGTACCCAAACTAGATTTTTAAAATAGTACCCAAACTAGATTTTTAAAATAGTACCCAAACTAGATTTTTAAAATAGTACCCAAACTAGATTTTTAAAATAGTACCCAAACTAGATTTTTAAAATAGTACCCAAACTAGATTTTTAAAATAGTACCCAAACTAGATTTTTAAAATAGTACCCAATCTAGATTTTTAAAATAGTACCCAAACTAGATTTTTAAAATAGTACCCAAACTAGATTTTTAAAATAGTACCCAATCTAGATTTTTAAAATAGTACCCAAACTAGATTTTTTTTAATGAGTAGCATATCCTATTTAGGACGTACCCATCAACACAGAATGTTTGGCTGTACTGATTTTCTAGGCAATATAAATATGCTCAGTAATTTTTCATTTCTTTCTGAACTGTCTGCATGCACAGTTGTCTGTGACGGAATTTGAACCCAGTACCTTAGCGTCACAGGCTAGTCCTGTAAAACGCCGTCACAGAGTCCGACTTCTATAATGTCCTTACGCCACATGTACTGGGTCCTATTATATACCACACTAGATTAACTAACTAAATTAAATAAACTTGTTCAAAATAGTTAAACTAATTAACTATATAAATTAGATATATTATCTAAACTATATAAACTGGATAAATTAGATAAACTAGCTAAAATAAATAATCTAAGTAAATTAGATACACTAACTAAACTATGTAAACTAGCTAAATTAGCAAAATTAGATAATCAAGATAAGTTAGCTACACTAACTAAACTAGATACACTAGATAAACTAAGTGAACTAGTTAAATTAGATACACTGGATAAACTAAGTCTATTATCTGTCCCCAGGTGTGTGATGGTTGATTGTATTCACACTTGCCATTTTGCGTAGGGGGTGGGAGCTGAAAATGTCGTTCCAAAACCAGATGTGTCGCCGAGGTTGCATTTACTCCATGTTTGTTCAAGACTGTCTTGACGTTTTCTATCCACCGTTTTCTTGATCTTCATTTGGCTTTATGCTCGGATATTCTTGCATTATATGCTCTTATTGGTATTTCGTTTGGCTTCATTCTCATAAGTTGACCGAATAGTTTACTTGCTGTCTCTCAATATGCTCAATACATGATATTATACCAACTCTTTTCCTAATTTCTTAGTTTCTTATTTTATCTAGTTTAGTAGCCATTGCAGCTTTTCTCAGACATTTCATTTCACATGTAACGATTTTTCTTTGCTGCGAGGCTGTTAAAGACCATGTTTGACATTGGTAGCAGAGTGTTGGTATAAAAATTGCAGATATCTGTTTGTTTTTTAAATTTCCATTTTGATCTTTGGGTGAAGAAGTAATGATGAAGGTTGGGTGATCACTAGATAAGCTAAGTAAACTGCATAAACTAAGTAAACTGGATAAACTAAGTAAACTGGATAAACTAAGTAAACTGGATAAACTAAGTAAACTGGATAAACTAAGTAAACTGGATAAACTAAGTAAACTGGATAAACTAAGTAAACTGGATAAACTAAGTAAACTGAATAAACTAAGTTGGTTGGTTGGTTGGTTGGTTGGTTGCTGATCCAGCGGTCCATGGGCTCATGCCCTTTGACCTAATGACATTAGATGGCATTATATTGCTGGGAAGTCTGTGGATTTTCGGCCCACCCCGGGACAGAGCCAGAGAATAACTATCACACCTCCAGGAAGGTAGGTTTGAACCTATGCACTGCTCCTAGCCACTGTAGCCAAGATAGGGTTCACTGTGCTCATTCCCCGCCACCAGTTGACTACTGGTTATGCCGAACTTCTCTATTTCTCCAGGCATGCAACCAAATGTTCAAGTCAAAAGGATTGTCACGTCCTGAGTCACTGTGCCTCTATGATGGGCCTCAGCCATAGGAAAAACAGTGATGTCAGTTTCCTCCTCCTCAGTGCTGCACAGTACATCGCTGGCTCCCTCCCAACCACAGAGGGTGCATACATATATATTCAGGCAAACATGTAAAACATTTCAACAAAAAAACAAAATCATAATTGTATAGATGTTGTGCCATGAAGCTTCTATAAGAAGATAACCTCAATATAACGGCATGTCATCCACTAAGGTTTTCTGTTGCATGGATGGTATGTCTAGTGGGCCATTGGCGAGACCCACAGAGGCAAACCACATGCGTGATAAACTAAGTAAACTGGATAAACTATGTAAACTGGATAAAATAGGTAAACTGAATAAACTAAGTAAACCTGATAAACTAAGTAAACTGGATAAACTAAGTAAACTGGATAAACTAAGTAAACTGGATAAACTAAGTAAACTGGATAAACTAAGTAAATTAGATACACTAAGTAAACTGGATAAACAAAGTAAACTGAATAAACTAAGTAAACTGGATAAACTAAGTAAACTGAATAAACCAAGTAAACTGGATAAACTAAGTAAACTGGATAAACTAAGTAAACTGAATAAACCAAGTAAACTGGATAAACTAAGTAAACTGAATAAACTAAGTAAACTGGATAAACTAAGTAAACTGGATAAACTAAGTAAACTGGATAAACTAAGTAAATTAGATACACTAAGTAAACTGGATAAACAAAGTAAACTGAATAAACCAAGTAAACTGGATAAACTAAGTAAACTGAATAAACCAAGTAAACTGGATAAACTAAGTAAACTGGATAAACTAAGTAAATTAGATACACTAAGTAAACTGGATAAACAAAGTAAACTGAATAAACTAAGTAAACTGGATAAACTAAGTAAACTGGATAAACTAAGTAAACTGAATAAACCAAGTAAACTGGATAAACTAAGTAAACTGAATAAACTAAGTAAACTGGATAAACTAAGTAAACTGGATAAACTAAGTAAACTGGATAAACTAAGTAAATTAGATACACTAAGTAAACTGGATAAACAAAGTAAACTGAATAAACTAAGTAAACTGGATAAACAAAGTAAACTGAATAAACTAAGTAAACTGGATAAACTAAGTAAACTGAATAAACCAAGTAAACTGGATAAACTATATAAACTGGATAAAATAAGTAAACTCAATAAACTAAGTAAACTGGATAAACTAAACAAACTGGATAAACTAAGTAAACTGGATAAACTAAATAAACTGGATAAACTAAGTAAACTTGATAAACTAAGTAAAGTGGATAAGCTAAGTAAACTGGATAAACTAAGTAAAATGGGTAAACTAGCTAAATTGTATACAATCGTTACTGCATGTTTCCATGTGAAGTAGTGCAGGGAGGCTTTCTGTGGGCTGTGTAAATAAAGGCCGTTTTACCATAGCACACACCACGACATTTACAGAAAGGACATTAATTGAATTGTATAAACTAGCTAAACTAACAAGAATAGTCAACATTGCCAATGTTATAACTATTCAGGATGATAGCAGTGTAACTATGGAAACATCAACACACAAAAAACCTATCATGTCTATATGTTCTTAGTTGTTTGTTTGAGTGTGGAAAAATTGAATCATGTCAAGTCTTCAATATTACGAAACAATTCTTTGATTTCCCTCTTCTTCTCCTACCCTTATCTGTCTCTTGCAGGGCAATAATGAGAAAGTGTTTATATCTCATTACGTGTCAACATCAGACAGATCTTCGACGTTTCGACCCTGTAAAGAGATTTTGAAAAAAAAACGATTGAAGAGGCGCAGATTATTGACTTCATTATTTTCTGGTAACCACACATACGTCCCTCACAGCGATGGGAGAGCCGTCTGCCTAATATTAGCATATAAAGCACGTAAATCCGTAGCTCCAAACGATACTCTCTACAGATTTCTTACAAAATCCACTTTATGAACAGGACGTCGGGAGCTATATTGGAAACCATAACCTCTTGAACGCAAATGGCGAACGACGTAACCACTACGCCACGACTATCCCTTAAACATATTCTTGTGAGAAACAAGAAGTTTGGCAAGGTTGTGTATTATCGGGTTATCCTTCACGTCTTGCATTTTGAAACGATCATGATATCCATACACAATACATAAAACACAGGATGTGTGGATACACAATGATATCTCTACACAATACATAGAACATTGGATAGGCTAGATACACAATGATATCCCTACACAAAACATGGAACATAGGATGTGTTGGCTGTACTATTTCGATTGCTCCAATTAAACAGGATTTGCAACGCCTAATCAACAAAGAACTAACAGAACGTAAAAACACAGATATTTCAAAATCGGAAAAAATGAAGTTATGGTCATTTCGAAGAGGCAAGGCTTCCAAATCTCCCTTTCAAACATACAAAATCAACATGTCGGCTCACAACTGGTTTACTAATCGAATTACATGAGAATTCTGATAAAATCAGTTGGGGAAAAACAAGCTCATCACAAACACGAAACAAAATAGGACAGACAAAAAACATTTCTCATAAAATGAACAGTATCCTGTTCAACAAGTCTTTATCAATGGAACTGAGGGATAATGCACTTAAATGCCAGAGAGAACCAATTCTTTTGTGTGGATTCGAATCATGGACAATGTTAATTTTAAAAAAATTGAGAAAATAAGGGTCACATGTGGTTGTGTTGGAGTGGATTTCTCGACAATACAGTCCTACGCACTTATTGATACTCGTTCTTCTTCTTCTGCTTCTTCTTCTTCTTCATTCTTCAGTGTAGATTCTCAAACTCCTGCTGATCTCTCTTGTAGCTGGATCATGGTCCTACTAGATTTCCAGCAGCATGTAGTCCAGAGAATGGAAATGAATTGTGTCACTGTTTTATTTCCGCCAGTGCCCGACACATCCTTCATCGGCGGAATCCTTCTAAATTTATGCTATTTCACTTTTCACACGATATTCATTGGTTGTCAAAAGTTTACAGAAAATTATATACAAGGTGGCCAATTACAATCACGAGAAAAATTTTTAAACAAAATAAAATTTCACCTGAAAAGTGTGATTTTCTATTAGTCCACAGAACTGTATAATTGACAAGGGATTCTGCGGGATAATGATACAAATGTCATGAAATGGTGGAAAGACCAATGAAAAAAGATCCTGGGGAAGATTGACACCATGAATAAATTACCAAATCAGGAAAAGTCGCATTGAAGAACTACCAACATTCCGAGAACGTCACAATATTACTGAACATAAAACTGTCAAACGGGCCGTAGCCTGAAAGCCGATTGCCATTAAATTCAGTGGTGCCTTACAACAAAAGTAAAGAAAAGACAATAGATAGATATTTATTAATTGTCAATCTCCCATCAGTATGTAAGAATCAATGCTATGTAGATCTTAAGAACTATTTTCCTCGACATTTGATAGTTCTCCATCAAAATCATAGTGAAAGTATGTAGCAGAGTTGATTCTCGGAAACGCGGATATAGTAAAAAAATACAACAAATAATAAGACCCATAACCCACATGGGTCTGGGTGTGCCAAACTGAAGACATCAGCACAGAAATCTTTCCAAACAATATCATCAGCCATTCAAAGGAATGTAGAAAATCATGCTATGATCATTCCTTGAAGTTTTCTATCCAGAATTTTCTCTTCCCTCCTCTTCACCTTCCCCCTCGACTGTTTCCTGCAAAATAATTGTAAAAAGCGAGTCACATCTCGTTACATGTTCAAATAAAATATGTTTATGCCGTTTCACCACTGCCAAATATTGTTCTTAATATCCTGCGTGTTTGTTTATTTGCTGCCGGACAAATATATTTGTCTTGTGCTCTATATAGCAAATTCTTAAACAAGAGTGTGTGTGCAAAAGGCTGAATCATTTCTATGTCTGCATTGAGTGTCCAGCTTTCACATTCATATAAAAGTATACTTAACACTAATGATCTGAATAGATTGATCTTTACTGTAATACTGATCTTATTTTTACAAATCGTATTCAACCTTCTCATGACAGCCATCGCCATCTCAAGTGTTAGATTAATCTCATTGCCTAACGTCCGCAATCATTGTGGCACCATCAGCTGTAAACGCTCAAAATGATACACCTATTTGTAAATAACCCAGACCATGTCCGTCAAATTCACCAAGGACACCTTCACCACTAAGGAGAGTTTCTCGTGTCTGTCCCGCAACGTTATCTTTGTCATCGTCTGCAAGCGCTGCACCATGACGTACACGGGTGAGCCTGGCAGGACGCTTGCTGACCAATTCTCCAAACACCCACACAGCATAAAACATCATTCTATTTATCCTGTCGACGTCCACTTACTTGGTACAGGACATCGGTGGCCCGGGATATTCAAGTGACGGCTATTAAGGCTTGCTTCTCCTAGGACCGGGCCCGTCTCGCTCTTGAGAACCGCTATATATAAGAATTTGGTACTCTCAAACCTGTAGGAAACAATGAACGCCAGACATATACATGATATCGGGTAGTTCCCTTATTTCTGTGTTTGTCACGTTTTCACATTTATTTTGCTTTGTCTTTGTATATTTCATATTTCTGTACATTTCCTGTTTGTGTCATCTCTAACCTAATTTCTTTTCTTTGGCCACTCCCACATCTCGCTAGACACGTGAACGCCAGTTGTGACGTTCCTTCTAATTGTTTTTAAATGTATACGCTTATGTACCCTGATAAAAAGCCTTTTGATTGAAACGTCGATTTGTGTGTGTGATTATGTGTGTTGCTAGTCATTAGCAAAGCTTAATTATCGCTTTTCAAGCTTTACATGTTGGATTTCATGTTTACGCAGTGAGTACATATTCTCACGACTGAGAATCTATTTCCCGTGTTGCCACCGTCACATATTTGGAACTCAAAGATATTCGACAGTAACTTCTTTAAGCGTGTGTGACCGTTTAACTGATTAATCGTGGGATCTTGCTATTTTTTCACTAGTCACCAATATCTTGTTTTATCAATGCTAATTAATATCTATGCCATATTTCCGACTAACTTCTTCCAACTTTGTGGCGAGTTCCTAGAGTTTATATGCAGAACCAGCCAAGATATCGAGACAATTTGCATAGCGCAAGTTAGAAAGTGGTTAATGAGGATAAAATAATTTTTCAGAGCTATGATCGACTGCTTCAGTCTGAACTACAAGTACCACATGACAAATATATACCGCGGAGCTCTTTACATCTTATAAACATCGAATCTGAGAATCATTTCTATCACCGTGTCCTGTCTCGTGTCCTCTGAGCATCACATTCTTTGATTCTCCCTGTCTCGTGTCCACTTAAAATCACATTCTTTGATTCTCCCTGTCGTGTGTCCTCTGAAAATCACATTCTTTGATTCTCCCTGTCGTGTGTTCTCTCAAAATCACATTCTTTGATTCTCTCTGTCGTGTGTCCTCTGAAAATCACATTCTTTGATTCTCCCTGTCGTGTGTCCTCTGAAAATGACATTCTTTGATTCTCCCTGTCGTGTGCTCTCTCAAAATCAAATTCCTTGATTCTTCTCTGAGTTTATTCTATTTTTCTTTGCTGAAGTTTTTGGCCATTCAGGCAAATAAAACGGAGACACAAAACACCTTCTGGCACATCCTTCTGGAAATCTAGTACGATTATTATTCCGGCGCAGCAGAGATTCAGTGGGATTTTGAGAATGAAAATTTACTATCTTATAAAGATTTCATTTACTAATACAATTATCGTTTTTTAATAAAATTAATAACTTCATCAGTAAATGAAATGCCCAAGAACCAGTAGAGAGATGAAGTTAGTGCTCAACAAACAAACAATTTCATTTCGCTATTTCTCAACACTCCCCTTCATGTACAGCTATATACCCTACTTCCTGTTCCTATTATGCACCAACGTGTATCATATCCATGCCGCCTTCGCAATTTCCTGCAAGAAAGTATAAGTTCACCACAAGATCTGTTTTCTAAATTGGCACTCCCCTCCGCGAGATTGTTCATCTATCCTTCCTTCAATATTTAAATAAAAAATTCCACTCTTGTTACTGCATGTTTTCTTGTGAAGGAGTGCTCGGTGGCTTTATGTTTATTTATTTTCTTTATTTCTGGGTGGAAATAAAGGCCGATTTACGATAGCAGGCGTCACGACATGCACATTAAACTAAGATTTTCATTGTACCTCCGAAAGAAAAAATCCTGTCGCAACCATGGAGCAAACCCGGGTCCTCAGGGAATGTGAGAACGGCGTTCTAGCCACAAGGCCAATATTGACTGTTGTAAAATATTATGTTCTTCAGATTCCAATGTCTATAGTTTATAATATAGTTTATAGTTTAAGTCTATAGTTTATAGTATAGTTTATAGTTTAAGTCTATAGTTTATAGTATAGTTTATAGTTTATGTATATACATATGTATATGCATATGTATATAGTATGTATCTGTCCAAATAATAAACAAGCTCTCTTACTATAGTGGAGATATCCCTAGCGCTGTGGTTAAGCTGTTCATCTTGTCTTCAAGAGGTCATGAGTTCGAAACCGGCTCGTGTCGTCTTGTCTACAGGTGGATTTTTTCGGAGATCCCTGTGGATTATTGCTTGAAGCTACGGAGTTACGTGTTATGAGTGGTACTCTCGGCAGGAGATGTCCCGATTCGTTGAGAGTAACGGAGTACATATGGGAAACCTAGTACAGTCAAGTCAATCCTCTACGACTTTTTTTCTATGTTAAGTAACCCCCGTCTTTAGTGGCATTGGTTTCTCAAGAAATATGTTTATCAAATAGTCACATCCTGTGAAGATCTTATATATATATATATATATATATATATATATATATATATATATATATATATATATATATATATATATATATATATATATATATATATATATATATATATATATATTTATATATTTAAATTCTGTATCTGCGCTCCATATTTACTGAGGATTGATGCCTCGACTCTCCTGTCAGATACCACAATCCAAGGTGCTGCGAAATTTTAATGTGAAATCGAGAAGTATTTGCCTACAACCTACCAAGATTATTACGTATATTTTAAGTAAGGGTGTCTCAAAGCGAACGATAAGACACTGCAGGGGACCGCTAGATGGTTAGAGGAGCGATATTGGACGGACGAGCTGTAGAAAACGCCGTATTAGATAGGAGGCACTAACACGCAAAAGATTGAAGCTACTTAAGTTACTTTGTGATTTGTAAGTGAAAAAAACACATACATATTGCAATTATAATGAAAGAAATATAATAATAATAATAATAATAATAATAATAATAATATTAATAATATTAATAATAATAATAATAATAATACTGTAATATTACCCATAATCCGTTTTAAATAGAAAAGAAACTGCTAATGCCAAGAAATCTTATTTTTCCGGTTGCAACATACGGCTGTAAAAAGATGGACCCTAAATAAAAGAGCGGCAAAGAAGATCAACGCTTTTGAGAGGAAATGCTACATAAAAGAACTTAGAATAACATGGAAGGAAAAAAAAGAGAAACTCAGATATTATAAAAACATTGATTGAAGATTCCAGAGTGTTGGTTACTAAACAGAATAGTAAAAAGAAAACCACACCTGTTTGGTCATATAAAGAGACACATCTGTTTAGGAAGACAAATAATGGAGGGCAGAGCACCTGGGGGAAAGAGGAAAGGCAAACGAAGAAGACGATGGACTGACAACATTAAAGATAACATGAATATGTCGTTAGAAAATGCAAGCCGCATCGCCCACGACAGAGAAGGGTTCAGGGGATTCATTGAGAAGACAAATTTCTGGAGAGAATACGTCACGTCACGCAACCCGTTTTGTCACAGACTGCCACATTCAAGAAACCTGCACAAAAATGCACCCAAATACCTTTTTTGACCCATTCAGTCGTAAGATGAAAAATCAAGCCCGAACCATACCCTGTCTTAATCCAGGATTTTCTCTAACCGTCTCTTGTTCTTCAACACTCAACTGTTCCTGACAAGAATATACCTGTTACCAAATCATTGACCATCTGCTTATTTAAAGAAATTGCAAGCTTCTGCTGTCAACAGAAAGATATTTGATTGCGTTAAGATGAAAGCAAACCATTTGTCAATTTCCTGGTTTAATGCTGTTTCAGTAGAAAGTTTCTTAATTTGTATCATTACTGTTCCGTGATATTATTTTGTTTATAGTATACAACCGACCCAGGCATCTTATTAAAAACCCGCCACAGGAAACTGTGTATCAGGTCAGTTCAGAAAGCAATGGCATGCATACTACTCATCATCATCAGGTGCCATGCCGGCCTACGTAGGCGGTCATGGCTCTCCACAGCTCTCTGTCTCCAGTATTATGTATCAAGATCGTTGTTGTTTCCTTGCCGTGCCAAGTTGTCAAATTAATATTTTCTCACGCTGTCGCCCTCTGTGTCTCTGTTGCCTTCAATCTTGCCTGTTGTGACTATGTACCACTAACCTCCCCATCTCACGAAGTGGCCAAAAAATTAAGATTGTCTTTTTCTTATATTTTTGATTAAGGTCCGTTTCGCATTTGACTCTTTCAATATCTCTACATTAGTTTTTCTGGTAGTCCATGGTATTCACAGTATTCTCCTATAGAACCACATATCTATTGACTCGAATTTCCCACTTTCCAGTTTGTTTATTGTTCAAGACTCACATCCATATGTTAGTATAGGAGTTATGTAGCACTGTAAAACTCTCTTTCTCACCTCTAACGACAAGATCATATTACACAATATATTTTTCATGTTTCTGAATGTAGTTTTTGCCTGACCTATTATAGGCAGGGCCGGCCCTAACAATTGAGGGCCCAATGCGAAACGGATTGCTCGGGGCCCAGTCTCGGTAGGGAAGAGGATAATAAAATAAATTCTAATATGAATTTATGGGTCTATGAAGTGCGGGGCCCACTGCAGCCGCATAGGTTGCAATGGCCTAAGACCGGCCCTGATTATAGGATATTATATAACTATAGGAGCCTTATCCTTCTTATTTCTGTTGAACTTCTTCCATCTGCTGTAATCGTTGTACCTAAATATTTGAATGTGTGGACCTGTTTTAATACTATATCATTCACCTTGATCTTATGCAGCCTACTAAACGTATTTATATTGCACATCAGCAAAAAGTAATACTGCTGGGAAACTAAATCACAATAGTACTGACGTAGAACACATGTTTTTGAGTTACACTGGATGACAACTGACAGATTATCAATAAAGGGCTTTGCGGTGTAAACACGACAAAATACAAATAACAATACACAAGACATTTTCAACTTTTCGAACCGTTAGGTCTTTGTCACGAATATACAAAACAAACAGTTAAAAGACAATTAATACAGTAAAAACAATGTTATAATCACATTGTTTTTACTGTTTTTATTACTATTTATTTTACTTTATTTTATAACAAAGAAATAATAGGATGAGGGCGGGGTTTAACATAATTGTGCAAGGTATCCCTTAAATCTTGACATTGTTGACAATGGTTGGGGGGGGGGGTGATAGGGTAAATATCGGCAAATAATTGCTGACGTAATGTACAGACGGTCATTTAGCAGGATATAGTCAAGAGACACACCTCTATCATTATAGCAGGGTTTACAGATTTGCTGCGATAGCTCCAGCTCACGATCTGTCACATAGAACTGAAGCGTGGCTTTTGGGCTACTTTAACTAATGGGAAGAGACAATCAATCCCCAGCCCCTCAAAATCAGGTTGTGGTAAAGACTTTTCTATTGTTTTTCCATTTCATAATGAGTGTCCGGCTTGTTAATATTTGTATAATTTCCTAATCTTTGCCAGTGCTGTTATGAAAATGTTCAGAAGCTGACGAAATCAATTAGCAAACATGAGATAACATTAACATAATGTATTAAAATTAACAAAAATAGGTATACGTGTTATCAAAATAAGTCATAAAACAACGTAACGACGAGACACAGCGATAGACGACGTTTCGACTAAAAAGCCTTCATCAGGGCAAACAAAATACCACAATCAACAAATCTTACATCGAGACAAACATGGTTGTTGACTGTGGTCTTTTACTTGCCCGGATGAAGGCTTTTTAGTCGAAACTTCGTCTATCACCGTGTCTCGTTGTTAGGTTGTTTTATGACTTATCTTAGTTACACTTATACCTATTTATGTTTAATTTGATATTTGCCCTGTGTTATCCCAGGCACCCATTTCCTGTTCAGGGTTGTTACCCGACACTAGAACATTTATCCCTTATTAGAATGTACCATGCATGCTGAAATAACACTAGAATAGGTCATGCATGTGGAAATAACACTAATAGAATGTACCATGCATGCTGAAATAACACTGAATGTACCAGACATAATGAAACATTGATTGAAAACATTTTCTGTAGCCTTTTCAAGTCTACACAATAACATTTATTATGTTTGCTGTTTTAATATTCGTGCAGAAATATAGTTCCATCTAACATTTCCTTGTAGCAGAAGTGAGTAGTGCTTGTACCCTCACCGATACACTCGCTCGCTGATTGGCTGGACATACCAGTACCGGTACCGTGCTCACAACCCCGCGCGCGACAGGGGGTGATATCCGTGATGTTTGGAAACTTTTGCATTGCCTCTACGTTTGCACTTTCCAGTTCTGCTAGTGTACAGATGTGATCATACATGTAATTTCTATTATACCATATTTGGCAACCAACAGTGTTTTGTGATTTGTATCCAGGACTAACATTTGAAAGTTCGTTGTAACTTTTACCCGTATCCAATTTTTTTGTTGAACTTCAAATTATCTTGCAGATATAAGCCATTTGTGTGGGTATTTTCTTGTTTTCTTGAGTGTTTGTGAAGTTTTTTGATTTATCAAATGTTAAATTATGCATTTTGTCTTACTAAAAACATGGATAAAAAGTAAAGATACAATGAAGAAACTACAAATCAATAAATTTATGCTTAAATATGAGAAATGAGAAATGATAAGACAAATCAACGAAGAAATTATGAGAAGAATAGAAACAAACAAAATTAGAGAAAAAGAAATGCACCGGAGATGAATAGAAAATGCATTAAGAATACCATCGGTAAGAAATATAAGGCAAGCATTGGTCTAACACAAACAGGGAAAGAGGAAATGTGGAAGGTCTAGAAATATCTAAATGAGGTACTTCTTGCAGATTAACAAAATATGGATAGGAATTGAAAATAACGTAAAACAATAGCTAAAAGTAGGACACGAAAATGGCTGAAAGTAATAGTTAAAATAGGACATGAAAATTGCTGAAAATAATAGTTAAAATAGGACATGAAAATAGCTGAAAACAATAGCTAAAAGAAGGACATGAAAATAGCTGACAATAATAGTTAAAAGTAGTACATGAAAATAGCTGAAAATAATGGTTAAAATAGGACATGAAAATAGCTGACAATAATAGTTAAAAGTAGGACATGAAAATAGCTGAAAATAATAGTTAAAAGTAGTACATGAAAATAGCTGAAAATAATGGTTAAAATAGGACATGAAAATAGCTGAAAATAATAGTTAAAATAGGACATGAAAATAGCTGAAAATAATGGTTAAAATAGGACATGAAAATAGCTTAAAATAATGGTTAAAAGTAGGAAGAGATGGGAGTAATGTAACACCCAATGCTCCGCAGTGAATTCAGATCTGTATAAATATATACTTATTGTTTGAGAAGTCAAAAAAGATGAAAACTAGTTTATCACATACACATATATTCATCTAGATCGTATCACATACACACATATTCATCTAGATGTTATCCGTCTAGCTAGTCACAACATCTAGTCACCTCATGCATGTATAATTGTCTAATTAATGTCTGCACTGTTACAATACCACGGCACGTGCACTTCCTTTCGTCTAAATAACGCGCAAGTAATCATGGGATTTCGTCACGTGTTGTTTATCGTGTGCTAATAATCTGTGTGAGCAATTATCGAACACTAAACAGGCAATTTTTGAATCATATTATGTACAGAATATTGCTGAACTCTGTACTTTACAACTATTGTGCAACATTCAAATACCGATAACACATCTGTTAAGAAAAATACTTTTACGAAAAATATGCGTTGTTTCCAATTTTAGATAGATGTTTCAAATTCAACAATTTAGTTTGTGTAGAAATACATCAACATATATCTACTTTTGTAGATATAATTTATGAACAGTCTCCGACGATTCCTAGTCAACGAAAATGGGTACCAGATTTCATAGACACTTAAAGACAGTAAGCGTGATGTGTCCACATTATCTATGTTAGAAATATAAAAATATAGACGTCAACAATATTCCCCACTACGAAACAAAGACGTAAAAAATGGGAACTTACTAATACATCCAATTGCATTGCCAGTGCAATAAGTACGACAGGGATTCTAAAAACCAGGAAGTTCGTCTGAGCAGTGTTTGTACGACGTGCTAACCACTCTGCCACGAAGCTGGCATATTATATTTGAAAGTGATCTAACTATTGTATAACTATTTTACTATTATATACTAGCCCCTGGTTACTTATATTCTAGCCCCTGGTTACTTATATACTAGCCCCTGGTTACTTATATACTAGCCCCTGGTTACTTATATACTAGCCCCTGGTTACTTATATACTAGCCCCTGGTTACTTATATACTAGCCCCTGGTTGCTTATATACTAGCCCCTGGTTACTTATATACTAGCCCCTGGTTACTTATATACTAGCCCCTGGTTACTTATATACTAGCCCCTGGTTACTTATATACTAGCCCCTGGTTACTTATATACTAGCCTCTGGTTACTTATATACTAGTCCCTGGTTGCTTATATACTAGCCCCTAGTCACTTATATACTAGCCCCTGGTTACTTATATACTAGCCCCTGGTTACTTATATACTAGCCCCTGGTTGCTTATATACTAGCCCCTGGTCATTTATACAGTCCTGTAACTCATCGGTAATCAACCCTCATTGATGCTATGTAACTTTTCCCATGATTTTATTGGATGTTGGCATAGAATATACACAAAGTGACCAATGAAAATCACGGGACAACTCAAATAGTGTCACATTGAATGAATATACCGATGAGTCCAGATGGCTGTATAATTGACGAGAGTCTCCTTCAAGTCAATCAAGTTATGTTTACTGGCCTGTCAGTCTTATTTAAATTTAAGTAATTTTTTATCTATCGAACATCAGACGTGTAAACAAAAGGCAATCCAGCCTAGCAGTGGTAAAAAAAAGTCCCCACAGCCATTCCAATTTACTTTTAATCCACAGATAAAAAACAGGGTGTCATAAAACAGAGCATGGGTGCCAGATAATTGAAGTTTAATATAGTCAAACTTGAAGTGAAATATGGCCACAAATGGCACATTTCTAAACTTTTAATACATTTTCAAAGTGAGCAAAATGACAATAATAACAAAAACATTGAATTCTTAACTAGTAACATTATAACATCACAACGTTTGTGAGATTTGTTCCATAGAACTACTGTATTCTAAAAACTCTGTCCTAGAGTAGCAATTAATTAATATATTCGTCAGCAACCTTGTTCTCACTGATATTTATACAGTTTTGAATTTACTACATTGATTTGAAATCTTCATATTTTCTCTTCTATTCCACAGTTCTAACTTCTTGAAGTCTGCAAGTGGAGTATTGACTACACAAATCCGATATTAAGTGGATAGTAAACTTGACGTGTACAAAGTTAAGTGGAGTGTTAACTAGACATCTCTAATACGAAACTAAGTGTTAGCTATACGTTTATAATACAAAGTAGTGTGTTAACTATACGTTTAGGATATTACGGTAGATTTGCGATGTACTTAAACGTGATCTGAACAAGATACAACATTGAATAAAGTTTGCAACTAGAGAATCTGGTTGTAAAGTGAAGGATACATTCATAAGGTAGAACTTGCAACATTTATGTTAGTGTTATCTCATGCAGGATACATTAAGTGTATTCACTACAGATAAAAAGTTCAGAAGTGTCTTCTTTACTCTGTACAGAGCAAATAAAAGCGGCAAAATCAACACACAAGAAATAAGTGAGTTGTGTTAGAATAAAATCAACTGACTTGTATTAGCTGTCACTCGAGGAATCAAGTTGTGATACTTTGTGATTAGTTGGATGACAGCATCATGTGTCCAGTTCTTGTGTGGATCGAGCTGACCTCTTCAGTTTTATTTCTGGCAATTGTTTCAGTCGTGACCAGTAAGTACAAATGTGCATGTTTACATTTTAAATAACAACATCAGCATAACAACAACACAAATGATAACAATAACACCAACAAAAATGATAACAATAACAACAGAAATGAGAACAATAACAATACTAAACAAGCATTCATCTTGTTACCACGATCCTTCTTTACAATATTCATATTTTAACTCTTACAGTGTGTCACATCTTCGTGAACAGCGTACAGTGCGATCAATTTTTATCACATTCAACCTAACAATGTTTTTAGCAGTAATATTTAGTAATATTCCTCCTTAGAAGCAAATATGAGTATGCTGCAGAAAAGTATATCTGTATATCCATCCATCCATCCATCCATCCATCCAGCCATCCAGCCATCCATCCATCCATCCATCCAGCCATCCAGCCATTCATCCATCCATCTTATATATCTTATCTATCTATCCGGCGATTTTTTCTGGTTACATTTATGGCTTTCCTCAAACAATAATAATCTTTAAACTCTGAGACTTGCTTTAGTTTTGTACCATTGGCACATTACATTTAACTGGCCTGGTGACTTATCTTCAAACTCTCTGTTTTAGATGCGTTTAGTTTCATGTGTTGTTCGCAGATTGTTTGGAGGAAGTGTGTGTGCCGCTGTAATTCGTTTTCAGATTCGTATATTAAGCATGGATTATCTGCAAATAACAGATCGTTGAGTGAGCTGTGATCTTCATTTGATGCTTCTGCAGGGGTGAATTTGTTTCTGGGGGTCTGTTTCTTTAGTTATCCTGTCCATGTATGTTACGAACAGAAGTGGTGATAGTACGCAGCCTTGTCTAACACCTGTTTTTATTTCAGATGGATCTGTTGTTCCCTCAGTAGTTTTGGTTATGATCTAGCAGTTTTTGTATAAAGCTCTTATGTTGTCTAGTAATTGATCATGTACTACATCATCATCAAGAGCCGTCTCCGAAATGAAGGTTGACTGCAACAGAACTCCAACATCCCCTGCTTCTTGTTTTGGTGGTGCATTCTGTTAGACTGTAACATGTCCATCTTGTGATGTTACTCTCCCACTTGTATCTCTACATCCCCTGCCTCTTGTGGCTGTACATTATGTTAGACTGCAATCTGTACATCTTGTCATGTTACTCTCCACTTGTATCTCTGCATACCTCTTGCTCGCTTCCCTTTTACTTTCCCTTTAAGTAAGGTCTTCAATAAGGTATCATGTCTTTCAATGTGTCCAAAATATTTTATTTGCCTGATCTTTATTTCTCTTAGCAATTCTTTCTTAATAGTAAGTGTTTTTAGAACCTCTTTTTTGTTTTCTTCTCTGCCCATGATGTTCCCTATTCTTCTATATTATCACATCTAAAAGGCATCAATTCTGTCTTCTAATACTTCATATCATGTACTCCATGGTCCTCCAATACTAGCCACAGTTTATGTTTGTCAACTCTATCAAATGCCTTTTCTTGGTCGAGGAATGCGATGTTTAGGTGTAGGTCGTATTCAAGTGTCTTTTTCGCTTACCTATCGTAGTACAAAAATAGCAAAATAACAGAAAAGTCAATTAAGTTTAATGTGTGCAAGTTTTCTGATGACTGAGAAATCCAATTCGTGTTCTGCATAAGCAGGTGGTGTGTGAATTGAAATGAAGAATCTCTTGAGATGAACAAAACAGGCCTTAATTTTTCATGCTTTGTCTCTTTCTAATAGCATGAATTGTAGTTATTTTTGATTATTGTTTGAATTTTGTTGATTCTTGCTCTGATATTAACGTGTTGGCTTGCCGATTAGGGGCTGTGGTTTCATAAGGGATTGAGTTAATGCTGCAGTGCGTGGGTGTTGTCCTGAAATAGTCTTTAAAACATCTATATTTAGTAATAATTGTATAACAGTGTGTGCATAACAGCCTGGTTTCCTTCTGCGCATATTAATAATAGTTACGTTAACGTGTGAGATTATGATAATCGTAGTCCAACAATATAAGCTTTGTGTTTCATCCTGTGCTTTCTTTCTTGTGTATTCTGTGTCAAACACTAGAATTTTACATAATATAATTCTTCGTCTTTTAATCCGGATATGAGGTTATGACTTCATCTAATAATCCGGATATGAGGTTATGAATTAATCTAATAATCCGGATATGAGGTTATGAATTAATGTATATAATCCGGATATGAGGTTATGACTTCATCTAATAATCCGGATATGAGGTTATGAATTAATCTATATAATCCGGATATGAGGTTATGACTTCATCTAATAATCCGGATATGAGGTTATGAATTAATCTATATAATCCGGATATGAGGTTATGACTTCATCTAATAATCCGGATATGAGGTTATGAATTAATCTATATAATCCGGATATGAGGTTATGACTTCATCTAAAAATCCGGATATGAGGTTATGAATTAATCTATATAATCCGGATATGAGGTTATGAATTAATCTATATAATCCGGATATGAGGTTATGAATTAATCTATATAATCCGGATATGAGGTTATGAATTAATCTATATAATTCGGATATGAGGTTATGAATTAATCTATTTAATCCGGATATGAGGTTATGACTTCATCTAATAATCCGGATATGAGGTTATGAATTAATCTATATAATCCGGATATGAGGTTATGAATTAATCTATATAATCCGGATATGAGGTTATGAATTAATCTATATAATCCGGATATGAGGTTATGAATTAATCTATATAATCCGGATATGAGGTTATGACTTCATCTATTAATCCGGATATGAGGTTATGAATTAATCTATATAATCCGGATATGAGGTTATGAATTAATCTATATAATCCGGATATGAGGTTATGAATTAATCTATATAATCCGGATGTGAGGTTATGAATTAATCTATATAATCCGGATATGAGGTTATGACTTCATCTAATAATCCGGATATGAGGTCATGACTTGATCTACATAATCCGGATATGAGGTTATGACTTAATCTACATAATCAGGATATGCGGTTATGACTTAATCTAGCTAATCCGTATGTAAGTAAGCCTCATACTGCATCTTCTAATTCGGATTTGTTGCTGTGACCATCTTCTACTTTCGATATTATGTTCTAAATTCAATTTATAATCTGGATATGATGTTCTGATTCCATTTTATAATCTAAATATGATGTCTTAGCGTTATTTTCTAATCTAAATGTGATGTCTTAGCGTTACTTTCTAATTCTAGTATGATATTTAAACTTTATTTTCTAACCGAGTCTTAATGTTTTGAGATTTTTCGACATTTACCTCAACACTACTTGTCGACTACACCAGATTTCAGATAAACATTTTATTATTTGATATTACTTATAGTTTGCTTCTTTAATTATATTTTTTTTGTTGCTTTTAATTTTAACCTACCTTATGTTTTCTGTTCTTGAAGTGTTTGTATTTTTTCTCATTTTTTCTTTCTGCCATCTTATCATCTTCTTTTGCTCATCTCTTACATTATGATGATTTTGTCCTGATGAAGAGTTTTTAGTCGAAACGTCGTTTGTTTCTGTTGTTGTTGTCAGCGTGTTTTGCTGCAACATTCCATATGTATCTCTTCCTCCACCCCCCACCCCCTTAATGTTCTGAATCTGTCTCAAGAACTTCTTAATTGACAAATAACTTTTTTTTACGTTCTGTTTCTTCTACCACATTGATATTCTTCACTATTTATCATCTAAAAACTACTATTTCCTTTTCATATTTTGGGTCTACCAGGCTAAAAACAACTGTCTATTGAACTTCGTTTCATCTACAAAAATAAAATCGCCTTTCACGTTTATTTCTTTCTTCTTCTTCTGTGTTCGTTCTCAAACTCCTGCATATTAGCAGGATGTAGTCCGGAGAACGGTATGCGTTGTGTCATGGTTTACAACATTGCTGCGATATCTGCGCCTTTCGGCCTGACACATCCGACTTCAGCATAGCTTTGGGTCGCTGACCCTATATGGGATGGGACAGCCAACTCCATCCCATAACCTCCTTAGTCGCCTTTTACGACATACGTGGAAGGTAAACAGTGTTGCTATTCTTTGCTCCCCTTTCGGGCCCCGGCAACACACGCCGAACCGTATAACAATAATAGTTAATAATAAAAAAACTAATAATAGTTAAAAATAGGCAAATTAATAATAAAGACGAAGATGGAACAAAACAAATAAAATCCTTTAATAAATAAATTTCTTTCTAATCTACAAATAACTGCCGAGTCATCTTCTTTCTAATCTAGAAACTTTTCCAACTGACTCTAGGAGCATGGAATGTACGCACACTCCTCGACAATGACTCTAACACAAATAGACCCATTGAAAGTTTACAGAGCAGTGGTACTTCCAGTGCTGCTATACGCTAGTGAAACATGGACTGTGTATAGACGTCATGTGAAAAAACTCAATCATTTTCATACAAATTGTCTCAGAAAAGTTATGAACATCAGATGGCAAGACAAGATTCCAGATACCACTGTCCTTGATAGAGCTGGTATCCCAAGCATTGACACGATCCTGATGCAGACACAGATTCGTTGGCCAGGTCATTTGGTGCGTATGCCAGACCATCGTCTGCCAAAGATACTTCTTTATGGTGAGCTAGAGAAGGGTATACGATCTCAAGGTGGCCAAAGGAAGCGCTACAAGGACTCGTTAAAGGACTCACTGAAAGCCTTTGAAATAGACCACTATACATGGGAAGAACTTGCACAAAATAGATCTACATGTCGTTCTAAAATAAAAAAGAGCGCATCATCTTGTGAAAAGAAGAGAAATGCAGCAGCTCAACAGCGGAGAGCAGCTAGAAAGTCACGGATAGACCAAGATCCGTCTACAGTCATTATTCCATGTCCGAACTGTCCAAGGAAATTTACAGCTCGAATAGGGCTCATTAGCCATCTACGAACTCATAATCAAGGACATAACTAAATTTGTCCGACTCTGTGGCGAAGTGGTACAGAGCGCGTCTGTGACGGCAAAGGTACCGAGTTCGATCCTCACCACAGGCAATTGTGCATCCGGACCGTTCAGAAAGCAATGGCAACCTACTGAACGTATTTATATTGCCTAGAAAATCACCACAGCCAACAAATGCTGGGTTGATAGCTACCTCCTGGATATGATATGCTACCAATTTTTAACTAAAATTGAATTTTCAAAAGTGGATTTAACAAATGGTCATCATCATCATGTGATGGACGAACAACAAAAACAACAATCTAGAAACAAATACCGAGTCATCTTCTTTGTATTCTACAAATAAACACAATTCTGTTGTAGGCACATGCTTTCATCCCCGTTCTAAAAACATATATAGATCCAATTATCAACAAAACGTATACACATCCATGTATCCACAAAACATATAAATATCCTTGCATCGTAATTTCTATTCCCCCCCCCCCCTATCTTCTACTCGATACAGAGTATGATTCCTGCAGTGTTCATGTTCTTATCTTCTCCTGTAACATCTGATAACATGTATAGCATTTTTCAAGGTTCATATCTCTCATGCTGTGATTTTCCTCTCACTTTCTACAACTAGCGACCAGAGTTTCACATTGGTTGTAGACGGTCTGTGTTCATACCTCACTATCAACTCATTATTATCTATATTTGCAAGTTTGCAGATAATATGACGAGGAACTCGCACCCACCTGCTTAGTTTCACTACAGAATTGGCTGTGCCGGCGTGGAACAGGGTGCGCCTGGGGAGTCAAAGGTATAGGTTAAAATCCCACATCTGGCAATTGTACATCCGGACTGTTCAGAAAGAAATGGTAAACTAGTGAACGTATTTATACTGCCTTGAAAATTACTACAGCCAAATTCTTGGTTGATGGCTACATTCTGAATAAGATATTCAAACACTTTTGTGTAAGTAATTACCTCAGTTCACATGTTCTTGAAGTTTCCTTCAGTATGTAGCGATGAAATGGTATGTATCGCCGGCTTGTGGTTTCCTTCAGTATGGAGCGATTAATTGGTATGTATCGCCGGTATATTATGCAGCAAAAATGCTAAATGTTAGGAAAATGCTAAACAGAATTTAAAATAAGCGTGGAGAGGACTTTAGCGTCTATGTCAAGACTAATGGTGATTTGGAAAAGCAACATCAGTGTTGGAATAAAAGTCAAACTGTGTAAGCTGTTGGTGATTACTAGGTGAGCCGGAGCCGGTTTTGTAAAAATTGCCGGATTCCGGATTTACCGGAGCCGGATCCGAAATCCGGTACACCCCTCCTAGTGATTACTGTTATGCTGTATGGTTGTGAGAGTTGGACACTCACTGAGGACATGGAGAGACGATTACAGGCTTTCGAGTACAAATATTATAGATGAATTCTACGAATTTCCTATAAAAAGCTTAAGACTAATGTGTACGTACGAAATGAAACAAAGATGTATACAGGTGTACAGGAACCATTAATTTCAATAGTGAAACGGCGAAAACTTGCATTGTATGAACATGTATGCAGACATGATTCCTTGTCCAAACAAATGCTGCAAAGGAACAGTCGAATGTGGAAGAAGCAGAAGAGGACACATACAAACATGGACAGACGACATCAAGTAGTGGACAGAATAAGATCTTTCCTCACTCATCCGCATCGTTAAAGATATTGAAGATAGAAATGACTGGAGGAATGCGCGTGCTGAAGCATCCAATGGGATACAACCCTGACGAGTTACGGGTTTATAGACAGATATTCCTACGTGTGTGTTTCGTATGCGCATTACATGTGATGAGAACGATACTTTGTGTTACAGTACACATTACTTGTAATCAGAAGGATACTTTGTGTTACAGTACACATTACTTGTCATCAGAAGGATACTTTGTGTTACAGTACACATTACTTGTCATCAGAAGGATACTTTGTGTTACAGTACACATTACATACGCTGAGAGAAGTGTGTTTTATAATACATATTACAGGTGAGGAGAATAACGATGATGTAATCTCGTACCAAATATAAGTACGAGATTGTCACTCTAGCAGCATATACCAGAAGGTGTAACTTTACTTTCAGATCGAGATTGTCACTCTAGCAGCATATACCAGAAGGTGTAACTTTACTTTCAGATCGAGATTGTCACTCTAGCAGCATATACCAGAAGGTGTAACTTTACTTTCAGATCGAGATTGTCACTCTAGCAGCATATACCAGAAGGTGTAACTTTACTTTCAGATCGAGATTGTCACTCTAGCAGCATATACCAGAAAGTGTAACTTTACTTTCAGATCGAGATTGTCACTCTAGCAGCATATACCAGAAGGTGTAACTTTACTTTCAGATCGAGATTGTCACTCTAGCAGCATATACCAGAAGGTGTAACTTTACTTTCAGATCGAGATTGTCACTCTAGCAGCATATACCAGAAGGTGTAACTTTACTTTCAGATCGAGATTGTCACTCTAGCAGCATATACCAGAAGGTGTAACTTTACTTTCAGATCGAGATTGTCACTCTAGCAGCATATACCAGAAGGTGTAACTTTACTTTCAGATCGAGATTGTCACTCTAGCAGCATATACCAGAAGGTGTAACTTTACTTTCAGATCGAGATTGTCACTCTAGCAGCATATACCAGAAGGTGTAACTTTACTTTCAGATCGAGATTGTCACTCTAGCAGCATATACCAGAAGGTGTAACTTTACTTTCAGATCGAGATTGTCACTCTAGCAGCATATACCAGAAGGTGTAACTTTACTTTCAGATCGAGATTGTCACTCTAGCAGCATATACCAGAAGGTGTAACTTTACTTTCAGATCGAGATTGTCACTCTAGCAGCATATACCAGAAGGTGTAACTTTACTTTCAGATCGAGATTGTCACTCTAGCAGCATATACAGAAGGTGTAACTTTACTTTCAGATCGAGATTGTCACTATAGCAGCATATACCAGAAGGTTTAACTTACTTTCAGATCGAGATTGTCACTATAGCAGCATATACCAGAAGGTTTAACTTACTTTCAGATCGAGATTGTCACTCTAGCAGCATATACCAGAAGGTTTAACTTTACTTTCAGATCGAGATTGTCACTCTAGCAGCATATACCAGAAGGTTTAACTTACTTTCAGATCGAGATTGTCACTCTAGCAGCATATACCAGAAGGTTTAACTTACTTTCAGATCGAGATTGTCACTCTAGCAGCATATACCAGAAGGTGTAACTTTACTTTCAGATCGAGATTGTCACTCTAGCAGCATATACCAGAAGGTTTAACTTACTTTCAGATCGAGATTGTCACTCTAGCAGCATATACCAGAAGGTTTAACTTACTTTCAGATCGAGATTGTCACTCTAGCAGCATATACCAGAAGGTGTAACTTTACTTTCAGATCGAGATTGTCACTCTAGCAGCATATACCAGAAGGTTTAACTTACTTTCAGATCGAGATTGTCACTCTAGCAGCATATACCAGAAGGTTTAACTTTACTTTCAGATTAAGATTGATGATTCTGTGGTAATATTGTGTTTATGGGGGAAACTCTGGAAAATGTTTACAAGTTCCAAATGTTTGTATTCCTTAATGTGAATGTTGGTTGCAATGCAGCGGTCTGAGCATTCTTCGTCTCCGGGGGGGAACTTTGCACAGTCCGTTTGTTTCGTACAATAGCTGGTCATCTTGCAGATAGAAATAGTGATTCTTACCCAGCAGTCCACTTATTGATGGGTCCACCCAATGATCAATCCATTCATTGATCGGTCCATTCATTGATCAGTCCACTCATTGATCAATTCACTCATTTATCAGTCCCACAATAATCAGCCCACTCATTTATTGTCAGCACACTTCGTCGAAGCGAGGGGTTAAGTAACAAAACACACCCTTACCCTCTTTAGTCGATTATTATTACATTCATACCTTGTGACGATATTAGTAACCTGTGTTCTTCTGTTAGGCAATGTAGAATTTTAACAATTAGGAAGAACTGTATATGTTACATTAATAATAGTCATCCATTGAAGGCGATAATGATAGTTTCAGACTTGTAACATCACTGTTGTGTGCATCAATTGTAACATCACTGTTGTGTGCATCAATTGTAACATCACTGTTGTGTGCATCAATTGTAACATCACACGATGGTGTGCATCAATTGTAACATCACACGATGGTGTGCATCAATTGTAACATCACACGATGGTGTGCATCAATTGTA
Source organism: Meghimatium bilineatum (assembly GCA_034231615.1). Classification (NCBI taxonomy): domain Eukaryota; kingdom Metazoa; phylum Mollusca; class Gastropoda; order Stylommatophora; family Philomycidae; genus Meghimatium; species Meghimatium bilineatum. Next base: position 8,460,163 of record CM067321.1, read on the forward strand.
ACATCACACGATGGTGTGCATCAATTGTAACATCACACGATGGTGTGCATCAATTGTAACATCACACGATGGTGTGCATCAATTGTAACATCACACGATGGTGTGCATCAATTGTAACATCACACGATGGTGTGCATCAATTGTAACATCACACGATGGTGTGCATCAATTGTAACATCACACGATGGTGTGCATCAATTGTAACATCACACGATGGTGTGCATCAATTGTAACATCACGGTGGTGTGCATCAATTGTAACATCACTGTGGTGTACATCAATTGTAACATCACTGTGGTGTGCATCAATTGTAACATCACACGATGGTGTGCATCAATTGTAACATCACACTGTGGTGTGCATCAATTGTAACATCACACTGTGGTGTGCATCAATTGTAACATCACACTGTGGTGTGCATCAATTGTAACATCACACTGTGGTGTGCATCAATTGTAACATCACTGTGGTGTGCATCAATTGTAACATCACTGTGGTGTGCATCAATTGTAACATCACACGATGGTGTGCATCAATTGTAACATCACACGGTAGTGTGCATCAATTGTAACATCACACGATGGTGTACATCAATTGTAACATCACACGATGGTGTGCATCAATTGTAACATCACACGATGGTGTGCATCAATTGTAACATCACACGATGGTGTGCATCAATTGTAACATCACACGATGGTGTGCATCAATTGTAACATCACACGATGGTGTGCATCAATTGTAACATCACTGTGGTGTGCATCAATTGTAACATCACACGATGGTGTGCATCAATTGTAACATCACACGATGGTGTGCATCAATTGTAACATCACACGATGGTGTGCATCAATTGTAACATCACACGATGGTGTGCATCAATTGTAACATCACTGTTGTGTGCATCAATTGTAACATCACTGTGGTGTGCATCAATTGTAACATCACACGATGGTGTGCATCAATTGTAACATCACACGATGGTGTGCATCAATTGTAACATCACACGATGGTGTGCATCAATTGTAACATCACACGATGGTGTGCATCAATTGTTACATCACACGATGGTGTACATCAATTGTAACATCACACGATGGTGTACATCAATTGTAACATCACACGATGGTGTGCATCAATTGTAACATCACACGATGGTGTGCATCAATTGTAACATCACACGATGGTGTGCATCAATTGTAACATCACACGATGGTGTGCATCAATTGTAACATCACACGATGGTGTGCATCAATTGTAACATCACACGATGGTGTGCATCAATTGTAACATCACTGTTGTGTACATCAATTGTAACATCACACGATGGTGTGCATCAATTGTAACATCACACGATGGTGTGCATCAATTGTAACATCACACGATGGTGTGCATCAATTGTAACATCACTGTTGTGTACATCAATTGTAACATCACTGTTGTGTACATCAATTGTAACATCACTGTTGTGTACATCAATTGTAACATCACACGATGGTGTGCATCAATTGTAACATCACTGTTGTGTACATCAATTATAACATCACACGATGGTGTGCATCAATTGTAACATCACACGATGGTGTGCATCAATTGTAACATCACACGATGGTGTACATCAATTGTAACATCACTGTGGTATGTGAAGAGATGACTGAAAAGTCCTATCCTGGCACAGAATCCCCTTGCCACATTTGGGACACGTTTGTCTATGTCTATGCTATTCTGTTGATTTTGTCCCCCTGGTATCACGTTTTCATTGTGCCTCCGTGATTGTATGCTTCTCAGCGATGCAAAAACCGTTATACGTGCTGCTGCTGGTACTGCTGCATCACCACTGACCAATTCTTAGTGACTTAAGAAAGCAGTGACTCACATGATGTGGTGTCGATATTTAATCCCTTGTTTAGCGTTTTACTTTTTATGTTACAATATGTGATCACGGAAACTCTTTCTCTCCCTCTCTGGCCCTTTGTATATATATATATATATATATATATATATATATATATATATATATATATATATATATATATATATATATATATATATATATATATATATATATATATATATATATATATATATATATATATATATATATATATGTATATATATATATATATCCCCTATTTTAAATTTCATACTTTCTTATTAATATACGGGTCATGAATATGACAACTTGTCCTCAAAGCAGAAACGTTCGTTAGTTATCTCCCTAAGCTGTTCCCGGTCAAAGTGAGCAGCACGATGTCAGCTGTACCTTGTCAAAGTGAACACCTCTGTGTGAACTGTACCTTGTCACAGTGAACACCTCTGTGTGGACTGTACCTTGTCACAGTGAACACCTCTGTGTGGACTGTACCTTGTCAAAGTGAACACCTCTGTGTGGACTGTACCTTGTCAAAGTGAACACCTCTGTGTGGACTGTACCTTGTCACAGTGAACACCTCTGTGTGGACTGTACCTTGTCACAGTGAACACCTCTGTGTGGACTGTACCTTGTCAAAGTGAACACCTCTGTGTGGACTGTACCTTGTCACAGTGAACACCTCTGTGTGAGCTCTACCAGATCAAAGTGAGCAGCACTGTGACAGCTGTCAAAAACAAATATGAAGTTAATAGGAAAATTCATTATTATTCAAGCCACCTGCCTGAAATGGGATGTGGGGGGGGGGTGGTGTTGGGTGAGTCATTGAGTCTAGGGAAAACAACAGATTTCATTGGTCTACAATATAAGACACATTGACTAATTGAACTACCAGCCTTCTAAAATGATTAATTTCATTATTTCTTCGATTTTCATTGGTTATCACACGCATTGGTTATCACATTGGTTATCACAACACATCATTCATCCAAGCATACGCACCCTGCAATGCACACAACAACGAAACGGAAAGGGAAGGGAAGAATTTTTTTAAACCGTAAATGGTATAATAAACAAGAATAACACAGAAGAAAACGTATTTGTACTTGGAGACTTTAACTCCCACTTGGGACCAGAAAGATACGGTATAGATGAGTACATTGGACCATTCGGAGATAAAATAAACAAGATAAATGACAACGGCTACAGATTAATTGAAATGTGCATCCAGAATAACTTATTTATAACTAACACATTGTTCAAGCACAGAGAATCCCAAGTTCACACCTGGTACAAGTGGAACAATTTAGACTGCAAAAGCCAGATAGACTTTATATTAACAAGAAGAGCCAACAGAAGGAAAATAACAGACGCAAGAGCCATACCAAACATGTGTGTAGACACCGACCATAAAGCAGTAATAATATCTGTAAAAGCAAACAGAAAGAGAAAGAAGAAAGATAACAACAAAGAAAGCAAACCAACAACAATTAAAATCCACAAGCTAAAGGACGACACGGTACGTGAGCAATACGCACAAAAAATCACAGAAAAATTAGAAAAATTACCAGTAGATACTACAACAGCAGAAGAAGAATGGTAACTATTCAAAGAAGCTATAACACAAGCAGCAGGGGAAGCATGCGGATACAAGAACAATAGTGTAAAGAAACCAAAAATAACAGCATGGTGGAATGAAGAAGTCAAAAAAGCCACTAAAGAAAAGAAACAACAATATAAGAAATGGGTCAAAAGCAAAAACCAAGTAGATTACATAGAATACAAGACAGCAAAAACAAATGCCAAGAAAGTAATTAAAACTGCCAAAATCAACTCATGGAAAGAATATGGAGACATGCTCAACGCAGATTATAAAAATGCACAAAAGAGGTTCTACAAGACAATCAAGAACATGAGAAACAAAGAAGATATATATGAACCGACAGAAATAATAAATGATGAAAACGGAAATGCACTAAAAGAACCGAAGCAAATAATGGAAAGATGGCAACAATATTTCAAGCAACTACTAAATCTAAAAGAAGGAGAGGAAGACACAACAAGAAACACTACAGCAGCGAACCTAGAACCATATATACTACTATCGGAAATAGAAAATGCAATAAACAAAGCACCAATGAACAAGGCAGCAGGCTCTGATAACATACAAACAGAACTTATCAAAGCAGCAGCAGAGAGCGGTAAAAAATGGCTACACAGACTTTTTAATGTAATGTGGAAAAAACAAGAGACACCAGAAGACTGGAGGAACGCGATAATTATTCCCATATGGAAGAAAAAAGGCAGTAAGAGAGACTGCACAAAATACAGAGGGATATCTTTACTAAGTCACACAGGAAAAAATTTTAACAAAATATTAGAGCAACGACTACGAACATATATTGAACCACAACTTCAAAACACCCAAATGGGCTTCCGTAAGAACAAAAGCTGTACGGATGCTATCTTTACACTTAGACAACTAACAGAAAGAGCCACAGAAAACAACAAAGAATTATATATCGCATTCGTAGACCAAGAAAAGGCATTCGACAGAGTAGACAGACAACAACTATGGAAAACACTATCAATATACGGAGTACCAGAACATTTAAGCAACATATGCAAGGGCATTTATGCAAATAGCCAATGTGCAGTAAGAACAAATGCAGGTGTGTCCAATAAGTTCCAAATCCAATCAGGAGTTCGCCAGGGGTGTGTCCTATCCCCTCTACTTAATATAACATATATCGACCACATCTGTAAACTAACAAGTACCAACGAAGAAGATAACATAAAAGACAAATTGAACGAACTACTCTTTGCAGACGACCAAGTACTAATAGCGGCATCAGAAGAACAATTGCAAGACCATATGAACAGACTCCACACAACATGTAAAAAATTCAACATGAAGATCAATATTGAAAAGACCGAAATAATGGCAATAGCAAAGAAAGAAAGAAATATCACCATCTCCATCGATGATAAACACCTTAAACAAGTAAATGAGTTCACTTACTTAGGAAGCATTATATCGAGTGAAGGGAAAACCAGTAAAGAGATACAAAATAGATGCAACAAAACATACCAGATCCTAGGACAGATGACACGCATTTTCAAGAACAAAAATGTAAACATAGACACTAAAGTTGCATTATACAAGACTATTATTATTCCATCACTATGCTACCAGTGCCAAACCTGGACAATGACAGCACAAGACAAAAGAAAAATAGTGACAACAGAAATGACATGTCTACGAAGAATACTCGGAGTGTCATTAAGAGATAGAATTAGAAACGATAACATCAGACAGATAACCAAAACAATACCAGTATTGGAACACATCAAAAGACAGCAGATCAAGTGGTTTTCACACGCTTCCAGACTACCGACATATAGCATGCCACAGATGGCCATGACACATAGACATAACGGTTATAAAGCCAGAGGCAGACCATGTAAAAGATGGATCACAGAAATCAAAGAAGCCACAGGAACAAGCTTACAAACAGCGCACAAGAAGGCCATCTCCAGAGAACTCTTCCACCCCTGACGCTGCAAGGCAAACAAGGGACACAGCGTATAGATAGATAGATAGATAGATCACACGCAAAGTATAATCATAGCAACCAATGAAAAAACACGAGAATAGTCAAATTGAATCAGTAGGAAGGCTTGATGTTCCATTTCTTTACCAATCGGTCTTACACTGTATGTGGTTATGGTACAGCACCTTTGCATCCAACCGTTTGAAGGATCCCTGAGGGAGAAGTCAGAAGACAAGCGACACAGAAATCCCATGTGTCCATAATGACAAATTTGTTATGTATTTACTGGTCTCTCAGTAAAATCATAGTTACAACAGGGAATATTGCTAGAGAGGCACGGGAAAACAGTGGCCGAAAATATTATACAGTTTCCTGTTCATCTTATTCTGTTGCGTTTGTTTTAAAACTCTCGCAGATTTGCAAGATATAGTTCAGAAAACGTTTTAAAAAGGGTGCAGATTTTCAAGATATAGTTCAGAAAACGTTTTAAAAAGGGTGCAGATTTTCAAGATATAGTTCAGAAAACGTTTTAAATAGGGTGCAGATTTTCAAGATATAGTTCAGAAAACGTTTTAAAAAGGGTGCAGATTTTCAAGATATAGTTCAGAAAACGTTTTAAAAAGGGTGCAGATTTTCAAGATATAGTTCAGAAAACGTTTTAAAAAGGGTGCAGATTTTCAAGATATAGTTCAGAAAACGTTTTAAAAAGGGTGCAGATTTTCAAGATATAGTTCAGAAAACGTTTTAAAAAGGGTGCAGATTTTCAAGATATAGTTCAGAAACGTTTTAAAAAGGGTGCAGATTTTCAAGATATAGTTCAGAAAATGTTTTAAAAAGGGTGCAGATTTTCAAGATATAGTTCAGAAAACGTTTTAAAAAGGGTGCAGATTTTCAAGATATAGTTCAGAAAACGTTTTAAAAAGGGTGCAGATTTTCAAGATATAGTTCAGAAAACGTTTTAAAAAGGGTGCAGATTTTCAAGATATAGTTCAGAAAACGTTTTAAAAAGGGTGCAGATTTTCAAGATATAGTTCAGAAAACGTTTTAAAAAGGGTGCAGATTTTCAAGATATAGTTCAGAAAACGTTTTAAAACACATGCAGATGTGCAAGACAAAGTTCAGAAGGCATTTCAAACTGTAGGTTAACAAGATAAAATTCATAAAACAAAATAAAGTTAAAGTTTACATGTTAATGCAAAGTATACGCCTTTCCCACGGACACAATCGACTTCATGGAATAATAGCATTGCTACTGAGCAAGTGTGGTAAGCGAGGCCAGTTGGGCGGCTTCTGCTGAACTCCTGGTTAGACAGCCTGGCACTTAAGAAACCATCTAACGTGACACTGGTTCATAAGTTATACTACATTTATCTCTACACCGACCTCGGTATGTTATCTATGATTACAAGGTTTAAACATCACCGAATCCAGTACAGACCTCTCAACAGAAAGTAAACAAGAAATCATTTGTGACGTATTTGATTATTGTTAGGTTTATGTTGGTCACTATTTATATACTTGGAGTCGCCAGGCAATTTTTCTTCTTCTTCAGCGTTCATTCTCAAACTCCTGCTGGATATCTGTTGTAGCAGGACCATGATTCATTCTAGATTTCCAGCAGGATGTAGTCCAGAGAATGGAAATGCGTTGTGCCACAGTTTATTTGCGTCAATGGCCCGACACATCCGTCTTCGGCGGGCCAGGAAATTTTTTTTAAAAAGCGTAGGCTTAGCAGTGAACGGAAATAACACAGAATCAGCCTTCTAGGTCTTGTTTGCTTTCTGTTAAGAGGTCTGAGTCGTTAGTCACGGTCAGATATTGTGTTATGACCTTGAATAAACACGTTCCTGATTCTATATATTGAGGATAGAAAGTTATGAAGATTCATCATTCCCCATGCCAGTCGGAACATCATTTGATGATGGTATCACATCTCATTTGCTCCAACTGGAACACGTGACATCTAATTTATATTTTCTAGTCCCAGTTTTATTTTTTTTTTTTATTTTTTTTTTGTCCCTGTTTCTCCCTGTCAACATCTATTCACAATCTCGAGTTCTCTTGTCCCATTTATCCCTGTGGGATAGAACTCCCTGCTTTTTTCTATCCGGGACTTTAATCGACGGATGCCATTTGAAATAAATAATTTAAAAGCTAGCTGACGATGCCTGGGCCTGACTATTACATCCAATTACTGGTAGATGCGTAGTAAATGTTATGCCTGGGACTTCTAATCTAGTCCCAGCTTGACCTGAAGCAGTCATTTCTACCAGCTAATATTTTACAAATTGGTCCGCGGAGTATATAATTGTTCTTAAAATGTTCGAACGACTGCAGAAAGTGAAACTGCTAGTTCAGTCATTCTTTTATTTGTGTATCATCTCTGATTATCTTTCATGTTCTGTAACAATATTTGTGTATCATCTCTGATTATCTTTCATGTTCTGTAACAATATTTGTGTATCATCTCTGATTATCTTTCATGTTCTGTAACAATATTTGTGTATAATCTCTGATTATCTTTCATGTTCTGTAACAATATTTGTGTATCATCTCTGATTCTCTTTCTGTAAAGTCATGTGTTACCCTATACTTATACACATACAGGTTAAGCTGGAGATGGCCGGTGTTGTGTAATACCTAAATCTAATTTGAAAAAGAACTATTTTGGTGTGAAGATTATAATATATAACTTACTAGTGCTTGTCCTGCTCTGTGGCGGCTTAATGACAGAGATCATCTGAGTCGGCCAAGGTAACGGGTTTGAATCTCGCCGCAAACAATTGTGCATCAGGATCTATCAGAAAGCAATAGCAAACTACTAAAATATACTGCCAATAAAACAACCACAAGCTAATAAATCAGGGTTAATGTCTAGGTTCAATACAAGAATCAGTGAACAAATCACGTGACAACATTTAGACTTTTTAATTTCGTAAGTTATTGCACTGAGCTTTCGTTATTCAGAGATTTAAAAAAAAATGTAATTAAGGATACTCATCTAGCGATTTGCGTGCAACACACTGGACAACTATCCCCCCCCCCCACTCAGTGTGTAGCGCGCATATCGAGTGATCAGAGGCTTCCTCACGAAACGTGTACAACGTTGGCTGTGTCGGAATATGTGTCTTTATTGGAATTTCGTTCAGTATAATTATCTTGTTGTATAATTTACTGGGCTTGGATCGTGGCACGGTAGAAGCTCATCAACCGATCTTATTGACAACACAAAAGACAGAGAGTCGTGGAGAAACATGATCGCCTACGCCAGTCGGCATGGCACTTGATTGATTGATAATTATCTTAGATGTTTGTTCCGTAGAAACCTGGCCACTACTCCTTGTATAGTACCGATGGCTACATCTTGAATAGGATATTCTAACACATTTATTGTGACGTATCTCTTATAATATTTGGTTGCGAGAGTTGAATACTCATTGCAATCATGGAGATGCGGATTATCATCATCACCAAGTTCCGTCTCCGCAACAAAGGTTATCCAAAATCCCTTGTCTCTTTTCTTTGGTGGTGCACTGTGCTAGACTGTAAACCTGTCCATCGTGTGATGTTACTCTCCCACTTGTATCTCTGCCTACCTCTTGCTCGCTTCCCTTTGACTTTACCCTCAAGTAAGGTCTTCCATAAGATGTCATGTCGTTTAATGCATCCACAATATTGTATTTGCCTGATATTTATTTCTCTTAGTAGTTCTTTCTTGATATTAAGTGTTTTTAGAACCTCTTCGTTTGTTGTCTTCTCTTTCCATGATGTTCTCCCTATTCTTCTATATAAAAAAAGTAAAGTAACCCATAGCATTTATTAATGCCGTAGGGGTGTGAGATGTTAGCGCTCTCACATTTCACAAGCTCTGCAAATGAGGGCGGTAGCCATCTCCTCTCCCTCGCAGTCTTTACTTGCCGGATTAATCCGGTATCCATTTAAGGCTGGGTCGACCTGGGAGCCATTGAGATCTGAAAACATTTCCGCCTCAACTGGGGAATGAACCCAGGACCACTCATATGCGAAGCCAGTGCGTTAACAACTGCACTAACGCGACTCTCATTCTTCTATATACCCACATCTCAAAGGCATCAACTATGTCTTGTAATTGTTTCTTTAGTTTCCATGTTTCTGAGTCATACAAAATATAGAACAGATGTACCATTTTATAATTCGCACATTTAATTTGTTTATAATTTGTTTAGATGATACTATTTTCCTCATGTCATTTTCCTCATAGGTACTTTGATACTTTTAGCCATTCCTATTCTCCTGTTAACTCCTAATCTTCAGATATGGATACAGACCTTCGAATACAAGTGCTAAGACGACTTTTGTGCATTTCCTATAGAGAATATAAGGCACATGTGTTCGTAATAAATAAAGTTGAGAACCCCTAAACTTGATAAAAATGACTAGATTTACTAGTAAAACGTTGGACATTTGCACGGTTTGAACATGATTCCCTGTCACAAACATGGTACAGAAGACGAAGGAAGTAAATGAGCACAAAAGTAAATTATGCACAAGAAGTTAAGAAAAAAACTGGAAATGTAACGATTCCGGAGTCTTCCGGTAAAATTGCTCGAGACGACGGTTGTGTTGATTCTCACTCGTCACAAATGGAAGTGTAGTTCGGTGTTTTGGCATTCTTCATCTGGAATAGGTGGACTCATTAATATATGTGTTAATTAGAGATCACAGCGTAGCCAGGTGAGGTTTGCCCGACACAGCACTGACTACGACAAGATTAGCAATTCGACTGTGAGAACTTGGTGCTCGTAGGAGAACTCAAGGTGTTTAAATGGAGGTTTTTCCGAAAACGGCTAAAACAAGGACATTGACAGCACATGACAAACGTAAACTTGTGACAGGTGAAAAGGCATGCTTATGCAGAATCCTAGGAATATCGCTAAGAGACAGGGTGGGGAATGAGGACATTCGAAAAACTGGCATCACCCCAATCTTGAAATATATTAAGAGATAACATAACAAATGGTTGGCACACATCAGCAGACTACCACCAGACAGCATGCCACAGCAAGATATGCTACTCAGATACAGGGAAAACAGACCTAGAGGGCGACCACCAAAACGACGGACCACCGAAATAAAAGTGGACACAAATTTCACAATATACTCAGCACACAAGAGGGATGTCTCCATAAAACTATTCTACTTCTGACGCTGAAAGACATTCATTCATTCATGCATTCATTCATTCATTTTCCTTTTGCGCTGAAGTTAGCGCATAGGGCAGATGTCAATCTCTCCAATTCTGTCTGTTCAAAGCTATTCCGTGCAGTTCTTGAATAGTATGAATGTTGGTTGTTTTACTTTCTCTAAGTATTGTTCTTCTGAGTGTTTCTTTTGGTCTACCCCGTGATCTTTTGCCTGTAGGTATCCATTCAAGAGATTGGTGGTGTATTCTGTTGGTGTCTGCGCGTAGGACATGCCCGATGTAGGACCAACGGCGTTTTCTGATAACATAAATTTTGATGTGACTCTTCTCTGATGTTATCATGCGATTTGAATTCACTCCAATGGGTGTTAGTTATCCTACGAAGACATTTGTTCTCGAAACTCAGTAATTTCTTTTCTGAAGATAAAGAGCTTTTCCAGCTCTCACATCCATATGATAGCACCGGAATAACGCAGGAATTAAATAAGCGCATTTTCGTGCGTGTGCTGATTGACTTTGACTTCCAGATATTAGACAGTCTGTTAAATGCACTTGATGCTAGGGCAATGCGAGTTGTAATTTCTGGCATGACATCACCGTTGAGTGTTAATTTGCTTCCTAGATAGGAGAATTTCTGTACTTTTTCAAGTTGTTGTCCGTTTAAAGTAATTTCGTTAGGTGAATTGGTGAAGTCCATAATTTTTGTTTTTGCTGAATTGATTTGGAGACCTATTTGTCCTGCAATGAGTTTTAATATATCAGTTTTTGCTTGTACATCTTGATGGTTTTCACTCAATAGTGCAAGATCATCGGCAAAATCCAGGTCTTCTAATGTTGTTTTATTTATTCATTTGATTTATAAATTTGTGTTGGATGTGCTTTTTCTCATAGCCCAGTCAATTGCGATATTGAATAGTAATGGTGACATAGGGCAGCCTTGTTTAACACCAGTAATCACAGGGAACCATTCTGAATTGCCTTTTTCTGTTCTAACACAGCATTTTGAGTTGGTATAGAATGATTTTATCACATTTATATATTTATTTTGGAATCCATATATTTTTAAAATTTCCCAAAGCGATGGTCGATGGATGCTGTCGAAGGCTTTTTGAAAATCAACGAAGTTTATTATGAGATTAGATCTAAATTCTAGACATTCTTCTATTATTGTTCTAAGAGTGAATATATGGTCAAGGCAGGAACGACCTGGTCTAAAGCCTGACTGCTCTTCTATAAGTCTTTTGTCTAAGGATGACTTTAATCTTGCAAGCATCATATTACAAAGAATTTTGCCATGTACGGATAGCAGTGTGATTCCCCTCCAGTTATCACAATTTAGTTGTTTATATAATTCTGCCTGTCCTTTCTAGCGCTTGCTTTAACTTCTTTGTCGAAAAGTGCGTAAAGGCAACAAAGGGTTTAATGAATAGTTAGATAAATATAACGAGTTTTCAACACTCATCCGCATTGCCGAGGATAGAAATCGCAGGAGGATTCTGTTGACCATCCAATGTAGTACCCCTATAACTGTGACAAGTTAGGGTTATGAATATAAATAAAACTAACTGGAGCGTATTCAGTATTTTGGATATCACCAATATCTAGGCACAACTTTACATCTATCGCGTAACCAGTACAACATGGACGATCGTATTTCTAATCATGAGCAAGTTCAGCCGTGACGACTTTATGAAACGATTTTACTAACCCCTCTACCACCGATCTGACTGTGTTCTACATGTAGCTGTCGTTATTCATACCTGTGTCATTCGTCAGCAAGTTTTACATGTTGTCCACCTCATGTCCATTGTTGCGTATATTTATATCATTCTCATGTCCGTTGTTACGTATATATTTATCCACTTCGTGTTGGTTGTAACCTATATCTTTGTGTACCTCATGTCCATTATTACGTATATCTTTGTCATGTTCGTTGTTACTTATAACGTTGCACATCTCATGCCCGTTGTAACGTATGTCTCTGTTCATCTCGTGTCCGATAAAACGTATATATTTTTTCCTCATGTCCCGTGTTAGATATATCTTTTCCCACCTCATGTCCGTTGTTACATACACATTTTCACCTCATATCTGATGTAACGTAGATCTTTGTTCATCCCATGTCCATTGTTACATATATCTTTGTCTATCTCATGTCCGTTTATATATATATATATATCTTTGACCACCCCTTCTCCCTTGTTACATATATCTTTGCCCACCTAATATCCGTTGTTGGTTGCATATATCTTTGTTCACCTCATGTCCGTTGTTGCATATATCTTTGTACATCTCATGTCCGTTGTTGGATATATCTTTGTCCATCTCATGTCCGTTGTTACATATATCTTTGTCCATCTCATGTCCGTGGGTTACGCTTATCTACTATCTTTGTAAATATAACAGAGTTGAATGCACAAAGCTGAAAGTAGCATTCAGAAAACATATCTCCATTAGTTCTACAATAACCACTGAAATCTCATAAACATACACTTATAATCAACAAGTAGAACCTGGAATCTACTAAACATACACTTATAATCAACAAGTAGAACCTGGAATCTACTAAACATACACTTATAATCAACAAGTAGAACCTGGAATCTACTAAACATACACTTATAATCAACAAGTAGAACCTGGAATCTACTAAACATACACATATAATCAACAAGTAGAACCTGGAATCTACTAAACATACACATATAATCAACAAGTAGAACCTGGAATCTACTAAACATACACATATAATCAACAAGTAGAACCTGGAATCTACTAAATATACACTTATAATCAATAATTAGCGACCCGATTTAGAACTGACAGCTTCGTACACAAGACATATGATATTTCCACTTCTCTATGAAGATTCCATTATCATCTGTTGCCTTCATCATCTTCTGCCTGTGCTCTGACGCTTCTACATTTTAGCAAGATGTTCAGAGAACGGAATACGTCGTGTCATACTGTGCAGCTTAGCTGCGATATCTCCTAACTTCAGCGCGACCAATTATTCATTAATCTTCTAAAAGAAGTTGTTAACCTATTGAATCATATTTTTGTGTAACCAGCGGACTGTAGGAACCATCAGCACTGACACAATTTGTATTTGTGAAATCTTAAAGTCTCAACTTATTGCACACTGATGAAAGTGGGAACTTCTTGGAATAAAGGCACTCTGTGGTAGAAATTAGGGACAGATAAATGGAACACCGTTTATGAAATAAAACGGCAACTCGCAAACACATGCTTACATCACGCAATGGAATAGGGCTAAAGGGCTTACGCTCATGGACTGCTGCATCAGCAACCAACCTTGAGAAATTACTCCACTCCCATAGACTGAGTAAAATAACTCGACTGTTCGGATTTCATGGGATCGAAACACAAACAATTAGAAAGCTGTAAGGTGAGCTGTGATGCTGTTTGTAAAGTTATCAGCTAAGATTTTGTTGTTGATGTAAAAAGTGAGAATGTGATAATCAGCTTTATGTCATCGGCAGATCACACAATTTACAATTTCTTTGAGTATGCCCTTACATGTTAATTATTTTTGGTAATAATTATGAACTGTAAATGCATTTCGGATAGAGTAATAGGTTCTCAGCTTTCCCCAGCAGATATCGAACTGTATATTGATAGATAGAGAGACAAAGAGACAGGTAGGTAGGTATGAATACAGATTTGAGATATATAGATAGATAGATATATAAAAAGATACATACAGACAGATAGGTAGGTATGTATGTAGATAGGTCGATATATAGATAGATAGATAGATAGATAGATAGATAGATAGATAGATAGATAGATAGATAGATAGATAGATAGATAGATAGATAGATAGATAGATAGATAGATAGATAGATAGATAGATAGATAGATAGATAGATAGATAGATAGATAGATAGATAGATAGATAGATAGATAGATAGATAGATAGATAGATAGATAGATAGATAGATAGATAGATAGATAGATAGATAGATAGATAGATAGATAGATAGATAGATAGATAGATAGATAGATAGATAGATAGATAGATAGATAGATAGATAGATAGATAGATAGATAGATAGATAGATAGATAGATAGATAGATAGATAGATAGATAGATAGATAGATAGATAGATAGATAGATAGATAGATAGATAGATAGATAGATAGATAGATAGATAGATAGATAGATAGATAGATAGATAGATAGATAGATAGATAGATAGATAGATAGATAGATAGATAGATAGATAGATAGATAGATAGATAGATAGATAGATAGATAGATAGATAGATAGATAGATAGATAGATAGATAGATAGATAGATAGATAGATAGATAGATAGATAGACAGATAGACAGATAGACAGATAGACAGATAGACAGATAGACAGATAGACAGATAGATAGATTGATAGACAGATAGAGAGATAGATAGACAGGTAGGTATGTAGGTAGGTAGATATATTTATGAATATATATTATTGACTGACGGACGTGGGGTTCGTGGTTATGTATGAGTAGTAAGTATGGTTTATTGCTGGATGCATGAGTAAGTAAATAAATGTATGGATAGGCAGACAGATATATTGATATATAAATATGTGGATGTAATGATGGATACACTGTTATATACTATTGATATATATCAACTGGTTAGGCATAAGATTTATTAACGGGTGGGCAGATGAATAATGGATGAACGGATAATGGATGAATGAGTAAATGGATTGATGGATAAAAATAAGCAATTAAGGAGGCAGCTAAACTGTGTTGAATGGTAATCCGGTGTTGTTCTAAGAAACACGCCCGTATTAAAAATATCCTAGTGAATTAATCAGGAGAGACAAGTTTACATTCTGATCCGTGTTTGACGTCAGACAAGAGTTCTTATTGAATCTGTGCCACGTGATCTGGTAACATTCAAATGTCCAGGTTAAAAAAAATATCGGTATATCTGTTTTCAAAAGTATCTCTCCTAGTGAGGTACGCATCTTTCTTCTTCTTCTTCTTCTTCTTCGTCGTACGCCTTGTGGCGGACCCTCTGAAAGTATTCCGCTGACCGTCCTCAGAAGGACGTATGAGGGTGATCTGCATCGTGTCATGTTTTACAGCAAGCTGCGTTATCTGCTCCTTTTTACCTGACACATCAGTCTTCAGCCAGCATTTTTTTGGGCATGGTTGGCATTCCCGTATCTTCGATCCCTAGTACTTGACCAGGCTACAGCAGGGTTGATGTACTCCTGTTTCCAGGCCCACTGCGTGGATGTGTACTGAGGGTCTTATCCAGCTGTGTTTCGTTGATGCTCAACCAGCTATGGAGCGCCGGCATGTCATTCCTGCGCCCGTACGCAACTTTCAACTGTAGACGCCAGCACATTTTGGTTATAACAGAGAAATTAGCCGTGAACAAATGATGGAAAGCGCGGTTGTGAAAATACAGTAACCGTAACCTCCGGAGATAATCATTGATATCAGTACATCAGTTGAGGAAGTTAGACTTTGTAGGGTGTCTATACAGTCGCTGTGCACTGGGGCGCACAGTTCCACACTAAATACTTACAATTCATATAATATACTGTTGTCACCACTGTAAATGGGTGCAGCAACTGTGTAGGCAATCTTGTTCTCGATATTACTACCGCTGTTATTGGGTGTAGCGACTGTGTAGGCATCTGATTCTCGATGTTACCACCGCTGTAAGTGGGTGCAGCGACTGTGTAGGCATCTGATTCTCGATGTTACCACCACTGTAAGTGGGTGCAGCGACTGTGTAGGCATCTGGATCTCGATCTATGGTACAATTATTCTTAGAGTTGTCTTCTGGCAGAGTGCCGATGTTACTGTAGGTCGCACTATTCTCTACATAATTTTACACATCGTTATATTGATTGGTTGATTGATTGATTACTGATACAACAGTCCATGGGACACAAAAATAGTATGTGATATATGCATGTGATTGTGAATAGCTGTTTTCTTCCACATAGGATTTTCCACTTATCTTGCCATAGAAGGAGAATCAGTATTATAATCTCATTCATCTCTGTGCATTCAAATCAGTGGAACTCCTGCTGGTCTGTGAACGTATGAAGATTCATTGAATAAAGTATAGAACGTGAGTCCACGTAGGTGTTCGACAATTTCGTAAGGATTAGTAATGGCCGATACGCTTGAGTGTGCTGTGATTGTATCCTATTCCGGTGATTGTTAAGCTGTTCATATTGTATGTTTTGCCGGAAATTGGTACTTGGTCGTATTTCTTTTACCTCTTCAGTGTTCATTCTCAAACTCCCGCTGGATCTCTCTTGTAGCAGAGACCATAATCCTACTAAATTTCCAGCATGTTGTAGTCCAGATAGTAAAAATGTGTTGTGTTGTCGTTTTATTTGCGCACATGGCCAGAAACATCCATCGTTGCAGGAAAAAGGCATATTTAAAAGGTACGAAATATCCATTATCCATTCTCAGTGTGGAAAATCTAGAGGTCTGACAAAGTGCACTTTGGTGGAACAAATTACTATGTAGTAGTAAATTTCTAGTACATTATACTCGTTTATAGTTGGACTTTACTTTTGTAGAGCGCGGTAGTCTAGTTGATAGTGAGTTTGCTTACTATCACCGGGTTTCATCATATCAGGTTCCAAATCACGTCCGTAAAAAAAAATCCGGGTTGTGATTTCTCGCCCAACACCGTTCTCCAGTGGACTCCATTGTAAATGGGTACCTTATACATGTCAAAATAGACAAAAAATTAGGTATGAGTGTTACCAAAAAAAATTGATAAAACAACCTAACAACAAGACACAGTAATAGACTATATTTCGACTAAAAGGCCTTCATCAGGACACACAATAGATCACAGTAAAGAAATCTTACATAGAGACACACATGGTTGTGATTCGAAGGAAAGAATAGGCTAGAAGGACAATAGCGAATGTATGGCGTAGGAAGCATAGATAGGGCAGCATGACAGGGAAGAAGAGGGTGTGGAGAAGATATTGGTAAGAAAGGAGGGGAAAAACATGCTCAGAAAAAACTGAAAATAGGTAAAACATAATGCAAGTAAAATAAAATAAATTTAAAATACTTATCTCGAAAGCACTTGCATTATTATCTGATCTATTTCCAGTGGGTTTTTTTTTCTGTGCACATTCTTCACCTTACTTACCACTATCTTCTCCTCACACCCTCTTCTTTCCTGTCATGCTGTCCTATCTATGCTTCCCCCGCCATCCATTCGCTATTGTCCTTCTCGCCTTTTCGTTCCTTCCTATCACAACCATGTGTGTCTCTATGTAAGATGTGATTACTGTGGTCTTTTGTTTATCCTGATGAAAGCTTTCTAGTCGAAACGTCTTTTGTCACTGTGCCTCGTTGTTAGGTTGTTTTATCGACTTATTTTGGTAACATTTATACCTATTTTTGTCTATTTTGATATTTGCCCTATGTTACCTCAGCCACCCATTTCCTGTTTAGGGTTGTTACCCAACACTGAAACTTTTATCCATCTGACACATGCATTGGGGAAGGTAAACACAGCAAGGAAGGGAACTGGTGACCCCATATAATAGTTGATGTGGCCTAGTACTTGATTAGTTATCACCATTCCCGACTGCAGGTTGCTACTATGGGACCTACCTGGACCTTTACGTTTCTGAAGCATCACGTCATCTATGCAAGTATGATTTTTCCACTTCAAGTAAGGGGATTCTTCTCAAATCATTGACAGGGCTGAGAATTGGAAGTCGTCTGGCTTTGAAATCAATCTCAAGAGAAACATTCTGATTGCACAAACGAATACAAGAGCTCCATTTATTGTAATTCCATAGAATGGAAAAAAAGAACTAGCATGCAGTTTTCATCACAATTTATGGCGACCTTTTTATTTTAATAGGAACTTTACTGGACAAGAATAACCTTTCTAACCTAATCTTCTTCTTCT